>OX451741.1:232163044-232762461 GCA_948472305.1 Vicia faba | reverse complement strand
ATATTATATATATATATATATATATATATATATATATATATATATATATATATATATATATATAATATATATATATATATATATATATATATATATATATATATATATATATATATATATATATATATATATATATATATATATATATATATATATATATATATATATATATATATATATATATATATATATATATAATTCTAATATGTATTTTATATATATATATATATATATATATATATATATATATATATATATATATATATATATATATATATATATATATATATATATATATATATATATATATATATATATATATATATATATATATATATATATATATATATATAAATAATAATATTTAATATTTATAAAAAAAGTATATTTTGCATAAAATATTTTCAAAAGAAAAAATGAAATAAAAATCAGAAATGAAATATATTTACATTATTTTTCTAGTTCTTTTCTAAATAATAGTATATATATATTTATGTACAAATGATTCCTATAAACAAATAAATGCTTAAAAATAGAAAAATGGTGTAAAAAATGTTTTTTATGTTTTTAATATCATTAGGAAAAATAAATAAACCAAAATGAAAAAAGAAAAATCAAAAAATCAATAAAACACACAAATTGGGCTCAGGGGTTGTGAAATCAGAAATATGGTGTGAAAAGAAATTCAGAAGCAAGCCCAGCCCATGAAGCTTCTTCTTCAACCTCTGAACAAAAAATGTTCAAAAAACGCGCGCCTGAACCTCCATTCAAACATCCTGATTCCTTGATCTTTTGCACAAACTTCCAACATAAGAAATGTTAAGCATTGAATCACGATTTTAAATATATAAAGAACTCATCCTAACTCTCAGAAATGAGAGAGAATTTTGACAATCCCAAATCATGACCTAATTTTTCTGCCATATTCAAACCTTAAATTCTCACAGCTCAAGCAAAATAAATGAAAAGTAAAAGCATGTACAGATTCAGGGGCATGAGTAGAACACTTCTTATTCACAAACTTAGAGCTAATGATGCCTAGACTAAGAGTTAGAAGTTCAAGAAAATACATGTTCAGTTGAAGTTCTATCTGGCAATGGGGGAGCTTTCAGAGCAAGATGATGATCTGTACAGCTTGTCTGAAGTGTGGTGATGCTATTCTAATGCTTACTTTGCTTTGAGACACCTTGAATCGAGCTATGGACCTCCAACTGTAAAACAAGAAAGTGAAAATGGTGGAACTGGTTAGAGGAATTACAGGTCGTGTTTTAGGTTTTGGTTAGCTTGCATTGATGCTAGGGAATGTGTTTGATGAGCTTTGGGCCAGAAATCATGCAAGGGATGAGAGTTGGCACTCAAACTGCAGTGAGAACTCTGTTTGAGCCGTTTGAGGGTGGTTCTGAGTTTGTGGAGGTATTGGAGGTATTGGAGTCGTGTGCTAGCTTGGTTTTGATGATTAGAAAGTGTCTACAATATTTGCTTAAGGTTTCTAATGCTGAGATCAAAGTTATGTTGTGAAATGCCAAGTTTCTTAACACTTAAGCAAACAAAAGCCAAGTTGTATTCTAGACAGGTAGAGGACCCCTAATCATGCTGCAAAACCTTTCCTTGATCAGTGTGTTATGCTCATAATCTTGTGCCAATTAGATTTTATCTGTACTTGTGGATTTGCAACTTTGACATAAAGCTTGCTTTTGCAAAAATGGCTATTTCACTTTTTCCATAAATGGCTTTATTCAACATGTAATGCATAAGCTCATGAAACAAGGCCTTAGCACAATGAACATGCATTAAATTATTGAGTGTTGGATGGTTTAGAGGCCTGTAATGCAGCACAAACCAAGCTGACTTGAAAATGGCATAAGTTATGAACATGTACATGACCAATTCAAAAGTGAGTTTTTGCCATATTGCAAAATTCGAATCTCTCAAGTTATGAGGTTGTTTGATGAGTTCTTGGACATTTTGGAAAGCTTAGAATGTGTACTACAATCCATATTTGAAATGCAAATTGAAATTCTAAGTGGAAGTGTATGGAAAATGGCCTTGAAGTTAGGTAGAAAACCTTGCCAAAATAGGTTAAAATTTCACTAAGTTAAGAATGGTTTAGTACCCTTATTCCAAAAATTGTAACTTGAGATATAAGCCTCATTTGGGAAAACTTTGTGAATAAAAGTTGTAGATTATGCAACAAGCTACAACTTTCATGTTTTAACTTTTGTTTGAATCCAAATGAATCTTGGTGAAAAAGTGAGGCAAAGTTGGGAAAAAATTAGGGTTTTCCATAACTTAGAAAAATTCTAAGTTATGAAAAATTCTCATTTCTAACCCTAATTTGCATTTTTTGATTTCTTGGTGAACAAGTTTCATGATTTGGCATGTTTTGATGAAAAATGAATCTTGACTCTTGATTTTGACCAAAAAGTCAAAGTTTGACTTTTCAGTATACAGTCAAAACTGATCAATTGACTGGGAAATTCAACTGTCAATCTTGTGCATTTGGGATCTTTTGAACTTGTTGAGCATGTCAAGATAATTCCATGGGGTCCTTGAGTCCATATGTGAGCTTGGTTTGCCATTGGTTGGGTCAAACAGTCAAAAATTGCCTTTGTGCAGTCAAAACCCTAAAAAATGACCATTATGCCCTTTTGATGATCTGATCAAATTTCTTGTAAAATTGTGATCCAAACTTGATCAAATGGTCCATGTGAGTTCATAATATTGATGTGGGTCAATTTTCATGATGTTTGACTGTCAATTGGCCACAGTTGACTTTTTCCCCAATACAATTGATTTCTAGGTCAACTGTCCAATTGACTGGGCAAAACTTGGAATCAAGACTTGAAACTTGGTATGGATAAACTTGGGAGTCCAACATGAAGCATGAAAGTCATCTTAGGCACTTTAGGTCAAAATCTCTTTGTGAAATCACAAACCCTAATTTGGGTCAACAGTGCAAGGAGAAGTCTTGAGCAGAGGAAACCCTAACTGGATCTTGAGCTCCAAGGGTTTTGTGATGAGAAAATGTTGAGGAAATGGGAGGGAAAATTTTGGGGTACAACACCTGGGAATCGAACCCAGGTCCTAATGCTTACCAGACACCTCAGCCACCAATTGAACCATTGCGTTTATTTGTAAGGTTAGTGGAACATGAATAATATAAAAGGAACACACGCTCATGATATTGAACAAGCAAAAAGCGCGCCAGATTTCAAACGTCCCAATCATCATAGGCCACGTTCATCTTCTTCCTTATTTTCCCTGTAACTATAAAATAGATAGCGGGGGTTTTAAACCCCCACTAAACACAACCTGCAAAAAATAGCGAATAGCACATGGTTTATCATAAATTGAGCGCGAGGTCATGAATAGCTTCGTCTTGTTGCAACGAGTTTAATGGCATAGGTTTGGTGGCCTGATTTTACCATATGTGTAAACCCCTAATTCCAAGCTTCTGAAACCCTAGAAAATGTTAATGGAAAATCTCGATACAGGCATTGTTAGGACATTTAAGTGGTACCATTAGCTTCAGAGCATCAATATTAGCAAGAATCAATAATTAAAACTCATGAATAATGCATGTAAATTGAAACATGATTATGGAAAAGTTTGTGAAAAGTGTGACTTTGTTCTACCAATTCTTAAGGTCTGGAGACTTGGTTTTGATTGTAACACGTTCCTGGATGCTTTGGCAATGTATTGGAATGCTTTTGGAGCTTCGAATTGTTCCTAACTAGGATTTCAGTTTCCAACTTTTTGTGAAAAAAATGCAATTTGGTTCTTGGTTTTCTGCGCAGCTTTTGTGTGTGTTAGGATTAGGTTATGTTATGCATATGTATCTGAAGCTTTCTAGGTCAAAAACCAAGCCCATAGTCCATTGAATCAATGTTTTGAATATTTGATTTTCCATATCTTTTTTTCAATCTTTTTCATGCCAATCATTGCCAATTGTGAAAGATATTGCCTTGTTAATTGATGCACGAAATATTTAGCTCATAATGAGTGAATTTGCTGCACAAAAAGATTTGATAAGTGTTATTTGATATTTTTTTCATATTTAAATTTAATTAAATGAATTAATAATAATAAAAATTCAAATAATTAATCAAAAATGAGAAAATAATTCCCTTAGAGGTCAATGGGTCGTGCATGGCCTTTGGGTAATGATTCATGAAAGAAATTGAGGCCCATTAGCATTTTTGAAGCCTTTTGTGCAAAGTTGACTTTTCAAAATTCCCAAAAATTTCCCAACTTCTACAAGGCATATCTTGCTCAATTTTGAAGCTATGAACATGTTCTTGGACATTTTGGAAAGGTCTTGAAGTCCTCTAACCAATGTCTTTTGTCCCATGTCATTTTGATTTACCAATCTCAAGTTATTGTCTTTGACTTAAAGTGCCTTTTTGTTGACTTTTGAAAATGACCTATAATGTTGAAATTGATAACTCTTTGTGAGAGCATTTCTTGGACTTGAAGTGTGAATATGAGTTGTAGGAAATTTCATCCTCTTCAAAATGAGCTTTGGATGGGATTTTTCTGATAAACCATGAAGAAGTTATGCCTTGGTCAATTTGCAATTGACTTTTTCAACTGTCCAAAAATAGAAACGTTTGCATCTCGAGACTTTTTGAGCCATGCTTTGAGAATCATGATCAAGAATTGATCAAATGATGTTTGTGGCTTCAAAATAAGATGTTGACCAAAAATTTTGACTTTTGACTGTCAAATGACCATTTTGCCCCTGTAGTTGACTGTGAAGCATTTAGGGTTTTTGACTGTGCAATTTGATGCTGTGAGTCTTGAAACTTGACATATGAATGCTTGACAATGTTTATGGGCATATGGGACTTGATTGGACCCTTGGAAACTTCAATTTCTTTGCCAGAACCAAAACCCTAATTTTGACTGTGTTAGGAGGCAATTGGACTGTGCAACCCTGGAGAGATTTTGAACCATCTGGAGATTGATCTTGGAAAATCTTGAAGAAAATGGGAGGGCAAATTTTGGGGTACAACAGTTGCCCCTGTTCAATCTTCTTAGACCTGAGGATGTATATTGGCTGACGAGCCTTTCGTAATCCGAAGGTAGAAGATGATTGAACACTAGAGTGCCCAGAAATTTGCACTCACATAGTAGAGTGTCAGCAGCATGATGCAGGGAATGGGCTTATAGATGCCATTTGGAGACTGATGGTTAGGAAGAGGGGCTTATAGATGCCATCTGGAAGTGTGACAGTACCTTGTCGGGAATGGGCTTATAGATGCCATTTGGAACTGCAATGGATAGTTGTGGAGATGGGCTTATAGATGCCATCGGGAGGTTGTCGATCGCGTAAGAGATTCCTTAGCGAGAACTTGCATACCTGAGAAAGAAAAAATAATTACCTGGCCTGTTATAGGAGTTGATCTTCAAACTCTTTATGTAGATGTGCCCTGGCCGGATACAGGAATCGAATCTTTAAACTCTTCAGACGTGCCTTGGCAAGATACAGGAATCGAGTCCGGAGAATATAGTCGTCAACAGATACACCCTGGCGAGATACAGGAATCAGATCTTCAAACTCTTCAGACGTGACCTGGCAAGATACAGGAATCGAGTCTGGTAATGTTAGTCGTCAACAGATACACCCTGGCGAGATACAGGAATCGGATCTTCGAACTCTTCAGACGTGCCCTGGCAAGATACAGGAATCGAGTCTGGTAATGTTAGTCGTCAACAGATACACCCTGGCAAGATACAGGAATCGGATCTTCGAACTCTTCAGACGTGCCCTGGCAAGATACAGGAATCGAGTCTGGTAATGTTAGTCGTCAACAGATACACCCTAGCGAGATACAGGAATCGGATCTTCAAACTCTTCAGACGTGCCCTGGCAAGATACAGGAATCGAGTCTGGTAATGTTAGTCGTCAACAGATACACCCTGGCGAGATACATGAATCGGATCTTCGAACTCTTCAAACGTGCCCTGGCAAGATACAGGAATCGAGTCTGGTAATGTTAGTCGTCAACAGATACACCCTAGCGAGATACAGGAATCGGATCTTCAAACTCTTCAGACGTGCCCTAGTAAGATACAGGAATCGAGTCTGGTAATATAGTCGTCAACAGATACACCCTGGCAAGCTACAGGAATCGGATCTTTAGTTGCGACCGTTGATAGCAATTATCTTTGTATTAACCTTTGTGCTGAAAAGACAAAACGTTAGTTGTACGTAATGTCATGATGTAATGCATGCGAGATGTTCTCAGAATAAGTGAGATTGTATGTTCATGATGCGTATATGCATGCTATAATGTATGAAGATGTGATGTTTATGAAATGTGTTTTCGTCTTAGGAAAGTAAGTCCTTGACGGGTGCCGGTAAGTTGAATCCTGGGCTAATGTTGAGGAATAGATCTTCGTTGTTTCCGCTGGGGATGATGATTGCAAGAATACCGGTAGGAGAAGATGACTCCGTTGGGGAATAAACTTGGCGAATAGATTACTCTGCGGGGAGATGGATTGAACTCTCCTGGGGAGATTTTTGGACTGGACTCTCCTGGGGAGATTTTTGAGATGTACTGGGGAAGTGGCTCCACTGAATGTCTGGTATACCGCCGGGGAACAATCTTAGATCAAGAATGCTAGGGATGCTTGCTAAGAATGTTTGAATACTCCGCTGAGGAATGTTGAGATCTGTTGGAGGATACCCAACTTCCTTAAGGCTGACAGGCTAACTCTGCTTGGGGAGAGTGTATTGACTTGCTGGCTCACTCTCTGGGGAATTAAGATATCTTCGTTACATTCTTCATTCGAACTTACCTTGGTACCTTGGTGGACAGAGCAATTAGATCGCTTAGACAACTCATTATTGCCCCTGTTTCTAATGTTACCTGTAATTAATCCTTTGTTTCGTATGCAAATATTTATGAGTTAGCAGTTAGTGTCAAATGCATATATCACAATCAAACATTGGACGTTCTTCGTAAAACAAAACAGAAAAAGGAAAAAACAATTGGCAATTTGTCTGAAAAGTGAATTTATATTGATTTTTGAATTTGCCTGTAAATAGGCGTTTTATGTACAAGAGGCTAACGTCCTAGTAAGAGAACGCCGCCGAACAACAGAGTTTATACAATTTTGTGAAAAGGGGAAAACAAAACAGCTATGTGAAAAGAATGATCCCACTGGGTTCCAACTCTGCTATCGTCTTTATATCTTCGAGCGTCTCATCACTTTGCTGCTCAGTTGACGATGAAGCTGATTGATCGATGCCGTTTGAACTTGATAGTTGATACCGGATTCTGGATGCAAAGTGATCCAATGAGACATAGTATTACGCTTTATCCCTAACTTTTTTCCTGGACCGCCCTTTCGGGTTTTCAGTCCACCGGGATACCCATTTTTGCCCAAGCCGCCTTTTCAGGTTTTCGACTTGCCGGGTGTACAGATTTTTTCCATTTCATCCCTCATTTTGCCCGAACCCTTTTGGTTCGCCGGGAAGCCCTAATTTTTGCCTAGGTATGTCAACCTAGCGGGTCTTTATCATGCGTAGTATCTTTTTACTATGTCTGCATTGGCGGGGTGAGGAAGGTCGTCACCATCCATGGTGGTTAGGATCATGGCTCCTCCTGAGAACACATGTTTAACCACAAATGGCCCTTCGTATGTAGGGGTCCATTTGCCCATGGGATCACTCTGAGGAAGAATGATGCGTTTGATTACCAGGTCTCCAACTTGATACTCTTGTGGTCTGACCTTCTTGTTAAATGCCCTGATCATCCGTTTTTGGTACGTTTGACCATGACATATAGCAGTGAGTCTTTTTTCGTCGATTGGGTTCAACTGATCAAGTCCAGTCTGGATCCAGTCATCTTCGCTCAGATCTGCATCATTCATTATCCGGAGAGAGGGTATATGCACTTCAATCGGTAAGACTGCCTCCATGTCGTAGACCAAGGAAAAAGGAGTTGCCCCGGTTGACGTTCTTGCTGAGGTACGGTACCCATGAAGAGCAAACGGTAACATCTCGTGCCAATCTTTATAGGTCATTGTCATCTTCTGCACAATCTTTTTGATATTCTTATTCGCTGCTTCTACAGCCCCATTCATCTTCGGCCGGTAAGGAGAAGAGTTGTGGTGCTGTATCTTGAATTGCTCGCAGAGCTCAGTGATTATCTTGTTATTGAGATTGGTACCGTTGTCCGTAATGATCCTTTCCAGGATGCCGTATCGACAGATCAGGTTATGCCGAATGAACCGTGCCACAACATTCATGGTTACAGTAGCATAAGAAACTGCTTCAACCCACTTTGTAAAGTAATCAATCGCTACCAAGATGAAGCGATGCCCGTTGGATGCCGTAGGTTTAATCTCACCGATCATATCAATGCCCCACATTGCAAAAGGCCAAGGTGCAGTCAGGACGTTCAGAGGAACTGGAGGAACATGCACCTTATCAGCATAGATCTGGCATTTATGACATGTCCGAGAATGTTGGTAACAGTCAGCTTCCATTGTGGACCAGAAATATCCTGCCCGAAGGATTTTCTTTGCCATGGTGTGTCCACTGGAATGTGTTCCGAAGGTACCTTCATGTAGTTTTGCCATGATCCTTTCTGCTTCAGCTTTATCCACACAGCGCAGTAAGGTCGAATCATGGTTTCGCTTGTACAGAATGTCGTTGCTAAGGAAGAACTTTGCTGCGAACCTTCTCAGAAACTTCTTGTCGTTGACAGACGCACCTTCAGGGTATTCCTGAGCTTCCAAGTACCTCTTCACCTCATGGTACCAGGGTTTTTCAGTCACTAATTCAGCCTCAAGATCACAACAGTATGCCGGTTCGTCCAGATTCCAGATGATGATCTGGGGAGCCTCATTGTCCCACTTGACTTTGAACATGGAAGACATCGTAGCTAACGCGTCCGCCAACTGATTCTCCTCTCTTGGAAAGTGTTCAAAAGTTATCTCTGTGAAATGGGGGATTAATGTCAACACACATTCTCTGTAAGGAATAAGATTCGGATGTTTCGTATCCTACTCGCCTTTGATCTGATTGATCACGAGAGTGGAATCTCCGAAGACACTCAGAAACTTGATCCTTAAGTCAATCGCAGCTTGAAGACCCATGATGCATGCCTCATACTCCGCCATGTTGTTGGTGCAGTTGAAACATAGCGGGGCAGTAAGTGGAGTATGAGTGCCTTGAGGGGATATGATCACAGCGCCGATACCGTTACCCAAAGCATTGGAGGCTCCGTCAAAGTGCATAGACCATTGGGATCCTTCCTCAGGTCCTTCATCCGGTCCAGGTACTTCACAATCAGTCACTATCATGATGCTCTCGTCTGGAAACTCGAAATTCATTGACTGGTAATCATCTACTGCTTGATGTGCCAAATGATCTGCCAATACACTTCCTTTGATGGCTTTCTGAGTTGTGTACTGGATGTCGTATTCTGTCAAGATCATTTTCCATCTTGCTATTCTCCCAGACAGAGCAGGCTTTTCGAATATGTACTTTATTGGATCCATCTTTGAGATCAACAAGGTAGTGTGAGTCAGCATATACTGTCTCAGCCGGCGAGCAGCCCATACCAAAGCGCAGCAAGTTTTCTCGAGCAGTGAGTATCGGGTCTCACAGTCGGTAAACTTTTTGCTAAGGTAATAAATGGCATGCTCTTTTCGGCCAGACTCGTCATGCTGCCCCAGCACACACCCCATTGAGCTGTCAAGTACTGTCAGGTATAGTATTAGAGGTCTCCCTTCAACCGGTGGCATAAGGATGGGTGGTTCTTGGAGATACTCTTTGATTCTGTCAAAAGCGGCCTGACATTCATCGTTCCAACGTACCACTTGATCTTTCTTCAGCAGCTTGAAGATTGGATCACAAGTAGCAGTTAGATGCAAGATGAATCGAGCAATGTAATTCAGACGTCCTAGAAAGCCTCTGACTTCTTTCTCTGTCTTGGGAACTGGCATCTCTTGTATGGCTTTAATCTTGGCAGGGTCCACTTGAATACCCTTGTCGCTCACGACGAAGCCTAGCAACTTCCCGGATCTTACCCCGAAGGTGCACTTGTTCGGGTTCAACCTTAGCTTATACAACTTCAGACGGTCAAACAGCTTCTGTAGATGGTCAAGGTGTTTCTCCTCAGTTTGGGACCTTGCAATCATATCGTCAACGTATACTTCTATCTCATGATGGATCATGTCATGAAATAAAGCAACCATGGCTCGTTGGTAGGTTGCCCTAGCATTTTTCAACCCGAATGGCATGACCTTGTAGCAGAAGGTGCCCCATTAAGTAACAAAAGTAGTCTTTTCCATGTCTTCAGGAGCCATCTTAATTTGATTATAACTTGAAAAGCCATCCATGAAAGAGAATACCTTGTGCTGAGCAGTATTGTCAACCAGGACGTCGATGTGAGGTAGAGGGAAATCATCCTTGGGGCTTGCCCTGTTCAGATCCCTGTAGTCGACACACATTCTGACCTTACCATCTTTCTTCGGTACCGGAACCACATTGGTAACCCACTGAGGGTAAGAAGTCATTGCAAGAAAACCGGCGTCGAATTGCTTCATAACCTCAGCTTTGATCTTCTCGGACATCTCTGGACGCATACGGCGGACCTTTTGCTTTACCGGAGGGCAGTCTTCCTTGGTAGGCAGGTGATGGACCACAATGTCGGTATCCAACCCAGGCATGTCTTCGTAGGACCAGGAAAAGATCTCCACATAATCATGCAACATCTGAATCAACCGTTGTTTCATGCTGAGCTCCAGATTGGCACCAATTTTAACTTCCCTTCTGTCTGTCTCAGTACCCAGATTTACCGTTTCCACTGGCTCTTCATGTGGTTGAATGGCCCTCTCTTCCTGGAGTAACAGTCTTGTAAGCTCGACAGGCACTTCGCAATCATCTTCACCTTCATCTTCGGCTAAGTTGATCGGATTTTCGAAGTCATAACTGGCAGTAGCAGAGTCGTTACCAGTGAGATCCAGAGTGGATTGAAACCTGTATAGGTGAGTGTGTGTAAATATAGTTGTTTTGCAATATATAAAGAAAGAAAGAAAGAAAAGGAGCATAAGATTTGAAATGCGAAAAACGTCCAATGTCTTTATTCATGATATATGGAAATGACAGTTAATAAGCCCTCACAAATGAAGCCAACGGTGCCCCGGGTAAGACACCGGGCCATGAAGTTTCAGTTTATCGTTCATTACAAATTAAAGAAACAAAGGAATTCATTACTGCGTAACAAAAGTAACAGGTATGTGATCTTTTGCGGTCCAATTGGTCAGTCCATCGTCAGTCGTCGGGTAGATCCAGCTATCAAACTCTGATTCCTCCGTATCGCTCTCGATAGCATTCACTCCCGGATTGGTGATGAACACGGGAGGTCTTCCGATCCTAGCCTTGCGTACAGCCCTCTGAGCCTCTGCAGTAAAACCCAGCCCAAACTTGTCAGTCTTAGGAGTAAAATCAGGGAGCCTGCCCCATTTAGCACATTCACCTTTCTCAATTACAGCCCAGGCGTCCTTTAAGGAGGCCATCTTCAAAGGAGAATCCTCTTCAGTTACTGCTTCTGCTGCTGCCAATGTTGGAGGTACCTCTTCAAAATGTTGGAAGGGGGTTTCAATAAACTCCCCGTCCATCTCAATATACCGGAAGGAATTCAAATGACTAACCATGTATTCTTCCTCCCCCTGCACAGTAACAATCTTCCCTTTGACAGGGTACTTGAGCTTCTGGTGTAGAGTGGAGGTCACAGCCCCGGCTTTGTGAATCCAAGGTCGACCCAGCAAACAGGAATAAGATGGACGAATGTCCATCACATAGAACGTTGAATCAAATACTTGAGAACCCACACGAATAGGAATGTCTACCTCACCATGAACCATCCTCTTCGATCCGTCAAAGGCTCGGACAATGATGTCGCTAGGTTTCAACTCCAGGCCCTTACAATCCAGCCTGTCTAAGGCCTTCTTGGGAAACACATTCAGGGAAGAACCGGTGTCCACCAACACGTGTGCGAGAGTAGTGCCCCTGCATTCTATGGAGACATGCAGGGAATCATTGTGGTTCTTTCCCTTAGCGGTAAGATCAGCATCCGAGAAACCCAAACCATTGTCAGCTGTCAAATTGGCCACACAGTCAGTGAATTGATCTGCAGATGTCTCTTGTGGCACATGGGACGTCTTCAGAAATGAAATCAGGGCCTTGGCATGGGCATCTGAGCACAGCAGCAATGATAGCATGGAGATCTTGGAGGGGGTATGCCCCAGCTGTTCAACGACATTGAAGTCGCTCTTCTTGATTATCTTAAGGATTTCCTCCATCTCTTGCTGGGAGGCTTCAACATTGACAGTCTTCGGTGCCTCCATCCGGGCAGGCACATCATCAATCTCTTTGCCCCGAGTATTAGATGACTCGGCAGCAGGGGTAGGAATTGGATCAGAAGTGGAAACAGGCGCACTTGCAGGTGTTATTATAAGAGGTCTTCGGATAATTGGTGGCGCAATGTCAGGCGAGAAGAGCCTGCCACTGCGGGTAACTTTGGCGGGACCAGTGATATTACTGATACTTGTACCGGTGTTAAACTCCTGCTTTACTCCAAGTACATACACATCTGCCCCATAATGCCATGGGACAGCCTTGTCAGATTCATAGGGGAGGGGCCCCGGAACAGTAATGATAATGGGTGCAACGAACATGATTTTAACTGGCTTCCTCAGGGGAGCCTTGGTAGGATTATTGAAAATTGTGACGACAGATACCTCTTCAGTGGGAACACTAGGAACAACGATCTTCTTGAACAAAATCTCTTTGCTGTCCATCAGGCTTTGGATGCCTGACTTCAGCAACAGACAACCAGTAGGGGAAACGGCACACCAAAGGCAACCCTTGCTACAACCCGAAAATAAACCGTCCAGCAGCAGGTTCCTCTTAACAGTCAATAGAGGGGTAGCAACATCATCCACAGAAACAGCATACAAGTCTTCCTCAACGGCATTTACTCCATGCTGGGGCATAGGAGCAGTCACAACGTTGGGCCTCTCAGGTGCCTCAAACTGTATTTCCTTTGCGTCAATAAGGTCCTGAACCTTATTTCTCAGGGCCCAGCAGTCATCAGTAGAATTCCACGGGCTATCGGAGTGATAAGCACAGCGGGCATTTGGATTATACTTGGGGGATGTAGTATTCACAACCTTCGGAGCCTCTCTGACAGTTACCAAGTTGGTTGATAGCAGTTGCGGCAAGATTTGTGACAAGGTCATACTCAGCCGAGTGAATTCTCTTCTGGGTCTCTCACCCCTTGGTTGGTTAGGTTGCCGAGGAGCGGCAGCAGGCTTAGCAATCACCACCGCGTTGACAGTTTGGTGGCGCTCCGGTTTGTCTTGCCTCCTAGGCCCATACACAGCACTGGCCTCCTTTTTAAAAGGTTTCTTCTCAGAACTTGAGAACGCACCTTTCTGAATCTTACCTGATTTCATGCCAGCCTTTATCCTTTCCCCAGTCAGAATGAGATCTGTGAACCCTGCAGATCAATTGCCAATGAGATGATTAAAGAACGGCCCAGATAGGGTCCCCAAGAACATATCCACTAGCTCACGGTCTGTTAATGGTGGTTGTACCCTGCCAGCCAAGTCCCTCCACTTCTGCGCATACTCTTTAAAACCTTCTCCCGATCCTAGCGACATACCCTGGAGTTGGGTACGTGTAGGAGCGAGGTCGGCATTATACTGATACTGCTTGTAAAAAGCAGTAGCCAACTCCTCCCAGTTACGAACCTTGGTTCCATCCAGCTGATAGAACCATTCGAGATGAGTCCCTGAAAGACTCTCCTGGAAGAAGTGGATCCACAAGTTCTTGTCCAGTGTATGGTTGGATCTTCCGCACATAAGATTTGAGATGTAGCTTAGGGCAAGACGCCCCGTCATACTTTGCGAAAGATGGTGCTTTGAACTTGTGTGGGATGACCACACCAGAAGATAGACCCAAGTCTCCGAAATCCAAACCAGGCACTTGTTGAATTTCCATGGCATTCAGACGATCTTCCAACTGCTTGTACCTGTCTTCAGTTGGAGGATACTGCTCCTCATTAAAATCAGTCTCGTTGTCAGAGACCACCGGACTAGGAACTCTTCCCCCCTGGGGACTGCCTTTCCCAACAGAAGAACCAGCTTGATCAACCTCATTCTGCAGTGTGTTACCAAACCTCTGGCCCGTGTTGAACAGTACAATTCTCTTCTTCTTCTTCTTCTTCTTAACCAGCAGAGCCTTCAACTCCTCTTGACCTTGGGCTAGACTCATGATCAGCTCTTGGAATTGGGCGTTCTGAGCCTGAAGAGCCTTGATAGACTGCTCGGTAGATGATTCAGGGTTCATGATGCTGAAATAAACAGCGAAGAACATTAAGCAACCTGAAAAGAAGAGTACCTGTGACATGATGAATGGGATGCGTATGATTTATGTTTTCAAAGACTATCGGGAATCAACTTTGTAAACAAAAAGGAACACACTTCATTAGATTCAACTTTGAAATTTAAATTGTTCAACAGATTGCCCTTAGGCGTTACATAAAATGAAAATACTGAAAAGGGAAATAAAAGCTGTGAAAGAAAATTCAAAGCTCATCAGTGATCCCATGGTCTCCTCTTCTCAGTACGGATGTAGTCATTCAAGGCTCGCTCGTTCTCCAACTGCTTTGTCAGCTTCTGGATCTTCAATTCCTGCTCGTTGAACTCTTCTCGATAAGAATCCCGTTCTTCTCGCAGTTGCGCCCAAGACCTTTTTAGTGTCTCAATATCAGTAGGTATCTGAGGAGGGAGAACAGTTGGAGGAACCCCGTCTCTATCAGGGTATTCAAGAATGATGGGTCTGACAGCTTCGTACGGCATACCTAACTTCTGAGCACGGATGCGGACCCATTTGTAGTAGGCTTCCATAGGTAGAAAAGTCTTTGGTCCCAACTCTTGTGGGTCAGCTTTGTGAATTCTGTCCCAAGCCTTGATGAACCTACGACGCAGATCATCACTATCTACCTGAAACTCAAAACTGATGTGAGGCACCAACATCTCATGAGGCCCTGCTCTTCTGGCCCTTCCAAACTGACGGAGAGCTAGACATGGATTATAATAGATTCCTCCTTGGGTACCAATCAAAGGAACATTGGGATATTCTCCGCAACGATCAATAACAGCTACCTCATCCAAACCCCTGAAAGTCCAAATGATGTCATTATCAGTGAGAGACATTAACCTATGAGCCCAACCTCTTCCTTCTGTGTTCTTCAGCACGAACTTAGGGAGGTGCGAAATAAACCACCTCACTAACAAAGGAATGCAACACCACAGAGTTCCTCGTCTTCGGGCAGTACAAGCATAAAGTTGTTGCGGGATATCACCCAAGAGAGTGGGCACGGGGTTCCGAGACATGAAGATCCTTATGGCAGTAACGTTAATGAAGTTATCAGGATTAGGAAACAAGACTAGACCATAGATTAAGAGAGCCAGAATATCTTCATACGCCCTAAAGTCCAAGTCATCCCAGAAACTGTTAGCCTTACCAATCAGAAACTTGGCCAAGAAACCCTTAACTTTGCTTCTAGTCACCCAGTTGTCCATTACCTCCTTGTGGGTCAAGGGAAGGGCTGCAGCAATCTCCTCAAGCCTAAGAGTCTTTTCCCAACCAGTGTAGGGAGTCTGATCCAAGATAGGGATGCCAAGCAAATCAGAGAACTCTTCCAGGGTAGGGACCAGCTGGAAGTCTTGAAAGGTGAAGCACTGGTACAGAGGGTCATAAAACTGTGTCAGGACACTCATCAGTTGTTGGTCCCACTTTGCCGTGACTAAACTGAGAAGAGAACCATGCCTCTGGATGAAGGAAGTAGTATTTGGAATTCTGCTAACCAATTCTTCAAGCAACTCAGGTGGGTGAACAAAATTGAACTGGATAGTATTCCTTCGCATAGGCATCATGATGTCCTACAAAACAGAGCAAAGGTGAAACCCTCTTGTCTTTGAAATGGTCAGTCCTTATGCAGGATGCATGCAATGTTTATGATAGCATGATGTTATGATAAAGCACACCACAAATATTCACAAAGGCAAACATGATAAGGCACACAAGTCACACAAGACAAGCCCTTAGAGTTTAGGCCAGCATGGGGTCTAGGTATTACCCACTTTCAGTTTGTTGGTTAAGACCTGTCCTATCAGAAGTAACCGGGTTCTAGAGGATCCCAATATCACTGACTACCCTCAATCGGTCATAACTCCAGCGTCGCAATCTTTTCTTGCGGCCAGAACCATCACGAGAGTTTAGCCTCAATGGGCGTAGCATACTGCTACTGTTCTATTGGCCAAGTTGGGTCATTTAAGGTTCTAAGGTCGGTTGGTGCTTAATGACTCCTCAGAAGACCCATATTCTCCTCGTTGCGACACAAGGGATATCGGTACAGACCAAGGTGCCACACCAACGTAGCCACTGTTTCACCCGTGTCGGTCTACGCCTGACAGGTCCCTCACAGCTTATGCTACCTAACAGGGTATCCCCAGATCCGGGTTAGGATCTATGTAACTCCGATGCAGCCTACAATAATAAAGCGAACAAGCACAACAATTGAAAACATAAGTCTGAGCTATCCTAAGGTACACCTCACTTTAAAATATCCCCAATAGAGTCGCCAGTTCTGTGATCGGTGGATTTAGAACTGACTGTTTAAAGCTAGATCGCGTATGTCGCGGTAAGCAAGAGTCGCCACCGTCTTTTATTTTCTCCAACATGGACAGGACAAAAGCACAACAAAATTCCTTATGAGATTATTTCTCGGTTCGGGAGGTAGATTTATAGAAAGGGAAGGTGTTAGCACCCTTTCTATCCATGGTTATCCATGGGCTCTTAGATACTTGCTCTTATGTTTTCAAAATGTTTGCTTTTCAAAATGTGAGTGGGTTTGAAAAAAAGTTTCATTGAAAGATTTCAGAATAACTCTTGTATCTGTCCTCAAGAGTGTTTGAAAAATTGTTTTGAAAGCTTTTTAAAAGTGTCGGTGTGAAAAGATTTTGTTTTGTTTTTTATAGAGAGCAAGTATCTATGAGTCATCTACCTACCCTAAGGAATTAAGCTGTGTAGAAGTCCTTTAGGTAGTGCCATTCCACCATTGAGAGGTAGGTAGCACCACCGTTGGAGGAGTTCGGGTCAATTCGTTTGTAGGGACAGTGTGGTCACCAGAGCAACAGTAGGACACCTTAGAAGCTACCCTTATGCCATTGATCCTTTTTAATTCCGAGGCAACCATTTCGAGGCAACTGGATCATGTCATGGACATAAGGACTTACTAAAACGTCCTATACTCGACGACCACGTTTCGAGGGCAAGGCAACAGTGAGGCGTACCCTAAGAGTGGTGTGTGAATTTGTGTGTTATTTTCATGTTAATATTATCTTGCACATGCATCATGGTGATCTACGCTTGTTTTTTAATTTAGGCCATTCATTCTTTCATGCAAAGTTTAGATTTAAAAGTGCGAAAATTTAAATGATGGAAAGGTAAATCCTACGCTATTACAAGGCGCGGGTCTATACATCGCCAAATTACAAAGACCCGTTTTTAATAAAATGCGGAAAGTAAAACCTAGTTACTATTACATGGCTTGAACAATTACATAATATTTACAAGAAAATAAATAAGAATAAATGCGTGAAGAGAAATTAGAATCGAATGTTCGAGGGCGTTGAACCCTTTTGAAATTAAATTGAATTAAAAGTTAATTAATTATTTAATTAAAAGAAAAGAAATGTTTTTTAGGTTTTTTTGGTATTTAATGAAATAAGAAAATCAATTAAAATTAGAAGAAACCCTAGTTCTAAATGTTTTTAGTTATTAAAGAAAAGATTAAAGTTTAACCTAATTTACTAAATATTTAATATACATGTTTATTTACAAAATATTTAATAATTAATAATAATAATAATAATGATGATAAAATTATTTATTAAAAAATGATGAAAAAGTTAAAAAAAACCCTAATTTCTACATACTTTATTTATTTAAGAAAGAGTGTTAAAATTGAAAACCTAAATTAACTAAATTTATTATTTAAAGTTTATTTACAAAAATAAATTAATGGTGAAATAATAATAATGAAATATATTTTAGTTTCTGATTTTTTTATGATGAAAAATTAATTTTATGGTGAAAAGAAATAAAAACATTAAAAAGAATTTAAAGAAAATCAAATAAAAAGCAAAAATAATGCAAACCATGGGGGGGTATCAGGCCCTTTTTGGAGGTTTTTGAAGCAATTTGGCCCATCAGAATCCCAGGCCCTTTTGACTTTCCATGTTTACGTGTGGAGTGGTTGACTAGCATGCATGGTAGACATCCTATTGTGGCCTTCAGATTGACCATCAGATCCACTTGGCAGGCACAGGCGTTGGGATGTATGGTGGAAGATTTGAAGAGAACTGCATAGGAACGCTTTAGGGAAAAAAATATGGAATAAGTGGGGGGACCTGGGAATTGAACCCATGTCCCAATGCTTACCAGACACCTCAGCCACCAATTGAACCATTGCGTTTATTTGTAAGGTTAGTGGAACATGAATAATATAAAAGGAACACACGCTCATGATATTGAACAAGCAAAAAGCGCGCCAGATTTCAAACGTCCCAATCATCATAGGCCACGTTCATCTTCTTCCTTATTTTCTCTGTAACTATAAAACAGATAGCGGGGGTTTTAAACCCCCACTAAACACAACCTGCAAAAAATAGCGAATAGCACATGGTTTATCATAAATTGAGCGCGAGGTCATGAATAGCTTCGTCTTGTTGCAACGAGTTTAATGGCATAGGTTTGGTGGCCTGATTTTACCATATGTGTAAACCCCTAATTCCAAGCTTCTGAAACCCTAGAAAATGTTAATGGAAAATCTCGATACAGGAATTGTTAGGACAATTAAGTGGTACCATTAGCTTCAGAGCATCAATATTAGCAAGAATAAATAATTAAAACTCATGAATAATGCATGTAAATTGAAACACGATTATGTAAAAGTTTGTGAAAAGTGTGACTTTGTTCTACCAATTCTTAAGGTCTGGAGACTTGGTTTTGATTGTAACACGTTCCTGGATGCTTTGGCAATGTATTGGAATGCTTTTGGAGCTTCGAATTGTTCCTAACTAGGATTTCAGTTTCCAACTTTTTGTGAAAAAAATGCAATTTGGTTCTTGGTTTTCTGTGCAGCTTTTGTGTGTGTTAGGATTAGGTTATGTTATGCATATGTATCTGAAGCTTTCTAGGTCAAAAACCAAGCCCATAGTCCATTGAATCAATGTTTTGAATATTTGATTTTCCATATCTTTTTTTCAATCTTTTTCATGCCAATCATTGCCAATTGTGGAAGATATTGCCTTGTTAATTGATGCACGAAATATTTAGCTCATAATGAGTGAATTTGCTGCACAAAAAGATTTGATAAGTGTTATTTGATATTTTTTCATATTTAAATTTAATTAAATGAATTAATAATAATAAAAATTCAAATAATTAAACAAAAATGAGAAAATAATTCCCTTAGAGGTCAATGGGTCGTGCATGGCCTTTGGATAATGATTCATGAAAGAAATTGAGGCCCATTATCATTTTTGAAGCCTTTTGTGCAAAGTTGACTTTTCAAAATTCCCAAAAATTTCCCAACTTCTACAAGGCATATCTTGATCAATTTTGAAGCTATGAACATGTTCTTGGACATTTTGGAAAGGTCTTGAAGTCCTCTAACCAATGGCTTTGGTCCCATGTCATTTTGATTAACCAATCTCAAGTTATGGTCTTTGACTTAAAGTGCCTTTTAGTTGACTTTTGAAAATGACCTATAATGTTGAAATTGATAACTCTTTGTGAGAGCATTTCTTGGACTTGAAGTGTGAAGATGAGTTGTAGGAAATTTCATCCTCTTCAAAATGAGCTTTGGATGGGATTTTTCTGATAAACCATGAAGAAGTTATGCCTTGGTCAATTTGCAGTTGACTTTTTCAGCTGTCCAAAAATAGAAACTTTTGCATCTTGAGACTTTTTGAGCCATGCTTTGAGAATCATGATCAAGAATTGATCAAATGATGTTTGTGGCTTAAAAATAAGATGTTGACCAAAAATTTTGACTTTTGACTATCAAATGACCATTTTGCCTCTGCAGTTGACTGTGAAGCATTTAGGGTTTTTGACTGTGCAATTTGATGTTGTGAGTCTTGAAACTTGACATATGAATGCTTGACAATGTTTATGGGCATATGAGACTTGATTGGACCCTTGGAAACTTCAATTTCTTTGCCAGAACCAAAACCCTAATTTTGACTGTGTTAGGAGGCAATTGGACTGTGCAACCCTGGAGAGATTTTGAACCATCTGGAGATTGATCTTGGCAAATCTTGAAGAAAATGGGAGGGAAAATTTTGGGGTACAACACCTAGACTGTTATATCTTTAGTTAATCGCTCAAATTCGATTTGGTTGTATTGCTTGCTATTTGAACTTTTAATCGCATTCGACTCATCCCCATTTGTAAAAATTGTACCCCCATTCCCGAAAACTTTGTAATAGCGCAGTATTTCAATTTCCACAATTTACTGTATTCTTTATACTGTATAGTAATTAGGCGTGCAGGGCAAGATTTAAAATCAATCGCTAGATAAAATAATTTCAAAGACAAAATAACGTGAATCAAACACACTTTCTCACACGCGCACATCTAGGGTAACCTCGCTCGTTGCCTCGGAAACGCAGTCATGTCCCTTGAATATGGGACGCTTTAGCAAATACCCCTCGATAAAAGATCGTAGTCCCTCGATGTCCCTCGATGTTGCCTTCGATAAAAAGATCTAGTCCCTTACGAAAAATTGCTAAAGTATCTCATAAGTTGCTTTCGATGATTGTGCGATTGACCCACGCCTGTCCCTTCACATCCAACGATGGGGCTTCTTACCAAATCAATGGTAAGATAGCAACATCTAAAGGAGGAAGAAAAGAACATTTAAGACCTTTCGAGTAGGTAGATTCGCTCCTAGTTACTCGCTTACTCACGACAAAAACATTTTACACCAACACTTTCATCTTGAAACATTTTTAAAAGATAAACACTTTTCATATACGTTCTTATAGAGACGAGAACCATTACAAAAATATCTTTTCAAAATCACCTTCAAAAACACAATACACAAAACACCTCTTTGAACTATTTTTTGAAACAACACTTTGTATACGTTCTTATAGGGACAAGAACCATTGCAAAGACATTTTCAAAATACTTTCAAAACCACACCACAAGCACATTCAAACAAAAGTAAGTGATCTAGCGAGTAACTAAGAGCCCGTAGATAACTACAGATGAAAAGGATGCTAATACCTTCCCTTTTCATAATCTACCCCCCGAACCCGAGAAATAATCTTGAAAGGTCTTTCCTGTGCTTTTTTACCTTTCCTTTTTTATAAAAGAAATGTCAGTGGCGACTCTTTCTATCCGCACAAATGAGATCAAACGCAAAACACCCAATTCAGTTCTCCCACCGTATCACAGAACTGGCGACTCTGCTGGGGAAATAAACTAAAAGCGGGGTTACCTTAGGGTTAGATCACTTTTACTTGTTTCTTTGCATGCTTTATATTTTGTTCTTTGTATTGGGCTTGCTTTGATCCTTCACTCGGATCTGGGACACCTTTTTAGGTAAATAGCAATAGATTGTGGAAACTGTACGACGTAGACCGATATGGTTGAAACAATGGCTACGTTAGTGTGACGCATTTGTGGGTACCGGTATCCCTCGTGGTGAATCGAGGAGAATACGGGGCCGCTAAGTGGCGTCATGAAGCACTAACTGACTTTAGAACCCTAATTGAACAAACTTGGCCATTAGGACATAGTGAGATAATTGGTTTCGGTGTAGAGCTGAAAATTGGTTGATACTCGATACTACACTCATTGAGGCTAGACTTTTGGGATATCTTGGCCGCGAGAAAAGATTGATTGTGCAGAGACAATGCCTAAGAGAAAGGTCGGTGATATTGAGATCCTTTAGAACCCGATCACTATTACTAGGACAGGTTGAGCCAAATAAACTTCAAGAGGGTACTTACCTATGAAACCCTATGCAAGCCTAAAACATAGGGACTTATTTGCTGTGTGTGTACATATTTACTTGTACATAACATCATAAACATCATAAGCATCATACGCATGCTCACTAACCATTTAAAGGATTTAGAAATTTATTTGTGTTTTTGTTTTGTAGGTCATGAATCTCGTCCGAAGGAACACCATCCGAATCAGCTTTGTAAAAGCACACCCTCAACTTCAGGAGTTAGCCTCAAGAGTGCCCGGGGATTCTCCTTTTACCAAGAAATACTGTCGACTCCTAAGTTTGGCTACATCCAGTTTCCAAGAAGAGATGATGTGTGTGATGTTCCAATTCTTTGATCATGTACATCATTGTTTCACTTTCGCAGACTATCAGTTGGTACCTACACTGGAAGAGTTATCTCTACTCTTAGGGGTGCCCGTGCTTGATCAGATATTGTTCACCGGTTTAGAAGGGATTCCAAAACCTGAAGTCATCGCCGAAGCTTTGCATCTGAAAAGAGTCGACATCATAACCAATTGGGAAATAAGAAGCGGGGTTAAAGGTTTCCTAGCCAAGTTTCTATTGGAGAAGGCTCGTTCATTCTGGGACGACATGGATTTCCAAGATTTTGAAGACGTCCTGGCTCTTCTCATTTATGGTTTGGTTCTGTTCCCCAACTCGGACCAATTCATAGATGTTAATGCCATCAAAGTCTTTCTCTCTCGCAATCCCGTACCTACCTTACTGGGAGACATCTTGCACTGCCTTCATACCCGCACCATGAAGAAAAGAGGTACTCTCTTGTGTTTTATTCCCCTACTCGCTAAGTGGTTCACTTCACACCTACCTCAATCAACATTGAGGAACGAGCAAAGACTGACATGGTCTCAAAGAATGATGTCCCTCACCCATTCTGACATCTGTTGGTGTTCAAAATCCTTGGAAGATGTCTCTATCATTGACCGTTGTGGGGAATTCCCTAACGTCCCTTTGCTTGGTATTAGGGGAGGTATCACCTACAATCCCTTATTAGCTCTTTGACAGTTTGGGTATGCCCGAAGAGACGGCCCTCATGAGATGCTCATTCAAGGTCTGGTGTTCGACTACGACAAAGAAAACCAAGGTCACCGCCAGAGGTTTACACGAGCTTGGAGAATGGTGAACAAGGTGGACAGTAGGACTTTGGGACACAAAAAATCTATCCCTCTCGAGCCTTACCTTAGGTGGATACGGGCTCGTGCTCAGAGGCTCGTGATGCCTTACCCTTCCATCCTCCCTGTTATCATAGAGCATGTTGTTGAAGGAGACGTCCCATACACTATCCTTCATCCTGACATGCCTACCTCTCTCGAAGACTTGCAGAAGGCTTGGGTTCAGTTGAAGGAAGAGAGAGACACCTTTGAAGCCCAATTTTACTCCAGTGAGAAGAAGGTTCTGGAACTCACCAAGAAGCTTCATGAAGAGTGGAATCTGAATGCCTACATTGCTCCAAAAAGGATGCGTTCAACCTTTTTGTCTTAGGAGTTTTTGTTGTATTTTGTTTCTTTCATTGTAAGCCCAAAGAGGCATGATGTACTCAAACTTGGATTTATTAACATAACGTGTGTTCTTTTTGGTTTGAACAAATTTAAATCTCTAATTTCCTTGAAATCATTTGCATATTGCATCTTCATTCATCATAACATCATAACAGGTTTCTTACAACAAGTCTCCTTATCCTTCTACTGTTTATTTCAGTGAGATGGATATTGAACAGACAGTGAAAGACCTTCAGGCGCAGAATGTCCAGTTTCAACAAATGCTCTTGACTCTAACAAAAGGACAAGAGGAGTTGAAGACTCTACTGGCCAAAGAGAAGAAGAAGAAAGTGAAGAAACCACCCAGTATTGTGATCATGGGAAGAAGGTTCCAAGGACAAGCTAGAAGGACTTTAGACTTTGCAACATCATCAGGTGAAGGAGATAATTAAGAAGACAGGACCAAGGAAGTGAACAACAACCCAGCATCCGAAGAAGAGGAAGAACCTAACTATTCTGAGGAGCAGTATCCTCCTGTTGATAAATACAAAGAGCTAGAGGATCGTTTGAATGTTATAGAGGTCCAGAGGGTACCCGAATTGGATTTTGAAGAGTTAGGACTTATCTCAGGGGTTGTCATCCCGCATAAATTCAAGGTCCCCACTTTCTCTAAATATGATGGTGTCTCTTGCCCGAAGTTGCATTTAAGGTCATACGTCATAAATATTCAACCCCATACAGCTGATAAGAATCAATGGGTGCATTTTTTCCCAAGAGAGCTTGACAGGGACGCAGTTGGATTGGTTCTATCAGTTGGAAGGGACCAATATTCGCAATTGGGAAGATTTGACTGCCGCCTTCTACAAACAATACCAGTATAATGCTGACTTAGCTCCAACTCAGACGCAATTGCAAGGCATGTCTATGGGTGCAGGTGAAGGTTTCAAAACCTATGCTCAAAAATTGAGGGATCTCGCAGGCAGAGTCCAACCCCCTCTATCTGATAGAGAATTAGTGGATATATTCCTAGGCACCTTGTCAGGTCCATTCTTCAACCACCTAATCGGAAGTTCCTCAGCTGGATTTACTGAACTAATCATGATTGGTGAGCGGGTCGAAGCCAGTATAAAAAGTGGCAAAATTCAAAGAGATGCACCCTCGAGCACGATGAAGAAACCCTTTGTTAGAAATAAGGAGGTCAGTGCTGCATATGACCATAGGAATCAAAACAAAACTGAGCGTCGCCTTGCGGTAGGGGCTATTATGATTTCTAATCCTATGCCAAATCAACAGCAAAATTATCAGTACAAGCCAGAAGCGCCCATGAGACGATTTACCCGGATCAACATGACCATGTATCAAGTTTTGCCACACCTTTTGAAGACCAATCTGGCAACTTTAAAAGAAGCTCCCAAGAACCCCAACACAGCTTCTCCTCGCTACAACCCGAACGCTCGATGTGCCTATCATTCTGAAAGCCCGGGGCATGATACAAACGACTGTTGGTCCTTGAAAAATAAGGTACAAGACCTTATCAATGCGAAAGAGATTGAGTTTGATCCCCCAGAAAATCCTAATGTAATAACGGCGCCAATGCCCATACATGGTCAAGGTGTCAACGCCATTGATGATGATCGTTTTGTCTCCTCCGTGAATGTTTTAACTACTCCTCTGTTGACCATTAAACAAAATCTGTTGCAAGTCGGTCTGTTCCCGGGCTGTGATAAGAATTGTCACTTATGCAAGTCTCTACCAAATGGTTGTTTTTTACTGAAGATAGGCGTTCAACGCCTGATGACTAGCAAATAAATCTTGTTTGAAAAGATTCCTCTTACCAGAACTTCTTATCAAGATGTCTCAATAATCACCATTTCCAACAATCCTCCCGGGGTCTCCACCAAAAGACCCGTCAGGATTAAATATGTTCCAAGGTCTGCACCTCTAATCATCACTATGCCAAGACCAATATCATACTCCTCAGATAAAGCTGTTCCCTGGAACCATGGGGCTGGCGTCTATTACTATGGAGTCAAGAAAGATCAGTTGGCCGACAAAGATGAAGTTGCGAGAGACACTGATCCTGACATCGGTAATATCACTGGGACCAGTAAGATAACAAGAAGTGGAAGAGTCTTCTCACCCGATATTTCTCCAAAGACCGTTGCTACTCCTATGTTCATTCCCACTGCTACTCCTACCAACACTCCTAGTGATACTCCTACTGTTATCCCTGCTACCGAGACAAGGGGCAAAGAGGTCTTGAATGAGCCTGTCCAAGCGAGAGAGCATCCCGAGGTCATCCTTGAAGCTTCTAGAAAGGAGATAGAAGAAATACTGAAGATAATCAAGAAAAGTGACTACAACATTGTAGAACAGTTGGGGCAGACCCCCTCGAAGATATCATTGTTGTCCTTACTTTTGTGTTCTGAGGCCCATGCCAAAGCCTTGGTAAAGTTTCTCAAGACTGCCCACATGCCCCAAGAGACCTCTATCGACCAATTTGAGAATTGTGTGGTCAGTCTAACTGCTGATAACAGATTAGGCTTTCCGACGCTGATTTAACTTCTAAGGGAAGGAAGCACAACGATGCCTTGCATGTTTCTATTGAATGCAGGGGCACCATACTTGCCCATGTTCTGGTGGATACTGGCTCATCATTGAATGTCTTGCCCAAAAATGCTCTCGACCGACTGGACTGCGAGGGACTTATTTTAAAACCTAGCAATATCATAGTGAGGGCCTTTGATGGTTCTAAGAGGACAGTACACAGAGAAGTTAATATCCCCATAAAAGTTGGAACTTAGACTTTTGATTCAAATTTCTATGTGATGGATATCCGCCCTTCATACTCTTGTCTATTGGGTCGAACCTGGATCCATGGTGCTGGTTCCGTCACTTCTACCCTGCATCAAATGCTAAAATACCCAATCAAAGGAAAAATTGTCACAGTTCATGGGGAGGAGGAGTACATGGTTAGCCACCTGAACTCTTTCAGGTATGTTGAAATGGATGTTGAATTCATTGAGACTCCGTGTCAGAATTTTGAGGAGGTTCCACAAACAGTTGCGGCAACCAAGTCTACTCCCAAAGTTCCAAAAATTACCAGACATCCACTGAAGATGGCCTCTTTAAAGGATGCTAGAGCAGTAGTTGAAGAAGGCGGGTGTACCATCTGGGGTCAACTTCCGGATATTCCCTACAAGTCCGACAAATTTGGTTTGGGATTCACTAGAGGCCCAAAGAGTTGTTCGACGTTCTCGCGTCGGGGGACCACCTTTGCGTATCAGCAATCAGGGAGTCAATGCAATAGAAGACAGTGATGACAGCTGTGATATGGACGAGTGAATTTTTCCAACCATTAGTGGAGGGCTCAATAATTGGGAGGCCGAAGATTTCATTCATATTACTTTTATTCAAGAGTAATTATCTTTTAATGTTTTCAGGCTTGTAATATTTAAACAATTTAGACTTTTTAAAAACCTTGTGTCTTACCCGAGGCACAATGGTCCATTTGTGAGGGTTGTTACTTCATTCTCATATATCATCAATGAATCATGGACGTTTTTGCATACAAATTTTGTGCTCTTTGTCTTTCTTTCTTACATTTTATTTCTTTCAAAGGTAGATATGTTCTTACACACACTCACATATTAAAACGCAGATCTACATCCACTCAAGATCCCATGGGTAACGGTTCTTCTATGGCCTACTGTGACTTTGAAAATCCAATCTACCAAGCCGAAGACAAAGGTGAGGAAGATTGTGAGGTGCCAGGGGAATTGGCCAAGTTGTTGCAACAGGAAGAAAGGACCATTCAGCCTCACGAAGAGCTGGTTGAAATAGTTAACTTAGGTACTAAGGAGGACAAGAAAGAAGTCAAGGTGGGTGCTAATCTGGAACCCAGTGTCAAAGAGTGTCTGATTTAGTTGCTGCACAATTATGTTGAGGTATTTTCCTGGTCGTATGAAGACATGCATGGACTTGATACAGACATTGTGGTACATCGTCTGCCTACAAGAGAAGATTGTCCTCCAGTAAAGAAAAAGGTTCACCGAATAAGGCCTGATATGTCAGAAAAGATTAAAGAAGAAGTCATGAAGCAATTCAATGCTGGATTCTTGGATGTCACCTCTTATCCCCAATGGGGTGCCAATGTTGTTCCTGTGCCCAAGAAAGACGGAAAAGTGCGAATGTGTGTGGACTATAGAGATTTGAATAGGGCAAGCCCCAAGGATGACTTACTGCTCCCCCACATCGACATTCTAGTTGACAATATGGCACAACACAAAGTGTTTTCCTTCATGGACGGTTTCTCAGGCTACAACCAAATCAAAATGGCGCTTGAGGATATGGAGAAAACAACATTTGTTACACAGTGGGGCACATTCTACTATAAGATCATGCCATTCGGACTGAAGAATGTTGGGGCAACCTATCAGTGTTCTATGGTAGCTCTATTTCACGACATGATACACTACGAAATAGAGGTCTACATGGACAATATGATAGCCAGATCTCAAACGGAAGAAGAGCATCTCGATCATTTACAGAAGTTGTTTGAGAGACTGAAGAAATACAAGCTGAGGTTGAACCCAAATAAATGCACGTTCGGGGTATGGTATGGTAAACTCCTAGGCTTTGTCGTCAGCAACAGAGGATTTTTGGGATGTTTGAATTACATTGCCAGATTCATTTCTCACCTGACAGCTACTTGTGAACCGATCTTCAAATTGTTGAAGAAGGATCAAGTAGTCAAATGGAATGACGAATGCCAAGTTGCTTTTGACAAAATCAAAGAATACTTACAAGAGCCTCCTATGTTGTTTCCACCCGTCGAAGGAAGGCCATTGATCTTGTATTTGACTGTTTTGGAAAACTCAATGGGGTGTGTGCTGGGGCAGCATGACGAGTCTGGCCGAAAAAGAGCATGCTATTTATTACCTGAGCAAAAAGTTTACCGACTGTGAAACAAGATATTCACTGCTCGAGAAAACTTGTTGCGCTCTGGCATGGGCTGCTCGCCGGCTAAGATAGTATATGCTGACCCATACTACCTTGTTGATATCTAAAATGGATCCAATAAAATACATCTTCGAGAAGCCTGCTCTCTCTGGGAGAATAGCAAGATGGCAGATGATCCTGACGGAATATGACATACAATATACTACCCAGAAAGCAATAAAGGGCAGTGTACTGGATGATCACCTTGCTCACCAAGTTGTGTGTTGTACCCCAAAATTTTCCCTCCCATTTCCTCAACATTTTCTCACCACAATACCCTTGGAGCTCAAGATCAAGTTAGGTTTTGCTCTGCTCAAGACTCTTCCTTGCACTGTTGACCCAAATTAGGGTTTGTGTTTGCACAAATATGTTTTGACCTAAAGTGCCCAAAATGACTTTCATACCTCATATTGGACTCTCAAGTTTACCCACACCAAATTTCAAGCCTTGATTCCAAACTTTGCCCAGTATTGGACAGTTGACCTAGAAATCACATGTATTGGGGAAAAAGTCAACTGTGGTCAATTGACAGTCAAACCTCATGAAATTTGACCCACATCAACATTATGAACTCATTTGAACCATTTGGTAAAGTTTGGATCACAATTCCACAAGAAATTTGATCAGATCACCAAAAGGGCAAAATGGTCATTTTTAGGGTTTTGATTGCACAAAGGCAATTTTTGACTGTTTGACCTAGCCAAGGGAAAACCAAGATCATATATGGACTCAAGGACCCCATGGAATTGTTTTGACATGTTCAACAAATTCAAAAGATCCCAAATACACAAGCTTGACAGATGAATTTTCCAGTCAATTGATCAATTTTTGACTGTATAATGAAAAGTTAAACCTTGACTTTTTGGTCAAAATCAAGTGTCAAGATTCATTTTTCATCAAAACATGCCAAATTATGAAACTTGTTCATCAAGAAATCAAAAATTGCAAATTAGGGTTTAAAATGAAGAATTTTCATAACTTAGAATTTTTCTAAGTTATGAAAATCCCTAATTTTTTCCTAACTTTGTCCCATTTTTCCACCAAGATGCATTTGGATTCAAACAAAAGTCAAAACATGAAAGTTGTAGTCCATTGCAAAATCTACAACTTTTATTCACAAAGTTTCCTCAAAAGAAGCTTGTAGCTCAAGTTATGATTTTTGGAACAAGGGTGCAAAACATTCCTAACTTAGAGAAATTTTGGCCTATTTTAGGCAGGATTTTTGCCTAACTTCATGGCAACTTTTCACATGCTTCCACTTGGAATTTCAATTTGCATTACAAATATGGATTGTAGTACACATTTCAAGCTTTCCAAAATGTCCAAGAACTCATCAAACAACCTCATGGTTAGGGAGAACCGAATTTGGCAAGTTGGGAAAAACTCACTTTGTTCATGACCAATTTACATGTCCATAACCTTGCATTTTGAACTCAGCATGTTCTAAGATGGATTACAGGTCCTTTATCCCATTCACACTCATAAATTTAATGCAAACCCCTTGTGTTCAAGCCTTGCATTATGTGTTTAAGCATTGCATACAAGATTAAGCCTTAATAAGAAAAAGCATATTATCCATTTTTGTAAAGTGTTACTTTATGTCAACTTTGCAATCTATGAGGTACAATGCAGATCTTTGAGGCACAAAGGCATAGGCATATTCCACTAATCAAGACTCAAGTGTGCAGCATAGATAGAGGCATGTACAAGTCTAGAGAACCAAGTTGATTTCTCTTGCTTAAGTGTGAAGTAACTTGGCATAACCAAGACAAACTCTCATTTCAGCATAGAGAAGCTTAAGCAAAGTTGTTGTACACCTTCCAAATAACCTAACTGAGCTGAAGCACGAGCCCATCACCTTCAATATCACCCCATTCACAGAAACACCATAAAACTGCAAAAACAGGGCATAAGCTGCAGTTTGAAACCCATAGCTCAATCCACTCGTGTATTTTCATCCAAACCAGTTCAAACACATTCCCTACCATCCATATAAACGGTCCCAAGCCTTGGAAGCAGACTGTAACACCTCTAACCAACCTCACCATTTTCATATTTTCTGTTTTGCAGGTGGGTTGCTATAGCTTGATTTACTTGGTTTCAAAGCAAACTAAAGGTTGGAATAGCATCTCTGAACTTCAAGCAAGCTGTACCAATCCTCATTTTTCCTTGAAGGTGCCTCCATTGTCAGATACGATCCAAGCTGAACAGGTAAGTTCATGGACTTCTATCTCTCAATATAGGAAGAGTTAGCTTTAAGTTTGTGAATGAAAAATGTTCTACTCATGTCCTTGAAGCTATACATATCTTTACTTTCCATTTATATTGCATATGCTGAGAGTATTTTGAACCTGAATATTGACAAAAACTTAGGTTAAGAATTAGGGATGGAGAAATTCTCTCTCATTTCTGAGAGTTAGATTAAGTTTTTTATATGAATGGAATTGTGGCTTGATGCTTAACATTTTTCATGTTGTGAGTTTGTGTTAAAAGTCCAAGAATCTTGAGATAGCAGGCGCGTGTTCTGGTTGTACAAAGATGCTGGAGGTTGAAGAAGACAGGGTCTTGGGCTGGGCCTGAGATTTGTTTTACTTTTCATAACATCTGTATTTCACATGCACCCCCCTGGCCCATTTTGATTTTTACTTGTCATTTACCATTTTTTCCTTTTGATTTCATTTCCATATTTTTATTTAAGTTTGAAAAAATATTAAAATCATTTTCCCACATTTTTTGCATTTATTTTGATATTTATTAGGCTTTATTTAGTTTTGTATATAAGTAAACCTAAATATACTATTATTTTATAATACAAAAAATAATACAAACATGTTTTATTTCTGATTTTTATTTTATATTATCTCTTGAAAACATTTTACATAAAATATACTTTTTTTATAATATTAAATATATTATTTTTGTACATATAATATATATTTAATAAATAATGTAAATACGTGTATATTTATTAGCATATTTAGGGAAAATACAAAGAATTAATATATTATATTTTTATTAATATTTTGACCTCAAAAATACTTTTTTTACAATATACCTTCTTTTATTTATTTTTTGTGCATAATCAATAAATATTGTAAATATTACACAATAAATACCTTTTATTTATAAAATTAGGGTTTTGCCCTAAATGCATAAAAATACCAAAAATTAATTAATTTTATTTTTGTTTATTTAACCCATAAAAATACTTTTTTTTCCATACATATCAAAAACCATTTTTTGCATCTTGCACATTTATTATATTTACATTTTTATTTAATTATTGTATATTAAATTATTTGTATAATTCAATTTGGATGTATTAGTTTAGGTTTAATTTCTTGCTAAAATATCCCCATTTGAACATTTGTACCCCCCATCCCATATATTGTGTTGTAATAACTTAGGACCTTTTATTTTTCCGCATTTAAAAGCTTTCTAATTATGCCATGTTAGAATTAGGGTTTTGTATGCGAAATTAACCAAAAATAGTTTAACCTAATACAAGACAAATGCATGAAATCAATACACAAATCACACTTGCACCCCTAGGGTACTCCACTTGTTGCCTTCAAAAATGGGCCATATTGCATGTTAGGTATCTTTGGCAAAAACAAAACAATCAAATGATCATAGTCCCTCGATGACGCTTTCGAAAGTTGCCTAAAAAATGATCAAGTCCCTTAAAGGAAAAATTGCCCAAAGATGCTTAGCACAATTGCAATTATGGTTTAAACGATGACCCACGCCCGTCCCGTTAACATCCTAACACAAGATTGTCCACCAAATACAATGGTGGAACAATATTGTTAAAAGGGTTAAAAACATAGGAGAAATCTTTGAGAAATTTAGGAGTAGACAAACTCTTAGTTACTTGAATCAAACTTGCAAAAAACACTTGCCTATTTTCAAAACCACACCTCACAAACACATTTTCAAAACAAACTTTCCAAAAACATCGGAAAACTTTTCAAAAGACATACATCTTTGTATACATCCCAACATGGATCATTACAAAGGTTGCCACAACAATGGCCTCTTTTCAAAACATTTTCAAACCCACACACAAAGCACCATTTCAAACAATTGAAAATCAAAGGCAAGTGATCTAAGCAAGTAACTAAGAGCCCATGGATAACCATGGATAGAAAGGGTGCTAATACCTTCCCTTTCTATAATCTACTCCCCGAACCCAAGAAAACATCTCAAAGGTTTTTGCTGTGCTTTTTAACCTTTCCTTAGGATAAAATAAAAAGTCGGTGGCGACTCTTGCTCAACCGAAACATTTGCAAAAACAAACGCAAAACCCTAGTCAGTTCTCCCACCGTATCACAGAACTGGCGACTCTGCTGGGGATATTTTTAAAGTGGAGTAACCTTAGGGCTTAGATCACCCTCTTGCATGACTAATTGTTTGTTTTGATTGCTTTACATCTTGGCTCTCTTGTTTGGGTTTGCAATCCTACACCCGGATTTGGGGAAACATTCATAGATAGCAATACGTTGTGGAAACTGTGTGGGGTATACCGACACGGTTGAAGCAATAGCTATATTAGTGCGACATATTTGTGAGTACCGGTAACCCTTGAGTTCAATCAAGGAGAGTACGGGGCCGCTGAGTGATGTCACTAAGCACTAATGACCTAGAACCTTACTTGACTATCTTGGCCTTTCATTAGGGGTAGTGAGATGACCGGCTTTGGTGCAGTCTGAAGTTGGTAGATACTCGATACTACACTCATTGAGGGTTGTTTTCTTGGAATATTTTGGTCGCTAGTTAAGTGGCTAAACCAAAACAATGAACAATGAAAACAATCCCGTGATATTGAGCTCTTTAGAACCCGGTTACTATTTATAGGACAGGTTTTAAGCCAACTACACTCAAGAGGGTACTTACCTATGAAACCCCATGCAAGCCTGAAACTAGGGTTTGGTGTGAATTGCTTGTACATATGTTTGTGCATACATCATGAACATCATAAAGCATCATATGCATACACTAACCATTTCAAGGGTTTGGATCTTCATCTTTGTTCTTGTTTTGTAGGTCATGGAAATTCGTCGCAGGAAAACTATCCAAGTCAACCTTGTGAGAATCCCTCCTCAACTCAAGGAGCTCACATCAAGAATTCCGGAAAGCTCTCCCTTTAGTGAAAGACATGGTAGACTGCTCATCCTAGTCAGCACCAACATTGAAGAGGACATGGTAAAGGTGTTATTTCAGTTCTTTGACCCCCTTCACCACTGTTTCACTTTCCCCGACTACCAGTTGGTACCCACTTTGGAGGAATTTTCTCAACTCCTAAGAATTCCTATCCTTAATCAACTACCTTTCAACGGTACGGAAAAGGAACCAAAGCCTGAAGATGTTGCTCGAGCACTACATCTATAACCATCTGACATCAAAGGGCATTGGGAAACTAGAAGCGGTGTCAAAGGCTTCTTAGCAAAATTCTTGTTTGAGAAAGCACAAGAATGTTGGAATTCATTGGACCTACAAGCCTTTGAAGAAATTGTGGCCCTCCTTATCTATGGGTTGGTCTTGTTCCCAAATCCTGACCAGCTTGTAGATGTCAACACCTTCAAAATCTTCTTATCCAGAAATCCAGTACCAACATTGCTTGGGGACATTCTTCACTCATTTTACACTCGAACAATGAGAAAGAGGGGTGTTCTCATGTGTTGTGCTCCTCTCCTTGCAAGGTGGTTTATTTCGCACCTTCCACAATCTGTCTTGAAGAATGACCAAGGCCTAAGATGGTCACAACGGTTGATGACCCTTACTCACTCTGATGTACATTGGTGTTCTCGGTCTAGAGAAAATTTCATCATCGTCGATCGTTGTGGAGAGTTCCCTAATGTTCCATTGCTTGGCATTAGAGGAGGCATTACCTACAATCCTTGTCTAGCTTTGAGACAATTTGGATATGCACGGAGGGATGGCCCTCATGACATGTTGATTCCTGACCTAGTTTTTGACTTCGACAACGATACGCAAGGACTTCGCCAAAGATTCATCAAAGCTTGGAGGATGCCTAACAAGGTTGACAGCAAGACACTGGGGCACAAGAACTTCATCCCTCTTGAGCCTTATCTCAAGTGGGTACGAACCCGAGCCCAGAGTCTAATGATGCCTTATCCTCATGTTCTCCCTGTGATTAAAGAGCCCGTTACGGAAGGAGAGGTTCCCTATACTATCCTATATCCTGACATGCCTACATCGTGGGAGGAGATGCAGAAGAGTTGGATCCAACTCAAGGAGAAACGGAACACTTTTGAAGCCAGCTTCTACGCCAGTGAGAAGAAGGTTTTAGAGCTCACCCGCCGACTCCATGAGGAAGAGACCCTCAACACCTACATCGCACCAAAGAGGATGCGCAACGTCTTTTTACCTTGAGAAGTTTTTGTAATATTTGGCCCATGGGGCATTTATGTACTGACAAATTTCTTCTTATTAATATGACGTGCGTTCTTTTTGTTTGCAACAATTTTGAACTTTCTAAATCCTTGAATGCATTGCATACATAAGCATACCATTCATCATGTGCATAAGCAGGTCTCCACACCAGGTTTCCTTATCTTTCTGTTGTTTATTTCAGTAAAATGGATCTCGAACAGACGGTCAAGGACTTGCAGTCTCAGAACGCACAGTTTCAACAACTCTTGATGACCTTGGCTAAGGGTCAAGAGGATCTGAAAACCCTGCTTGGGAACAAAGACCAAGTAAAGAAGAAGAAGAAGAGAGTCGGGGTGGCTACCTTGGGGAGAAGGTTTGAAGGTGAAGCCAGAAGGGTTCTTGAATTTCCTTCCGCATCCGAAGAAGAAAACAGTAAAGGAAAAGGGGCCGCGGTACCTTCCGAATCCGAAGCTGAAGAAGAAGAGGCTGAAGAAGACGAAGACTACTCAGAACAACAGTACCCACCGGCTGATGACAAGTACAAGAACTTGGAGGACCGTTTAGCAGCTATGGAGCTGTAGAGAGTTCCAGGCCTGGATTTCGAAGATTTGGGATTAATTGCCGGAGTTGTGATCCCCCCGAAGTTCAAAGTGCCTATTTTTGCAAAATATGACGGGTTGTCCTGCCCAAAAATGCACCTAAGGTCATATGTCCGAAGAATCCAACCTCACACATCTGACAGAAACCTTTGGGTACATTTCTTTCAAGATAGCCTGTCTGGCACTCAGCTAGATTGGTTTTACAAGCTGGAAAGGTCAGAGATACGTAGTTGGGAGGATCTGGAAGCTGCTTTTTATCGCCAATATCAGTATAACTCTGACCTTGCACCAACCCGCACTCAATTGCAGAGTATGGGAATGGCCTCGGGTGAGGATTTAAGGAATATGCCCAAAAGTGGCGCGACCTGGCTGGAAGGGTGCAGCCACCTCTTTCTGATAGAGAACTTGTTGATATGTTCCTTGGGACCCTGTCTGGTCCATTCTTTAATCATCTGATCGGTAGCTCTTCCTCGGGGTTTACTGAATTAATTCTGACTGGCGAGTGGGTAGAAGCCAGTATCAAGAATGGGAAGATTCAGAAGGATGCCTCTGCATCCACAATTGCTAAAAAACCATTTCCAGCAAAGAAAGAGACAGCTATTGTGTATTCTCAAAGGGGAGCAGGAAGAAGCGAGCGTAGGCCGACTGTGGGGGCCGTAATGATCCAAAATTCACCAAATGATCAGCCTCACAATAACCCGTCCAGACCTAAACAGCAATGGGGAGAACGGCCACCACGGCAGTTCACCCGCATTAATATGACGCCCGCGCAAGTTCTTCCACACTTGTTAAAGCTGAATCTCATAAATATCAAAGAAGCGCCGAAAAATGTGAATACGACCTCACCAGCTTACAATGCCAATTCCAAATACGCCTACCATTCCGATAGCGTCGGACATGACACAAACAATTGTTGGGCGCTGAAAAATAAAATTCAAGACTTGATAGATGCCAAAGAGGTGGAGTTCAATGCTCTAGAGAAACCAAACGTGATATCTGCTCCGATGCCGAAGCACGGTCGAAATATCCATGCTATTGAGGAAGATTTGTATGTTTTTGATGTCAATGACCTGATAACTTCGCTGTTAACCATCAAGTTAAACCTGTTAAAGGCCGGGATTTTCCCGGGATGCAAAGAGGACTGCTACTGTTGTTAGTCTCTGCCAGTTGACTGTCCGTTATTGAAGAAAGGCATCCAAGGCCTGATGGACAGTCAACAAATTCTGTTTGAAAAAGTTTCTGCTATTCCAACCCCTACTGAAGATGTCTCAATTATCACCATTCACGCCAATCTTTCCAAGGCCGTCAGAAAGCCTGTTAAGATTACATCTGCTACAAAGTCTGTTCCTCTGAAGATAACTATGCCAGGGCCTGTCCCCTACAGTTCTGAAAAGTCAATACCATGGAATTACGGTGGAGAAATCTACTACCATGGTATTAAACAAGTTGAAATAACCAAAGGAAGCTCTGATGAAGAAGATGCCAGCATTGGAAACATTGCCGGCACAAGCAAGATCACCCGAAGTGGGAGAATATTTTCTCCAGAGATTGCTCCCCCAAAGGCAATATTTGGACCCTCATCTGCCGCCAAAGATATTCCTGCACCAGTAAAACTTTCCGCCAGAACTCCATTGATTGAAGATGCTGTTGTTCCTGTTGTTATCCCTCCAACTTCTGCTGATAAGGGTAAAGGGATCCAAGATGGGCTCGTCAGGACGAGGGCTCAACCTTTGGTCATCCCAGAAACCTCTAAGAAAGAGATGGAGGAGATCTTGAAGATAATTAAAAAGAATGATTATGACGTGGTAGAGCAACTGGGGCAAACCCCCTCGAAAATCTCCATGTTAGCATTGCTACTTTGTTCAGAGGCGCACGCCAAAGCGTTGATAAAATTCCTGAAGACAGCCCATGTACCCCAGGAAACCTCTGCCGACCAATTCCAAAACTGTGTAGCCAGTCTTACAGCAGACAACGGTTTAGGTTTCTCTGATGCTGACCTAACCTCAAAAGGAAGAAAACACAACGACGCGTTACATGTGTCAGTAGAGTGCCAAGGAACTACTTTGTCCCATGTTCTAGTCGACACTGGTTCTTCTCTGAACGTGCTGCCTAAGAAGGCCCTCGACCGATTAGATTGTGAAGGCTTGGAGTTAAGGCCAAGTAATATTATTGTAAGGGCATTTGACGGGTCAAAGAGAATGGTACATGGGGAGGTAGACATTCCTATTAAGGTTGGTACAGAGGTTTTCCCCTCAACTTTCTATGTGATGGACATCCGTCCGTCATACTCTTGCTTATTGGGGAGACCATGGATACACAATGCTGGGGCAGTCACCTCTTCCCTACATCAAATGCTGAAGTACCCTGTCAAGGGAAAGATCGTAACCGTCCACGGTGAAGAAGAGTATATGATCAGTCACCTGAACTCTTTCCGATATGTAGAAGTAGAGGGTGAATTCATTGAGACGCCATTCCAGCACTTCGAGGAAGTCTCTCCTAAGGTGGAAGTAGCAAAAGTGATAGCTGAGGTACCAAAGCAGATGGCCAGGATGGCATCTCTAAAGGACGCGAAGGCTGCAGTGAAGGAAGGAAAGAGCTCAACATGGGGGCAGTTGCCGGATATTCCTCACAAAATAGACAAGTTTGGTTTAGGATTCACTGCTGCGGGGCAGAAAGCTATGCGCCACTCAAAGGTTGAAAGAGCACCCATCAAGATCTCTCCTTATGGGATCAATGCTTTGGAAGGTGAAGACGAAGAGGCCAACATTAAAGATTGGATCTACCCAACCATCGAAGGGGGACTACATAACTGGGAGGCAAAGGACTTTGTCCCCATTACTTTTATTAATCAGTAATTATCTGTCAAACATTTCCTATGGTCTGTAATATTTTCTTTTGAACAATCCGTACACTACTTTTTCACCTCATGCCTTGCCCGAGGCATGTAGGTCCATTTGTAAGGGTTTTGATTATCTTCATATCCATATGCCATGTTTAATGATTCATTGGACGTTTTTCATCGATAAACTGTTGTGTTCATTTTCTTTCCTTTTTGCAATTTTTTTGTTTAAAGATGGCTATCCCTTACACACACCCACGCTCACAAATGCAGGTATCCATCCACTCTGGATTCTATGGGTGACTATTCTGCTATGTCCTTCAATAACTCTAAAGATCTGGTCAATCAGACTGAGTATGAAGATGACGAAGGTTGTGAAGTACCAGGGGAACTAGCCAGACTTCTACAGCAAGAGGAAAGGGCCATCTTACCTCACGAAGAGTCGTTGGAAACTGTCAACCTAGGAACGGAGGAAGACCGAAAGGAAGTGCAAGTGGGTGCCAATCTGGAACCAAGTGTCAAGGAGCGCCTGATACAGCTGTTAAATGAGTATGTTGAAATCTTCGCCTGGTCTTATGAAGACATGCCGGGTTTAGACACAGACATCGTGGTTCACCGTCTCCCTACAAGAGAGGATTGTCCGCCGATAAAGCAAAAGGTCCGCCGAATGAGGCCCGATATGTCTGAGAAGATTAAGGCAGAAGTGATGAAACAATTCAACGCTGGCTTTCTGGCTGTTACATCCTATCCACAATGGGTTGCTAACATCATGCCAGTTCCTAAAAAAGATGGCAAGGTCAGGATGTGTGTAGACTACCGGGATTTGAATAGGGCCAGCCCCAAAGATGATTTTCCGCTACCGCACATTGACATTTTGATTGACAACACAGCTCAGCACAAAGTGTTTTCCTTCATGGATGGATTCTCGGGCTACAACCAGATTAAAAATGGCCCCCGAGGACATGGAGAAAACAACCTTTGTTACACAATGGGGTACCTTCTGTTACAAGGTGATGTCGTTCGGACTGAAGAACGCAGGGGCAACTTATCAACGCACCATGGTAGCTTTATTTCATGATATGATACATCATGAGATCGAAGTTTACGTAGACGATATGATAGCTCGGTCACAAACAGAGGAGGAACACCTTGAACATCTAGAAAAGCTGTTTTCCCGGTTGAAAGAGTACAAACTCAGGCTGAATCCAAGTAAGTGTAATTTTGGAGTTAGGTCTGGTAAACTTCTAGGGTTTATTGTCAGCAACAAAGGCATTGAGGTCGATCCAGCAAAGGTAAAAGCAATACAAGAGATGCCTGCTCCCCGTACTAAAAAGGAGGTTAGAGGGTTCTTGGGGCGCTTGAACTATATTTCCAGATTCATCTCTCATCTGACTTCTACCTGTGAGCCAATTTTCAAATTATTAAAGAAGGATCAGGTAGTCGAATGGAACGACGATTGCCAAGCTGCTTTTGATAAGATCAAGGAGTATTTGCTAGAACCTCCTATTCTGATGCCTCCCGTCGAAGGAAGACCATTGATCATGTATCTAACCGTCTTGGATAACTCAATGGGGTGTGTTTTGGGCCAGCATGACGAGTCTGGTCGAAAAGAGCATGTTATTTATTACCTTAGCAAAAAGTTTACCGACTGTGAGACTCGCTACTCACTGCTCGAGAAAACTTGTTGCGCTTTGGTATGGGCTGCTCGCCGACTAAGGCAGTATATGTTGACTCATACCACCTTGCTGATTTCCAAAATGGATCTTATCAAGTATATCTTCGAGAAGCCTGCTTTATCTGGAAGAATAGCTAGATGGCAAATGATCCTAACTGAGTATGACATCCAGTACACCACTCAAAAAGCTATAAAAGGGAGTGTACTAGCTGACCATCTAGCCCATCAAGCTATCGAAGATTATCAAACCATGAGATTTGACTTCCCAGACGAGGACATCATGAATTTGGACAACATTGAAGGTAACGGACCGTATGACGGACCCGAAAAGGGATCCCGATGGACCCTGTACTTTGATGGTGCTTCAAATGCACTTGGAAACGGTATCGGTGCAGTACTCATTTCCCCGGAAGGTTGTCACACTCCTTTCACGGCTCGACTCTGCTTCAGCTGCATAAACAACATGGCGGAATATGAAGCTTGCATCTTTGGTCTCAAGGCTGCTATAGACTTGGGGATCAAATCTTTGATCGTATTTGGGGACTCGGCTTTGGTTATCAGTCAAATCAAAGGAGAGTGGGATACCAAACATCCTAATCTTATCCCATATAGAGAACATGTCCTGAAATTGTTGCCTCATTTCGAGCAAATTACCTTCGAGCATTTCCCGCGAGAAGAGAATCAGCTAGCGGATGCTCTGGCCATAATGTCTTCTATGTTTAAACTCAACTTGGATAACGAGGCTCCCCAAATCACCATCGAGCGAATGGATGAACCTGCGCATTGTCATGAGATTAATACTGAAGAAGTAGTGGAACAACCCTGGTTTCATGAAATCAAAAGGTATCTCCAGACTAGAGAATATCCCGAAGGAGCTTCCGTAAATGACAAAAAGTTCCTAAGGAAATTTGCTGCCAAGTTCTTCCTGAGCAATGGCATCCTCTATAAGCGCAACCATGATTGTGTTTTACTCTGATGTCTTGACAAAGCTGAAGCGGAGTTAATCATGACAGAGATGCACAGCGGTACATTTGGCACCCATTTGAGCGGGCATACTATGGCTAAAAAGATCCTAAGGGCAGGCTACTACTGGTCTACCATGGAAGCAGATTGCCATCAGCACTCCCGTGCTTGCCACAAGTGTCAAGTCTACGCTGACAAGATTCATATTCCTCTGGTTCCTCTCAATGTGCTGACAGCACCTTGGCCTTTTGCAATGTGGGGCATTGACATGATTGGAGAGATCAAGCCCACAGCTTCCAACGGACATCGCTTCATCCTGGTTGCCATCGACTACTTCACCAAATGGGTCGAAGCAGCTTCTTTCGCCTCTGTCACTAAAAATGTGGTTGCCCGCTTCATCAAGCAAAACCTCATATGCCGGTATGGTGTTCCAGACAGAATCATCACAGACAATGGTGCAAATCTGAATAATACTATGATCACCGCATTATGCGAACAGTTCAAGATTTATCATCACAATTCATCTCCCTATCGGCCGAAGATGAACGGTGTTGTTGAAGTTGCGAACAAAAACATTAAGAAGATCATTCAGAAAATGACAGTCACTTACAAGGACTGGCATGAGATGTTACCGTTTGCTCTGCATGGGTACCATACGACGACACGTACTTCAACCGGGGCAACCCCATTTTCTTTGGTATATGGCATGGAAGTTCATATTCCTTCTTTAAGGATTATGAAGGACTCTGGTTTGAGTGAGGATGATTGGATTCAGACCCGACTTGATCAACTCAATTTGATTGACGAGAAGCGACTCGCTGCTGTCTGCCATGGTCAAAAGTATCAAAAGCGGATGATCAAGGCTTTCAACAAGAAAGTCAGACGTCAAATATATCAAGTCGGAGATCTCGTAATAAAGCGGATTATCCTGCCGCAAAGTGACCCCAGGGGAAAATGGACCCCTACATACGAAGGACCATTTGTGATCAAGAGCATATTTTCTGGTGGTGCAATGATTCTGACCACCATGGACGGGGACGATTTGCCGCACCCTGCGAACGCAGACATAGTCAAAAGATACTACGCATAAGATAACCCGACAAGTCGAAAACCCGAAAGGGCGACTTGGGCAAAAATGGGCATCCCGGTGGACCGAAAACTCGAAAGGGCGGTTCAGGCAAAAATTAGGGACAAAACAAAAAAATCAGTACACCCGGCAAGTTGAAAACCCGAAAGGGCGGCTTGGGCAAAAAGGGGTTTCCCGGTGGATCGAAAACCCGAAAGGGCGATTCAGGCAAAAGTTAGGGAACTAAAGCGTATGACTATGTCTCGTCAGATCACTTTAAGGACAATCTCTTCATCAACCAGCTCCAAGCTTCTAATCAATCCAGTCATCGGTAGACGAAGCATTGAATGGACAGATGTTCAGAGTTGTGAAGGCTATAGCAGAATGGAATCCCATGGAATTGTTTCACATAGCCATCTTTCTTTTATATAAATTTTTCAATTTTTTCGACGGCATCCTCTTACTAGGATGAATGTCTCCTTTGTACAAATATACTTATAGAAAGTTAATACAAATACTTTTCCAAATACAGAAATTTGCGCCGTCTTCCTTTTTTCTTTTGCACTTATGTTTTATCTGAGAAACATCCAATGTTTTGTTAAATAGGCATATGCATTTGAACATAATCATTTCCTTATGAATCAAGAAAGATGATTACTGATAGGTTAAAGGTACAAATAGATATCTTAATGCCCTTTCAGAAGGAATCCTCAGCAGAGTTAAACTCCAAATTCCCCAGCCAAAAGGCTTTCCAGAACTCGATTCCCCTCAGAGTCAAGTTACAGAATCCCCAGTGGAGCCGTAAAAATCTGAAAATCTAATCCCCAGTGAAGCTAGGATTTCCTGCCATCAATCCCCAGCTGAACCAGGCTAGGGAAACTTCTCCCCACCGAGATACCTACCACCAAACTGAAAATTCTCAATCATGCCTCTCCAGCATGAGTCTATCAGATTCTGAACTTCCCCAGTAGAGATCTTTAGGAATTCTCATCCCCGCAAGTCGCCAAGGAATGCCAGTTCTCCAGCAGTGGCCCTAAGATCCCTCAACAATTGAAGATCTTGTTTTCCCCAAGCATAGTGAAGGTTCATCCTCAGTGCCTCACAGGATAATCAGATGTTCTCCAGAGAAGATCTCCTCAAGACAAGAATCTCCAGAAGATTGGTATACAACCCAAGCCCCTGTTTCTCCGGCAGTAGTCGGCAGGGATGTCTCCTTCTCAGCAATCAAAAGTTTTGTCTTCCCCTGCAGCAGTCAAGGATTCACTTTCCCTGGCAGCAGTCAAGATTCTTTATCTCCAGGATTCATCTATCCTCAGCAAGACAGCTCTTCGGCTTACATACGTATTCATCTACATTCATATCATAAACATTGATATAACATGTTTTGCATCATACATATCATGCAACATAACTTTGTGTTTTAGCTAACATTTCACCCTTTTCAGGATAAAATTAAAAGACTATCATTAACAATTATTCAGATACAGTATGGATACACCCCAGACACGGCGGTCATTCTATTGCTCATTCAGAATCTCAAGTCAGATACAATATGGATACACCTCAGACACGACGGTTATTCTACTACTCATTCGGACTACAGCAATCAGATACGGACTAGATACGCTCCAGACACGGTAGCCATTCTATCTCTCATTCAGATTCATTTATCCACCTCAAGGTTCAAAGCATTCCAAACACGGATACCATTCTGACCCTTACAACAGCAGCTTGATTCTCTCCAGTGCATTCGCCACGGAAGTCATTCTGTCATTTATCTAGATCCCAGTTACAGTTTCAGATACACTTCAAACACAGAAGTCATTCTATTACTCATACGGATCTCAATCCTAGTTACAGTTTCAGATACACTCCAGACACGGAAGTCATTCTGCTACTCACATAACTTTCAACTACAGATACAGTCCGGATACGCTCCAAACATGGTTGCCATTCTGTCACTCATTCAGAATTTGTCCCTAGCACGCAGTTGCTCCATACAGATGTTTCTCTGTTACCCAGATACAATACAGATACACCCCAGACACGGCAGTCATTCTGATATTCGTTCTACACTTCAAACACAGTTACAGCTCGGATACGCCCCAGACCCGGAAGCCTTTCTTCTGCTCATACAAACTCATTCCTTAGATGTAGTTCAAATACATTCCAGACGCGGATACCCTTTTGATCCTCATTCTTCTGACCCGTCACACTACAGTTCAACAAACCTTCCAGATGGCATCTTTAAGCCCATCTCCGACAAGATTTTGTCACCCTTCGGATGGAATCTTTAAGCCCATCTCCAAATAGCATCTCTAATCCCATTCCCATATCCATTGTTCTGATAAGTGCAAATTTAAGGGCACTCTAGTGTCCAATCTCCTTTTACCTTCGAGACGCGAAAGGCAAACCTGTCAATCTAACTCTTCAGGTGCAAGAAGATTGAACAGGGCAACTGTTGTACCCCAAAATTTGCCCTCCCATTTCCTCAACATTTTCTCACCACAAGACCCTTGGAGCTCAAGATCAAGTTAGGGTTTGCTCTGCTCAAGACTCTTCCTTGCACTGTTGACCCAAATTAGGGTTTGTGTTTGCACAAAGATGTTTTGACCTAAAGTGCCCAAAATGACTTTCATACCTCATATTGGACTCTCAAGTTTACCCACACCAAATTTCAAGCCTTGATTCCAAACTTTGCCCAGTCAATTGGACAGTTGACCTAGAAATCAACTGTATTGGGGAAAAAGTCAACTGTGGTCAATTGACAGTCAAACCTCATGAAATTTGACCCACAACAACATTATGAACTCATTTGAACCATTTGGTCAAGTTTGGATCACAATTCCACAAGAAATTTGATCAGATCACCAAAAGGGCAAAATGGTCATTTTTAGGGTTTTGACTGCACAAAGGCAATTTTTGACTGTTTGACCTAGCCAAGGGCAAACCAAGCTCATATATGGACTCAAGGACCCCATGGAATTGTTTTAACATGTTCAACAAATTCAAAAGATCCCAAATACACAAGCTTGACAGATGAATTTTCCAGTCAATTGATCAATTTTTGACTGTATACTGAAAAGTCAAACCTTGACTTTTTGGTCAAAATCAAGTGTCAAGATTCATTTTTCATCAAAACATGCCAAATTATGAAACTTGTTCATCAAGAAATCAAAAATTGCAAATTAGGGTTTAAAATGAAGAATTTTCATAACTTAGAATTTTTCTAAGTTATGAAAATCCCTAATTTTTTCCTAACTTTGTCCCATTTTTCCACCAAGATGCATTTGGATTCAAACAAAAGTCAAAACATGAAAGTTGTAGTATATTGCAAAATCTACAACTTTGATTCACAAAGTTTCCTCAAAATAAGCTTGTAGCTCAAGTTATAATTTTTGGAACAAGGGTGCAAAACATTCCTAACTTAGAGAAATTTTGGCCTATTTTAGGCAGGATTTTTGCCTAACTTCATGGAAACTTTTCACATGCTTCCACTTGGAATTTAAATTTGCATTACAAATATGGATTGTAGTACACATTTCAAGCTTTCCAAAATGTCCAAGAACTCATCAAATAACCTCATGGTTAGGGAGAATCGAATTTGGCAAGTTGGGAAAAACTCACTTTGTTCATGACCAATTTACATGTCCATAACCTTGCATTTTGAACTCAGCATGTTCTAAGATGGATTACAGGTCCTTTATCCCATTCACACTCATAAATTTAATGCAAACCCCTTGTGTTCAAGCCTTGCATTATGTGTTTAAGCATTGCATACAAGATTAAGCCTTAATAAGAAAAAGCATATTATCCATTTTTGTAAAGTGTTACTTTATGTCAACTTTGCAATCTATGAGGTACAATGCAGATCTTTGAGGCACAAAGGCATAGGCATATTCCACTAATCAAGACTCAAGTGTGCAGCATAGATAGAGGCCTGTACAAGTCTAGAGAACCAAGTTGATTTCTCTTGCTTAAGTGTGAAGTAACTTGGCATAACCAAGACAAACTCTCATTTCAGCATAGAGAAGCTTAAGCAAAGTTGTTGTACACCTTCCAAATAACCTAACTGAGCTGAAGCACGAGCCCATCACCTTCAATATCACCCCATTCACAGAAACACCATAAAACTGCAAAAACAGGGCATAAGCTGCAGTTTGAAACCCATAGCTCAATCCACTCGTGCATTTTCATCCAAACCAGTTCAAACACATTCCCTACCATCCATATAAACTGTCCCAAGCCTTGGAAGCAGATTGTAACACCTCTAACCAACTTCACCATTTTCACATTTTCTGTTTTGCAGGTGGGTTGCTATAGCTTGATTCACTTGGTTTCAAAGCAAACTAAAGATTGGAATAGCATCTCTGAACTTCAAGCAAGCTGTACCAATCCTCATTTTGCCTTGAAGGTGCCTCCATTGTCAGATACGATCCAAGCTGAACAGGTAAGTTCATGGACTTCTATCTCTCAATATAGGAAGAGTTAGCTTTAAGTTTGTGAATGAAAAATGTTCTACTCATGTCCCTGAAGCTATACATATCTTTACTTTCCATTTATATTGCATATGCTGAGAGTATTTTGAACCTGAATATTGACAAAAACTTAGGTTAAGAATTAGGGATGGAGAAATTCTCTCTCATTTCTGAGAGTTAGATTAAGTTTTTTATATGAATGGAATCGTGGCTTGATGCTTAACATTTTTCATGTTGTGAGTTTGTGTTAAAAGTCCAAGAATCTTGGGATAGCAGGCGCGTGTTCTGGTTGTACAAAGATGCTGGAGGTTGAAGAAGACAGGGTCTTGGGCTGGGCCTGAGATTTGTTTTACTTTTCATAACATCTGTATTTCACATGCACCCCCCTGGCCCATTTTGATTTTTACTTGTCATTTTCCATTTTTTCCTTTTGATTTCATTTCCATATTTTTATTTAAGTTTGAAAAAATACTAAAATCATTTTTCCCACATTTTTTGCATTTATTTTGATATTTATTAGGCTTTATTTAGTTTTGTATATAAGTAAACCTAAATATACTATTATTTTATAATACAAACATGTTTTATTTCTGATTTTTATTTTATATTATCTCTTGAAAACATTTTACATAAAATATACTTTTTTTTTATAATATTAAATATATTATTTTTGTACATATAATATATATTTAATAAATAATGTAAATACATGTATATTTATTAGCATATTTAGGGAAAATACAAAGAATTAATATATTATATTTTTATTAATATTTTGACCTCAAAAATACTTTTTTTACAATATACCTTATTTTATTTATTTTTTGTGCATAATCAATAAATATTATAAATATTACACAATAAATACCTTTTATTTATAAAATTAGGGTTTTGCCCTAAATGCATAAAAATACCAAAAATTAATTAATTTTATTTTTGTTTATTTAACCCATAAAAATACTTTTTTTCCATACATATCAAAAACCATTTTTTTGCATCTTGCACATTTATTATATTTGCATTTTTATTTAATTATTGTATATTAAATAATTTGTATAATTCAATTTGGATGTATTAGTTTAGGTTAAGTTTCTTGCTAAAATATCTCCATTTGAACATTTGTACCCCCCATCCCATATATTGTGTTGTAATAACTTAGGACCTTTTATTTTTCCGCATTTAAAAGCTTTCTAATTATGCCATGTTAGAATTAGGGTTTTGTATGCGAAATTAACCAAAAATAGTTTAACCTAATACAAGACAAATGCATGAAATCAATACACAAATCACACTTGCACCCCTAGGGTACTCCACTTGTTGCCTTCAAAAATGGGCCATATTGCATGTTAGGTATCTTTGGCAAAAACAAAACAATCAAATGATCATAGTCCCTCGATGACGCTTTCGAAAGTTGCCTAAAAAATGATCAAGTCCCTTAAAGGAAAAATTGCCCAAAGATGCTTAGCACAATTACAATTATGGTCTAAACGATGACCCGCGCCCGTCCCGTTAACATCCTAACACAAGATTGTCCACCAAATACAATGGTGGAACAATATTGTTAAAAGGGTTAAAAACATAGGATAAATCTTTGAGAAATTTAGGAGTAGACAAACTTTTAGTTACTTGAATCAAACTTGCAAAAAACACTTGCCTATTTTCAAAACCACACCTCACAAACACATTTTCAAAACAAACTTTCCAAAAACATCGGAAAACTTTTCAAAAGACATACATCTTTGTATACATCCCAACATGGATCATTACAAAGGTTGCCACAACAATGGCCTCTTTCCAAAACATTTTCAAACCCACACACAAAGCACCATTTCAAACAATTGAAAATCAAAGGCAAGTGATCTAAGCAAGTAACTAAGAGCCCATGGATAACCATGGATAGAAAGGGTGCTAATACCTTCCCTTTCTATAATCTACTCCCCGAACCCAAGAAAACATCTCAAAGGTTTTTGCTGTGCTTTTTAACCTTTCCTTAGGATAAAGTAAAAAGTCGGTGGCGACTCTTGCTCAATCGAAACATTTGCGAAAACAAACGCAAAACCCTAGTCAGTTCTCCCACCGTATCACACTGTGGAAGACTACCAATCCATGAAGTTCGAATTCCCAAATGAGGATATCATGACAGTAAACAATTGTGAAGAGATCAGACCATATGACGGACCTGAACAAGGATCATGATGGATTCTGTTTTTCGATGGGGAATCCAACGCGCTTGGCAATGGTATTGGTGTTGTACTCGTATCTCCTGAAGGGTGTCATACTCCCTTTACCGTAAAACTCTACTTCAATTGTACAAACAACATGGCAGAATATGAAGCGTGCATCTTTGGTCTCAGAGCTGCCATAAACAAGGGGATCGAATACTTGAATGTATTTGGAGATTCAGCTTTGGTCATCAGTTAGATCAAAGGGGAATGGGACACCAAACACCCTAACCTTATCCCTTATAAAGAACATGTTTTTACATTGCTACCACATTTTGAGAAGATTACCTTCGAGCTGTTCCTGCGAGAAGAAAATCAGCTAGCAGACGCGCTAGCCACAATGTCATCTATGTTTAAACTTAATTGGGATAACGAGGCTCCCCAGATCACCATCGAACGAATGGGTTAACCAACACACTGTCACGAGATTAACACTAAAGAAGTAGTGGACCAACCTTGGTTTCACGAAGTCAAGAGGTATCTCGAGGCTCAAGAATATCCAGAAGGATCCTCAATCAATGATAAGAAGTTCTTAAGAAGATTCTCTGCTAAGTTCTTCCTTAGTAATGGCATTCTTTACAAACGCAACCATGACTCTGTATTGCTTCGTTGTGTAGACGAGGTTGAGGCTGAAAAGATCATGGCTGATCTACATGAAGGCACTTTTGGCACCCATTCCAGTGGGCATACGATGGCAAAGAAGATCTTACGGGCAGGTTATTACTGGTCTACCATGGAAGAAGATTGCTATCAGCACTCTCGAACTTGTCATAAGTATCAGATTTATGCTGACAAGGTGCACGTACCTCCGGTTCCTCTGAATGTCTTGACGGCTCCTTGGCCCTTTCCTATGTGGGGAGTCGATATGATTGGGGAAATCAAGCCAACAGCCTCCAATGGACACCGCTTCATCTTAGTGGCAATTGAATATTTTACAAAGTGGGTTGAGGTAACCTCTTTTGCTTCCGTTACCAAGAATGTTGTCGCTCGATTCATCAAACAGAATCTCATCTGCCAGTACGGTATCCCAGAGAGAATCCTCACTGATAATGGTACGAATCTAAATAACACTATGATCACCGCCTTGTGCGAGCAATTTAAGATCTAGCATCACAATTCTTCCCCTTATCGGCCAAAGATGAACGGTGATGTAGAAGCCGCTAACAAAAACATTAATAAGATCATACAGAAAATGACAGTCACATACAAAGACTGGCATGAGATGCTACCCTTCGCTCTCCACGGGTATCGTACCACAGCTCGCACATCAACCGGGGCAACACCCTATTCTCTGGTATACGGCATGGAGTTTGTCTTACCTATTGAGGTCCAGATCCCCTCTCTGAGGATTATGAAGGATGTTGGGATGAACGAAGAAGATTGGATCCAGACTCGATTTGATCAACTGAACTTAATTGATGAGAAAAGGCTTACTGCTGTTTGCCATGGTCAAATGTATCAGAAATGAATGATCAAGGCTTTCAACTAAAAGGTCAGACGCCAAGTGTATCAAGTCGTGGATCTGGTGATCAAGCGCATCATACTGCCGCAAGGTGATCCCAGGGGAAAATGGACTCCTACATACGAAGGACCATTTGTGATAAAAAACATATTCTTTGGTGGAGCAATGATCTTGACCACTATAAATGGTGACAACCTTCCACACCCTGTAAACACGGACATAGTTAAAAGATACTATGCATGAACAAGGACCCGCTAGGTTGACTGACCTAGGTAAAAATTAGGGCATCGCGGCGAACCAAAAGGTTCGGGCAAAAATTAGGGATAAAATACAAAAAATTTGTACACCCGGCAAGCTGAAAACCTGAAAGGGCGACTTGGGCAAAAAAGGGTATCCCGGTGGATCGAAAACCCGAAAGGGTGGTCCAAGCAAAAGTTAGGGAATTAAAGCGCATGACTATGTCCCGTTGGATCATCTTACAGACAATCTTCAACATCGATCAACCAGCTCAAAACGGTTTTAATCAATCTAATCAGCTTCGCCAAGGTGACAAGTAGACAAGACACTCAGAGACACGAAGACTATGGCAGAATGGGAACCCTATGGGATTATTTCACATAGCTATCTTTTCTTTGTATCAATTTTCATTTTTTACGACGAAATTCTCTTACTAGAATGCTCGTCTCGTTGTACAAAAAAGACTCATTCAAGTTAATACAAAGATATCCCTTTTGAAAGTGCAAAACTATTTGTTTTTCTTTATTTCTATGTTTTGTTTACAAAAACCTCCAATGATTTATTTTTGAACATATGCATTTGAACTTGATTACTATTTACAAATGAACAGAAAATAGAAAGACAATCACTAATGGCTTTAAGAAACAGGATAATATCTTTAGGCTATTCCATAAAATCCTCGCAGGTACTTCCCCCAGCAAGAGCGGAAACAAGGACATCCTACTACAGGATCACTAACGTATCCCCGGTATGCAGCCTAGTGGTATCAAGTGTTCTCATATCCCTGAAAGAGCAAAATCTCCAACTACCGCTCCAAAGGTTCCCCAGTGAAAGTCGCCAGGCTTCTTAGGATTCCCCATCAGGATTTCACGAAGTCCACAAGCAATTCACAGCGTCCCCCTTCCACAACAGAGTTTATTTCTCTAACAAAAGGGAAACTCATCCATCAAATGCTTCAACTTCAACAAAGTATAGAGACTTACACTCCTCTTTCCTAGCAGTGCTCAGGGATTTATTTTCCCCGACTCCAGCAACACGACGGCATGAATAATCTTTATGTCCATACATTTGCATTCATACGTCATAGCATTGACAACACAAGTACATACAGTGCAATCTCCTTTATTTTGAGAAAACAACATCATACCATGCATTTCATATATCATAGCATTGCATACAATTAACTCTTCACCTTTTCAGGAATGAATCAATAGACAGGAAATTATCATCCACAAATTTCCGACAGACAAATATTTTCAACAAGTCAATCACAGATCAATTCCCGAGAAATAACTAGTCGACCATCTGCATAGAAAACATTTCCTTCAAACTTATGCTGGTTTAGATAAATCTCTCAACAGTTTATTCTGATTCTTCTTCAGATTTTTACTGGTTCAGATGAATCTCTCAACGATTTATTCTGATTCTTCTCTATATTTTTACTGGTTCGGATATATCTTTCAACGGTTTATTCTGATTCTTCTCCAGATTTTTACTGGTTCAGATAAATCTTTCAACGATTTATTCTGATTCTTCTCCAGATTCTTACTGGTTTAGATAAATCTCTCAATGGTTTATTCTAATTCTTCTCCAAATTTTTACTAGTTCAGATAAATCTCTCAACGGTTTATTCTGATTCTTCTCCATATTTTTACTGGCTTAGATAAATCTCTCAACGGTTTATTCTGATTCTTCTCCAGATTTTTACTGGTTCAGATAAATCTTTCAACGGTTTATTCTGATTCTTCTCCAGATTCTTACTAGTTCAGATAAATCTCTCAACGGTTTATTCTGATTCTTCTCCAGATTTTTACTGGTTCAGATGAATCTCTCAACGGTTTATTCTGATTCTTCTCCAGATTTTTACTGGTTCAGATAAATCTCTCAACGGTTTATTCTGATTCTTCTCTAGATTTTACTGGTTCAGATAAATCTCTCAACGGTTTATTCTGATTCTTCTCCAGATTCTTACTGGTTCAGATAAATCTCTCAACGGTTTATTCTGATTCTTCTCCAGATTTTTACTGGTTTAGATAAATCTCTTAACGGTTTATTCTGATTCTTCTCCAGATTTATGCTGGTTCAGATAAATCTCTCAATGGTTTATTCTGATTCTCCTCCAGATTTTTACTGGTTCAGATAAATCTCTTAATGTTTTATTATGATTCTTCTCCAGATTCTTACTGGTTCAGATAAATCTCTCAACGGTTTATTCTGATTCCTCTCCAGATTCATAGAAGCAAGATGGCTTCAATGATCTATGGAGTTAGCAGAAATGGCAGAAAAGGTATAGGATACACAAGTAAAGTATCCCAACCTAAGAAAGTGATGGACCTAGTTATTAAACGCACACTGTTAAAATCTCATTTTACTTATGGGCACACACGCGACTTGAAATATACTAGAAATGAGTTTTCTGCTAAACCAAAATTCAAACAGAATTTTGGTAAAACTAATAAACAAGGACCCAAAAAGATATGGGTACCTAAGGACAAAATTATATATGTAGTAGATATCTTTCATAGCAAGACTAAAACACCAGGCATGGTACCTGGACTCTGGATGCTCTCAACACATGACGGGAAGAAAGCATATGTTCCAAAGTCTGGAACTTAAACCTGGAGGTTGCATGGGTTTTAGAGGCAATCAAAGAGGGAAGATCATTGGCTCTGGAACAGTAGGTAACGGTAACCTCCCTTCTATTAATAATGTTATGTTAGTAGATGGATTAATACATAACCTGTTATCCACAAGTCAATTAAGTGATAGCGGTTATGATATAATCTTTAATCAAAATTCATGTAAAGTTGTTAGTCAGAAAGATGGAACTATCCTATTTAATGGAAAGAGGAAAAACAACATTTACAAGATAAAACTTTCTGAACTAAAGAGTCAGAAAGTAAAATGCCTTTTGTCTGTTAACAACGAGCAATGGGTCTGGCACAGAAGATTAGGGCATGTTAGTATGAGAAGAATATCTCAGATTAACAAACTCAATATGGTCAGAGGACTTCCTAATTTGAAGTTCAGCTCAGACGCTCTATGTGAAGCATGTCAGAAAGGAAAATTTGCAAAACCTCCTTTTAAAGCAAAAAATGTTGTTTCTAGCTCTAGGCCATTAGAACTTCTGCACATAGATCTATTTGGACCAGTGAAAACTGCATCCATTAGTGGCAAGAAGTATGGGTTAGTGATTGTAGATGACTATAGCAGATGGACATGGGTAAAGTTCTTAAGACACAAGGACGAGTCACATTCTGTGTTTGTTGCTTTCTGTAACCAAGTTTAGAATGAGAAAGATCTTAGAATTGTCAAAGTCAGAAGTTATCATGGTGGAGAATTTGAAATCAAAAAATTTGAAATATTTTTTAATGAGAATGGAATTTCTCATGATTTCTCTTGTCCTAGAGCTCCCCAACAAAATGGAGTTGTAGAACGAAATAACAGAACTTTACAAGAAATGGCCAGAACCATGATCAATGAGACTAACATTGCTAAGATCTTCTGGGCAGAAGCAATTAACACAACGTGTTACATTCAGAATAGAATCTCCATAAGACCTATTATAGATAAGACTCCATATGAATTGTGGAAGAATATAAAGCCCAACATTTCTTATTTCCATCCTTTTGGATGTACTTGTTTTATGCTTAACACTAAAGAACATATGAACAAGTTTGACTCTAAAGCACAAAAGTGTATTATGTTAGGACACTCTGAACGCTCAAGAGGCTACAAAGTATACAATACAGAAACACAGATTGCAGAAGAGTCAATCAGTGTTAGATTTGAAGATAAGCTTGGCCCTAAAAGGTCAAAGCAGAATGAATCTCTTGCAGATATAGAAGTTGAATTCACAGGTTCTGAAGATAACTCATCAGAAGATCCTAATAAAGACGCTCCAACAACATCAGAAGGAAATTTCACAAGAACTACAACAACTTATGTAGAACATCTCCAGAAAAGACTATCCAGAAGCAGCTTAGCACACTCTGAAGACAAGATTCTAGGAAAGAAGGAAGAACCAATCAGCTACGTTCAGAAATTATGAAGAATCCCTCATAGGATTGGTTTCTCTGTTTAAGCCAACCACCATTGATGAAGCTCTTCTGGACAACGACTAGATTCTGGCTATGCAGGAGGAGTTAAATCAATTCACCAGAAATGACATATGGGATCTGGTTCCCAAACCAAAAGGATACAACGTCATTGGAATAAAGTGGGTATTCAGAAACAAACTGAATGAACAAGGAGAATTCATCAGAAACAAGGCACGACTGGTTGCACAAGGTTATAGTCAGCAAGAGGGAATAGACTATACAGAAACCTTTTCTCTAGTCGCCAGGTTAGAATTTATCAGACTCTTAATCTCTTTTGTTGTAAATAATGGCATCACTCTGTATCAGATGGATGTTAAAAGTGCATTCTTAAATGGTTACATTGTTGAAGAGGTTTATGTGCACCAACCCACTGGGTTTGAAAATTCCAAACACCCAGAATATGTTTTCAAACTAAAGAAGTCACTTTATGGTCTGAAACAGGCTCCCAGAGCTTGGTATGAAATACTAAGTAACTTTCTGTTAGAAAAGGAATTCACCAGAGGAAAAGTGGACACAACCTTGTTTTGTAAGACATTTAAGAATGACATTTTAGTTTGTCAAATTTATAAAGATGATATAATATTTGGATCTACTAAACCTTCTCTTGGAAGAGAATTTGCTAAGTCTATGCAGGCAGAGTTTGAAATGAGCTTGATGGGAGAACTCAAACTCTTTCTGGGCATTCAGATCAATCAAACTCCAAAAGGAACCTACATTCACCAGAGTAGATACGTCAGAGAACTTATGAAGAAATTTGACCTATTTGAGTGTAAGCCATCAAAGACTCCAATGCATCCCACATGCATTCTGGAAAAGGAAGAGGTAAGTAAAAAGGTAGAACAAAAGATCTACAGAGGTATGATTGGTTCTCTCTTATATCTTACAGCTTCAAGGCCTGACATTTTATACAGTGTTTGCTTATGTTCTAGATTCCAATCAGATCCTAGAGAATCTCACTTAACAGTTGTTAAGCGAATTTTCAAGTATCTGAAAGGTACTACTAACATGGGTTTGTTTTATAGAAAAACCAGTGAATATAATTTAGTAGGGTATTGTGATGCTGACTTCGTTGGAGACAGAGTAGAACAAAAAAGCACTTCTAGAAGCTGCCAGTTTCTGGGAGATAATCTGATCGTATGGACCATGTTGTAACCCAAAATCTGCCCTCCCATTTTTCATACAAGATACAATCCTAGGGTTTCTCGAATATTCAATTTGGCTCAGAAATCGATCAGAAATATTCTTTTCCCAGGCAGTAAATCAGCAATTAGGGTTTTGCATTTCTCAAAAAAAAATTGAGTTTTCAAGGTTTCAAATGGTCTTCATGTATCTTCAAGATTTATTTAAGTCAGTTTTTAAACCTCTCATTGCAAGTTTGCTCAATCAATGGTTCAGATAACTGAAAACAACTACATCGACCCAAAAAAATGACCTTTTGCGAGAACAAATTCAAACAATCGTAACTTCTTCATTATTCAATTTTTTTGAGCAGTTTTTCTTGTGTATGATTCTCCTTGATGTCGTCACCAATTTCTCTTCACAAATCAAGAACTGATTATGCATAGAAGATCACCAAAATTCGAATGCGTTGAAAGTCGCATAATGAATTTTGACCTAATTTCAAATAACAGTCGTCTGATTTATAAGAATTGTGATTTCTTCAAATTACAGGGCTTTGAGACGATTATTTCTATTCATGGTCATATGTGATGACGCTCACGGGTTTATTTTCAAAGAATCAAAAGAAAATTGTGTTTGGAAGACTTTTAAATTATCGAATCGTCACAAGGCATTTGTTGATTTTGAATTTTCTTAACCACAGTTTACTAAAAGATTGACAATTGTTCTCAGGGCATGTTTGTCTGGACAAGACGTGAAGATTAAGACTATCATTTAAAACAATCATGATTTTGGATTCAAGTTGACCAAATGAATTACATTCTTAAACATTTATTTTGTTTAGGAATTAGAGTACAAGGTGCATGTTTGTTTGAAATACAAATCACAAGATCATTTGTGATTGCTTAGAATTCAAGTTATCGGACTAAAGTATTTCATTTCAAACCATTCCAATTGGGAATTTCAAAAATTCATTTAAGATACAAAGATCTGTACAAAAATCCCATCATACAAGTTTGTTCAAGGCTTTGTGTTGTTACATCGCAAATAAAGGTAAATTACAAAATTTTGTCTTATTTACAAAGAGTTACAATTTCTTATTTTCAAAGAGGGAGTGTTGTTTCTTCGTGGCTTCATATTCAAGTAAGCCACCCAACCATCATTTGCGTCCAAGTCTCGCTTGCCGTTCATGAAACAAGAAAAGAAAAGTTAGCAAAAAATTCAAGTGAAGTAATATGTGAAAAGAATAATTCAGCATTAGGGTTTACAACTTGGAATCATAATGTTTGTTTGTTTTATCACAATCCATTTCCCACAATTGCAAATCACAAAAAAAGTTGCCCTTCTTGGTTCACAAAAAAGGAAAAGAGAAATTTGCAAGCATTACAAAGGCAAGGTCAAAACTGCAAAACAAGTGAGAAAAAGAAAATTGCCAAGTACAAAAAACAAGCTATTGCAACAGTCCAAACAAAACAGGGTTGCATTACATTTGCAGCAAGCAAGTCAACAAAGCAAAGCAGCCATATAGCAGCAAGCATGCTGTCCAAAGCCTGCAAAGCCAACCAAAACAGCAAGCTACCCAACCTTCTATACAAACAGCAAACTGCAATCACAACAGCATCAACACAAATCAACAAACGAATACAACAGCCTAAACAATAGCCACAACAGAACAAAACTGCAACAAACAAATAAAACAAACAATATGCAAGCTAGCATTAGCTCATATCTAAAACATGTCATCATTTTCTAATGCTGCAAACCCTTCAGAATTTTAAAAAATAAGCAAAACTGCTTTTGTTTCATAGAAAGAGGAAAGAGGAAAGATGAAAGAGATATCACCACAAACCAATGCAGTCCAAAATCCTGCTATATGCCAAAAGCTCTGTCCAAATAACCTGCATCAAAACTTGTAGCCCAATATTTGCACACAAATAGCAATATGAAAACTACACTCAAAGTGTTCAAGGTCAGCATACCATAATTGTTCAAAAACCCTCAAAACTTTCCCTCCAATTCTTACTTCTCAGCTATTATATTACAAAACCAAGCAGCATATCAGAAAATGGCCAGACAATATACAAAAACAAAAACCAAACAGCAAAACCGAAAAATTAATTCCAAAAGAAAAACCTCTGTTAAGATACCTTTAACCTCCAACCCTCTATAGACTCTTCACTAATTCTTCTTAACACCCTTTCATCACCACAAACTCAGAATAAACTTTTCCACAATACCTTTGTCATCCTCATCAACAATGATTCTTTAATAATCTTCAACCAACATGCTTCCTTCATTCTACTGCTTTATCATCATCTTTCAACAACTTGTAATATCACCTTCAATCTATTTTTGCATCAACACAGTGCCTGCAAAATTTGTAAACAACAACAACTCAGTAGTAGCTACTACAAACGCATCCAAGCAACACTGACGCATATCATCATGATTCAACACACCAACAACAACAACGACATCTCGCAACAAAAACGCGACGAATCAAGAATTCGTACATACAGAAGGAGAAAAAGAACGCAGAAGCAAAAGCAAACAAGTAGAAGCAGATAATACGGAGAACGACTATAAATTTGTACCTGGATCGAAGGAGCATCAAACGTTTTCTCAAGAAGGTAATCATCCATTCCTTTGTTTTCTATATCGTTTTACTCCTTATGTTTGAAACTGAGAGAGAGTGAGATGAGGATGAATGGAGCGAACAGAGCGGACAGAGGGAGCGGCTAAAAAAAACATTAAGTTGTTTCTGTTATATCATTGAATAAAAAATAGAATACAGAGGAGGGTGAGAGTGAGAGAATATAAAGAGATAATGAATAGTGAAGAGAGAGAGAGAGAGAGAGAGAGAGAGAGAGAGAGAGAGAGAGAGAGAGAGGGAGAGAGAGAGAGAGAGAGAGAGAGAGAGAGAGAGAGAGAGAGAGAGTAAACCTTTAATTGGAATTTAATTTAAGTTATTGGGAATAGAAATTGGAATAATTTTTGTCCTCTTCCCTCTCTAGCCAGCTGTGGCGCTGTAACAACAACATTAGGGTTCTTTCTTTTTTCTTATCCATTTACATAAACCGGGTTTGGGCCTGTTTGGTTTGGCCCAACCCATTTCACAGTTTTTTTATTTTTGTATTAATTTGAACCCAAAAATAACGAATGAATAGAACGACTCAGTTGGTAAGGTATTGTTTACAACATCAAGAGAACCCGGGTTCAACCCCTGTTGGGGCCTTTTTCTATTTTTTTTCTATTTTGCTTCATTCTATTTTTGTTAAACAAAAAAAAACTTCTTGGGCTCTAATCTCTAAAGCCCATGCATTCAAAAAAATCAGCATCCCCCATTTTCAATTTAACACCACCCCTCCATTGTGTTTTGTTTTAAATATTTAATTTGATTTTACTTATTTCTATTAATTTAGTAAATTTTAATTTTTGTTAATTAGTTTTTTTCAATTCAGCTTAGTTCTAATTTAATTTAGGAAAAAAACTTTGTAAATAAATTTTACTAATTATTTTGTGCTTAAGTTTTAATTTGTTTATTTATTTTATTAATAACCAAAAAAACCTAAAAGACAAAAATAAGTTCACATTTAATTTCTTTATCTAATTAATATAACAGATTCTTTTTTTCTATTTTTCTTTCTTCAAACATTTTTTTCTTTTCCAACAAATAACAAGAATTTTACTTCCATACTTTGATAACTAACTTTTTTTTATTTCCTAGACTGTTATATCTTTAGTTAATTGCTCAAATTCGATTTGGTTGTATTGCTTGCTATTTAAACTTTTAATCGCATTCGACTCATCCCCATTTGTAAAAATTGTACCCCCATTCCCGAAAACTTTGTAATAGCGTAGTATTTCAATTTCCGCAATTTACTATTTTCTTTATACTGTATAGTAATTAGGCGCGCATGGCAAGATTTAAAATCAATCGCTAGATAACATAATTTCAAAGATAAAATAACGTGAATCAAACACACTTTCTCACACGTGCACATCTAGGGTAACCTCGCTCGCTGCCTCGGAAGCGCAGTCATGTCCCTCGAATATGGGACGCTTTAGCAAATACCCCTCGATAAAAGATCATAGTCCCTCGATTTCCCTCGATGTTGCCTTCGATAAAAAGATCTAGTCCCTTACGAAAAATTGCTAAAGTGTCTCATAAGTTGCTTTCGATGATTGTACGATTGACCCGCGCCTGTCCCTTCACATCCAACGATGGGGATTCTTACCAAATCAATGGTAAGATAGCAACATCTAAAGGAGGAAGAAAAGAACATTTAAGACCTTTCGAGTAGGTAGATTCGCTCCTAGTTACTCGCTTACTCACGATAAAAACATTTTACACCAACACTTTCATCTTGAAACATTTTTAAAAGATAAACACTTTTCGAATATGTTCTTATAGAGACGAGAACCATTACAAAAATATCTTTTCAAAATCACCTTCAAAAACACAATACATAAAACACCTCTTTGAACTATTTTTCGAAACAACACTTTGTGTACGTTCTTATAGAGAAAAGAACCATTGCAAAGACATTTTCAAAATACTTTCAAAACCATGCCACAAGCACATTCAAACAAAAGTAAGTGATCTTGCGAGTAACTAAGAGCCCGTAGATAACTACGGATGAAAAGGGTGCTAATACCTTCCCTTTTCATAATCTACCCCCCGGACCCGAGAAATAATCTTGAAACGTATTTCCTATGCTTTTTTACCTTTCCTTTTGGATAAAAGAAAAGTCGGTGACGACTCTTGCTATCCGCACAAATGCAATCAAACACAAAACACCTAAGTCAGTTCTCCCACCGTATCACAGACCAGTAAGAGGCAGTCCACAATTGCATTGTCAAAAGCTGAAGCTGAATACATAGCAGCCACTTGATACAACACACAGATGCTCTGGATGAAAAGTCAGCTTGAAGACTTCAATATGTTTGAGAGTAACATTCCCATATTCTATGATAATATTTCTTCAATATGTTTATCTAGAAATCCAATTTTGCATTCTAGGGCTAAGCATATAGAAATAAAACATCATTTTATTATGGACTATATTTAGAAAGGAATCCTTACTTTAAAATTTATTAACACAGACCATCAATGGGCTGGTGTTTTTACAAAACCACTTTCTGAAGATAGGTTTAATTTCATTCTAAAACATCTCAGCATGAAATTATGTCCAGAATAAGAGTTTTATTTATATATTCATTAACCCTCAAAACTTTATATTTTCTTTGTGAACATCTGATCAACATGTCTTCAGAAGTTATGAGTACAGTTGCATCAGAATCTATCTAAGAAGATCTGAACCTTTCATTTCAAAGATAGAGGCGTGCAGTTCACACTATCAACATTTGTCATCCTCTCACAAGCTACCTTCTAAGGCTGAACACGCGTTCAAATTCTGAAGGGTCTAAGGCTTTGATTGGATGCATTGAGACACGTGTCATTGGTAACTGTTTCTTATCTACACGCAAACCCCTATTTTCAGGTTTCATAATTGTAGTGTAATCATTAATTTGTTTTCTCTTTATTATTGAATAAGTTTTCAAATTGATTATAAATACACAATCACTATCACATTCACTTCTTCTCGCTTCTATTACTCTCTCTAGTTTTTGTTTTGCAAAAACCTTTTTTCTCAGAAATCTCAAACAAACTGTGTGAACAATGGCATCTTCCTCAAGCGTATAAAATCTTCTAAGTGCTCCTGGTTCTTTATCAACAGCAGAATAATACGAAGAACCAATAAGAACTGTGCTCACTCCAGTCGATTCTCTTGAAGTTCTATGTAAGCTTATCATCAATTTTGAAAGCTTAAAGGAGAATGGGTTTGATCTTTCTGAAGATGTAACAGCTCGAGGCTGGAACAAGTATTTCGACCGTCTTCTAGGTCTAGTGTTCCCAATTCTGGTAAAGGAATTCTGGATTCATGCAACTTCCTCTAATCATCAAGTTACGTCTTACATAATGGGGAAGAAAATTGTAATTACTGAAGATTTGATTGGAAAGTTGATTGGGTACAATGGCGGCGGAATTAGGTGCAACAACATGGCTAAGAAATGTTCTGACCTAAAAGCCATAGCAAGAGTTATCTTCACTTCTGGACAGCCATCCAACAAGATTAGGGATTTGAAGGATTACTACAGAATCTGGGCCAAGATCATTCTGGGATGTATAAACCACAGGAAGCCAACAAGCTCTCCTGACTACATCAATATTGATCAACAGTTTCTGCTTTATTTCATTTCAAAGAAGATAAGAATAAACCTTCCTCACTTGCTTTTCAATCATCTGAGAACAAGCGTGAAGGAAACAAGGGAAGAAGAAAGGACCAAGAGAGATTGGATACCTCTAGGCAGGCTGATTTCTGATATTCTGACTGAGAACAGGTTAATAGAGCATCTGACAGAAGCTCAGCAAATAACCACGTTGGAGGCATGTGCTGGAAAATCCCTTAATGCCAAGAATCTAAAAAATATGAAGATTATTGATAGCATTAAGAAGGAGCCAACAATTTCTACTCATGAAGTCATCACGTCAAGGAGAATCCCTCTGAAAGATTTTCCTTTATTTTCTGAGATTGATGATACACCAGAAATAGTGGTCAGGTGCTTAGAAGCATGCAAGGAGGATGGAACTGCTCTAGAACTTAATATTCGTGATCTGCATAAGCAAGCTCCAGATGTTGTGTTAAATAAGTCCGGAAAGAGAAAAGCAGCAGGAGAAGGATCTTCTCAGAGGACTCCAAAAGCTGCTAAAAAGAAAGGTAACACTTCCTTTGTTTCTGTTGTAGAATCAATAGTTTTTCCAACATCTGAAACACCCTCCTCTCCTAAACCAACAGAAGATCCCTAACCTCAAACTTTTGAAGATTTTGACATAGAATTTGATCCTTCTTTAACTCTAGGAAACTTCCTAAACGAACCTCACTCTCTCAATATAAATCTAGAACAAAATCAGCCAGAACTTGCTAGAGTTCTTTCTGATAGTGATCTATTTGATCAAGACTTTCAAGCTCCTATCCCAGAAAATCCAAACCTTCACACTCCTCAACCATAAAATCCAAACCTTCATACTCCCCAAACTGAAAATCCAAACGCTACCGCAAACCAACCAGAAGATTCTTTCACAGACTCTGATACCACACCTATTCCTGGAATCATAGAACCTCTAATGGTTCGTCAACTTCTCTCCATTATAAACATTCTAGAAATACCATCACCTTATCATTCCACTCCACCAAACACACCCCGTTCACCAATCATCATTTCTGATTCTCCTACTCCCTCTCCTATTAACCGTCCAGATGATCACCTCAGAACAATCATTGATTTAGAAGTGCTGGACCACCTAGCCTCAACCTCTCACAAAATTGCCATTCCTAAACCTAAACCAACAATAACCAAAATAGATGTTGGTAAGAACTTATTTATTTTTGAAACAGAATTAATGGAATGGGTTAATTCTTTGAAGCAAGCCTAGAAAATTCAAATCCTGCTTCTTCTGATTCTCATTGGAATCGGTTCAGAAGATGGTTCAACTTAGAATCCCATAAGCTCAAAGAATTAAGTTATGAACAGACTCAACATAACTTCAGTGATCAGCTGAAAGCTTTCAAAGATCAAGTTCTGAATCACTGGGAAAAGAAATCGATTCTTCTGCTGGTTAATGCTCCCTGGAAAGAGCACCAACCTTCATAAATTATTGAACCACACTCTAACAGTCTTCCTCTGGCTATTATTCAAGAAAAGGAAAAAGCAACTGAAGAAGCAACTGAATCAGAAAATGCTGCTGAGTGTTCTGAAAGACTTGCATCTTTTGAGGATACACCGACTCCATCTTTGGTTATGCAAACTCTGGAAGAGTTAAAGAAGCAGAATGTTGTAATCAAAGAAAGATTAGTTAAGCAAGAAGACACAAGCAAAGAAACCAAGGAAATGTTGGGAAAGCAAGAGGAATTAAGCACTCAGATTAAGAGCTTGCTAGAAGCGTTGTTCACATGACTTCCCCCTCCATATTAGATTTTTTTAACTTGTTTTTTGCATTCTTTATCTTGTCTTATCTAGCTCTGAAAATGTTATTGGAATTTGTTTTAATATAATTTATCCTTTTTTACTCTGAAATTTGTGATTATATTGCTTTTTGATTCCTGACAAAAAGGTGGAGAACGTAAGATATTTTCAATAACAGTATACCGGGACAAGGTCTCAAACATTATGAATACCTTAACTTCTCGTTTTTTTTTCTGAAAGCAAAACAGGAACAAAACTCTAATAAAGACATAAGGAGATGCATCAAAAGCTTTGATCAGAATGAATTTCAGGGAAGTAATTCATCTCTATCTGAGTACTCAACTCAGGGGAGACTCTCTAAAGCTTTTTGTTCTGCCTATTTTTATTGAAAAATCCTAGTTTTTGTCATCATCAAAAAGGGGGAGATTGTTAGAACAAAGTTAGATTCTACAACCCTTATAAGAGTTTTAATGATAACAAACACAAAGAACAAATATGCACTCTAAAATTATATTCTATTTTGTACAAAAGTTCTGAACGGAAGTGGATCAGAAGTTAAGCTACAAGGTTATTCCTGCTGTGAGCATAGACTGATATCAAAATGTTTCGATGTATGAAGATCAGAACTTGCGCTAAGATAAAGAAGTCTTAACTCTGAACGGAAGTCTAACGCTATAAACAGGACCTTATGATTCTGACCTTCCAAGTTCTGAAGCAAAGCAGCAAGCAGATTCCTTATGTTCTGGAGTGTTACTATTCCATCAAAGTTGTATCAATTGCAACGGCTACAAACAGACAAGGATCTTCATATTAAGGAAAGTGCATTAACTGCCAATTTTCAAGTTTCCATTTGCACAAGATTGTTGCGCCTATTTAAACAAGCAACAAGGTTAAATCATTCACGATTTACAACACTGTTATTCACAATCTCTCAACGCTGCAACTCAACTTTCAAATCATTCTCCAAATTATGTAATACATCACAAGTTTGTGATACCGTTTTTGTAACGAAAAACATCCTGTACATAGATTAATTCTTACTTTTGTTAGTGAAATTCCTTGAGATAAATCGGGTTGTGGTTGTACTCAAGAAGACTTTGGCAGTTTTCAAAGTAGATTTGTAATCGGTTTTACTAGTGAATTAAGTCCTCGTTGGAGAGAGGCGAAACTAACTTGGCGGGTGACTTAAGTAGTTTGAGATCAAACGAACCAGGATAAAAATCATCGTGTCATTTGCATTGATTTTTAAAGTTACAATTCACCCCCTCCCCCTTCTTGTGTTTTTCACTTCTTCAGTACTCACTCTAGCAGACATACCATGGCCAAGAAGATTCTAAGAGCTGGTTACTATTGGTCGACCATGGAAACCGACTGTCATCACCACTCAAGGACTTGCCACAAGTGCCAAATTTATGATGACAAGATTCACGTGCCTCCAATACCTTTAAACGTCATGACTGCTCCTTGGCCATTTGTAATGTGGGGCATTGATATGATTGGAGAAATTAAACCCATTGCCTCTAATGGACATCGTTTCATTCTTGTTGCCATTGACTACTTTACAAAATGGGTTGAAGTAGCCTCATTTTCCTCAGTTACCAAGAACATTATAGCTCGATTCATCAAGCATAACCTCATTTGTCGGTATGGTATCCCTGAGAGGATCATCACTAACAATGGTACCAACCTCAATAACACCATGATCACTGAACTCTGCATGCAGTTCAAGATCGACCATCACAACTCTTCTCCATACAAACCTAAGATGAATGGCACAGTGGAAGCTGCCAACAAGAATATAAAGAAGATTATGCAAAAGATGGTGGTGACTTACAAAGACTGGCATGAGATGTTACCATTTTCTCTTCATGGCTATCGTACATCGGCGCGAACATCAACTGGGGAAACCCCGTTCTCTTTAGTCTATGGCATGGAAGCTGTCTCGCCTATCAAAGTTCAGATTCCTTCTCTAAGGATTATGAAAGATGCGGACTTGGACGAAGAAGAATGGATTCAGACTAGGTTGGATCAGTTGAATTTGATTGGCAAAAAGAGGTTGGCTACTATCCGTCAGGGTCAGATGTACCAGAAACGTATGATCAAAGCCTTCAACAAGAAGATCAAGCATTGGGTATATCAGGCTGGCGATTTGGTGATAAATCGCATCATTCTACCATAAGGCGGTCTTAGGGGCGAATGGAATCCCACTTATGAAGAGTCATTTGTTGTCAAGAAAGGTATTTTCGGATGGTGCTATGATACTGACCACCATGGACGGTGAAGATTTCCCGTACCCGGTGAACGCGAACATATCAAAAAATACTACGCATAAAAATGACCCACTAGGTTGACATACCTAGGAAAAAATAAGGGTGTCCTAGTGAACCAAAAGGGTTCAGGCAAAAATTAGGGATATATATAAAAGATTGTACACCTGACAAGTCGAAAACCATAAAGGGCGGCTTGGGCAAAAAAAGGTATCCTGGTTGACTGAAAACCCGAAAGGGCGGTGTGATCGGTGGATTTAGAACTGACTGTTTAACGCTGGTTCGCGAAATGTCGCAGAAGCAAGAGTCGCCACCGTCTTTTATTTTCTCCAACATGGACAGGACAAAAGCACAGCAAAATTCCTTATGAGATAGTTTCTCGGTTCGGGAGGTAGATTTATAGAAAGGGAAGGTGTTAGCACCCTTTCTATCTGTGGTTATCCACGGGCTCTTAGGTACTTGCTCACTATGTTTTCAAAATGTTTGCTTTTCAATTGTGAGTGATTTTGAAAAAGTTTCGTTTAAAGATTTCGGAATAACTCTTGTATTAGTCCTCAAGAGTGTTTGAAAAATTGTTTTGAAAGCTTTTTGAAAGTGTCGGTGTGAAAAGAGTTTTGATTTGTTTTTGAATAGAGCAAGTATCCATGAGTCATCTACCTACCCTAAGGAATTAGGCTGTGTAAATGTCCTTAAGGTAGTGCCATCCCACCATTTAGAGGTAGGTAGCACCACCGTTGGAGGTGTTCGGGTCAATTTGATTGTAGGGACAATGTGGTCACCAGAGTAACAGTAGGACACCTTAGAAGCTACCCTTATGCCATTGATCCTTTTTTAATTCTGAGGCAACCGTTTCAAGGCAACTGTTTCGAGGCAACTTATTTCGAGGCAACCGTTTCAAGGCAGTTGGATCATGGACATAAGGACTTACTAAAACGTCCTATACTCGACGACCACGTTTCGAAGGTAAGGCAACAGGTGAGGCGTACCCTAGAAGTGGTGTGTGAATTTGTGTGTTATTTTCATGTCAATATTTATCTTTGATCAGGGCACTTGTGAGCTACGAGTTATTTTTAATTAGCCATACATTCTTTCATACAATTAGAATTTAAAAGTGCGGAAATTTAAATGCGGAAAGATAAATCCTACGCTATTACAAGGCGCGGGTCTATACATCGCCAAATTACAAGGACCTGTTTGATAAAAATGCAGAAAGTAAAAGACCTAATTACTATTACAAGCCTTGAGCAGTTACATAATATTCGGAAGAAAATAAATGCGCGAAAAGAAATTAGAATCGAATGTCCGAGGGTTTTGACCCTTTTGAAATTAAATTGAATTAAAAGCTAATTATTATTATTAAAGAAAAGAAATTGTTTTTGTGTTTTTGGTTTTTTTATGGAATAAAGAAAATTAAAAATCAAGAGAAACCCTAATTCTAAATTATTTTAATTATTAAGAAAATATTAAAGTTTAACCTAATTTACACTAATTAATTAAATTACATATTTATTTACAAAATATTTAATAATTAATAATAATAATAATAATGAAAGAAAATTATTTATTAAAAAAAATATGAAAAGGTCAAAAACCCTAATTCTACTTATTTTATTTATTAAAAAAGATTAAAGTTTAAAACCTAATTTACTAAATTAATGGTTAGAGTTTATTTACAAAATAAATTAATAGTGAATTAAATATTAATTAAACATATTTTAGTTTCTGATTTTTTTTTATAGAAAATTATTTTATGAAAAGAAAGAAACAATTAAAAAATAATTAAAAGAATTAAAATTGAAAAGAATTAAAATTAAAAAGAAAGTGCAAACCAGGGGGGTGTCAGGCCCCAAAGGGAGGTTTTTGAAGTATTTTTGGCCCATCAGAACAAAGCCTTTTTTGACTTCTTGGGATCACGTGTGGAATGGTTGACTAGCGTGTACCATGGACTGCATGTTCTGGCCTTCAGATTGGTCCTTGAAGCCACTTGTCAGGCCTTAGCATATGCGTGTATGGTGAACCTTTGGTTGAATGCTGCATAGGAATACATTGAGACAAAATTTATGAATTAAGTGGGGGACCTGGGAATCGAACCCAGGTCCCAATACCTGTAGGACACCTCATCCACCAACTGAGCTGTTGCGTGCATTTGTTAATGTAATGGAACACAAATAATATAATACAAAACAAAAATTAATGATATACAACAAGAAAAACGGGCCAGTTTTTTGAATGCCCCAACCATATCTGGACACCTCAGCGTCTTCTTCATTCTTTCTGCAAAACACAAAATAAGTAGCGGGGGTTTTAAACCCCCACTAAATGAAATATGAAAAAATAGCGATTAGAACATGCCTCAATATAAAAAGGGCGCGATTGCCTCATTGAATTCGTCTTGTTGTCACGATTTGGTCTGCACCGATTTGAAGGTCTAATTTTGCCATATGTGAAAACCCCTAATTAGGAGTTTCTGAAACCCTAGGTTTCAACAATGGTAGATTTGGATACAAGCATCGTTAGTTCAATTAAATGGTACCATTCGCTTCAGAACATCATTATTAGTATGAATCAACAAATAAAACATGTGAATAATGCATGAAAATTAAAAAACGATTATGGACATATTCATGAAAAGTGTGACTCTGTTCTACCAATTCATGGAGTATGGGGACTGGAAAGTGATTGCAACACGTTCAAGGAAGTCTCAGCAAGAGTTTGGAATATGTTTTAAGCCTTGACTCGCCCTGCAAGTATGATTTTAGATTCCAAAACTTTGATGAAAAATTGCAAATTGGTTATGCCTTTTCTGAGCAGTTTTTCGTGTCCATTTGAATAGGGTTAGGTTGTGCATATGTACATGAATGAAATTAGGTCAAGAAAACAAGCCCAAGGTCCATGAATTGATGATTCCAATATTTGATTTTTCCCATATCTTTTTCAATCTTTTTGCCATGAAAACCTTGCCAATTATGGAAGATTTGGTCTTGTTGATTGATGCATGAAATCCCTAGCATGTAATGAACATATTTGCTGCACAAAAAAGATTTAAAACCATTATTTGATATTTTTCTCATATTTAAATCTAATTAAATGAATTAATATGATTAAAAATTCAATTAATTAATTAAAAATAAGAAAATAAATCCCTTTGAGCTTAATGGGTCGTTCATATGCTTTGGGTAATGATTCAAGGAAGAAATTGAGGCCCATTAGCATTTTTGAAGCTTTTGAAGCAAAGTTGACTTTTCAAAATTCCCAAAAATTTCCCAACTTCTCCAAGGCATATCCTGCTCAATTTTGAAGCTATGATCATGTTCTTGGACATTTTGGAAAGGTCTTGAAGTCCTCTAACCAATGTCTTTGGTCCCATGTCATTTTGATTTACCAATCTCAAGTTATGGTCTTTGACTTAAAGTGCCTTTTTGTTGACTTTTGAAAATGACCTATAATGTTGAAATTGATAACTTTTTGTGAGAGCATTTCTTGGACTTGAAGTGTGAAGATGAATTGTAGGAAATGCCATCCTCTTCAAAATGAGCTTTGGATGGGATTTTTCTGATAAACCATGAAGAAGTTATGCCCTGGTCAATTTGCAGTTGACTTTTTCAACTGTCCAAAAATAGAAACTTTTGCCTCTTGAGACTTTTTGAGCCATGCTTTGAGAAATCATGATCAAGAATTGATCAAATGATGTTTGTGGCTTCAAAATAAGATGTTGACCAAAATTTTGACTTTTGACTGTCAAATGACCATTTTGCCCATGCAGTTGACTATGGAGCAATTAGGGTTTTTTGACTGTGCAACTTGGTGCTGTGAGTCTTGAAACTTGGCATATGGATGCTTGACAATGTATGTAGGCATATGGGACTTGATTGGACCCTTGAAAACCTCACTTTCTTTGCAAGAACCAAAACCCTAATTTTGACTGTGTTAGGAGGCAATTGGACTGTGCAACCTTTGAGAGATTTTGAACCATTTAGAGATTGACCCTGACAAATCTTGAAGAATATGGGAGGGCAAATTTTGGGGTACAACAGTTGCCCCTGTTCAATCTTCTTAGACCTGAGGATGTAGATTGGCTGGCGTGCCTTTCGTAATCCGAAGGTGGAAGATGATTGAACACTAGAGTGCCCAGAAATTTGCACTCACATAGTAGAATGTCAGTAGTGTGATGGTGGGAATGGGCTTACAGATGCCATTTGGAGACTGATGGATAGGAGGATGGGTTTATGGATGCCATCTGGATGTGTTGGTATGTGGATGGGCTTATAGATGCCATCTGGGTGTTGATCGCGTAAGAGATTCCTTAGCGAGAACTTGCGTACCTGAGAAAGAAAAATAATTACCTGGCATGTTACAGGAGTTGATCTTCAAACTCTTTATGTAGATGTGCCCTGGCTGGATACAGGAATCGAATCTTTAAACTCTTCAGACGTGCCCTGGCAAGATACAGGAATTGAGTCCGGAGAATACAGTCGTCAACAGATACACCCTGGCAAGATACAGGAATCGGATCTTTGAACTCTTCAGACGTGCCCTGGCAAGATACAGGAATCGAGTCTGGAATTAGTCGTCAACAGATACACCCTGGCAAGATACAGGAATCGTATCTTCAAACTCTTCAGACGTACCCTGGCAGGATACAGGAATCGAGTCTGGTAATGTAGTCGTCAACAGATACACCCTGGCAAGATACAAGAATCGGATCTTCGAACTCTTTAGACGTGCCCTGGCAAGATACAGGAATCGAGTCTGGTAATGTAGTCGTCAACAGATACACCCTGGCAAGATACAGGAATCAGATCTTCAAACTCTTCAGACGTGCCCTGGCAAGATACAGGAATCGAGTCTGGAATATAGTCGTCAACAGATACACCCTGGCAAGATACAGGAATCGGATCTTCGAACTCTTCAGACGTGCCCTGGCAGGATACAGGAATCGAGTCTGGAATATAGTCGTCAACAGATACACCCTGGCAAGATACAGGAATCGGATCTTCAAACTCTTCAGACGTGCCCTGGCATGATACAGGAATCGAGTCTGGAATATAGTCGTCAACAGATACACCCTGGCAAGATACAGGAATCGGATCTTCGAACTCTTCAGACGTGCCCTGGCAGGATACAGGAATCGAGTCTGGTAATGTAGTCGTCAACAGATACACCCTGGCAAGATACAGGAATCGGATCTTTAGTTGCGACCGTTGATAGTAATTATCTTTGTACTGACCTTTGTCCTGAAAAGAAAAAACATTAGTTGTATGTGATGTCGTGATGTATGGCATACGTGATGTTCTCAAAATAAATGAGATTGTATGTTCATGATGCGTATGTGCATGCTATAATGTATGAAGATATGATGTTTATGAAATGTGTTTTCGTCTAGGAAAATAAATCCTTGACGGGTGCCGGGAAGTTAACTCCTGGGCTGATGTGGAAGAGTAGCGCTCTTTGTTTCCGCTGGGGATGATTGTTGCAAGAATACCGGTAGGAGGAGATGACTCCGTTGAGGAATAAACTTGGCGAATAGATTACTCTGCGGGGAGTGAACTCTGTGGGGAAAGAGATACTTCGCTGAGGTTGGATGATAACTCTGCTGGGGATACCATTGATGTGTTGTGTTGAAGGAATTGATGAACTCCACTGGGGATGGGAAGACTTCGCCGGGGACGATCTTTCCATGGTTATTGGCTGAGGATAACCCAGTTATATCCTGGTGGGGAATAACCTTTAAATAAAGCCGGGAGAGCGTTCGTATTATGCGGGTGACAAGCTTCCAGGATCTACTGGGGATAAGCTTCAAGATTTGCTGGGGAGATGGATTCCACTTTCCTGGGGAAACTTTTGGATTGGACTGGGAAATGGCTCCACTGGGTGTTCGTATTCCGTCGGGGAACAATCTTAGATCAAGACTGCCTGGGATGCTTGTTGAGAATGTTTGTATACTCCGCTGAGGAATGTTGAGATCTTCTGGGGGGATACCCAACTTCCTTAAGGCTGGCAGTGGACTAACTCGGCTTGGGGAGAGTATCGTTGACTTGTTGGCTAACTCTCTGGGGAATTAAGGCATGGTTATGTTCTTCAGCTGAACTTACCTTGGTACCTTGGTGGACAGAACAATTAGATCGCTTAGACAGCTCATTATTGCCCCTGTTTCTGTTGTTACCTGTAATTAATCCTTTGTTTCGCATGCAAATATTTATGAGTTAGAAATTATTGTCAAATGCATATATCACAATTGAACATTGGACGTTCTTCGCAAAACAAGACAGAAGAGGAAAAACAATGGGCAATTGGTCTGAAAAGTGAATTTGTATTGATTTTTGAATTGCCTGTAAATAGGCGTTTATGTACAAGAGGCTGACGTCCTAGTAAGAGAACGCCGCCGAATAACAGAGTTTATACAATTTGTGAAAAGGGAAAACAAAACAGCTATGTGAAAAAAGGTAATCCCACTGGGTTCCAACTCTGCTATCGCCTTTATATCTTCGAGCATCTCATCACTTGGCTGCTCGGTTGAAGATGAAGCTGATTGATCGATGCCGTTTGAACTTGATGTTGATACCGGATTCTGGATGCAAAGTGATCCAATGAGACATAGTATTACGCTTTAATCCCTAATTTTTGCCTGGACCGCCCTTTCGGGTTTTCAGTCCACCGGGATACCCATTTTTGCCTAAGCCGCCTTTTCAGGTTTTCGACTTGCCGGGTGTACAGATTTTTTTATATTTCATCCCTCATTTTGCCCGAACCCTTTTGGTTCGCCGGGAAGCCCTAATTTTTGCCTAGGCATGTCAACCTAGCGGTTCTTTTGTCATGCGTAGTATCTTTTTACTATGTCTGCATTGGCGGGGTGAGGAAGGTCGTCACCATCCATGGTGGTTAGGATCATGGCTCCTCCTGAGAACACATGTTTAACCACAAATGGCCTTCGTACGTAGGGGTCCATATTCCCCTGGGATCACTTTGAGGAAGAATGATGCGCTTGATTACCAGGTCCCCAACTTGATACTCTTGTGGTCTGACCTTCTTGTTAAATGCCCTGATCATCCGTTTTTGGTACGTTTGACCATGACAAATAGCAGTGAGTCTCTTTTCGTCAATTAGGTTTAACTGATCAAGTCGTGTCTGGATCCAGTCATCTTCACTCAGTTCTGCATCCTTCATTATCCGGAGAGAGGGTATCTGGACTTCAATCAGCAAGACTGCCTCCATGCCATAGACCAAGGAGAAGGGAGTTGCCCCGGTTGACGTTCTTGCCGAGGTACGGTACCCATGGAGAGTAAACGGTAACATCTCGTGCCAATCTTTATAGGTCACTGTCATCTTCTACACAATCTTTTTGATATTCTTATTCGCCGCTTCTACAGCCCCATTCATCTTCGGCCGGTAAGGAGAAGAGTTGTGGTGTTGTATCTTGAATTGCTCGCAGAGCTCAGTGATCATCTTGTTATTAAGATTGGTACCATTGTCCGTAATGATCCTTTCCGGGACGCCGTATCGACTGATCAGATTATGCCGAATGAACTGTGCCACGACATTCTTGGTTACTGTGGCATAGGAAGCTGCTTCAACCCACTTTGTAAAGTAATCGATCGCCACCAGGATGAAGCGATGCCCGTTGGATGCCGTAGGTTTAATCTCGCCGATCATATCAATACCCCATATTGCAAAAGGCCAAGGTGCTGTCAAGACATTCAGAGGAACTGGAGGAACGTGCACCTTATCTGCATAAATCTGGCACTTGTGACATGTCCGAGAATGTTGGTAACAGTCGGCTTCCATTGTGGACCAGAAATATCCTGCCCGAAGGATCTTCTTTGCCATAGTGTGTCCACTGGAATGCATTCCTAAGGTACCTTCATGTAGCTCTGCCATGATCTTTTCTGCTTCAGTCTTATCCACACAACGCAGTAAAGTCGAATCATGGTTTCGCTTGTATAGAATGCCATTGCTGAGGAAGAACTTCACAGCGAACCTTCTCAGAAACTTTTTGTCATTGATGGATGCACCTTCAGGGTATTCTTGAGCTTCCAGATACCTCTTCACCTCATGATACCATGGTTTTTCAGTTACTACCTCAGCCTCAAGATCACAACAGTATGCAGGTTCGTCCAGTTTCCAAATAATGATCCGGGGAGCCTCGTTATCCCATTTGACCTTGAACATAGAAGACATCGTAGCCAATGCGTCCGCCAACTGATTCTCCTCTCTTGGAAAGTGTTCAAAAGTTATCTTTGTGAAATGCGGGATCAATGTCAACACACATTCTCTGTAAGGAATAAGATTCGGATGTTTCGTATCCCACTCGCCTTTGATCTGATTGATCACGAGAGCGGAATCTCCGAAGACACTCAGAAACTTGATCCTTAGGTCGATCGCAGCTTGAAGACCCATGATGCATGCCTCATACTCCGCCATGTTGTTGGTACAGTTGAAACATAGTCGGGCAGTAAGTGGAGTATGAGTGCCTTGAGGGGATATGATCACAGCGCCGATACCGTTACCCAAAGCGTTGGAGGCTCCGTCAAAGTGCATAGACCATCGGGATCCTTCCTCAGGTCCTTCATCCGGTCCAGGTACTTCGCAATCAGTCACTATCATGATGCTCTCGTCTGGAAACTCAAAGTTCATTGACTGGTAGTCATCTACTGCCTGGTGTGCCAAGTGGTCTGCCAATACACTTCCTTTGATAGCTTTCTTAGTTGTATACTGGATGTCGTATTCTGTCAAGATCATTTGCCATCTTGCTATTCTCCCAGACAGAGCAGGCTTTTCGAAGATATACTTTATTGGATCCATTTTTGAAATCAATAGAGTAGTGTGAGTCAACATATACTGTCTCAGCCGGCGAGCAGCCCATACCAAAGCGCAGCAAGTTTTCTCGAGCAGTGAGTATCGGGTCTCACAGTCGGTAAACTTTTTGCTAAGGTAATAAATGGTGTGCTCTTTTCGGCCAGACTCATCATGCTGCCCCAGCACACACCCCATTGAGCTGTCAAGTACTGTCAGGTATAGTATTAGAGGTCTCCCTTCAACCGGTGGCATAAGAATGGGTGGTTCTTGGAGATACTCTTTGATTCTGTCAAAAGCGGCCTGACATTCATCATTCCAACGTACCACCTGATCTTTCTTCAGCAGCTTGAAGATTGGTTCATAGGTAGCAGTTAGGTGCGAGATGAACCGGGCAATGTAATTCAGACGTCCTAGAAAGCCTCTGACTTCTTTCTCTGTCTTGGGAACTGGCATCTCTTGTATGGCTTTAACCTTGGTAGGGTCCACTTGAATACCTTTGTCACTTACGACGAAGCCTAGCAGCTTTCCAGATCTTACCCCAAATGTGCACTTATTTGGGTTCAACCTCAACTTGTATAACTTCAGACGGTCAAACAGCTTCTGTAGATGATCAAGATGTTCCTCCTCAGTTTGGGACCTTGCAATCATGTCATCGACATACACTTCAATCTCATGGTGGATCATGTCATGAAATAAAGCAACCATGGCACGTTGGTAGGTTGCCCCAGCATTTTTCAACCCGAATGGCATGACCTTGTAGCAGAAGGTGCCCCACTGAGTAACAAAGGTAGTCTTTTCCATATCTTCAGGAGCCATTTTAATCTGATTGTAACCTGAAAAACCATCCATGAAGGAGAACACCTTGTGCTGAGCAGTATTGTCCACCAGAACATCAATGTGAGGTAGGGGAAATCATCCTTGGGGCTGGCCCTGTTCAAATCCCTGTAATCGACACACATTCTGACCTTACCATCCTTCTTTGGCACCGGAACCACGCTGGCAACCCACTGAGGGTAAGAAGTCACTGCTAGAAACCCGGCATCGAATTGTTTCATCACCTCAGCTTTGATCTTCTCGGACATCTCTGGGCGCATACGGAGGACCTTTTATTTAACCGGAGGGAAGCCTTCCTTGGTAGGCAAATGATGGACCACAACGTCAGTATCCAACCCAGGCATGTCTTCGTAGGACCAGGCGAAGATCTCCACATAATCATGCAACATTTGAATCAATCGTCGTTTCACGCTGAGCTCCAGGTTGGCACCAATCTTAACTTCCTTTTTATCTGTCTCAGTACCCAGATTTACCATTTCCACTGGCTCTTCATGTGGCTGAATGGCCCTCTCTTCCTGGAGTAACAGTCTTGCAAGCTCGCCAGGCACTTCGCAATCATCTTCACCTTCGTCTTCGGCTAAGTTGATCGGATTTTAGAAGTCATAACTGGCAGTAGAAGAGTCGTTACCAGTGAGATCCAGAGTGGATTGAAACCTGTATAGGTGAGTGTGTGTAAATATAGTTGTTTTGCAATATATAAAGAAAGAAAGAAAGGGAGCACAAGATTTGAGATGCGAAAAACGTCCAATGTCTTTATTCATGATATATGGAAATGACAAGTAATAAGCCCTCACAAATGAAGCCACGGTGCCCCGGGTAAGACACCGGGCCATAAAGTTTCGATTTTATTGTTTATTACAAATAAAAACAAAGGAGTTCATTACTGCGTAACAAAAGTAATAGGTATGTGGTCTTTTGTCGTCCAATTGTTCAGTCCACCGTCAGCTGTCGGGTAGATCCAGCTATCAAACTCTGATTCCTCCGCATCGCCTTCAATAGCATTCACTCCCGGGTTGGTGATGAACACGGGAGGTCTTCCGATCCTTGCTTTGCATACAGCCCTCTGAGCCTCTGCAGTAAAACCCAGCCCAAACTTGTCAGTCTTAGGAGTAAAATTAGGGAGCCTGCCCCAGTTAGCACATTCACCTTTCTCAATTACAGCCCGGGCGTCCTTTAAGGAGGCCATCTTCAAAGGAAAGTCCTCTTCAATCACTGTCTCCGCTGATGCCAATGTTGGAGGTACCTCTTCAAAATGTTGAAAGGGGGTTTCAATAAACTCCCCGTCCATCTCAATATACCGGAATGAATTCAGATGACTAACCATGTATTCTTCCTCTCCCTGCACTGTAACAATCTTCCCTCTGACAGGGTACTTGAGCTTCTGGTGTAGAGTGGAGGTCACAGCCCCAGCCTTGTGAATCCAAGGACGACCCAGCAAACAGGAATAAGATGGACGAATGTCCATCACATAGAATGTTGAGTCAAATACTTGAGAACCAACACGAATCGGAATATCCACTTCACCATGTACCATCCTCTTCGACCCGTCAAAGGCTCGGACGATGATGTTGCTAGGCTTCAACTCCAGGCCCTCACAATCCAGCCGGTCTAGGGCCTTCTTGGGTAATACATTCAGGGAAGAACCAGTGTCCACCAACACGTGTGCAAGAGTAGTTCCCCTGCATTCAATGGAGACATGCAGGGCGTCATTGTGGTTTTTTCCCTTAGCGGTGAGATCAGCATTCGCGAAACCCAAACCATTGTCAGCGGTCAAATTGGCCACACAGTCAGTAAATTGGTCCGCAGATGTCTCTTGTGGCACATGGGCCGTCTTCAGAAATGAAATCAGGGCCTTGGCATGGGCCTCTGAGCACAGCAGGAATGACAGCATAGAGATCTTGGAGGGGGTATGCCCCAGTTGTTCAACGACGTTGAAGTCACTCTTCTTGATTATCTTAAGAATTTCCTCCATCTCTTGCTGGGAGGCTTCAACATTAACAGTCTTCGGTGCCTCCATCCGGGCAGGCACATCATCAATTCCTTTGCCCCGAGTGTCAGATGACTCGGCAGCAGGGGTATAAACTGGATCAGACGTGGAAACAGGCGCACTTGCAGGTGTTATTATAAGAGGTCTTCGGATGAATGGTGGCGCAATGTCGGGCGAGAAGAGCCTGCCACTGCGAGTAACTTTGGCGGGACTAGTGATGTTACTGATACCGGTACTAGTGTTGAACTCCTGCTTCACTCCAAGTACATACACATCTGCCCCATAGTGCCATGGGACAGCCTTGTCAGATTCATAGGGGAGGGGCCCCGGAACAGTAATGATAATGGGTGCAACGGACATGATTTTGACTGGCTTCCTCGGGGGAGCCTTGGTAGGATTGTTGAAAATGGTGACAACAGATACTTCTTCAACAGGAACAATAGGAACATCGGTCTTCTTGAACAAGATTTCTTTGCTATCCATCAGGCTTTGGATGCCTGACTTCAGCAACGGACAACCAGTAGGGGAAACAGCACACAGAAGGCAACCCTTGCTACAACCCGGAAATAAACCGGCTAGCAACAGGTTCCTCTTAACAGTCAACAGAGGGGTAGCTACATCATCCACAGAAACTGCATACAAGTCTTCCTCAATAGCATTTACTCCATGCTGGGGCATAGGAGCAGTCACGACGTTGGGCCTCTCGGGCGCCTCAAATTGTATTTCCTTCGCATCGATAAGGTCCTGGACCTTATTTCTCAGGGCCCAACAATCATCAGTAGAATGCCCCGGGCTATCGGAGTGATAAGCACAACGGGCATTGGGATTATACTTTGGAGATGTAGTGTTTACCACCTTCGGAGCCTCTTTGACGGTTACCAAGTTGGTCGATAGCAGCTGCGGCAAGATCTGTGACAAGGTCATACTAAGCCGAGTGTATTCTCTTCTGGGTCTCTCAGCCCTTGGTTGATTGGGTTGCCGAGGAGCGGCAGCAGGCTTTGCAATTACCACCGCGTTGACAGCTTGGCAGCGTTCTGGTTTGTTTTGCCTCCTAGGCCCATACACAGCACTGGCTTCCTTTTTAAAAGGTTTCTTCTCAGAACTTGAGGACGCACCTTTCTGAATTTTACCTGATTTCAAACCAGCTTCTATCCTTTCCCCAGTGAGAATGAGATCTGTGAACCCTACAGATGAATTACCAATGAGATGATTGAAGAACGGCCCGGATAGAGTCCCCAAGAACATATCCACAAGTTCACGGTCGGTTAGCGGTGGCTGCACCCTGCCAGCCAGGTCCCTCCACTTCTGCGCATACTCTTTAAAACCTTCTCCCGATCCTAGCGACATACCCTGGAGTTGGGTACGTGTAGGAGGGAGGTTGGCATTATACTGATACTGCTTGTAAAAAGCAGTAGCCAATTCCTCCCAGTTACGAACCTTGGTTCCATCCAGCTGATAGAACCATTCGAGATGAGTCCCTGAAAGAATCTCCTGGAAGAAATGGATCCACAAGTTCTTGTCCACAGTGTACGGCTGGATCTTCTGCACATAAGATCTGAGATGTAGCTTAGGGCATGACGCCCCGTCATACTTTGCGAAAGATGGTGCTTTGAACTTGTGTGGGATCACCACACCAGAAGATAGACCCAAGTCTCCGAAATCCAAAACAGGCACCTGTTGAATTTCTATGGCATTCAGGCGATCCTCTAACTGCTTGTACTTGTCTTTAGCTGGAGGATACTGCTCCTCATTGAAATCAGTCTCGTTGTCAGAGACCACCGGACTAGGAACCCTTCCCTCTGGGGACTGCCTTTTCCCACAGAAGAACCAGCTTGATCAACCTCATTCTGCAGTGTGTTACCAAACCTCCGGCCAATGTTGAATAGTACAGTTCTCTTCTTCTTCTTCTTGACCAGCAGAGCCTTCAACTCCTCCTGACCTTGGGCCAAACTCATGATCAGCTCTTGGAATTGGGCGTTCTGAGCCTGAAGGGCCTTGATGGACTGCTCAGTAGATGATTCTGGGTTCATGATGCTGAAATAAACAGCGAAGAACATTAAGCAACCTGAAAAGAAGAGTACCTGCTATGCACATGATGCATGATATGTGTTTATGCAATGCATTCAAGGGTTCGAAAGTTCAAATTTGTTGTAGACAAAAAGGAACACACGTTATCATTAAGAAATAATTGTTCAGTATATCAAAGCCTCATGGGCAAAAATTACAAAGTAAATTAATCCCAAAAGACATTGCGCATCCTCTTTGGAGCAATGTAGGTGTTGAGAGTCTTTTCCTCGTGCAGTAGGCGGGTGAGCTCCAAGACCTTCTTCTCACTAGCATGTAGACTAGACTCAAGAGAATTTCGTTCTTCCTTAAGTTGGATCCAGCTCTTCTGCATTTCTTCCCAGGATGTAGGCATGTCAAGATGTTGAATGGTGTAGGACACCTCTCCTTCCAAAACTGGCTCTTTGATCACAGGGAGAACATGAGGATAAGGCATCACTAGCTTCTGGGAGCGGGCTCGTACCCACTTGAGATAAGGCTCCAACAGGATCGAGTTCTTGTGCCCCAGTGTCTTGCTGTCTATCTTGTTGGGCATCCTCCAAGCTCTGATAAATCTCTGGCGAAGTCCTTGTGCATCGTTGTCGAAGTCAAAAACTATGTCAGGAATTAACATGTCATGAGGGCCATCCCTCCGAGCATAACCAAACTGTCTCCAAGCCAGACACGGGTTGTAAGTAATACCTCCTCTGATTCCAAGTAAAGGAACATTAGGAAACTCCCCGCAACGATCAATGATAGTGACATCCTCTCTGGACCGAGAGAACCAATGTATATCAGCATGTGTAAGAGTCATTAACCGTTGTGACCATCTCAAACCCCGCTCGTTCTTCAAAACTGATTGCGGAAGGTGCGAAATAAACCACCTTCCCAGGAGAGGAGTGCAGCACATAAGAACACCTCTTTTTCTCATGGTTCGAGTGTAACATGAGTGAAGGATGTCCCCAAGCAATGTAGGTATAGGATTCCTGGACATGAAGATCTGGACAGCACTGATATCTATAAGCTGATCTGGATTAGGGAACAACACCAACCCATAGACAAGGAGGGCCACAACTTCTTCAAAGGCTTGTAGGTCAAGGGAATTCCAACATTCTTGGGCCTTCTCAAACAGAAACCTGGCCAAGAATCCTTTGATACCACTTCTAACTTCCCAATGTCCCTTGATGTCAGATGGCTGTAGACGTAATGCTTTAGCGATCTCTTCAAGTTTGGGTTCCTTTTCCGTACCGTTGTAGGGTAGTTGACTAAGGATAGGGATCTTCAGAAGCCGGGAGAACTCTTCCAATGTAGGCACCAGTTGGTAATCCAGGAAAGTAAAACAGTGGTGCAGAGGGTCAAAGAACTGGAAGAGGACCTTTATCATATCTTCCTCAATGTTGGTGTTAACCAAGCTGATGAGTCTTCCATGCCTCTCACTGAATGAAGAGCTCTCAGGAATCCTGGAGATGAGTTCCTTAAGCTGGGGAGGGACCCTTACAAGGCTGATCTGAATTGTCTTTCTGCAGATAGTTTCCATGTCCTACAAAACAAGAACAAAGATGAAGATTCGAACCCCTGAAATGGTTAGTGGATGCATATGATGTTGTATGATGTTATGATGCTATGATTAAACACACCACAAGTATTCACAAGAAGCAAACATGGTAAGGCACACAAGTCACACCACAACCCTTAGAGTTCAGGCCAGCATGGGGTCTGGGTATTACCCTCTTGAAGTTGGTGGGCTCAAAACCTGTCCTATCAGAAGTCACCGGGTTATAAGGGTCCCAATATCATTGGATTGCTTTCATTGTTCATTGTTTCGATTTAGCCACTGAACTGGCGACCGAAATATTCCAAGAAAACAACCCTCAATTGAGTGTAGTATCGAGTATCAACCAACCTCGGACTGCACCAAAGTCAGTTATCTCACTACCCTAAAGAGGCCAAGATGGTTCAATTAAGGTTCCTAAGGTCAGTTGATGCTTCACGACACCATGCGGCGGCCCCGTACTCTCCTTGACTGAACTCAAGGGTTACCGGTACTCACCAAAGTGCCACATCAACGTAGCAGACTGCTTCAACCATGTCGGTATACCCCGCACAGTTCCCTCACAGTCTTGTTGCTACATTCTAAGAAGGTATCCCCCAGATCCGAGTTAGGATCTATAGAACTTCCAAGACAGTACCCACAATAATAAAGCAAGCAGTTCAGGAAATTGAAAACACAAGTGATCTTAGTCCTAAGGTACACCTCACTTTTATAAGTATCCCCAACAGAGTCGCCAGTTCTGTGATCGGTGGATTTAGAACTGACTGTTTAATGCTGGTTCGCGAAATGTCGCGGAAGCAAGAGTCGCCACCGTCTTTTATTTTCTCTAACATGGACAGGACAAAAGCACAGCAAAATTCCTTATGATATAGTTTCTCGGTTCGGGAGGTAGATTTATAGAAAGGGAAGGTGTTAGCACCCTTTCTATCTGTGGTTATCCACGGGCTCTTAGGTACTTGCTCACTATGTTTTCAAAAAGTTTACTTTTCAATTGTGAGTGAGTTTGAAAAAGTTTTGTTTAAAGATTTCGGAATAACTCTTGTATCAGTCCTCAAGAGTGTTTGAAAAATTGTTTTGAAAGCTTTTTGAAAGTTTCGGTGTGAAAAGAGTTTTTATTTGTTTTTGAATAGAGCAGGTATCCATGAGTCATCTACCTATCCTAAGGAATTAGGCTGTGTAAATGTCCTTAAGGTAGTTCCATCCCACCATTGAGAGGTAGGTAGCACCACCGTTGGAGGTGTTCGGGTCAATTCGATTGTAGGGACAGTGTGGTCACCAGAGCAACAGTAGGACACCTTAGAAGCTACCCTTATGCCATTGATCCTTTTTTAATTTCGAGGCAACCGTTTTGAGGCAACTGTTTCGAGGCAACTTATTTCGAGGCAACCGTTTCGAGGCAGCTGGATCATGGACATAAGGACTTACTAAAACGTCCTATACTCGACGACCACGTTTCGAAGGTAAGGCAACAGGTGAGGCGTACCCTAGAAGTGGTGTGTGAATTTGTGTGTTATTTTCATGTCAATATTTATCTTTGATCAGGGCACTTGTGAGCTACGAGTTATTTTTAATTAGCCATACATTCTTTCATACGATTAGAATTTAAAAGTGCAGAAATTTAAATGCGGAAAGATAAATCCTACGCTATTACAAGGCGCGGGTCTATACATCGCCAAATTACAAGGACCCGTTTGATAAAAATGCGGAAAGTAAAAGACCTAATTACTATTACAAGCCTTGAGCAGTTACATAATATTCGGAAGAAAATAAATGCGCGAAAAGAAATTAGAATTGAATGTCCGAGAGTTTTGACCCTTTTGAAATTAAATTGAATTAAAAGCTAATTATTATTATTAAAGAAAAGAAATTATTTTTGTGTTTTTGGTTTTTTTATGGAATAAAGAAAATTAAAAATCAAGAGAAACCCTAATTCTAAATTATTTTAATTATTAAGAAAATATTAAAGTTTAACCTAATTTACACTAATTAATTAAATTACATATTTATTTACAAAATATTTAATAATTAATAATAATAATAATAATAATGAAAGAAAATTATTTATTAAAAAAAAGATGAAAAGGTCAAAAACCCTAATTCTACTTATTTTATTTATTAAAAAAGATTAAAGTTTAAAACCTAATTTACTAAATTAATGGTTAGAGTTTATTTACAAAATAAATTAATAGTGAATTAAATATTAATTAAACATATTTTAGTTTCTGATTTTTTTTTATAGAAAATTATTTTATGAAATTAAAGAAACAATTAAAAAACAATTAAAAGAATTAAAATTGAAAAGAATTAAAATTAAAAAGAAAGTGCAAACCAGGGGGGTGTCAGGCCCCCAAAGGGAGGTTTTTGAAGTATTTTTGGCCCATCAGAACAAAGCCTTTTTTGACTTCTTGGGATCACGTGTGGAATGGTTGACTAGCGTGTACCATGGACTGCACGTTCTGGCCTTCAGATTGGTCCTTGAAGCCACTTGTCAGGCCTTAGCATATGCGTGTATGGTGAACCTTTGGTTGAATGCTGCATAGGAATACATTGAGACAAAATTTATGAATTAAGTGGGGGACCTGGGAATCGAACCCAGGTCCCAATACCTGTAGGACACCTCATCCACCAACTGAGCTGTTGCGTGCATTTGTTAATGTAATGGAACACAAATAATATAATACAAAACAAAAATTAATGATATACAACAAGAAAAACGCGCTAATTTTTTGAATGCCCCAACCATATCTGGACACCTCAGCGTCTTCTTCATTCTTTCTGCAAAACACAAAATAAGTAGCGGGGGTTTTAAACCCCCACTAAATGAAATCTGAAAAAATAGCGATTAGAACATGCCTCAATATAAAAAGGGCGCGATTGCCTCATTGAATTCGTCTTGTTGTCACGATTTGGTCTGCACCGGTTTGAAGGTCTAATTTTGCCATATGTGAAAACCCCTAATTGGGAGTTTCTGAAACCCTAGGTTTCAACAATGGTAGATTTGGATACAAGCATCGTTAGTTCAATTAAATGGTACCATTCGCTTCAGAACATCATTATTAGTATGAATCAACAAATAAAACATGTGAATAATGCATGAAAATTAAAAAACGATTATGGACATATTCATGAAAAGTGTGACTCTGTTCTACCAATTCTTGGAGTATGGGGACTGGAAAGTGATTGCAACACGTTCAAGGAAGTCTCAGCAAGAGTTTGGAATAAGTTTTAAGCCTTGAATCGCCCTGCAAGTATGATTTCAGATTCCAAAACTTTGATGAAAAATTGCAAATTGGTTATGCCTTTTCTGAGCAGTTTTTCGTGTCCATTTGAATAGGGTTAGGTTGTGCATATGTACATGAATGAAATTAGGTCAAGAAAACAAGCCTAAGGTCCATGAATTGATGATTCCAATATTTGATTTTTCCCATATCTTTTTCAATCTTTTTGCCATGAAAACCTTGCCAATTATGGAAGATTTGGTCTTGTTGATTGATGCACGAAATCCCTAGCATGTAATGAACATATTTGCTGCACAAAAAGATTTAAAACCATTATTTGATATTTTTCTCATATTTAAATCTAATTAAATGAATTAATATGATTAAAAATTCAATTAATTAATTAAAAATAAGAAAATAAATCCCTTTGAGCTTAATGGGTCGTGCATATGCTTTGGGTAATGATTCAAGGAAGAAATTGAGGCCCATTAGCATTTTTGAAGCTTTTGAAGCAAAGTTGACTTTTCAAAATTCCCAAAAATTTCCCAACTTATCCAAGGCATATCTTGCTCAATTTTTAATCTATGATCATGTTCTTGGACATTTTGGAAAGATCTAGAAGTCCTCTAACCAATTTCTTTGGTCCCATGTCATTTTGATTTACCAATCGCAAGTTATGGTCTTTGACTTAAAGTGCCTTTTTGTTGACTTTTGAAAATGACCTATAATGTTGAAATTGATAACTTTTTGTGAGAGCATTTCTTGGACTTGAAGTGTGAAGATGAATTGTAGGAAATTCCATCCTATTCAAAATGAGCTTTGGATGGGATTTTTCTGATAAGCCATGAAGAAGTTATGCCCTGGTCAATTTGCAGTTGACTTTTTCAACTGTCCAAAAATAGAAACTTTTGCCTCTTGAGACTTTTTGAGCCATGCTTTGAGAAATCATGATCAAGAATTGATCAAATGATGTTTGTGGCTTCAAAATAAGATGTTGACCAAAATTTTGACTTTTGACTGTCAAATGACCATTTTGCCCCTGCAGTTGACTGTGGAGCAATTAGGGTTTTTTGACTGTGCAACTTGGTGCTGTGAGTCTTGAAACTTGGCATATGGATGCTTGACAATGTATGTAGGCATATGGGACTTGATTGGACCCTTGAAAACCTCACTTTCTTTGCAAGAACCAAAACCCTAATTTTGACTGTGTTAGGAGGCAATTGGACTGTGCAACCTTTGAGAGATTTTGAACCATTTAGAGATTGACCCTGACAAATATTGAAGAATATGGGAGGGCAAATTTTGGGGTACAACAGGCGGTCTAGGAAAAAGTTAGGGATTGAAAGCGTACGACTATGTCGCGTTTGATCATTTACATAACAGCTTTATTACCAAGGTCAAAAGTTCAAATGGTACAAGATCAGTTCAATCAACTTTTTCCAACAGCAAGGGGTGAGATGTTTAAAGACATTGGGGAAATAGCGGAGTTGGAACCCAACAAGATCACTTCCACATGGCTATATATTTGTTTTCACTTCGTACTCTTTTCATTTCACGATGATTTCCTCTTACAAGGATTTCCGTCTCTTTGTACAAACTCGTCTGTTTATAGGCAAATTATCAATACAAATATACCCTGAAGTTCAAACTTTTTGTTTTTTCTGTTTTGTTTGCAAAAACATCCAATGACTAAAATTGAATGAACATATGCATATGAACATGATTAATTGTTAACAAATAAATGCATAAAAACAGGAGTAAGTATTTACCTCAAACTTCTAAAAAACGGGAAGACATTCGAGTTGTCCATAAATCCTCGCATAGTCACTTTCATAAGATTATCCCCACAGAGATACTCCTATAAGATTACCCCCACATAGTAGTCTTCACAAATAAATGTACATTCCCCGCAATCTCCCCGACAGATAGCTCCAGTAAATAAAAGAGTATAATTTCTTACCCATAATTTCCCTATGGAGTTCCAATTAGTACACTTCATGGAGATTCTCTTCCCCAGCTAAGTTTGGTCCTCCAAAACTGAAACTGAAAAAGAAAACTTGCATAGTTCTTCTCTTTAACAAATTCAATTTCCCCAAGAGAGTTTGTTTCCTCAGCAGACCACCTCTCTGACAATACGGTTTATTTCTCCAACAAGGTTTATTTCCCCAACAACCTACAAAATCCTCAACTCGAGTCTATTCCTCAGACTACTACAAATCATTGACAAAATTCTTCTCCCCGGAAAGTTGATGCAAAACCTAGAATCCGACCAGATACCAGTTAACTTTATCTTCCCCAGACGAATCAGAAGATTATCCATTTCTTTTATCCCCTGTCAGGGTGTATAAGAATTATCTTCCCCAAACAAGTCAGAAGTTTATCCACCTCTTTCATCCTGAGTCAGGGTATATAAGAAATAAACTCCCCAGTAAAGCAACAGACGACCAAGGTTCCTAAACTCTACTCCCCAAACAGAAATCAATACATCCCCTGCAGAGTTTCCTCAAGCAAGTAAGCAGGAATCCCCAGCGGAAGCATTCTAGACAAGATTAAAGTTTCACATACTCTTTATCCCCAACATTGGCCAGGGATTTATTTTCCCAGACAAAGATACATCACGGGTCTACAAATACACTTCAAACAACATTTCACATTCACATTTCACAGCATATGCATACAAAACGCATATAGCACAATATCATTTATTTTGAGAACATCATTATGTAATAGATTTCATACATCATGACATTGCATACAACTAAATCTTTACCTTTTTAGGAAAAATCAATCAACAGACGAATATCATCTACAATTCCAGATTAATTCCTGAAACAAGACAGGGCAACTATCTGAAGGACCAGCCACAGATTAATTCCTGAAACAAGACAGGGCAATAATCTGTAAAACAAACTTATTGTTGATCAATTCCCGAAACAATATGGGCAACTATCTACATGACGAACACTTCCTTTAGACATCTACTGGTTCAATTTAAATCGACCAAAGATTTATTCTGATTCTTTTCCAGTAGACACTTTTACTAGTTCAGTTTAAATCGACCAAAGATTTATTCTGATTCTTATCCAGTTAAAGACAAACTCAAGACCTCTGCTGGTTCAGTTTAAATTGACCAAAGATTTATTCTGATTCTTTTCCAGTAGACACTTTTTCTGGTTCAGTTTAAATCGACCAAAGATTTATTCTGATTCTTATCCAGTTAAAGACAAACTCAAGACCTCTGCTAGTTCAGTTTAAATCGACCAAAGATTTATTCTGATTCTTTTCCAGTAGACACTTTTTTCTGGTTCAGTTTAAATCAACCAAAGATTTATTCTGATTCTTATCCAGTTAAAGACAAATTCAAGACCTCTGCTGGTTCAGTTTAAATCTACCAAAGATTTATTATGATTCTTTTCCAGTAGACACCTTTTCTGGTTCAGTTTAAATCGACCAAAGATTTATTCTGATTCTTATCCAGTTAAAGACAAATTCAAGACCTCTTCTGGTTCAGTTTAAATCGACCAAAGATTTATTCTGATTCTTTTCCAATAGACAATTTTTCTGGTTCAGTTTAAATCGACCAAAGATTTATCCTGATTCTTTTCCAGTTAAAGACAAATCCAAGACCTTTGCTGGTTCAGTTTAAATCAATCAAAGATTAATTCTGATACTTCTCTCAATTAAATACAGACACAAACATCTTCTGGCTCAGTTTAAATCGACCAAAGATTTATTCTGATACTTCTTCCAGTAGATACTTTTTCTGGCTCAGATTTAAATCGATCGAAGATTTATTATGATACTTCTCCTAGTTAAAGACAAACAAGAAACATTTTTCTGGCTCAGTTTAAATCGACCAAAGATTTATCTTGATAATTCTTCCAGTAGATACTTCTTCTGGCTCAGATTAAATCGGCCATAAATTTTTCTGATACTTCTCCTAGTATATTTTTCTAGACTCAGTTTAAATCAAACGTAGATTTATTCTGATACCTCTTCAGATACAGTTGAGTGTACACTCATTCTAAAAACTCTTCATCACCTCTGGATGGCATCTATAAGCCTATCTCCAACAATATTCTAACACTATTCTGGATGGAATCTATAAGCTCATCTCCGACGACTTTCCATCACTTCTGGATGGAATCTATAATCCCATCTCTGACAATACTTTATCACTCTCCATATGGCATCTTTAATCCCATTTCCGGTATGATCAACCAACAACGTTACTTCTTGCACAAGGGAGTGCAAATTTCTGGGCACTTAAGTGTTCAATCATCTTTTACCTTCAAGTCACGAATGAAGAACATACCAATCTAACCCTTCAGGTTCAAGAAGATTGAACAGGGGAAGCTATTGTACCCTGAAATTTTCCCTCCCTTTTCTTCAAGATATTCTCCTAGGGTTTCTCAAATGCTTAAGGTGGCTCAAGAATTGATCAGACAAACTCTCCTCCTAAACATTGGGTCCACAACTAGGGTTTGGTATTTCTCAAGCAAGATTGGGTTTACAAGATCTCAAGTGGCTTTCATGGTGCTTCATATGTATTCAAGAATTCTCATATCAAATTTCATGCCTTGCATCACAAGTTCGATCAGTCAATTGCTCGGATGACCGAAAATCAACTGTATTGACCAAAAAGTCAACATTTTCAAGATCAAGTTCAAACGATTGTAACTTCTTCATTATTAAATATTTTTGAGTGGTTATTTTTATGTATGACTCTCCTTGACGTCATCTCCAACTTCTCTTTACAAGTCAAGAGCCGATTATATGCGAAAGATCATCAAAGATTCGAATACTTTAGAGGTCACTTTCTAGACTTTGACATAATCTCAAGTAACTGTTGCCTGACTTCCAAGAATCGTAATTTCCTCAATTTTCAAGATCTTGAGACGATTATTTTTTCACATTGTTATAAGCAATGTCATCTACAAGTTCTCTTCAAGGATCTAAGGAAAATTGTGTTTAGAAGACCTTGAAAATTATCGAATTGTCATAGGTCATTTTCTTGATTCAGAATGTTCTTAACTTATAATTTCAACTCATGCCATAATTGTTTTCTCAGGACTATGATTCTCATGTTGAGATCATTCATTGAATAAGATTTTGAGTTCGGAGATTCATGTTGAGTTCGAACAAGATGTTACTTATAATACAAGTCACCATGTTAGAAATTGATTTAGGATCTTGGTGAAAATGATTTGAGGATTCATTTGAATAATGTCTTTGATTTCAACTCAAGTTAGTAAAGCATTACGTGATATCACAGGTTTCGTCCAAATTTTTTATGGTACATTCACGTGAATTATTTTGAATTCAAGGTATCAAAGACGAGTTCACTTAAATTTTCTCAAATTCATTCAAGCTTCCAATATTCGAGCCTCATTGGAATTCAAACATGATAAAGTTGTGCTTTGATTCATGGGTTCTCTAAGTTACAATTCTCATAAACCAAATCAATTTGACAAACCTAATTCGAAGTTCATGGTTATTCATCTATTTTCAAGCATATCATTATTAAAATCCAAGACTTTTCAACATGAGAGTTCTTACATATATTCAAGCATTCAAGTTCCATGAGATAAATCCACATTACTTCTTAAAAAGTTGCAAGAACAAAGTGCAAGAGTTTTTCTTATTTGCATTAGAATTCAAGATAATTTAAGTTTTTACAAGTTTTCAAGTTACAACAAAAGGAAAATAAATCTCAAGTTCTTATGCCTAAAGCAAATCCATCCATATAATTACAAAAGAGGTCGAAGGAGTTACAAAAAAATCCAAAGTCTATGCTAATTTGTTTCTCATCTTCTAGGCCTATGCTTAAACGTTATACTCCAAAACCATGCTGCTTCTGCACCTTACTGTCCAAAATAAACCTTGCTGCCCCTGCACAATGAGTCCAGAACTGCTACAAAACAGCCCTGCAAAACAGCCATGCCATGCTGCCCCTAAACCTGTCCAAACCTGCACCATATCAGTCCAATATTTGCACAAACTTAGCAAAACAGGAACTGCATAAGAAAATTTTAAATTGTATGCCAAATTAGTTCAAATTCATCAAAAATTCCCCCCAAAATCCATTTTCATTCACTATAAAAAGACAGCCCTGCACATAGAGAAATCACCTTTGAAACCTAACCGAATTTTTTTAATATTTGCTAATCTTCAACTCCATTTTTATTCACAAAACAAAAATTGAGAAACAAGAAAAACTTACACAAGTCGACAAAAAAATCCCACAGAGAAATAAAAAAAAGAGCAAAAACCTTAACACAAATTCTCTCCACTTTTAAACCTTCAAAACCTCAGGCATTACAACCCTCAATCAGAAAAAAAGGGAAGATCGAGAAAGAACATAATTTACACTTCTTCTTCCTCTACTCGTGACCACAAATCATCATCCTTCTTCTTCTGTTACCATCGACAACTCCCTCTTTCTCACCACTTTCTCCATTGATCTCACTTCCCCACCGTAACAACCAATCTTCATTAATAAATTGTATATCTGCGATACTCCCTTTGTAATAACCATTTCTTCCAACCTCTGCCTCTGCAAACTTCTTTCGAACCACCCATAATCTTCTGTCTCATTCTTCTCATACCACAACTTTTGACAACATTCTGGACCCAGTCCACGAGAAACAAACCCTTCATCAACCTCCATCTCTGGCGACTCATACAAATAACAACCTCCATCATTAGCTGCTTCAACTCTCTCGATCGTTACCACTTTTGATAATAGCCCAGTTTACTCACCAGAGATTCAAATTTCCAGACATCATCAAAAGGAAGAACCATTGTTTAGGTACGTTCTTCACAATTTTTGTTTGTGTTACTGGCGGATGGTTGGTATAGTCGATTCTTTTTTTGGATTTCATAAGTTGTTGGTGATTGAGTTAGTATAAATATCATGCGAAAAAGATGATGCATGAGAAAAGGAAGTAATTTGGTTTGAGAAATAAGATCACAGAGAAGCAGGGGAAGTACGCTTCCTATCTTTTCCTAAAACAGAGTGGGATTTTAAGAAAACAATGTTTTGCTATTATTGAGAAAAAATATTAAAAAAATTATGATGACTCTTCAATATGCACCGCGACCTCTTTCCCTAATTTAGGGTTACAATAAAACCCTTCCTATTTCCTTCACAAAACCGGGTTTGGGCCTGTTTTATTTGGCCCAACCCAATTTTCAAACTTCAATTTACATATTAGCATAAGCACAGAAATAAATGAATGAGAACATAGCGTAGTGGTTGGGGTGTTGGTCTACAAGTGTGATATACTGAGTTCGAGACCCAGGGGGGGGGGGGCATTTTGTTTCTTTTCTGCATTTTTTTCTTAACACATACTTTTATTTATTTTTTAACAAATAATTTTGGGCCTTGCTAACCAATTCCTATTTTCTGGTAATCCGAAATCCACTCTACTTCACCCTATATTTCTGTTTCATACCTCATTTTTATAATTAACTTAGTTTAGATTCATTTAGTAAATTAGAATTTTAAGTTAGTTTAGAATTATTTTAATATCTTCATTTAGTTTAGATTTAATTTAATAACTTTATAATTTTTATTTTATTTAGTTTAGTTTAGTAACTTTGGAATTTTTTATTAGATGTTATTTAATAATCTTAGAATTAATTTAGTTTAGATTTAATTTAGTAAATTTTAGAATTTTAATTTTGGTAATATTAGAATTTTAATTTAGTCTAAATAAATTTTGTCTTAGTTACATCTTTATTCTATATTTTTTACTTTCTTTTCTATCAAAACACACCGAAAAAACAATTTTCTCTCTCTTTTCATTTGCTCGTAGTTTACAATTTTTCACATTCTTTCGATTATTGTAATTGCTTATGGTTTGTAAATAGTTTAACTAGGCTTTTTACTTCATCCCCATTTATAAATTTGTATCCCCATTCCCGAGGCGTTGTAATAGCGTAGAATTTTATTTTCCGCACTTTATCACATTTCCTTATATTGTATAGTAATTAGGCGTGTATGGAAAGATTTAACATCAAACGCTAGATAAACCTAATCAAAACAAATAATTGAATAAAACACACTTTTCACACGCGCACCTCTAGGATAACCTAGCTTGTTGCCTCAGAAAAACAGTCATGTCCCTTGAATATAGGACGCTTTAGCAAAAACCCTCGATAAAAAAGATCGTGGTCCTTCGATGATCCTTCGATGTTGTCTTTGGTAAAACGATATGAGTCCCTTATGAAAAATTGCTAAAGCGTCTCACAAGTTGCCTTCTATGATTATACGATGACCTGTGTCTGTCCCTCACATCCAATGATATGGCTCTCCACCAACCAATGGTAAAATAGCACTATCTAAGGGAGGAGGAAAAGAACAAAGACTTTTTGAGTCGGTAAATTGCCCGTAATTGCTTGCTCATAAATCAAAACAATCTTCACACTTCACACTTTCAAAACATATTTCAAATACTTTCCAAACAACAAATATTTTCAAAACCAACACTTTGTATACATTCCCAATGATACGAGAATCATTATAAAAGTTTTCTGCACAAAGGCGTTTTCAAAATATTTTCAAAACATACACAAACACAAAGCATTTCAGAGTGAGCTAGCAATTAAGAGCCCGTAGATAACTAAGAATGAAAAGGGTGCTGACACCTTCCCTTTTCATAACCTACCCCCAAACTCAAGAAAAATTCTCAAAAGGTCTTTCCTGTTCTTTTCACCCTTTCTTTTATTGGATAAAAGAAAAGTCGATGGCGACTCTTGCTATCCGCAACAATTGCGATAAAATGCAAAACACCAAGTCAGTTCTCCCACCGTATTATAGTACCCAATTCTCATTAGGTCCTTGAGTGTGAGTTAAATAATTGTTGCATTTGGGAAACCATTGAAAATTTCCTTTAGGAACCAAAAAGCACCTAAATTTGCATTTTTCAAAAGTGTGACTTTTTTTGCAACAATAGTGACAAAATTACCTATGATGAGAATCACATATGCTATTAGACTTATTTTTAATCAAGTTATAATTTTTATGAGGCTTTTCGATCTTTGAACATCTAATAGCAATAGTATTAATGAGATGATGTATTTTATCTAATTTGGTTTCAAGATTACTCACTTCTTGTTGCCAAATTTGACAAGTTTCACATCCAAATTTACAAGATTGTTCATCCTCTTTTACACAATTTGAACTATCTAGAATGAGTTTCTTTAATGCCTCAAATTTTTCATTTGTTTCTTCAACCTTGGCCTCCAAATAAGTAAAAATCTTTTCTTGGGAGACTAACCTTTTGTTAGCATATAAAGTCTCTTTTTGTAGATTTTCAAATTGATTCTTCAAATCATTAAAAGATAACTTTGCAATATTAGATTATTTAGAATGACTTACATCCTTCTTTTTTTTTGCTTTGACGATGATTTTCCATGAAACAATAGTTTGCCTCTTCATCACTCTCACTTGAGCTTTCATTTCTTCACACAAAAACATAGGCTTGTCTAGGATTTTTAGAGTTGTTTTGTTGGTTTTTTCCTTTCTTCTTAGCAAGAGATGGACAATTCGGTCTATAATGACCCATTTTTCCGCATTCTTAATAAATATCCTTTGACTTGTCCTTTTTTTTGTTTTCATCTTTAAATGAGGAAGATTGTCTTCTAAATTTTGCAAGATTATTATCGAAGTGTTTGACACTATTCTTCCGAAATTATCGATTATATTTCCTTACAAATAATCTCATTTCTTCATGATCTGAATTCTCTTCATTTCTAGAGTCACTATCATTAGTGAGATCTTCTCTTGAGGACTTTAAGCTTGAAGCCTTGAGAGCTTTAGACTTCAATATTTCCTTCTTAACAATCCCTTTTTCCTTTTTCTTTTTCTTAAGCTTATTTTCATGTTTATCTAAGCAATTGAGTTCTTGCTCGTGTTCTTCTAACTTTCCAAACAAGGTGGTGAGATCGAGTGTTGCAAGATTGTTGGCATCCTTGATCAAGGTGACCTTTGGTTTCCAATTCCTAGAAATACATCTCAACACCTTGTTAGTAGAAATATAATTGGAAATAAGATACCTAGTAAATTTAAACGATTAATAAGATGCGAGAGCTGTTTTTGTATTTGAGCAATGGTTTCCCCTTGCTTCATGCGAAATAATTCAAACTCTTGATTAAGTGTATTAATTCTAGCTTGTTTGACCTTATTAGTTCCTTCATAGGTAACTTGTAGAGCATCCCACATAGCTTTTGAGGTTTGACAATGGGAATGTGATAGAACTCATCAACACCAAGAGCGAATACAATGATGTTCTTTGCTTTCCAATCGTGTGCCCACTTCTTATTACCATCCTCATTCCATAAGTTTTCCGACTTAGGTACGGTAGCACCATCAACCTCATATGTCACAGGTGTTGGACCATTTTTAATGGCTTCCCAAACACCTTTGTCATATGAGTTGACATGAATTTGCATACAAGCTTTCTAATAACTATAATTTTCTCCTGTGAAAATTGGGGCACTTTTATAATCCCCTTTAGGTTCGTAAGCCATTTTCTAAAAGTATCGAAGCCGGAATGAACCGGGCTCTTGATGCCACTTGTTAGACGATGACAACGTATTTAGAGGGGGGTGAATAGATACCCCTTTAAAAATTTATACAAAAATCTGATTTTTAAAATTTGTTTTATTAAGGAGAGACGCAAAAGCTTTTTCAGAAGTGTCGTCTATACGAACGTTATTGAAAACTCGGATATGTGAATGGTAATAATAAATTCAATATGAAATAAGAACAACAAATTGAATTAATATACTTAAATTACTTAACAACTTATTTAATGTTTATCTCAAGTTACTAGTAAAGCTATTTCCAATGGTAATATTAAAAAGAACTAGTTGAATCAATTTATCAAACACTTTGTGTGCAAATGAATTTTCAGAATTTTTCTTTTGATTGTGTTGATACACAAAACCACTTATAGTCAAAAGTAATTATAAGCTATATCAACACTTGATTTACAATCAAAAATTATTCTTACAATTCAAATGGTAACGCAATTCTGTTTGACAAATTGATCAATGAAAATCAAAGCAAGTAAAAGCAAAAAATAAAAGAGACACAAGGAATTTATCTTCACAGTTCTCCACTGTCGTTCTCACGTGTGGGTACGTCTGCGCCTAATTCCAATGGAATTAGGATAATTCTTACTATGCAAAATTGTTGATACAAGAGAAGTGTTTAAGAGCAACTCCACAAACTATAATCTTGTTGTTGATTGGACCCTTTCTCCTCTTTTGATTTTGAGAAAGATCAAGACACAATAGATGAAAATATACTATCTGGATCTTGATACTCCTTTGCGTTCTTTATCTCCAAAGCTTTCGTGCACCGTCAATTTCAAACTATTGCAACGCAAGATTTCAATTGTAACCTGCCGTTCTCGCGTTATTTTCTTTGCATTATTTATTTCCAAAGGATCCCTTGCATTCTTTATTTCCAAAGGACTTCACTTAGCCACAATTACCTCTCGAACTTCTTGCACGAAAACCCCCAAATCAACCAATGATCTTGGAGGACAAAGCCGATGTTTTTCCTGGATGAAAACCCCTACAAAGCTCAACCCAATACATAATTAGACACTATCAATCCTCGTATAGATGGTACCCCAATGGAACATCGCTACAATGAAATGTCAGTGTGTATGCATAGATTGGAGGTTGAAAATGAAGAGATAAATAGACCAATTTTATGGTTCACTAAGTTATGAATGATGCATGAAAGAGTATTTATAATTTTGGAACTTTTAGAGTAAAAGGGACAAATTCAGAATAAAAAGATTTATGAAATTTGACCAATCAAACAATATGTGTCAACCTAAGTATCATATGTGTCGACACATACATAATTTTTAAACTGTACGTGTCGACCTATAAAAGGCTATGTGTCGACCGAACCAAGTCAGAGGCTACAGACTTTAAAACGATAGTAACTGTGTCGATCCGAAAAGCTTATGTGTCAACACATAAAATAAGAATTTCTGCAATTTCAGAAATGTTTCAGTATGTGTCGACCTGAATGACTGCATGCGTCAACCTGTGACTTACAGAAGCTACATGCTTTAAAAATGAGTTATATGTGTCGACCTGAAAAGCAGATGTGTCGATATATGCATTAAAAAATTATGCACAAAATTATTTTTAATGGCTTAGATCAATTTCAAAATGCTTTTTAATGATTCCTAAGACCTCTAATGCAGAGGAGTGCCACAAGATATAAGGAACTCGTCTAGTGGTATTTCAGAGTGTCACATTCTTATATGACAATGAATGTTGAGGGATAGTCTCATAGGTTAGCTCATTAGGAGATATTAGAGGAGGAGCAGGTTAAGGAAGATTATGTTGTTGATGTGTTTCATGCATGTCATTGTATTATTGATCTAGAGTAAGAGAGTATAGACAGAAGGGTGGGTGTTAGTGTTAACTTCGGATTTAGATATTGTTGATTAAGATTTTTATGTTCCATGGGAATAAGTCTAGAGTGGAATTTGGTTTAATTTTGATTTGAAACTCTATATTGTGGAATATTTTAAAAAAATTGAAAAGAATATATTTTCTCAAGTTCAAAGTGATTGAGGAGGAATTGGTGGATAAGAGTATATATTTTATTTTTGGAAATGGTATATTGAAACAATTCATTATTGATCAAGTGACTTCAAAATATAAAAGGGGTGAATTCTGATATAAAATTTTCACAAACAAGAGAAATACTATGATTCTAAAAAAAAATTTAAGAAGAGAGGAGTAGAATATGAATAAGACAAAAAGATAAATACGATAATGTAAAGCGATGAGGGGAAAAATAACACATTGAATTTATCCTAGTTCGATTTAAAACCATGTGGTATGCGTCTAATTCCCAAGGATACCACCATGAAACTTCCAATATCAATTTTTAGCTTTTATTATAGGTTTATCCTTACAACCTTCTACACTAAAGTTTTATCTCAAGAGTTCAGCTTGCAAATTTTATGTTATATGAATTCAAAAGAATATTCATCTCTTGGTTTTACAATTATAATTCAAAGATAATAACAACGAGTTATACAAGTTGTTATTTAAGCTATTATTCTCTTAACACTAAAACTATATTAAGTATATAAAAGATTTTGGAGCAAGGTAAGAATAGAGGAGAAGGAGTTTTAAGAAAACTTGTGTGTTACGAAATAAACACAATATGTCTTTTTATAATAAAAAATTTAAACAAATTTAAAAAGTTTGAAAAAATTTCAATCTAGTCCATAATTGATTATGCTACACTTCTACACTCATAATCAATTATGCACTTTCAAATAATGAAATATTTATAGTATTTAAACTATAGTCGATTATTAGGTCTTCATAATCGATTAATAAGCGAATTACGTCTCACAATTGATTACACAACTATTATGATTGATTATAAGGCAAACTTTGCTTCATAATCGATTACAAATACTTCTTCATCGATTATCTTCATTTTAAAAGAAATTTGTCTCTTTCTAAAGGCTTTTTTAGAAGAAGATGAAAATAGATGAAGATTTTGTAAATATTTTTTGAGTGTATGATATAGTTTTGGTACTTGGAGAGTAATAGACTTAATTTACATAATTAATCATAGAAAGATATAAAACTTGAGCTATGTATCAAATGACAAACTTTTAGCAGTTATCTATGTTTTTTTTGGTGTTGTTCATTTGCATTTCATCTTTTAAGTTAACTATAAAAAATTTCTCATTTTTAATATAAGTTGTTTTTCTACATTCTTTCATGATGTTTATGAGATAATATAGTTTGTTGCTCTTTTGCATCATCAAAAATTTGTTAAGTATATAGAACCACATTTGTCTTACTCTTGTACTGTTTATGAGTGATTGTCGGAACCTATCACATGCTTGAACAAATAGAGACTCGAGGATTTTCCTTTTCAAGTTCGAGACAAGTTTTGTTTGGATGACAAATTAGTTTTTCAATTTTTTTCTTCAAGTGGAACAAACATCCTTTAAAATAATTTCAAATAAGGTAATCAAACATCAAAAAAAGTGTTTTAATAATTACTCCTTTAGTCTTATTTATAAGAAAAAATTAACTTTTTAGCTACATTGAATAAATAATATTGTTCAGATATATTATTTATTCAATATATCTAAAAAGTGAAAATTTTCTTCTAAATAAGACCAGAGGTAATAATATACTTTTATAACATTTTTATTTAACACTTTAATTTTCTTAGCATAAAAAGATGTGAATTTTCTACAAAGATTTTAAAAGATCGTACATAACAATAATGTGTTTCTTAGATCTATAGATGTAATTTTAAAGAGAACTAATTTTATTTTTTTTCATATGTAATTTTTTTAATAATGTGTAAAATTAATATCTTTATCAAGGATGTTGGAAATCTACCAAATATATGTTGAATTTCTATCAATCTTGATGAACAAGATTGATATCACCATACAATGACAATGAAAAATAAGAAAGAAAATAAGAAAGAAGATAATTTTTTTTCTGCAGAGTTTCTCTTTGCCTACAAACTATGGAAAACTTTATTATTCACTTTGCAACTGTAAAATTATGTGAATACAATGAATTGACTTGATTACAAAAATAGGGGTTACTCCCTCTATTTATAGATTTAGGTTAGCTTGCTCTCTAAGCCAAAGCTCAAAACTATAAAAGCCCAAAATACCTATTTTAGAACTAAATCAAATCTATTGTATTTTATATCTAAATCAAATCTATCTAAATCTAAAACAAATTTGTGCGTAACAAATTGTTTCCACACTTCTAAATCAAATTAAGTCTTTTCGACATTCTCTTGTCTCTGTCGAGCAAACTACTTTGACACAGGGAATTACTTTCAAAACACCATTTAATTCATTGTGTCTAAGCTATCTACATTCATCATAGCTCTTAGTCTTTGAAATACTTCCACCTGCACGCTCTTTGTCATGATGTTTACAATCTGATTCTCAGTTCTGCAGTGTTCCAAGTTCATCTTCCCATCTATTACCTGCTCTCGAAGATAGTGGAATCTAATTTCGACGTGCTTGCTTCGACCGTGAGCTATCGGGTTCTTCGCCAGATTGATAGCTGACATGTTGTCGATCTTCATGGTAATTGTTCCATGATCTTTCCCTATTATCTCTTCGACCAAGTTCATCATCTAAGTTGCTTGACACGTACAACGAGAAGCAGCTATGTATTCTGCTTCACATGATAATAATACCACTACTGGTTCTTTTCTCAAACTCCAAGCAACTGGTGCACCACCTAACATAAACACATATCCTATTGTGGATTTTTTATCCTCAACATCACTACACCAACTCGAATCAGTCTATCCCTCTAACTCACATTCTTTTCCTTTATCAGCTACCGGAAACAAAATACCATAGTCGAGAGTTCCTTTGAGATACCTTAGTATCCTCTTCAGCGCTTCTAGATGTGATATCTTTGACTTCTGCATGAATCTACTTACCATACCTACAATGTATGCTAAGTCAGGCCTTATGTGACAAAGGTATCTTAGTGACCCAATAAGTTTTCTGTATCGGGTTGGGTCGACATCATCTTCTTCTGCATCTTTCAACAGTTGCAACCTTGTTTCTGTAGGTGTCGAAGTCGAGTTGTATTCTTCCATCTTAAATCTCTTTAGAATTTCTCCTGTATATCTTCTTTGATGCATCATCAAACCTCTACTACTCTTGTAGAATTCGATAACAAGGAAATATGAAAAGTCACCCAAATCAGACATTTCGAATTCCTTGCTGAGATCACCTTTGAAGTCTTTGATCTCCTTCTTATAGCTACATGTTATTAACAAGTCATCAACATAGAGACATAGTATAAGCAAGTCACTCTTGCTTCTTCTTACATTACTCCATGTTCAGTTGTGCACTTCACAAATTCTTTTTCCTTTAGAAAACTATCAATCTTCTTATTCCAAGCTCTTGGAGCTTGTTTCAATCCATACAGGGATTTATGCATGTTATACCCTAAAATTTTCCCTCCCAGTTTACATTCAAGATATTCTCCTAGGGTTCTCAAACGATCAAGGTGGCTCAAGAATTGATCATACAAATTCTCATTCTAAGCAATGGGTCCACAACTAGGGTTTGGTATTTCTAAAGAAAGATTGGGTTTCCAGGGTCTCAAGTGGCTTTCATGGCTATTCATATGTATTCAAGAATTCTCATATCAGATTTCAAGTCTTGCATCACAAGTTTACTTAGCCAATGATTCAGATGACTGAAAATCAACTACACTGGGTAAAAAGTCAACATTTTCAAGATCAAGTTCAAATGATTGTAACTTCTTCATTATTCAATATTTTTGAGTGGTTCTTTTTGCGTATGACTCTCCTTGACATCATCTCCAACAATGATTCTTCTGCAGAAAAAAGGACAGAGTCTGGAAAAGATAATGTGGTTGATGTGCCTGAATCGAGTGACAATTTACAAGAAAGTGACGAAGTTGTACAAAATGATGTTTTTGTGGCTTCTGGCAGCCCTACAATATTTAAACACCAACCCATTTGGTAACTCCATCTGAGATACTCTCTAAATCTGCTTTATCTTCTACTAATTCTAATACCTCTCAAGGTATGAATGTTCAAGATGTGGCTACACATGGTGATGCAGAAAAGTTTGAAGTAGAGGTTAAAGTAGTAGGTGAGAGTGAGACAGGTTCTAATCAAGAAAATACCAAGTGTGACAGAGACATAGGCTCACTCCCCGATGTTGCTGAGAAGAAAGAGAAGCTATTCCATTCTCAGGCTTCTGATATTGGCATTCGGATGGCCAAAGACACCTATAATATCAAGGGAGTTCATCAAGTTGATAGAGACACCTATAATACCCAAGGAGATCTTCAAGCTGATAATAATAATACTATTGAAGCACCTTATAGAGATAATTATAATATCGAGAGAGTTCTTCAAAACACAAATAAGGAGGCACCTGCAAACATCAAGGAATCTGAAGTTGTGGTTGCAACTTCGCAACCTCCAGCACCTTCCACCAAAGGAGGCTCTTCCATGGAGTCTGCTTTACCACAATTATCTTCTATGTAAGAGATGATGGGCCAGCTATTAAGCAAGCAAAAAGAAGGCAAAAGATTAGATGTTTTGTTGGGTAAAAGAATGGATAAGGTAGTCAAGGCTAACGACAATGCTTTGTGGGCATGCATACAAGAAGAAAAGCAAGAGAAACTAGAGCGTGACCATGTGCAGCAAATAACTAATATGATCTTCAATTACATAGACAAGGATATGTCATCTCTATTGGAGAAAATTATCAAGGAAATATCTTCAGTTGGAACAACCATTACTCGTTCACTCAGTAAAAATATAGAGAAAGCAATAACAATAGCTGTTACAGAGTCATTCCAGAAGGGGGTGGGAGACAAAGTAATGAATCAACTAGATAAGTCAGTTAGTTCAAAACTTGAAGCTACGGTATACAAGTACAATTTCAAACTACTGGCAAGAAGGCTCTTCAGAAAGAACTTAGGACTAGTGTTGAAGCTACATTAGTTCCTGCTTTTAAGAAGTCTTGCAAACCTATGTTTGACCAAATTGTTGGCACATTTCAGAATGGAGTTTTGAATCACACAACTGTTATTCACATCAGTATGATTCTACTCATTCTCCGCTAGCCATCACTTTGAGGGAAACAATTAACTCAACATCATTCATAATTCAAAAAAAATTTCATGTCCCTCTTGCAAAATTACAAGTTACAAAGAAAATTACACAAATCTTTTTTATCCTAAACCTATGTTCCTTCATGAGTCTTAAGCTTTCACCCATCATGCCGAGACTTGTCCAAACATTGATCTGCACAATTAGTCCATACCAAATCTTCCCATAACCAATCTCAAACCAGCCTGCAAACCTCCTGCATCAGCCCAAAATTCTGCTCTGCTACAAACTGCTTCAAAACCTGCACCTTATGTCCAGCCTACACAAAACTGTCAAAAATAGCCTACTTCAAAACCTGCATGGACCAGTCCTGCATCAGAAAAACAACAAAAAACACTACCGATTTAGTTCAAATTCAGCACTTTGTGGCTCCAATTTCCCGCAAAAAGCTCACCCTCATTTCACAATAAGAAAGGTAGTCCTGCATACAAAAAAGGAAGACACCGTTCAAGCAGAAATACAAACCTCAACTTTCATCTGTAACACAAAATCTCATACCTCAATCAACCTCCAAAAAAAAAACCTCACTCAAATTCTGCAGAAGTTCATAACAATTTCCTAAGGCTTCTGCAACTTAACTTTACTTCCAAACTCACAACTTTAATAGCCTTATACCTTAATTCACCCTCACTCCCTGCAACACCATTAGCCTTCCGACTTCATCAATCCGTAACACACGACAGCTACATCTTCAACATTAATCTTCTTCAATCTAATTCCGCATCAACTATACAACAACAACGAACCTGCGCATATCATTCTATTAACAACTTCTACAGAAACACGACAAATAAAAGATGCAGAGTAAAAAAAATGGAAAAACCGAAAGAACAATGAAGGAATTTGTACATGTAGAGTACGTCATTCAAATCCTCAAGAATTTCACAAGTAAATCATCTTCTCTTTGCTTTGTTTACATCAAGACATGAACTCATTTTTCTTTGCCTCTGCTATTGCCATTTATTCGGTCTTTGAGATGTGTTGGTGGAGTCGATGTTTGAGATCGGTGATGAATGGAGAAGAATAAGAACAATGGTGACACTGTTATGGTTAGCGAATGAGGAGCGAGAAGGTGATGGCTACGTAATGGCCACGACGGTCTAGGCAAGTGATGAAGAAGTTGAGAAAGGTGAAAGAGTGATACGATGCAGACAAAACGGCGGCGAAATGAGTAAGCAGAAAGAGAGGCGCTCTGTTCTTCACAATCAGGCATTCGAAATTTTTTAGGGTTTTTTATTTCATATAACCCGGTTCTCATGGGTCTGGATTATCTGATCTGGTCTAGCCCATGGTAGTTTTTGGTTTGCTTTCATTTCAATAACTTATATTCTGGGCCATAACCAATCCGAAAATACACCCCCTACTTTGCTAATCTTGACCCATTTCATATTTATTTTGTTATTTTCTTCTTCTTCTTCTTTTTTTGTGTGTGTTTTCTCTTATTTGATTTTATCATTTGTTTATAATTATCTTATATTATCCGATCAAAAAAATAACCAAAATATACTGGAATAGGTTTATTTCCTTTTAATTTTAATATTTCTTTTATACCAAAAATATATATACATATATTTTAATTTCTTTTAATCAATTATTTTCTTTTCTTTAATAGAATAGGTTTTTATTTTCTTTTCAAATTTTCTCACAAACAAAAATATCAAAAATATATATTAGTTTAATTTAATTTCTTTCATTTTAATCAATTATTTTCTTTTCTTTAATAGAATAGGTTTTTTTTATTATTTTCTTTTCAAATTTTCTCATAAACAAAAAAACCAAAATAGTATTTGGAATTTTAATTCTTGAATTTTCGTTCATAGCTTTTATTTGATTTAATTTCCTTACTTGATAAAATCACAAAACAATTCCCCTTTTCTTTTTTTGTATAATTTACTATTTTCACATTTTTTTCCGATTATTGTAACTGTTTACGGTTTGTAATAGTTTAATTAGGCTTTTAATTCATCCCCATTCATAAATTTGTACCTCCATTCCCGAAGCCTTGTAATAGCGTAGAACTTCAATTTCCGCAATTTACTGCTTTTCTTATTACCGTTAGTTTAATAGGTTTGTTGGAAAGAGCTAAAAAAACGCTAGATAACCATAAATCCAAGATAAATTAACTGAAATCAAAACACTTTTCACACGCGCACCTCTAGGAAGACCTCGCTTGTTGCCTTAGGATAAAACAATCATGTCCCTCAAATGTAGGATGTTTTAGCAAAATACTCTCGGTTAAAAGATCGTAGTTCCTCGATGACTCTTCGGTGATGCCTTCGGTAAACGATCTTAGTCCCTTACAAAAATTTCTAAAGCGCCCTACAAGTTGCCTTCTATGATTGTACGATGACTCACGCATGTCCCTCAAACATCCAATAATAGGACTTCCTACTAACCAATGGTAGGATATCACTATCTAAAGGAGGAGGAAAAGAACAAAGACTTTTGAGTAGGTAGATAGTTCTTCATCACTTTCTCGCGAACATTTCAAAACATTTTTCACACAATGACACTTTTTCAACAAATATTTTCAAAATAAACATTTTGTATGCATTCTCAATGATACGAGAATCATTACAAAATTTCCGCACTTAGGCATTTTCAAAATATTTTCAAACAAACACAAACACAAACACAAAGCATTTTCAAAAGTGAGCTAGCGATTAAGAGCCTGTAGATAACTACAGATGAAAAGGGTTCTAACACCTTCCCTTTTCATAACCTACCCCCCGAACTCAGAAAATTCTCAAAGGTCTTTCCTGTTCTTTTCACCCTTTCCTTTATTGGATAAAAGAAAAGTCGATGGTGACTCTTGCTATCCGCAACATTTGCGATAAAATGCAAAACCAAAAGTCAGTTCTCCCACCGTATCACAATGCATCTTGTACACCTTTCTCTCTTTGTCATGTTTCACAAACCCAATTGGTTGTTTAACATAAAATTCTTCATCTAAGGGTCCATTTAGGAATGCACACTTCATGTCCATCTGACATATGTGCCAACTATTCCTGCTATACCAACAACTAACCTGATTATTTTGATTCTAGCCACAGGTGCAAAAACTTCATCGAAGTCTATTCCTTCTTTCTATAGAAATCATTTCGCCATGAGCTTTACTTTGTGTCGAGTTACTTCCCCTTTGGGATTCATATTTACTTTGTATACCCACTTGACATTTATTGCCTTCTTGGCCTTGAGAAAATTTGACAAGTGACCAAGTGTTGTTGTCTTCGATAGACTTCACTTCTTTGTTCATTTCTTTCACCCACTTCAAATCCTTCAATGCTTCAGCTGCATTGACAACTTTGACATCTGCATAGAAAGCATAATGCACCAGCTCACCTTAGTTATCAACCACATCATCTGATGTAATCACACAATCTTGCAACCTTGAAGTCATGTGTCTTGTTCTTTGAGGTCTTCTTGTACTTGGTTGATCTCTAACTTCCTCTTGTCTAACTTCCTCTTGTCAAACTTCTCTTTCTACTTGAGTTTTTGGTTCTTCAAGTAAGATTCTCACTGAATCTTTCTTGACATTTTCAGTCCAATCCCATTCTTTAAGCTCATATATGATTGTGTCCTTGTTAATCACAATCTGCTTGTTCACTGGGCCGAACAACTTGTAACCTCTTGTCGAATGATATCCTACTAGGATCATTTGACTCGACTTGTCATCAAGTTTTCTTCTTAACTAATCTAGCACATGTCTATATGCAATAGATCCAAATACCTTCAGATGACTCAAGCTAGGCTTCATACCAGACCAACATTCTTCTGGAGTAATTCCTTCTAGCTTCTTCGTAGGACATCTATTCAAAATATATGTTGCAGTCGACACAGCTTCACCCCAAAACTCTTTAGGTAAATGCTTGCCTTTCAACATACTTCTTACCATATTCATGATGGTTCGATTCTTCCTTTCTGCATTTCTATTCTGTTGTGGAGTGTAGGGTGGCACCACCTCATGCATAATCCCTTATTTTTCACATAACTTGTTGAAGTATTTCGACACATATTCTCCACCACCATCACTTCTAAAAACTTTGAGCTTTCGACCATTTTGTCTTTCAACCATAGACTTAAACTTGGCTAATACCTCGATCACTTCACTTTTCTTCTTTATCAGGTAAGTCCATAGTTTTCGACTGAAATCATCTATGAATGTAACAAAGTATTTGTTATCTCTCATCGAATCCACCTGGATTAATCCATATACATCAGAGTATATGACTTCGAGAATAGCCTTTGACCTGCTTCATGCATCATTGTTAAAGTTGTTCTTGTGTTGCTTCGCTTGCACACATTCCTCACATACCTCGTTTGGAATGTCAATTTCTAGCAATCCTGAAACCATATTTCTTCTTTTCAAATATCTGATGTCTTTGATGTTGAGATGGCCTAGTCGATAATGCCATATCGATTCATCTCTGCTAGCTGCAGTTGAAAGGCACTTGTGCTCCATCACATTAAGTTCAATCTTGAAGGTTCTATTTTGAGACATGGAAGCCTTCAAGATTAACCTTTTATTTGCATCGACGAGTATCATCATCTTGTCTTTGATCGACACTTTCTAACTCTTTTTGAACAACTTCCCTATGCTGAGCAAGTTACTCTTGATGCCTGGTATATACAACACATTAGAAAGTACTGACCTCTTGCCAACTTTCCTCATAATCATAACATCACCAATACCTTCAGCTACTAGGATATTGAGTAACACCCCGATTTTAATTTCTATTATTTAATTAATTTATTAATTATTATATTATATAATAATTGATTTAGTTGTGTGATTTGATGAATATTTGAATTATTTGAATACATGTGTTATTTGAATAATTGGAGTTATAAGTAATAATAGTAAATAATTAGAATTTGGCTTTATGTCATAATAAAATGGGTAAGTGGAATTAGGCCCATTAATGAAATAGATTAGTAAGAAGAGGGATTAGAATGAGTGTTGTCATAAAACAAAAAAATAAAGAAGAGAAGAGAAGAGGAGAAAGAGGAGAAAATAGGAAAAGAGAAGAGGCGGCCCTAAAGACTCTACACTCAAGGTAAGAGTGAGAATCTATATTATTATGGAAGTATATGATGGATAGTAACATTTAATGGAGTTTGGGTGTGTGAATTTCTAGGTTTTGAATCACCCAGATTGATTTAGGGATTTGGAAATAAGGTTTTTGAAATCTAGTTTTTATGATATAAATAGGTTCCATGTAATGTATATATGTTAGAATATATTTACTTGGTGAAAAATGGGCATTAGAACATGTCTATATGGTGATTTTTATGCACAAGTCAGTAGCTGTTCACAACAGATTTTTCTGGTTTTCGCATAGGGCGCTTAGCGCGGGTGGCTGGACACAAAAATTTTATTTTATGCATGAATTGGATTGGGATCTTGTATGTTATGATTTATCCTAGATTTACATGTATTTTAATAATTTATTTGACTTGATTCAGATTGGTTTTGGAAGCATTTTGATGAGAAACTTAACACTTGAATTGTGTACGTAAGTGTTAGAATTTGATGATGTTTGAATATAGCATGAGTTGTATCTAATTGCTACATGTTATAAATATGTGTTGAGATGATTTGTACTATGAAATTATGTATATGTGATTGATTTACACGAAAGATGTATGTTATACAATGTTGTGAAGATAATTCAAAATGTGTTGAATTATTTGATGAGTTTTTGTGATGAGTTATTGAGATTGCACATGTACATGCATCATTTGTGTCAAGAGTCAAGGTTTGATAATTTTGCGAGAACTATTAACTTGTCCCAAACCTAAAGTTGAATGGGGTTTGAAAGCTTAAGGTTGAATCAGACTTTTATTGGTGGTTATCTGTCTTGTAGGTGTGGACCCAGCAGGACCAGTAAGGATAACATTGGTACCACATGCATAATGCATTTGAGTTGCATTGGAGCCACATGGATCGACGTGAATTATTGTATTATCACTCATTATGTAATATTAGCGTGAATGTGGTGTTTTGATGTGCAACATGTGATAATTGATTTAATTATACAATTGTGGTAATTGGAATTGAAATTCATTTGGAATATAAATTGATGAACTATGTTATATATGTGGATTGGTATATTGGATTATGTTATACCTAATACGTGGTTTTATGAAGAGTGATGGATTCATATTGATGTGTGTATATTTTACATTGCTTATGATTATATATTTTTATAATGATATCAATTCTCACCCTTCTATTAGAATGATGTTTTATACGACATCACTCAGGTACCAGAGATAGTGGTGCTTCTTGCCAGGATTAGAGGAGGAGCTAGATCCTTATTTATCTTCTTATTCCTAGGTAGTGAGTCATTGCTCTGGTCTATGTAACACGGGGGATATTCAAACTCATGTTTGATTTGTTCTGAGAGATATTTGTTATTACTCTCTTTTATTTGGATATGTATGAGATTATGTGATGTTTGGCCTCATTGCCTAGTACTTATGATATAATTATTGGTATGAGATTTCAATTATTTATATCTTTATGTTGAGATAATTATTCCACCGCGAGATGCATATTTTGTATTAGTGTATGAAACATGAATTTAAATACGTGTTATGATCATGACCAATATGCATGTTTGATTTCTTTATCATTTTGTGAAGTAAATTGTGACACCTTCTTCGAGATGTACGCTAATTTACTCTAATTATATTATTTATGTCTATGTGGGGTTAGAGGGTGTTACATTAGTGGTATCAGAGCAATGGTCGGTCAGATTGGCCAGGTTACTAATGTATTTATTTATTGTGGTATTTGATTTGTGTATGTGACACAATCGATACTATTTGTCTGACGAGTGTTGTTAGTTGTTTATTTGTTTGGAATCTTAGGAAGATGGTTGCCAGAAAGAATGATGATGCTATTGCTGAGGCCTTGAGAATGTTAGCTGGATCTCTTGGGCAGATTCCATAGGCGAATACTGATAACAGAGATGAGGATGATGAGTTTCGTGCTTTGGGGAAATTCTAGAGGAACAATCCTCTAATCTTTGAAGGAGAGCATGAACCTGACAAGGCATAAGCATGGTTGAAGGTAGTTGAGAAGATCTTTCGAGTCATGAATTTTACTGATGCGTGGAAGATGCAATTTGGAACTCATAAGCTTGAGAAAGAAGCTGGGGATTGGTGGAACAACACTATTAAGAGGTTTGATGAAGATGGTATTATGGTAACTTGGGATTTTTTTCCGTGATACTTTTCTGGAGAATTATTTTTCGGAAGATGTGTGTGGGAAGAATGAGGTGGAATTCCTTGAGCTGAAGCAGGGTAATGGGGTTGTAGCTGAGTATACTGCAAGGTTTCAAAAGTTAATTAAGTATTGTCCTCATTACAATACCACTAATGCTGAGAGATCTAAGTTCCTTAAGTTTGTGAATGGTTTGAGACCTGGTATCATGAAGGCTATTGGTTACCAACATATTTCTCGTTTTTCTGAGTTGGTGAACAAGAGTAGGATTTATGACGAGGATAGTAGAGAGCGTGCTTCTTACTATAAGTCTTTGAATGATAAGAAAGGGAAATGTCAATTCTATGGAAAACCTTATGTGTCTCCTAATAAGAAAGGGAAGCAGAAAGCTGGTCATGATAGGAAGCCGAGTGGGGGAGGAGTTCACACTCCGGTTAGATGCTATAGGTGTGGTGTTGAAGGACATAATATTACCTAGTGTACAAATGTTGAGGTAAAGTGTTTCTAGTGTGGCAAGTTTGGTTACAAGTCTCCTGATTGTAGAGGTGTTTCGAGTGTGGTTTTCTACAACCGTAGTGAGCAAGGTCATATTAGTACTGAAATTATGGTATCAGATATGTGATGTCGAAAGAGATGTCACGACACAAATATCAGTTTGCAAGTAAGGTGCAGTAAAATCAAAAGCAGTAACAACACAGGAGATTGTTCACCCAGTTCAGTGTACAACACCTACTATGAGGGCTACCAAGCCAGGGACAAGTTCACTAAATAGTATCAATTCATAGACCCTCAGTAAACAACCAGTTTACGATCTAACCACTTAATCACTACCCAAGCTAAACTTCTACCTAAGACTCACCTAGGTGTGAGGCCATCCTCAAGTCCCTTCCATCACTTACAGTGAAGAACTTAACAAAATTAATAAGTTTGAAACACTTCAATCATTCAATGCTTAAAAGCTTATGAATGATACACCTTAATAACCCAAATAACAACTCAAGTGCTTAAAGTAATACTTAAAGTGTATTACAAAAAAAGAAGCCTAAACTTCTAATCAGAAAGAAAGTATTCTTCTTCAAAAATTGCTTGTCTTTGAATAAGGAAGCAAGTCCTTATATATGCGCAACTTTGGGCTTGGGCTTGAAAACAAATATCAAATCTTTTGAATATTTCCATAAAAATAGGCCAAGATCAAATTGTGCAATTTGAAAAATATTCCTCCATATTTTTCGCAGACTGTAGATCATAAATCCTGAATTATAGAATGCTGGAAATCAAGAAACAAAATACTTAACTGATTTTGGCTGAGATCAGTTCAGTAGGTAGATGTCAAGACATATGTTTTGACATCATTCAAAATAGCTTTTCTCCAAATGTTAAGACATTTAGCAAAATATTAACAAGTCATTGTTTTACCAAAATTGCCGCCAACAAACACTTACAAACTCCCCCTTTGGAAACTTTTGGCTAAAACATTATTAGAGCATATTATCAGAGCAACAAAACAATTATCAGAGCATTAACAGGGCAGCAGCAAAGCAATCAAGACATACATTCAATTATCAGTTAGCTGTTAGCACAGGAAGATGTCAAAACATCTTCTGAGACATGAGTATCTTATGAGACATGAGTCTCCCCCTCAAGTATTAAGCTCCCCCTCAATCAATGGTATGTGGTCAGTCAGAGGTTAGTAAGTCACTGGTTAGTCTGTCACTCACTCACTTTCTCTCCCCCTTTTTAGTTATAATATGCCAAATAAACGGATGCATTCAAAGGAATATCAGTATTAGGGTACATACCATAAAATTCAAATGTCAAGCACATGCAAGTGCCAAAAAAGAGACAAAGTGTTCAGAGAAACATCAAATAGTCTAACTGCCATCCTGACCAGTTGACTTGGTTAAACCATAACTTCTTTCCTCACTGGAGTCTTCACCTTCAGAGGTCACTGTAGCATCAAGGTTGCTATCCTTTTGCAGGTTCTTGATCATCTTTTCAAAGATTAGCTTCCTAGTTGAGCTCACTCTGATCACATCATCTAATTTCTTGCAATATTCCCTTAATTCATTGATCATATCATCCTTGGTGGAGGTCTTTTCAGCAGGAGCATATGTTAAAATAATGTATGGGACATGTTTTCCTGAAAAGACCTTAAAATTGAGGGTCAAGGCAGACTCCCTCTTGCACACAACATCATTTCCACTTAGGATTCCAGGATGCTGATTTAGAATAATTCCACAGAGGAGAGAAGGAAAAGCAATTGGCATCTATCGCAACTGGATTTTTAATCAGAGTCGCCACTATTGGTTTTTATCCTAGGGAAGGGAATCTAACAGAAAACCCTAATTCGCAGACAAAGATTCTAGGTTTTGGACTTCTTTAGATGAAAGGAAGGTGTTAGGCACCTTTCATCTACCTTGTTCACATGGATACTAGGTTTTAGGTTTGAGTTGGGGTAAACGGGGTTCTAAATTTTAATTAGGAGGAAAGGTTTTAAATTTTTTATAGGGTAAAGAGTTTTAATTTGTAATAGGAGAAAGGGTTTAAATTTTTAATAGGGGGAAGGGTTTTAATTTTTAATCGGGGAACTCGCTACGATTTTTGATCGTATGTCTATGTATCCTCTTAAGAGGAATCAGAGTCCCAATTCGTAGTTCGTATGGGTTGGTGTTTTTTAGGGGTCTGAATACATATTTTGAATCACTTTGCACTCGATCGGGAGTAGTGATTGCGAAGATTTTGACTGAGTGCGTAGTAAGTCAAAACTAGTTTGAAACCCTTTTGCTAAAAAAGTTGATTAGCTTAGTTTATTGTGAAAAATAGTTTTAAGATTTGTTGATGTCTTTTAAAAGACCAAAATACCTCATAAATGCCATATATTATTTTTCAAGACAAAAAAATACAAAAATATTTATTCTTTCTTGAAGAAATTTATTTTCTTTTAATCAAGTAGAATTAGGGTTTTCTTAAAAATATTTTCTTAAATAATTCTTTTCCTTAATTAATCTAAGTTAATCTTGATCTATTTATTAGGTTTAGGTTAAAACTTTTTTCACATAAAAAAACCAAACAAAATCTTCTTTTGCATTTACATATCTTTGCATATTTAAATTATCTTGTACATTACTTATTCCAATATTTGTACAAATTCAATTTGGTTATAATAGATTAATTAGGTTTATATTATTGCAATCCCCATTCATAAATTGTTGCAATATCGTAGTAATCTTTAAAATTTTCAATTTATCGCTTTTATATAACATGCTAGTAATTAGGGTTTGTATGGCAAGATAAAACCAATCAAATAGAAAACCATAATCCAAGACAAAATCAAGCATGCAAATAACAAACTTGTACACAAGCACCCATAGGGTTACTCCACTTGGTTGCCATATACAAAATGGTCATATTACGCATGTAAAGTATCTTAGCGAAAACAAACAAATATAAGATCATAGTCCATCGATGACGCTATTCAAAGTTGCCTTACAAAATGATCTTAGTCCCTAAAAAAAATGCTAAGATACCTTGCAACATTGCTAATCATGGATATACGATGACCCACGCCCGTCCCGTTTACATCCAAAGATAGGGTTGCTTACCAAATCAATGGTAAGACAATAATATCAAAGGAAAAGAAAATGAACAAGAAAGACATTTGAGTAGGTAGATTACTTTTAGTTACTTGCTCCATTTCAAAACAAATATCCTTGCTATTTTCAAAACAAACACCTACACACTTTCAAAATATCTTACAAACATTGAAAACATTTTCAAAAAAGATCAACATCTTTGTATACATTCTTACGAACGAGAATCATTACAAAGATTGCCTAAACAATGGCCTCTTTTACAAAATACTTTCAAAACCACACCAAGCACAATTTCAAACAACAAAAGCAAGTGATCTAGCAAGTAACTAAGAGTCCATGGAAAACCATGGATGAAAAGGGTGCTAATACCTTCCCTTTTCGTAATCTACCCCCCGAACTCAAGAAACAATCTCAAAGTTCTTTCCTGTGCTTTTTCACCTTTCCTTTTGGATAAAAGAAAAGTCGGTGGCGACTCTTGCTAACCGCAACATTTGCGATAAAACGCAAAAACAATCAATTCAGTTCTCCCACCGTATCACAGAACTGGCGACTCTGTTGGGGAAATTTCTAAAAGTGGGGTTACCTTAGGGATAGATCACATTTACTTGCTTACATTGTTTTATTTGTATGCTTTACATTATGGTTCTTTGTTTGGGTTTGAATCCTCTACCCGAATTTGGGATACATTATAGGTAAGTAGCAATACGTTGTGGAAACTGTGCAGGGTATACCGATATGGTCTAAGCAATAGCTACATTAGTGCGACATATTTGTGGGTATCGGTAGCCTTTAAGTTAATCAAAGAGAATCCGGGGCCGCTGAGTGATGTCATGAAGCACTAAGGAACTTCTAGAACCTTTACTGGACCAACTTGGCCTTTAGGATGTAGTGAGATGACCGACTTTAGTGCAGTCCGAAGTTGGTAGATACTCGATACTACACTCATTGAGGGTTGGTTTCTTGGGATATTTCGGTCGCCATTAAAGAGGCTTAAGCTTAAACAATGACCAAGGAAACAATCCGGTGATATTGAGCTCCTTAGAACCCGGTTACTATTACTAGGACAGGTTTAAGCCAAATAAACTTAAAGAGGGTAATTACCTATAAAACTCCATGCAAGCCTAAACTAAGGACTTGTTTGCTTTTCTTGTATATGCATACTTGTACATAACATCATGGACATCATGAACATCACATACATCCACTAACCATTTCAAGGATTTTGGGATTCATCTTTGTTCTTGTTTTGTAGGAAATGGACTCACTTCGCAGGAAAACTATTCAAGTCAACCTTGTGAGAATTCATCCACAACTTAAGGAGCTAGCTTCAAAGATTCCTGAGAACTCTCCATTCACCGAGAGACATGGTCGTCTACTCAACTTGGTCACCTCCAGCATAGATGAGGATATGATGAAGGTGCTCTTTCAGTTCTTTGATCCTTTGCACCATTGCTTCACATTTCCCGACTATCAAATTGTGCCTACTTTGGAAGAATTCTCCCAACTCTTGAGGATTCCCATTCTAAATCAACTACCTTTCAACGGTACGGAAAGAGACCCAAAGCCAGAAGAGATTGCTCAAGCTCTACACTTACACTCATCTGATGTCATAACTCATTGGGAAACAAGGAGTGGTGTCAAAGGTTTCTTAGCAAAGTTCCTGTTTGAGAAAGCCTAAAGCTGTTGGAATTCCTTAGATTTGCAAGCCTTTGAGGAAATTGTGGCTCTTATCATCTATGGGAGGGTTTTGTTTCCAAATCCTTACCAACTCATAGATGTGAACACCGTCAAAATCTTCATGTCACGCAACCCAGTGCCTACATTGCTAGGGGATATCCTACACTCTTTTCACACTTGCACAATGAGGAAAAGAGGTGTCCTTATGTGTTGCACCCCTCTCTTGGCAAGATGGTTTATTTCTCATCTTCCCAAATCATTCATAAAGAATGAGCAAGGATTAAGGTGGTCACAAAGGTTGATGACACTCAAACATTCAGACATTCATTGGTGCTCTCGATCCAAAGAGAATGTTATCATCATCGACCGTTGTGGAGAATTCCCTAATTTCCCTCTACTTGGCATTAGGGGAGGCATCACCTAAAACCCATGCTTAGCCTTAAGACAGTTTGGTTACGCCCGAAAGGATGGCCCGCGCGAGATGTTGATTCAGGGTTTGGTATTCCACTACGACAACGACGATCAAGGTCTTCTCCATAGATTTATCCGAGCTTGGAGGATGCTAAACAAGGTGGATATCAAGACTTTGGGGCACAAGAATTCCATCCATCTTGAGCCTTACCTCAAATGGGTACGAACTCGTGCTTAGAGTCTTATGATGCCTTACCCCCTCCATTCTCCCGGTAATCATTGAGCCTGTTAAGGAAGGAGATGTTCCATACACTATCCTACATCCTGACATGCCCTCATCTCTTGAAGACCTACAAATGGATTGGATACAACTCAAAGGAGAGCGAGATACTTTCGAAGCCCAATTTTATGCAAGCGAGAAGAAGGTTTTGGAACTCACTAGGCTACTTCATGAGGAGCGGACTCTGAATGCCTACATTGCACCAAAGAGGATGCACACTACTTTTTTATCTTAGAGTTTTGTATTATTTTGTCCAAGGGGCATTGATGTACTCAAACTTTATCTTATTAATATAACGTGTGTTTCCTTTTTGTCTAAAACAAGTTTGAATCTTTGAAGTCCTTGAAAACATTGCATATGCATATATCATTCATCATAACATAAACATGTATTTTGCAACAAGTCTCCTCATCTCTCTACTGTTTATTTCAGTAAGATGGATCTTGAACAAACAGTGAAAGATCTCTAACCTCAGAACACGCAGTTTCAATAGTTGCTCATGATTCTAGCCAAGGGGCAAGAAGAGTTGAAGACTCTTCTAACTTAAGAGAGGAAAAAGAAAACAAAGAAGGTAATTGGAGTATTAAACATGGGGAGAAGGTTTCAGGGACAGACAAGAAGGACTTTGATTGCAACAACATCTGGTGAAGGAGAGGGGAAAGGCAAGGAAACAACGGTCCCGTCAGAATCAGAAGAAGATGAGGAAGAAGAGGAAGACTACTCTGAGGAACAATATCCTCCAGCTGATGACAAGTACAGACATCTTGAAGAGTGGTTGAGCGCGATGGAAATACAAAAGGTGTCAGGCTTAGACTTTGAGGAATTGGGACTAGTATCGGGGATTGTGATTCCTCCGAAATTCAAAGTGCCTATGTTTGCAAAATATGATGGAGTGTCATGCCCTAAAATGCATCTTCGGTCATATGTGAGAAAAATCCAACCCCATACCGCTGATAAAGACTTATGGGTTCACTTTTTCCAAGACAGTCTGTCTGGAACACAACTCGACTGGTTTTACCAACTAGAAAGAGCCAACGTCCATAATTGGGAAGATCTTGTCGCAGCTTTCTACAAGAAATATCAATACAATATTGATTTGGCGCCTACCCGTACTCAACTCCAGAGTATGGCCATGGCTTCCAATAAAGGTTTCAAGGATTACGCACAAAAATGGAGAGGTTTGGCTGGAAGAGTTCAACCCCCTCTGCCTGAAAGGGAATTGGTAGACATTTTCTTAGGCACCTTATCTGGTCCCTTTTTCAACCATTTAATTGGAAGTTCATCTGCAGGCTTTACTGAACTAATATTGACCAGAGAGAGGGTGGAAGCTGACATAAAAAGTGGAAAGATTCAGAAGGATTCATCTTATTCTACAGTTGTAAGGAAGCCTTTTATCGGGAAGAAAGAGATAGTTGTTGTATATCCGTAAAGAAACTAAGAGAAGGCCGAACGCTGACCAATGGTGGAGGTTGTTATGATTCAAAAGCCTACATCTGATCAACAAAGAAGTAATCAACCAAGGGTGGAAAGGCCGGTCAGGCAATTCACCAGAATTAGCATGACTCTGTCTCAAGTATTACCGCATCTTCTGAGATCTAACTTGGCAACCTTGAAAGAAGCTCCGAAAAACCCCAATACAACATCCCCTCATTATCATCCCAATGCCCGTTGCGCATATCACTCTGAAAGTCCTGGTCACGATACTAATAACTGTTGGGCCTTGAAGAACAAAATACAAGACCTCATTGAAGCAAAAGAAATTGAGTTTGATGCGCCCGAGAAGCCAAATGTCATTTCTGCTCCTATGCCCAGACATGGTCACAATACCAATGCTATTGAAGAAGATTTGTTTGTTACCACAGTTGATGAACTCATGACTCCACTTCCAACCATTAAGATAAACTTGTTGAAAGTCGGTGTGTTCCCGAGCTGTAATGAAGTTTGCCATCTCTGCTTGTCCTCACCAATTGATTGCCCTTTGTTGAAAGCAGGCCTTCAGCGCCTGATAGATAACAAAGAGATTTTGTTTGAAAGTACTCCTGTTTCACCTATTCCTGTTGAAGATGTTTCAACCATTACCATTTCCGCCAATTCTTCCAGGGTCTCCACCAAAAGACCCGTTAGAATTACATCGGCTCCGAAAACAACTCCTCTAATAATCACAATGCTTGGGCCAGTTCCATATGTATCAGACAAAACCGTGTCGTGGAATTACGGAGGGGATATTTACTACCATGGCATCAAACAAGACTGGCCGCCCGCCAAAGAGATAAACTCCGAAGAAGAAGATTCAAACATCAGCAATATTTTCGGAACTAGTAAAATTACCCGAAGCGTTAGGACCTTTTCTCCTAAAATTGCTCCCCCAAAAGAAGTTTCTGGACCCGTGATCATCCCTGTGGCTGCTCTAAAGGTTACTTCCGTACCCATAATCATATCTGCAAGTGCTCCTATTAACAAAGATGTTACAACCCTTGTTGTCATCCCTACCAACACTCCTGCTGCTGAAACTCGAGGAAAGAGTATTCAAGTGGAGTTTGTCCGGATGAAGGCTCAATCACTGACTATCCCTAAGACATATAAGAAAGAAATGGAGGAGATCCTAAAAATAATAAAGAGGAGCGACTACGATGTAGTTGAACAGTTGGGAAAACTCCCTCCAAGATCTCTATGCTGGCATTATTGCCGTGTTCCGAGGCACATGCGAAAGCCTTGGTGAAGTTCTTAAAAACATCCCATGTACCTCAAGAGACGTCTGCTGATCAATTCCAAGACTGTGTGGCCAGCTTGACAGCGGATAACGGCCTAGGCTTCTCGGATGTTGATCTGACACCTAGGGGAAGAAAGCACAATGAGGCCTTGCATGTCTCTGTGGAATGTAGGGGCATAACTCTGGCCCATGTCTTGGTGGACACTGGCTCATCTTTTAATGTATAACCGAAAAAAGCTCTTAACAGACTTGAATGTGAGGGACTGGCGTTAAAGCCAAGCAACATAGTGGTAAGGGCATTTGATGGATCGAAAAGGACGGTGCACGGGGAGGTGGATATACCCATAAAGGTTGGAACCGAAACTTTCAATTCCACCTTTTATGTAATGGACATCCGCCCTTGGTATTCATGCTTGCTAGGCCGGCCATGGATCCACAATGCTGGCGTTGTTACCTCTACATTGCACCAGATGCTGAAGTATCTGGTTCAAGGGAAGATTATCACCGTCCATGGAGAGGAAGAGTACATGATCAACCATCTCAATTCCTTTAGATATGTGGAATTGGACGGTGAATTCATTTAAACTCCATTTAAACACTTCGAAGAGGTCCTCCAAGAGGTGGTAGTGACTAAGACTGTGTCCCAGATTCCCAAGATTACAAGGCCTCCACTCCGGATGTCATCTCTGAAGGACGCCAAAGAAGTGGTAGAGGAAGGTGGATGCACTATCTGGGGGAAAATTCCAGATATCCCATATAAGTCTGACAAGTTTGGCTTAGGCTTCACTTCAAGTGCTCAAAAAGCTGTACGTCGTGCCCGTTCTGGAGGATCGCCCCTGAAGATCAGCAACCGTGAGGTCAACGCGGTAGAAGAAGGTGAAGATGATTGCAACCTGGAGGATTGGATCTTTCCGACTGTCAATGGAGGGCTCAGCAACCGGGAGGCTAGAGACTTTGTCCCGATCACTTTTATCCCACAATAATTTATCTTTACATTTTGTTGGATCTATAATATTCAATAACAATTCGCACTCTTAAAACCTTGTGTCTTACCCGAGGCACAATGGTCCATTTATAAGGGTTGTTATCTCATTTTCATATGACATCAATGAATCATGGATGTTTTCACATACAAACTTTTGCGCTCATTGTTTTTATTTTACATTTTATTTTATTTCGAAGATAGCTATACCCTTACACACACCCACACTCACAATGCAGGTATACATCCATTCTGGATCCCATGGGTAACGATATTGCTATGGCCTTTTGTGACTCTGAGAATCTAATCTACCAAGCCAAAAACGAAGGTGAGGAAGATTGTGAAGTACCAGGGGAACTGGCCAGACTGCTACAACAAGAAGAAAGAACCATTCAGCCTCACGAGGAACCCGTGGATACAATCAACTTGGGTACCGAAGAAGACAAAAAAGAGGTCAAGGTGGGTGCCAATATGGAACCCAGTGTTAAGGAGCGTCTGATTTGGTTGCTACATGATTATGTCGAAGTTTTTGCCTCGTCATATGAAGATATGTAGGGACTTGATACAGACATTGTGGTACATTGTTTGCCTACAAGGGAAGATTGTCCGCCAGTAAAACAAAAGGTTCGCCGCATGAGACCTGATATGTCAGAAAAGATTAAAGCGGAGGTTATGAAGCAATTCAATGCTGGATTCTTGCTTGTCACTTCCTACCCTCAATGGGTTGCCAACATTGTTCCCGTACCTAAAAAAGACGACAAAGTATGAATGTGTATGGACTACAGAGATTTAAATATGGCAAGCCCTAAAGATGATTTTCCACTCCCCCACATTGATATCCTAGTTGACAATACGACACAACATAAAGGGTTTTCTTTCATGGACGGATTCTCAGGTTACAACCAAATCAAAATGGCACCTGAGGACATGGAGAAAACAACGTTTGTCACACAGTGGGGCACATTCTGCTACAAGGTGATGCCATTCGGACTGAAGAATGTTGGGGCAACCTATCAGCGTGCCATGGTAGCTTTATTTCATGACATGATACATCATGAAATAAAGGTCTACATAGACGATATGATAGTCAGATCGTAAACAGAAGAAGATCATCTTGACCACTTACAAAAGCTGTTTGAGAGACTGAAGAAGTACAAGTTGAGGTTGAATCCAAACAAGTGCACATTTGGGGTACGGTCTGGTGAACTCCTAGGTTTTTTCGTCAGTAACAAAGGTATCGAGGTCGATCCTGCCAAAGTTAAATCCATACAAGAGATGCCTGCTCCTCGTACTGAGAAGGAAGTTAGAGGATTCTTGGGGCGTTTGAACTATATTTCCAGATTCATTTCTCACCTGACAGCTACTTGTGAGCCAATCTTCAAGCTCTTGAAGAAAGATCAAGTAGTCAAATAGAATGATGAGTGCCAAGTTGCTTTTGACAAAATCAAAGAATACTTACAAGAACCTCCTGTATTGATGCCACCAATCGAGGGGAGACCATTGATCATGTATCTGACTGTTTTAGAAAATTCAATGGGGTGTGTATTGGGGCAGCATGACGAGTCTGGCCAAAAAGAGCACGCTATTTACTACCTGAGCAAAAAGTTTACCGACTGTGAAACCAGATATTCACTGCTCGAGAAAACTTGATGCGCTCTAGCGTGGGCTGCTCTCCGGCTAAGACAGTATATGTTGACTCATACTACCTTATTGATATCTAAAATGGATCTGATAAAATACATCTTCGAGAAGCCTGCTCTTTCTGGGAGAATAGCGAGATGGCAGATGATCCTAACAGAGTACGACATACAATATACTACCCAGAAAGCTATAAAGGGCAGTGTACTAGCTGATCACCTTGCTCACCAAGCTGTAGAAGACTACCAGTCCATGAAGTTTGAATTCCCAGATGAAGACATCATGACATTAGACAACTGTGAAGAAATCAGGCCATATGACGGACCTGAACAAGGATTCCGATGGACCCTGTTCTTTGATGGAGCATCCAATGCACTTGGTAATGGTATTGGTGTTATGCTCATATCTCCAGAAGGGTGTCATACTCCCTTTACCGCAAGACTCTGCTTCAATTGTACAAACAAAATGGCAGAATACGAAGCATGCATCTTCGGTCTCAAAGCTGCCATAGACTTGGGGATCAAATCCTTGGATGTATTTGGAGATTCAGCTTTGGTCATCAGTCAGATCAAAGGGGAATGAGACACCAAACACCCTAACCTTATCCCTTACAAAGAACATTTTTTGACATTACTACCACATTTTGAGGAGATTACCTTTGAGCACTTCCCACGAGAAGAAAATTAGCTAGCAGATGCTCTAGCCACAATGTAATCTATGTTTAAACTTAATTGGGATAACGAGGCTCCCCGGATCACCATCAAACAAATGGATGAACCAGCACACTGTCACGAGATTAATACTAAAGAAGTAGTGGACCAGCCTTGGTTTCACGAAGTCAAGAGGTATCTCGAGGCTCAAGAATATCCAGAAGGAGCTTCAATCAATGATAAGAAGTTCTTAAGGAGATTCTCTGCTAAGTTCTTCCTTAGCAACGACATCCTGTACAAACGCAATCATGACTCGGTGTTGCTTTGGTGCATAGATAAGGTCGAAGCTAAAAGGATCGTGGCTGAATTACATGAAAGCACTTTCGGCACCCATTCTAGTAGGCATACGATGGCGAAGAAAATCCTGCGGGCAGGCTATTACTGGTCGACCATGGAAGCAGATTGCTATCAACACTCTCGAACTTGCCATAAGTGTCAGATCTATGCTGACAAGGTGCATGTACCTCTGGTTCCTCTAAATGTCTTGACAGCTCCTTGGCCCTTTGCTATGTGGGGATTGATATGATTGGGGAAATCAAGCCGACATCCTCCAATGGACACCGCTTCATCCTAGTGGCCTTTGACTATTTTACAAAGTGGGTTGAAGCAGCCTCCTTCGCCTCCGTTACCAAGAATGTTGTTGCCCACTTCATCAAGCAAAACCTTATTTTCCGATATGGTATCTCGAAAAGGATCATCACTAACAATGGTACAAATCTCAACAACACCATGATCACCACACTGTGCGAGCAGTTCAAGATTCAGCATCACAATTCTTCTCCCTATCGGCCAAAGATGAATGGTGTTGTCGAAGCTGCAAATAAAAACATTAAAAAGATCATACATAAGATGACAGTCACATACAAAGACTGGCATGAGATGCTACCATTTTCTCTCCATGGGTATCGTACAACGGCTCGCACATCAACCGGGGCAACACCCTATTCTTTGGTATACGGCATGGAAGCTACCTTGCCTATCGAGGTCCAGATCCCCTCTAAGGATTATGAAGGATGCAGGACTGAGCAAAGACGATTGGATCCAGACTCGACTTGATCAACTAAACTTAATTGATGACAAGAGACTTACTGCTATTTGCCATGGTCAAATGTATCAAAAACGGATGATCAAGGCTTTTAACAAGAAAATTAGACGCCAAGTGTATCAAGTTGGGGATATAGTGATCAAACGCATCATCTTTCCGCAAAGTGATCCCAGGGGAAAATAGAATCCTACCTATGAAGGACCATTCGTAATCAAAAACATTTTCTCTGGTGGGGCAATGATCTTGACCACCATGGATGGTGACGACCTGCCACACCCTACGAACGCAGACATAGTCAAAAGATAATATGCATAAGAGACCCGCTAGGTTGACACACCTAGGTAAAACAAGGGCATCCCGACGAACCAAAAGAAAAAGGTTCAGGCAAAAGTTAGGGATAAAACAAAAAAATATGTACACCCAGCAAGTTGAAAACCCGAAAGGGGGACTTGGGCAAAAAAGGGTTTCCCAGTGGACTGAAAACCTGAAAGGGCGGTCCAGGCAAAAGTTAGGGAATTAAAGCATATGACTATGTCTCGTCGGATCACTTTACGGACAACCTTTGGCTTCCACTGACAAACTCAGGGGTTCTGATCAATTCAGTCATCTTCGGACAAGGCAACAAATAGACAAGATGCTCAGAGATACAAAGGCTATAGCAGAATGGGAACCCCATGGGATTATTACACATAGTTATCTTTCTTTGTATCAAATTTATCTTGTTTTTACGACATCATTCACTTACTAGAATGTTTGTCCCCTTTGTACAACAATATTTACTCAAAGTCAATACAAAGATATCTCCTTTGAAAGTGCAAAAACTATTTGTCTTTTTCTTTACGCTTGTGTTTAGAAAAACGTCCAATGATTCATTGTTGAACATATGAATTTGAACATAATTACTGTTTACAAATAAATAAAATGAGAAAGACAATTACTGATAGGTTGAAAAGATAGGAAAATATCTCTAGGCTATTCCATAAGTAATCCCCTGCAGTACGTCATTTAAATCCCTAGCGGAACACAGTTTCAAATTGTTGATCCTCAGTAGAGGTTGCCAAATTTCTCGGGACTCCCCAACAGATTTTACAAGACAGAGTTTATTTCTCTTGGAAGAAACTCACCAATACTTCAACTTCAAGACGTGAAGACTTACATATCCTCAGCAGTAGTCAGGGATTTATTTTCCCTAAATCAAACAGTAGTGCAGCAAATCAACTCACAAACGCATACATCACATTCATATATCATAAACATTGATAAACACGAATGAATACAACATAATCCCATTATGCATACATTTCATGTATCATGACTTGGCATTTTAAGCTAACATTTTACTCTTTTCAGGATAAGATTAGCAGCTATCATTAACAATGTTCAGAGTTTTCAGATACAGTACAGATACACTCCAAACACGGATGCCTTTCTGATACTCATTCAGATTCATCTTTCAGATACCGTATAGATACGCTCCAAACAAGGATGCCACTCTAATACTCATTCAGATTCAACTTTCAGATACAATACAAATACACTCCAAACACGGATGCCATTCTGATATTCATTCGGATTCGACTTTCAGATATAGTACAAATACGCTCCAGACACGGATGCCATTCTGATACTGATTCAGATTCAACTTTCAGATACAATATAGGTACGCTCCAAACACGGATGCCTTTCTGATATTCATTCGGATTCAACTTTCAGATACAGTACAGATACGCTTTAGACACAAACGCCATTCTGATACTCATTCTTTCAGCTTACAAATTACAATTCAACAAGCATTCTTGGATGGCATCTACAAACCCATCTCCAACAAGATTCTATCACCTCTCCAAATGGCATCTTTAAGCCCATTCCTCCTATCATCTCATTGCCGAGTGCAAATTTCTGGGCACTCTAGTGTCCAATCATCTTCCACCTTCGAGTCACGAATGGTAAAACTCATCAATCTAACTCTTTAGGTTTAAGAAGATTGAACAAGGGAAGCTGTTGTACCCCAAAATTTTCCCTCTCACTTATCAAGGTTTTTCTCACAAGATCTCTTTGACTCAAGACTGGATTAGGGTTTGACAAGCTCAAGACATCTCCTCATGCACTGATGACCAAAATTAGGGTTTAAGTTTGCACAAGGATTTTTGGACTATAAATGCTTCATATGACTTTCAAGTATCATTATGAACCCCTAAGATTACTCATGTCAAGTTTCAAGCCTTGAATCACATTTTTGACCAGTCAATTGGACAATTGACCTAAAAATCAATTCTATTGGGGAAAAAGTCAACCATGGCCAATTTACAGTCAAACTTTATAATTTTTTATCCACATCAAAATTTTAGACTCATATGTATCATTTGATCAAGTTTGGACCACAATTCCTCAAGAAATTTGATCAAATCATCAAAAGGGCAAAATGGTCAAAATTAGGGTTTTGACTGAGAAGGGGCAATTTCTGATTTTTGACCTAGCAAATGATAAATTGGTTTGAAGCATTATTTCAAGAGTTCAATTGCATCATATTGACCTAATTACATGATCCAAAACATTACAAATCCATTGGATTGATAGATGAATTTTTCAATCAACTGATCAAAAGTCAACTGTATACTAAAAAGTCAAACTTTGACTTTTTGGTCAAAATCAAGTGCCAAAGATCATAATTCATCAAGTTATGTCAAAATATGAAACTTTTTCATCAAGAAATCAAGGATTGAAGATATTGTTTTGAAATTTTAAATTTCTTAACTTAGAAATTTTTCCAAGTATAGAAAATTTCTTATTTTTTCTCAACTTTGGGCCAAATTTTAACCATGACACAAGAAGATTCAAAGGAAGTTCCCAACATGAAAGTTGTAGATCTACATGAAATCTGAAACTTTGCTTCACACAATTTCTCCTAAAGATACTTGGATCTCAAGATATAATTTTGTGAATACATGCTCATGAACTAAAATAACTTAGTGATATTTTGCCCTAGTTAGGCAGGTTTTTGACCTAACTTCATGCCAATTTTTCACATAGTTCCAAGGGAAATATTGGAAAGCAATTCAAAGATGAGTCATAGAGCACATTTCATGCTTTTCAAAATGTCAAAGAACTCCTTGAGATCATTCTTGAGTAGGGAGAATCGAAGAGATGAAGTTGGAAATTTCTCACTTTGATTTCAAGCCATTTCATGAAGAACAAAAATTCAAATCCTCAAGCATGCTGAACAAATCTTGCTTTGCAGGCTCCTAACTTGTTTCTCACTCCTTAATTAAATGTTTTCACAGATATTGGAAGATTTAAGCCAAACATTAAATGCATTGTACATGAACAATTCCATTTTTGGCACAAAGGTGCCATTTCCATTTTGATAAAGCACAACTTTAGCAACTTTCCACTCCTTGAACCTTGGACTTGTTTTCTATGCATACAAGAAAAACCACAACAAAGCACAACTTGCCTGAAGCCTCAACTTTAACAGATGGGGAAGCACTTGCGCTGGAGTCATATTAATGCGGGTGAACTGCCGTTGTGGCCGTTCCACCCGTTGTTGATTTGGTCTGGACTGGTTATAGCGAGGCTGCTCACTTGAAGTGTTTTGAATCATTACGGCCCCCACAGTTGGCCGGCGTTCAGTCTTCCCTTCTCTTCTCTGAGAATATACCACAGTTGTTTCCTTATTAAAAGGTTTTTTCTCAACACTTGCAGCAACACCCTTCTGAATCTTTCCTGACTTGATGCCAGCTTCTATTCTTTCGCCTGTTAAGATCAAATCGGTAAACCCCGCGGAAGAGTTACCAATCAGATGATTGAAAAATGGCCCAGATAGGGTCCCTAGAAACATATCAACGAGTTCACGGTCGGTTAAAGGAGGTTGCACCCTGCCATCCAAATCCCTCCATTTTTGTGCGTATTCTTTGAATCCTTCGCCTGTTCCTAACGACATACCCTGAAGTTGGGTACGAGTAGGAGCAAGGTCAGAATTATACTGGTATTGTTTGTAGAAAGCGGTGGCCAAATCTTCCCAATTTCGGACGCTGGTTCCCTCTAGCTGATAAAACCACTCCAATTGAGCTCCAGAAAGGCTGTCTTGAAAGAAATGAATCCAAAGGTTTTTATCTGCCGTATAGGGTTGGATCTTTCTCACGTAGGACCTGAGATGCATTTTTGGACAGGACAACCCATCATACCTCACAAACACTGGCACCTTGAACTTTGGGGGAATCACAATCCCGGCAACCAAACCCAAGTCTTCAAAGTCCAAACCTGGTACTCTTTGTAGCTCCATGGCAGCCAACCTGTCTTCTAGCCCTTTGTATTTATCATCAGCTGGAGGGTATTGCTGATCAGAATAATCTTCATCCTCTTCGACCTCTTCTTCTTCCGCATCAGACTCGGAAGGTACCGCAGCTCCACCTCCTTTGCTGGTTCCTTCATCAGAAGTAGGAGGAAATTCAAGCACTCTCCGAGCTTCTCCGTCAAATCTTCTCCCTAAAGTAGCCACCCCGAGTCTCTTTTTCTTCTTTTTCACTGGGTCTTTGTTCCCCAATTGGGTCTTAATATCCTTCTGACCCTTAGCCAAGGTCATCAGGAGTTGCTGGAACTGTGCATTCTGAGCTTGTAGGTCTTTGACTATTTGCTCGAGATCCATCCTACTGAAATAAACAGCAGACAGATAAGGAAACCTGGAGTGAGACCTGCTTATGCGCATGATGAATGGTATGCTTATGTATGCAATGCATTCAAGGATTTAGAAAATTCAAAATTGTTGCAGACAAAGAAGAACGCACGTCATATTAATAAGAAGAAATTTTTTAGTACATAAATGCCCCATGGGCCAAATATTACAAAATAACTTCTCAAGGCAAAAAGACATTGCGCATCCTCTTTGGTGCGATGTAGGTGTTGAGGGCCTCTTGCTCATGGAGTCGGCGGGTAAGCTCTAGAACCTTCTTCTCACTGGCGTAGAAGCTAGCTTCAAAAGTGTTCCGTTCCTCCTTGAGCTGAATCCAACTTTTCTGCATTTCCTCCCACGATGTAGGCATGTCAGGATGTAAGATGGTGTAGGGAACCTCTCCTTCCTTAACAGGCTCTTTAATCACAGGGAGAACATGAGGATAAGGCATCATCAGACTTTGGGCTCGGGTTCGTACCCACTTGAGATAAGGCTCAAGAGGGATGGAGTTCTTGTGTCCCAGAGTCTTACTATCAACCTTGTTGGGTCTTCCCCAAGCTCTGATGAATCTTTGGCGAAGTCCTTGCGCATCGTTGTCGAAGTCAAAAACTAGGTCAGGAATAACAATGTTATGAGGTCCATCCCTCCGTGCATATCCAAATTGCCTCAAAGCTAGGCAAGGGTTGTAGGTGATACCTCCTCTTATTCCAAGTAAAGGAACATTAGGAAATTCTCCACAACGATCGACGATGATGACATTTCCTCTGGACCGAGAACACTAATGTACATCAGAATGAGTAAGAGTCATCAACCGTTGGGACCACCTTGAGCCTTGGTCATTCTTCAAGACAGATTGTGGAAGGTGCGAAATAAACCACCTTTCAAGGAGAGGAGTGCAGCACATGAGAACACCCCTCTTTCTCATTGTTCGTGTGTAAAATGAGTGAAGAATGTCCCCAAGCAATGTTGGTATTGGATTTCTGGACAAGAAGATTTTGACAGCGTTGACATCTACCAATTGGTCAGGATTTGGGAACAAGACCAACCCATAGATAAGGAGTGCCACAATTTCTTCAAAGGCTTGTAGGTCCAATGAATTCCAACACTCTTGTGCCTTCTCAAACAAGAATTTGGCTAAGAATCCTTTGACGCCGCTTCTGGTTTCCCAATGCCTCTTGATTTCAGATGGTTGTAGATGTAATGCTCGAGCAACATCTTCCGGCTTTGGTTCCTTTTCCGTACCGTTGAAAGGTAGTTGATTAAGGATATGGATTCTTAGGAGTTGAGAAAACTCCTCCAAAGTGGGTACCAACTGGTAATCAGGGAAAGTGAAACAGTGGTGGAGAGGGTCAAAGAACTGGAATAGCACTTTCATCATGTCTTCTTCAATGTTGGTGTTGACTAGGCTGAGCAGTCTACCATGTCTTTCACTGAAGGATGAGCTTTCCGGAATTCTTGAGGTGAGCTCCTTGAGTTGAGGAGAAATTCTCACAAGGTTGACTTGAATGGTATTTCTGTGAGGAATTTCCATGACCTACAAAACAAGAACAATGATGAAGACCCAAACCCTTGAAATGGTTAGTGAATGCATATGATGCTTCATGATGTTTATGATGTATGCACAAGACATATGTATAAGCAATTCACACCAAACCCTAGTTTCAGGCTTGCATGGGGTTTCATAGGTAAGTACCCTCTTGAGTGTAGTTGGCTTAAAAACCTGTCCTATAAATAGTAACCGGGTTCTAAGGAGCTCAATATCACGGGATTGTTTTCATTGTTCATTGTTTTGGTTTAGCCACTTAACTAGCGACCAAAATATTCCAAGAAAACAACCCTCAATGAGTGTAGTATCGAGTATCTACCAACTTCGGACTGCACCAAAGCCGGTCATCTCACTACCCCTAATAAAAGGCCAAGATGGTCAAGTAAGGTTCTAGGTCATTAGTGCTTAGTGACATCACTCAGCGGCCCCGTACTCTCCTTGATTGAACTCAAGGCTTACCGGTACTCACAAATATGTCGCACTAATATAGCTATTGCTTCGACCGTGTCGGTATACCCCGCACAGTTTCCACAACGTATTGCTATCTATGAATGTTTCCCAAAATCTGGGTGTAGGATTGCAAACCCAAACAATAGAGCCAAGATATAAATCAAGCAAATCAAACAATTTAGTCATGCAAGAGGGTGATCTAAGCCCTAAGGTTACTCCACTTTAAAATTAGTCCCCAGCAGAGTCGCCAGTTCTGTGATACGGTGGGAGAACTGACTATGGTTTTGCGTTTTTTTTCGCAAATGTTTCGGTTGAGCAAGAGTCGCCACCGACTTTTTATTTTATCCTAAGGAAAGGTTTAAAAAGCACAGCAAAAACCTTTGAGATTTTTCTTGGGTTCGGGGAGTAGATTATAGAAAGGGAAGGTATTAGCACCCTTTCTATCCATGATTATCCATGGGCTCTTAGGTACTTGCTTAGATCAACTTGCCTTGGTTTTCAATTGTTTGAAATGGTGCTTGGTGCGTGGTTTTGAAAATGTTTTGAAAAAGATGCCTTGTATAGGCTACCCTTGTAACAATTCTTTACTCGAATGTTTTACAAAAGGTGTTTATCTTTTTGAAAAGATGTTTCAAGGTTTTTGAAAGTTTGTTTTGAAAGTGTTTGTGAAGTGTGGTTTGAAAGTAGGCAAGTGTTTTTGTTTTGCAAGTTGACAAGTACTTAAGAGCTATCTACTCTAAAGTTCTCAAAGATTTATGCTATGTTTTAACCCTTTTGACAATTTTGTTCCACCATTGCATTTGGTGGACAATCTTGTAGTAGGAGGTGGAAGGGACGGACGCGGGTCATCGTTTAGACCATAATTGCAATAGTGCTAAGTATCTTTGGGCAATTTTTCTTTGAAAGGGACTTGATAATTTTAGGCAACTTTTCGAAAACGTCATTGAGGGACTATGATCATTTGATTGTTTGTTTTTTACCCAAAGAAACCTAACATGCAACATGGCCCATTTATTGAAGGCAACAAGTGGAATACCCTAGGGGTGCAAGTGTGATATGTGTTGTCCATATTCATGCTTGATTATCTTGAAATTAGGTCAAACTATTTTGTTCTTTTTATTTGCATACAAACCCTAATTCTAGCATGGTATATTTAGAAAGCGTTAAAGTGCGAAAAGTAAAATTCCTACACTATTACAACACAATATGGGAAGAGGGGTACAAATGTTCAAATGGGGGGATATTTAGACAAGAAATTTAAACCTAGCTATTACATCAATTTTGGAATATTCACAAGATAATTAATTGCATCAATTAAATGGAAAATAAAATAAAGATGCAAAAATGCAAAAAGGGTTTTCATATGTATGGAAAAAGGATATTTTTTATGTCCAATAAACAAAAATAAATAAAATAAAAAAAGTAACATTTTTGGAGTTTTTTGTGTTTTAAAGGGTAAAACCCTAATTTCATTAAATAAGTATATTAACTATTTAATATGTATAATATTTAATAATTATATACAAGAAATAAAAATAAATAAAATGGAGTATATTCATAAAAAGTATTTTTCATGTCAAATATTAATAAAATAAAAAATGTATGTATTTTGGTATTTTTTACCTAAATGTACTAATATATATAAATATCTTTATTATTTACTAAATAAATATTATATATACAAAAATAAAAATAATTAATATTTATAAAAAGGTATATTTTATATAAAATATTTTAAGAGGATAAAACAAAATAAAAATGAAAATAAAATGGTGTTTACATTATTTTTTTCTATTTATTCTAAATAATATATTCTTTGTACTTATTTACATACAAATAGCAATATAACTAAATAAATGCCTAAAAATATAAAAATGGTGTAAAAATAATTTTTCATGTTTTTAATATTATGGGAAAAAATAAATAAGCCAAAATGAAAAAAAGAAAAGTCAAAAATCATGAAAATAAACATAATGGGCTCAGGGGGTATGAAACCAAAAACAAGGTGTGAAAAGAGATAACACAACAGGCCCAGCCCATGAAGCTTCTTCTTCAACCTTCAGACAAAAAAATGTTCCAAAACGCGCGCCTGTTTTCCAAGTTCAAACATCTGGATTCTTTGATCTTTTGCACAAACTCACAACATAAGAAATGTTAAGCATTGAATCACGATTCTAAATATATAAAGAACTCATCCTAACTCTCAGAAATGAGAGAGAATTTTGACATTCCCAAATCCTGACCTAACTTTTCTTCCATATTCAAACCTTAAATTCTCACAGCTCAAGCAAAATAAATAAAAAGTAAAAGCATGTACAGATTCAGGGGCATGAGTAGAACACTTCTTATTCACAAACTTAGAGCTAATGATGCCTAGACTAAGAGTTAGAAGTTCAAGAAGATACCTGTTCAGTTGAAGTTCTATCTGGCAATGGGGGAGCTTTCAGAGTAAGATGATGATCTGTATAGCTTGCCTGAAGTGTGGTGATGCTATTCCAATGCTTACTTTGCTTTGAAACACCTTGAATCGAGCTATGGACCTCCAACTGTAAAACAAGAAAGTGAAAATGGTGGAACTGGTTAGAGGAATTACAGGTCGTGTTTTGTGTTTTGGTTAGCTTCAAGTGATGCTAGGGAATGTGTTTGATGAGCTTTGGGCAAGAAATCATGAAAGGAATGAGAGATGGGATTCAATCTGCAGACCCTGCCCTGTTTCTACAGTTTGAGATTGATTCTGGGAATGGGAGTGTTTGAGACCTTGTTTGCTCGTGTTCTAGCTTGGGTTTGATGATTAGAAGGTGTATAAAATATTTGCTTAGGCTTGTCTATGCTCAGATCAAAGTTGTGTTGTGTTATGCTAAGTTTCTTAACACTTAAGCAAAGGCCACCTGAGTTTCTAGGCAGGTAGAGGCCCCCTAAACATGCTGCTAACCTTGTCTTGATCAGTGTGTTTTGCTCATAATCTTGTGCCAAAGTGATTTGATCTGTACTTGTGGATTTGCAACTTTGACATAAAGCTTGCTTTTGCAAAAATGGCTATTTCACTTTTTCTATTTATGGCCTAATCCAACATGTAATGCTTAAACTCATGAAACAAGGCCTTAGCACAATGAACATGCATTAAATTATTGAGTGTTGGATGGTTTAAGGGCCTGTAATCAAGTGGCATGCTGGTTTGAGAAATTTGCACAAGTTATGAACATGGAAATTGGTCAATTCACAAGTGAGTTTTTGCCATATTGCAAAATTCGATTCTCTCAAGTTATGAGGTTGTTTGATGAGTTCTTGGACATTTTGGAAATCTTGGAATGTGTATTACAATCCATCTTTGAAGTGCTAATTGAAATTCCAAGTGGAAGTGTATGGAAAATGGTCTTGAAGTTAGGTAGAAAACCTTGCCAAAATAGGTTAAAATTTCACTAAGTTAAGAATGGTTTAGTACCCTTATTCCAAAAATTGTAACTTGATATACAAGCCTCTTTTGGGAAAACTTTGTGAATCAAAGTTGTAGAGTATGCAACAAGCTACAACTTTCATGTTTTGACTTTTGCTTGAATCCAAATGAATCTTGGTGAGAAAGTGGGGCAAAGTTGGGGAAAAATTAGGGTTTTTCATTACTTAGAAAAATTCTAAGTTATGAAAAATTCTCATTTCAAACCCTAATTTGCAATTTTTGATTTCTTGGTGAACAAGTTTCATGATTTGGCATGTTTTGATGAAAAATGAATCTTGACTCTTGATTTTGACCAAAAAGTCAAAGTTTGACTTTTCAGTATACAGTCAAAATTGATCAATTGACTGGGAAATTCAACTGTTAATTTTGTGCATTTGGGATCTTTTGAACTTGTTGAGCATGTCAAGATAATTCCATGGGGTCCTTGAATCCATATGTGAGCTTGGTTTTCCATTGGCTAGGTCAAACAGTCAAAAATTGCCTTTGTGCAATCAAAACCCTAAAAATGACCATTTTGCCCTTTTGGTGATCTGATCAAATTTCTTGTGAAGTTGTGATCCAAACTTGATCAGATGGTCCATATGAGTTCATAATGTTGATGTGGGTCAATTTTCATGAGATTTGACTGTCAATTGGCCACAGTTGACTTTTTCCCCAATACAACTGATTTCTAGGTCAACTGTCCAATTGACTGGGCAAAACTTGGAATCAAGACTTGAAACTTGGTATGGATAAACTTGGGAGTCCAACATGAGGCATGAAAGTCATCTTAGGCATTTTAGGCCAAAACATCTTTGTGCAATCACAAACCCTAATTTGGGTCAATAGTGCAAGGAGAAGTCTTGAGCAGGTGAAACCCTAACTGGATCTTAAGCTTCAAGGGCTTTGTGATGAGAAATCATTGAGAGATGGGAGGGCAAATTTTGGGGTACAACAGTTGCCCCTGTTCAATCTTCTTGAGTCCGAAGAGTTAGATTGGCAAGTTTGCCTTTCGCGACTCGAGGGTAAAAGGAGATTGGACACTAGAGTGCCCTTAAATTTGCACTCGTCAAAACAATGGATGCGGGAATGGGCTTAGAGATGCCATTTGGAGATGGGCTTAACGATGCCATCTGGGAGAGTGACATAAACTTGTCGGGGATGGGCTTAAAGATGCCATCTGGAATGAGTATCAGAAAGGTGTCCATGTTTTGAACCACATCTGAACTGGGGGTCTGAACAAGCAATAGATTGACATCCGTATCTGGAGGCATCCGTAAACTGTTTTCAGGAGTTGAGATTGAATAAGAAATAGGGCAGCATCCGTTGTTGGGAAGCGTCCGTAAACTGTTTTCAAAAGTTGCATCTGAACAAGCTGATAGATTAACATCCGTTGTTGGGAAGAATCCATAAACTATTTTCAGAAGTCTTGAGAAGAGTCTGAACAAGTGATAGGTTAACATCTGTTACTTGGAGAACCCGTGAACTGTTTTCAGAAATCTTGAAGTTGAATAAGCAATAGAGCAGCATCCGTTGTTGGGAAGCGTCCGTAAACTGTTTTCAAAAGTTGCATCTGAACAAGTGATAGATTAACATCCGTTGTTGGGAAGAATCCATAAACTGTTTTCAGAAGTCTTGAGAAGAATCTGAACAAGCGATAGGTTAACATCCGTTACTTGGAGCACCCGTGAACTATTTTCAGCAATCTTGAATTTGGAGGAAGAATCGGTGTAGGGTTCCCTGATGATGAGCTCGTGTAAAACTGCATCTGGATAAATCTGGAATAAGCATTAGAATGTTGCCATGTCTGGGTCACATCTGAACTATTCCTGGAAAGAATCTCGGAAGATAATGATTTTAGTCCTTCGACTGATCTTACCTGAAAGGTAAAGAGTTGTTACATGCAATGTTATGATGCATGATACAATGTATGTTATGTAATATGAATGTAAATGAATGCGCATGTAAGCTGGAGAGCTGTCTTGCAAATGATAGATGAATCCGAGATGGCTGAAGATGACAGTATCTTGACTGCTGCGGGAAGAATAATTCCTGGTTGTTGCTGGAGAATAAAGAGCTTGGGTTGTATACCAATCTTCTAGGGAATTCCTGATGACTTCTACTGGGGAGTTCCAAACTAATAGACTCATGCTGGAGATGTAATACCGAGAATCTTCAGTTTGGTGGGAAGTATCTCTGGAGACTTCACTGGGGAACTCAAGATTTGCCCTCCCAAAATTCTGTGGGGAGAAGGTTTATTAGTCTGGCTTCGCTGGGGATTGATAACTTAAAGTTTTAGCTCGGCTGGCGATACTGAAACTTAAATTCTGAGGGGGATTGAGTTCCAGAGGATTCTCTGGCTGGGGATTGTAAAGATAGGTTCCAGAATCTACTGGGGATAAGCTTCAAGACTTGCTGGGGGATATGGATCCCAAATCTCCTGGGGGTTTCTTTCAAAGGGTATCAAGATATCCAACTGCACCTTTGACCTATCAGTAATCCTATTTCTTGATTCATAAGGAAATGATTATGTTCAAATGCATATGCCTATTTAACAAAACATTGGATGTTTCTCAAAATAAACAATTAGTGCAAAAGAAAGGAAAAGACACAAATTTCTGGGAAAAGTATTTGTATTGACTTTTTATGAGTATATTTGTACAAAGGAGACAACCATCCTAGTAAGAGGATTTTGTCGTAAATATTGAAAGATTTATACAAAATAAAGATGGTTATGTGAAATAATTCCATGGGATTCCATTCCGCTATAGCTTTCACAACTCTGGATATCTGTCCATTCAATGCTTCGTTTGCCGATGACTGGATTGATCAGAAACCTGGAACTGGTTGATGAAGAGATTGTCTTTGAAGTGATCCGACGAGACATAGTCATACGCTTTAATTCCCTAACTTTTGCCTGAATCGCCCTTTCGGGTTTTCGATCCACCGGGAAACCCCTTTTGCCCAAGCCGCCCTTTCGGGTTTTCAACTTGCCGGGTGTACAGATTTTTTATTTTTATCCCTAACTTTTGCCTGAACCGCCCTTTCGGGTTTTCGGTCCACCGGGATGCCCATTTTTGCCCAAGCCTCCCTTTCGGGTTTTCGACTTGTCGGGTTATTTTATGCGTAGTATCTTTTGACTATGTCCGCATTCGCAGGGTGCGGCAAATCGTCGCCGTCCATGGTGGTCAGAATCATTGCACCACCAGAAAAAATGCTCTTGATCACAAATGGTCCTTCATATGTAGGAGTCCATTTTCCCCTGGGATCACTTTGCGGCAAGATAATCCGCTTGATTACGAGATCTCCGACTTGATACACTTGACGTCTGACTTTCTTATTGAATGCCTTGATCATCCGTTTTTGATACGCCTGACCATGGCATATAGCAGCGAGTCGTTTTTCGTCGATCAGATTGAGTTGATCAAGTCGGGTCTGCATCCAATCATCTTCATTCAAACCTGCATCCTTCATAATCCTTAGAGAAGGAATCTGGACTTCCATAGGCAAGACAGCTTCCATGCCATATACCAAAGAAAATGGGGTTGCCCCGGTTGAAGTACGTGCCGTCGTACGGTATCCATGTAGAGCAAACGGTAACATCTCATGCCAGTCCTTGTAAGTGACTGTCATTTTCTGAATGATCTTCTTAATGTTTTTGTTCGCAGCTTCAACAACACCGTTCATCTTCGGCCGATAGGGAGATGAATTATGATGATAAATCTTGAACTGTTCGCACAATGCGGTGATCATTGTGTTATTTAGATTTGTACCGTTGTCTGTGATGATCCTGTCGGGAACACCATACCGACATATGAGATTTTGCTTGATAAAGCGGGCAACCACATTTTTAGTAACAGAGGCGAAGGAAGCTGCTTCGACCCATTTGGTGAAATAGTCAATGGCAACCAGGATGAAGCGATGTCCGTTGGAAGCCGTGGGCTTGATCTCTCCAATCATATCAATGCCCCACATTGCAAAGGGCCACGGAGCAGTCAGAACGTTGAGAGGAACCGGAGGGATATGAACTTTGTCAGCGTAGACTTGACATTTGTGGCAAGTACGGGAATGTTGATGGCAGTCAGCTTCCATGGTAGACCAGTAATAGCCTGCCCTTAGGATCCTCTTAGCCATTGTATGCCCGCTCAAGTGAGTGCCAAATGTGTATATCAGTCATAATCAACTCTGCCTCAGCTTTGTCTACGCATCGGAGTAATACACAATCATGGCTTCGTTTGTAAAGGATGCCGTTGCTCAGGAAGAATTTGGCAGCAAATTTCCTTAAGAACTTCTTGTCATTTACGGAAGCTCCTTCGGGATAATCTATAGTCTCGAGATACCTTTTGATTTCATGGAACCAAGGTTGTTCCACTACTTCTTCGGTATTAATCTCATGACAATGCGCAGGTTCATCCATTCGCTCGATGGTGATTTGGGGATCCTCGTTATCCCAGTTGAGTTTAAACATGGAAGACATTGTGGCTAAAGCATCTGCTAGCTGATTCTCTTCTCGCGGGAAATGCTCGAAGGTAATTTGCTCGAAATGAGGCAACAATGTCAGGACATGTTCTTTGTATGGGATAAGATTAGGATGCTTGGTATCCCACTCTCCTTTGATTTGACTGATAACCAAAGCCGAGTCCCTAAATACGATCAAAGATTTGATCCCCAATTCTATAGCAGCCTTGAGACCAAAGATGCAAGCTTCGTACTCAGCCATGTTGTTCGTGCATCTGAAGCAAAGTCGGGCCGTGAAAGGTGTGTGACAACCTTCCGGAGAAATGAGTACTGCGCCGATACCATTTCCAAGTGCATTTAAAGCACAATCAAAGTACAGGGTCCATCGGGATCCCTTTTCGGGTCCGTCATACGGTCCGTTACCTTCAATATTGTCCAAATTCATGATGTCTTCGTCTGGGAAGTCAAATCTCATGGGTTGATAATCTTCGATAGCCTAATGAGCCAGATGGTCAGCTAGTACACTCCCTTTTATAGCTTTTTGGGTGGTGTACTGGATGTCATATTCAGTTAGGATCATTTGCCATCTAGCTATCCTTCCAGATAAAGCGGGCTTTTCGAAGATATACTTGATAGGATCCATTTTGGAAATCAACAAGGTAGTATGAGTCAACATATACTGTCTTAGTCGGAGAGCAGCCCATACCAAAGCGCAGCAAGTTCTCTCGAGCAGTGAGTAGCGAGTCTCACAGTCGGTAAACTTTTTTCTAAGGTAATAAATAGCATGCTCTTTTCGACCAGACTCGTCATACTGGCCCAAAACACACCCCATTGAGTTATCCAAGACGGTCAGATACATGATCAATGGTCTTCCTTCGACAGGTGGCATTAGAATAGGAGGTTCTAGCAAATACTCCTTGATTTTATCAAAAGCAGCTTGGCAATCGTCGTTCCATTCGACTACCTGATCTTTCTTCAAGAGTTTGAAAATTGGCTCACAGGTAGAAGTCAGATGAGAGATGAATCTGGCAATATAGTTCAAGCGCCCCAAGAACCCTCTAACCTCCTTTTCAGTACAGGGAGCAGGAATCTCTTGTATTGCTTTCACTTTTGCTGGATCGACTTCAATGCCTTTGTTGCTTACAATAAATCCCAGAAGTTTACCAGACCTAACTCCAAAAGTGCACTTACTTGGATTCAGCCTGAGTTTGTATTCTTTCAATCTGGCAAACAACTTCTCCAGATGTTCAAGGTGCTCTTCCTCTGTTTGTGACCGAGCTATCATATCGTCTACGTAAACTTCAATCTCATGATGTATCATATCATGAAATAAAGCTACCATGGCGCGTTGATAAGTTGCCCCTGCGTTCTTCAGCCCGAACGGCATCACCTTGTAACAGAAAGTACCCCATTGTGTGACAAAAGTTGTTTTCTCCATATCCTCGGGGGCCATTTTGATTTGATTGTAGCCCGAGAATCCATCCATGAAGGAGAACACTTTGTGCTGAGCTGTATTGTCGATCAAAATGTCAATGTGTGGCAGCGGAATATCATCTTTGGGGCTGGCCCTATTCAAATCCCGGTAGTCCACACACATCCTGACTTTGCCATCTTTCTTAGGTACTGGCACGATGTTAGCGACCCATTGAGGATAGGACGTAACAGCCAGAAAGCCAGCGTCAAATTGCTTCATCACTTCTGCTTTGATCTTTTCAGACATGTCAGGCCTCATTCGGCGAACTTTTTGCTTGATCGGTGGACAGTCCTCTCTTGTGGGGAGACGGTGAACCACAATGTCTGTGTCTAAACCCGGCATGTCTTCATAATACCAAGCGAAGATTTCAACATACTCATTCAACAACTGTATCAGGCGCTCCTTGACTCTTGGTTCCAGATTGGCACCCCCTTGCACCTCCTTCCGGTCTTCCTCGGTCCATAAGTTGACAGTTTCCAATGACTCTTAATGAGGTAAGATGGCCCTTTCCTCTTGCTGTAGAAGTCTGGCTAGTTCCCCTGGTACTTCACAACCTTCGTCATCTTCATACTCGGCTTGATTGATCAGATCTTCAGAGTTATTGAAAGATACAGCAGAATAGTCACCCATGGAATCCGGAGTGGATGGGTACCTGCATTGGTGAGTGTGGGTGTGTGTAAGGGATAGCCATCCTTAAACAAAAAATGCAAAAGGAAAGAAAATGAACACAAGCAGTTTATCAAATGAAAAACGTCCAATGAATCATTAAACATGGCATATGGATATGAAAAATAATCAAAACCCTTACAAGTGGACCTACATGCCCCGGGCAAGGCATGAGGTGAAAAGATAGTGTACGGATTGTTTTGAAAATAAATATTACAGACCAAATAGGAAATGTTTAACAGATAAATTATGATGAATAAAAGTGATGGGGACAAAGTCTTTTGCCTCCCAGTTGCTCAATCCTCCTTTGACAGTTGGATAAATCCACTCTTCGATGTTGCTCTCTTTGTCTTCGTCCTCCAAAGCATTGATTCCGTAGGGAGAAATTTTGACTGGCGCTCTTTCAATCTTCAAACGGCGCATAGCTTTTTGGCCTGCGGTCGTGAACCCTAATCCAAATTTATCTGTCTTATGTGGAATATCAGGCAACTGCCCCCATGCTGAATTCTTCCCTTCCTTTATTGCGGCCCTTGCGTCCTCCAGAGATGCCATCTTGGCCATCTGCCTCGGTGTCTCAGCTGCCAACTTTGCTACTGTTATCTCAGGAAGGACTTCTTCGAAATGCTGAAAAGGCGTCTCAATGAACTCCCCTTCAACCTCCACATACCGGAAAGAATTCAAGTGGCTAATCATGTACTCCTCTTCACCATGGACAGTAATGATCTTTCCCTTGAGAGGATACTTCAACATCTGATGTAAGAAGGAGGTGACTGCCCCAGCATGATGTATCCAAGGCCTACCCAGCAAGCAAGAGTATGACGGACGGATGTCCATCACATAGAAAGTAGATTTAAACACCTCAGTGCCTATCTTGATGGGAATTTCAACCTCCCCATGGACCATTCTCTTCGAACCATCGAAATCTCTGACAACAATATCACTCGGATTCAATTCCAACCCTTCACAATCTAGTCGGTCCAAGGCCTTCTTAGGCAATACATTCAGCGACGAACCAGTATCGACCAAGACATGTGCGAGAGTGGTTCCTCGACACTCGACTGAAATGTGCAAAGCATCATTGTGGTTTCTACCTTTAGGAGTTAAGTCGGCATCAGAGAAACCTAATCCATTGTCCGCAGTTAGGCTAGCCACGCAATTTTGAAATTGATCTGCAGAGGTTTCCTGGGGCACATGGGCTGCCTTCAGGAATTTTATCAGGGCTTTAGCGTGCGCTTCTGAGCAAAGTAGCAGTGCCAGCATGGAGATCTTGGAGGGGGTTTGCCCCAACTGTTCTACCACATCGTAATCACTCCTTTTGATTATCCTCAAGATCTCATCCATTTCCTTCTTGGAGGTTTCCGGGATGACCAAGGGCTGAGCCCTCGTCCTGACGAGCTCATCTTGGATTCCCTTACCTTTATCAGCAGCGGTAGGAGAGACAGTACTAGGAACAACAACATCCTCAATCAAAGGGGTTCTAGCAGAGAGTTTTATTGGCGCAGGGACGACCTTATCAGCTGATGAGGGTCCAAAGATTGCTCTTGGAGGGGCAATCTCTGGAGAAAATATTCTCCCGCTCCTGGTGATTTTGCTCGTGCCTGCAATGTTACTAATGCTGGCTTCTTCATCATCCGAACTTTCTTCAGTTATTTCGACTTGTTTGATACCATGGTAATAGACGTCGCCGTCGTAGTTCCATGGTATCGACTTCTCAAAAACATAGGGGACAGGCCCTGGCATTGTTATCTTCAAAGGAACAGATTTCGTAGTTGGTGTAATCTTAACAGGCTTTTTGACGGCCTTGGAAAGATTGGCGTGAATGGTTATGATTGAGACATCTTCAGTATGGGTTGGAACAGCAGAAACTTTTTCAAACAAAATTTGTCGACTATCCATAAGGCCTTGGATGCCTTTCTTCAGTAACGGACAATCAAACGGCAGAGAGTAACAACAGTAGCAGTCTTCTTTACATCCCGGGAAGATCCCGGTCCTTAACAAATTCAACTTGATGGTTAGCAATGGAGTTACCAGATCATTGACATCAGCAACATACAAATCTTCTTCAATGGCATTGACATTTCGGCCGTGCTTCGGCATGGGAGCAGATATCACATTAGGCTTCTCCAGAGCGTCAAACTCCACCTCCTTCGCCTCTATCAGGTCTTGGATCTTATGCTTGAGTGCCCAACAATCATTGGTGTCGTGCCCGACACTGTCAGAATGGTAGGCGCATTTAGCATTAGGATGATAATGCGGAGAGGACGTATTCACATTCTTTGGTGCCTCCTTGATGGTGGCGAGATTCAACTTTAACAGATGGGGAAGCACTTACGCTGGAGTCATATTAATGCGGGTGAACTGCCGTTGTGGCCGTTCCACCCGTTGTTGATTTGGTCTGGACTGGTTATAGCGAGGCTGCTCACTTGAAGTGTTTTGAATCATTACGGCCCCCACAGTTGGCCGGCGTTCAGTCTTCCCTGCTCTTCTCTGAGAATATACCACAGCTGTTTCCTTCTTAAAAGGTTTTTTCTCAACACTTGCAGCAACACCCTTCTGAATCTTTCCTGACTTGATGCCAGCTTCTATTCTTTCGCCTGTTAAGATCAAATCGGTAAACCTCGCGGAAGAGTTACCAATCAGATGATTGAAAAATGGCCCAGATAGGGTCCCTAGAAACATATCAACGAGTTCACGGTCGGTTAAAGGAGGTTGCACCCTGCCAGCCAAATCCCTCCATTTTTGTGCGTATTCTTTGAATCCTTCGCCTGTTCCTAACGACATACCCTGAAGTTGGGTACGAGTAGGAGCAAGGTCAGAATTATACTGGTATTGTTTGTAGAAAGCGGTGGCCAAATCTTCCCAATTTCGGACGCTGGTTCCCTCTAGCTGATAAAACCACTCCAATTGAGCTCCAGAAAGGCTGTCTTGAAAGAAATGAATCCAAAGGTTTTTATCTGCCGTATAGGGTTGGATCTTTCTCACGTAGGACCTGAGATGCATTTTTGGACAGGACAGTCCATCATACCTCACAAACACTGGCACCTTGAACTTTGGGGGAATCACAATCCCGGCAACCAAACCCAAGTCTTCAAAGTCCAAACCCGGTACTCTTTGTAGCTCCATGGCAGCCAACCTGTCTTCTAACCCTTTGTATTTATCATCAGCTGGAGGGTATTGCTGATCAGAATAATCTTCATCCTCTTCGACCTCTTCTTCTTCCGCATCAGACTCGGAAGGTACCGCAGCTCCACCTCCTTTGCTGGTTCCTTCATCAGAAGTAGGAGGAAATTCAAGCACTCTCCGAGCTTCTCCGTCAAATCTTCTCCCTAAAGTAGCCACCCCGAGTCTCTTTTTCTTCTTTTTCACTGGGTCTTTGTTCCCCAATTGGGTCTTGATATCCTCCTGACCCTTAGCCAAGGTCACCAGGAGTTGCTGGAACTGTGCATTATGAGCTTGTAGGTCTTTGATTGTTTGCTCGAGATCCATCCTACTGAAATAAACAACAGACAGATAAGGAAACCTGGAGTGAGACCTGCTTATGCGCATGATGAATGGTATGCTTATGTATGCAATGCATTCAAGGATTTAGAAAATTCAAAATTTTTGCAGACAAAGAAGAACGCACGTCATATTAATAAGAAGAAATTTGTTAGTACATAAATGCCCCATGGGCCAAATATTACAAAATAACTTCTCAAGGCAAAAAGACATTGCGCATCCTCTTTGGTGCGATGTAGGTGTTGAGGGCCTCTTGCTCATGGAGTCGGCGGGTAAGCTCTAGAACCTTCTTCTCACTGGCGTAGAAGCTAGCTTTAAAAGTGTTCCATTCCTCCTTGAGCTGAATCCAACTTTTCTGCATTTCCTCCCACGATGTAGGCATGTCAGGATGTAAGATGGTGTAGGGAACCTCTCCTTCCTTAACAGGCTCTTTAATCACAGGGAGAACATGAGGATAAGGCATCATCAGACTTTGGGCTCGGGTTTGTACCCACTTGAGATAAGGCTCAAGAGGGATGGAGTTCTTGTGTCCCAGAGTCTTACTATCAACCTTGTTGGGTCTTCCCCAAGCTCTGATGAATCTTTGGTGAAGTCCTTACGCATCGTTGTCGAAGTCAAAAACTAGGTCAGGAATCAACATGTTATGAGGGCCATCCCTCCGTGCATATCCAAATTGCCTCAAAGCTAGGCAAGGGTTGTAGGTGATACCTCCTCTGATTCCAAGTAAAGGAACATTAGGAAATTCTCCATAACGATCGACGATGATGACATTTTCTCTGGACCGAGAACACCAATGTACATCAGAATGAGTAAGAGTCATCAACCGTTGGGACCACCTTGAGCCTTGGTCATTCTTCAAGACAGATTGTGGAAGGTGCGAAATAAACCACCTTGCAAGGAGAGGAGTACAGCACATGAGAACACCCCTCTTTCTCATTGTTCGTGTGTAAAATGAGTGAAGAATGTCCCCAAGCAATGTTGGTATTGGATTTCTGGACAAGAAGATTTTGACGGCGTTGACATCTACCAATTGGTCAGGATTTGGGAACAAGACCAACCCATAGATAAGGAGTGCCACAATTTCTTCAAAGGCTTGTAGGTCCAATGAATTCCAACACTCTTGTGCCTTCTCAAACAAGAATTTGGCTAAGAATCCTTTGACGCCGCTTCTGGTTTCCCAATGCCTCTTGATTTCAGATGGTTGTAGATGTAATGCTCGAGCAACATCTTCCGGCTTTGGTTCCTTTTCCGTACCGTTGAAAGGTAGTTGATTAAGGATAGGGATTCTTAGGAGTTGAGAAAACTCCTCCAAAGTGGGTACCAACTGGTAATCAGGGAAAGTGAAACAGTGGTGGAGAGGGTCAAAGAATTGGAATAGCACTTTCATCATGTCTTCTTCAATGTTGGTGTTGACTAGGCTGAGCAGTCTACCATGTCTTTCACTGAAGGATGAGCTTTCCGGAATTCTTGAGGTGAGCTCCTTGAGTTGAGGAGAAATTCTCACAAGGTTGACTTGAATGGTATTTCTGTGAGGAATTTCCATGACCTACAAAACAAGAACAATGATGAAGACCCAAACCCTTGAAATGGTTAGTGAATGCATATGATGCTTCATGATGTTTATGATGTATGCACAAGACATATGTACAGGCAATTCACACCAAACCCTAGTTTCAGGCTTGCATGGGGTTTCATAGGTAAGTACCCTCTTGAGTGTAGTTGGCTTAAAAACCTGTCCTATAAATAGTAACCGGGTTCTAAGGAGCTCAATATCACGGGATTGTTTTCATTGTTCATTGTTTTGGTTTAGCCACTTAACTAGCGACCAAAATATTCCAAGAAAACAACCCTCATTGAGTGTAGTATCGAGTATCTACCAACTTCGGACTGCACCAAAGCCGGTCATCTCACTACCCCTAATAAAAGGCCAAGATGGTCAAGTAAGGTTCTAGGTCATTAGTGCTTAGTGACATCACTCAGCGGCCCCGTACTCTCCTTGATTGAACTCAAGGGTTACCGGTACTCACAAATATGTCGCACTAATATAGCTATTGCTTCGACCGTGTCGGTATACCCCGCACAGTTTCCACAACGTATTGCTATCTATGAATGTTTCCCAAAATCTGGGTGTAGGATTGCAAACCCAAACAATAGAGCCAAGATATAAAGCAAGCAAATCAAACAATTTAGTCATGCAAGAGGGTGATCTAAGCCCTAAGGTTACTCCACTTTAAAATTAGTCCCCAGCAGAGTCGCCAGTTCTGTGATACGGTGGGAGAACAGACTATGGTTTTGCGTTTGTTTTCGCAAATGTTTCGGTTGAGCAAGAGTCACCACCGACTTTTTATTTTATCCTAAGGAAAGGTTTAAAAAGCACAGCAAAAACCTTTGAGATTTTTCTTGGGTTCGGGGAGTAGATTATAGAAAGGGAAGGTATTAGCACCCTTTCTATCCATGGTTATCCATGGGCTCTTAGGTACTTGCTTAGATCAACTTGCCTTGGTTTTCAATTGTTTGAAATGGTGCTTGGTGCGTGGTTTTGAAAATGTTTTGAAAAAGATGCCTTGTATAGGCTACCCTTGTAACAATTCTTTACTCGAATGTTTTACAAAATGTGTTTATCTTTTTGAAAAGATGTTTCAAGGTTTTTGAAAGTTTGTTTTGAAAGTGTTTGTGAAGTGTGGTTTGAAAATAGGCAAGTGTTTTTGTTTTGCAAGTTGACAAGTACTTAAGAGCTATCTACTCTAAAGTTCTCAAAGATTTATGCTATGTTTTAACCCTTTTGACAATTTTGTTCCACCATTGCATTTGGTGGACAATCTTGTAGTAGGAGGTGGAAGGGACGGACGCGGGCCATCGTTTAGACCATAATTGCAATAGTGCTAAGTATCTTTGGGCAATTTTTCTTTGAAAGGGACTTGATCATTTTAGGCAACTTTTCGAAAGCGTCATTGAGGGACTATGATCATTTGATTGTTTGTTTTTTACCCAAAGAAACCTAACATGCAACATGGCCCATTTATTGAAGGCAACAAGTGGAATACCCTAGGGGTGCAAGTGTGATATGTGTTGTCCATATTCATGCTTGATTATCTTGAAATTAGGTCAAACTATTTTGTTCTTTTTATTTGCATACAAACCCTAATTCTAGCATGGTATATTTAGAAAGCGTTAAAGTGCGAAAAGTAAAATTCCTACACTATTACAACACAATATGGGAAGGGGGGTACAAATGTTCAAATGGGGGGATATTTAGACAAGAAATTTAAACCTAGCTATTACATCAATTTTGGAATATTCACAAGATAATTAATTGCATCAATTAAATGGAAAATAAAATAAAGATGCAAAAATGCAAAAAGGGTTTTCATATGTATGGAAAAAGGATATTTTTTATGTCCAATAAACAAAAATGAATAAAATAAAAAAAGTAACATTTTTGGAGTTTTTTGTGTTTTAAAGGGTAAAACCCTAATTTCATTAAATAAGTATATTAACTATTTAATATGTATAATATTTAATAATTATATACAAGAAATAAAAAAAAATAAAATGGAGTATATTCATAAAAAGTATTTTTCATGTCAAATATTAATAAAATAAAAAATGTATGTATTTTGGTATTTTTTACCTAAATGTACTAATATATATAAATATCTTTATTATTTACTAAATAAATATTATATATACAAAAATAAAAATAATTAATATTTATAAAAAGGTATATTTTATATAAAATATTTTAAGAGGATAAAACAAAATAAAAATGAAAATAAAATGGTGTTTACATTATTTTTTCTATTTTTTCTAAATAATATATTCTTTGTACTTATTTACATACAAATAGCAATATAACTAAATAAATGCCTAAAAATATAAAAATGGTGTAAAAATAATTTTTCATGTTTTTAATATTATGGGAAAAAATAAATAAGCCAAAATGAAAAAAAGAAAAGTAAAAAATCATGAAAATAAACATAATGGGCTCAGGGGGTATGAAACCAAAAACAAGGTGTGAAAAGAGATAACACAACAGGCCCAGCCCATGAAGCTTCTTCTTCAACCTTCAGACAAAAAAATGTTCCAAAACGCGCGGCTGTTTTCCAAGTTCAAACATCTGGATTCTTTGATCTTTTGCACAAACTCACAACATAAGAAATATTAAGCATTGAATCACGATTCTAAATATATAAAGAACTCATCCTAACTCTCAGAAATGAGAGAGAATTTTGACATTCCCAAATCCTGACCTAACTTTTCTTCCATATTCAAACCTTAAATTCTCACAGCTCAAGCAAAATAAATGAAAAGTAAAAGCATGTATAGATTCAGGGGCATGAGTAGAACACTTCTTATTCACAAACTTAGAGCTAATGATGCCTAGACTAAGAGTTAGAAGTTCAAGAAGATACCTGTTCAGTTGAAGTTCTATCTGGCAATGGGGGAGCTTTCAGAGCAAGATGATGATCTGTATAGCTTGCCTGAAGTGTGGTGATGCTATTCCAATGCTTACTTTGCTTTGAAACACCTTGAATCGAGCTATGGACCTCCAACTGTAAAACAAGAAAGTGAAAATGGTGGAACTGGTTAGAGGAATTACAGGTCGTGTTTTGTGTTTTGGTTAGCTTCAAGTGATGCTAGGGAATGTGTTTGATGAGCTTTGGGCAAGAAATCATGAAAGGAATGAGAGATGGGATTCAATCTGCAGACCCTGCCCTGTTTATGCAGTTTGAGAGTGATTCTGGGAATGGGAGTGTTTGAGACCTTGTTTGCTCGTGTTCTAGCTTGGGTTTGATGATTAGAAGGTGTATAAAATATTTGCTTAGGCTTGTCTATGCTCAGATCAAAGTTGTGTTGTGTTATGCTAAGTTTCTTAACACTTAAGCAAACAAAGGCCACTTGAGTTTCTAGGCAGATAGAGGCCCCCTAAACATGCTGCTAACCTTGTCTTGATCAGTGTGTTTTGCTCATAATCTTGTGCCAAAGTGATTTGATCTGTACTTGTGGATTTGCAACTTTGACATAAAGCTTGCTTTTGCAAAAATGGCTATTTCACTTTTTCCATTTATGGCCTAATCCAACATGTAATGCTTAAACTCATGAAACAAGGCCTTAGCACAATGAACATGCATTAAATTATTGAGTGTTGGATGGTTTAAGGGCCTGTAATCAAGTGGCATGCTGGTTTGAGAAATTTGCACAAGTTATGAACATGGAAATTGGTCAATTCACAAGTGAGTTTTTGCCATATTGCAAAATTCGATTCTCTCAAGTTATGAGGTTGTTTGATGAGTTCTTGGACATTTTGGAAATCTTAGAATGTGTACTACAATCCATCTTTGAAGTGCAAATTGAAATTCCAAGTGGAAGTGTATGGAAAATGGTCTTGAAGTTAGGTAGAAAACCTTGCCAAAATAGGTTAAAATTTCACTAAGTTAAGAATGGTTTAGTACCCTTATTCCAAAAATTGTAACTTGAGATACAAGCCTCTTTTGGGAAAACTTTGTGAATCAAAGTTGTAGAGTATGCAACAAGCTACAACTTTCATGTTTTGACTTTTGCTTGAATCCAAATGAATCTTGGTGAGAAAGTGGGGGCAAAGTTGGGAAAAAATTAGGGTTTTTCATAACTTAGAAAAATTCTAAGTTATGAAAAATTCTCATTTCAAACCCTAATTTGCAATTTTTGATTTATTGGTGAACAAGTTTCATGATTTGGCATGTTTTGATGAAAAATGAATCTTGACTCTTGATTTTGACCAAAAAGTCAAAGTTTGACTTTTCAGTATACAATCAAAATTGATCAATTGACTAGGAAATTCAACTGTTAATTTTGTGCATTTGGGATCTTTTGAACTTGTTGAGCATGTCAAGATAATTCCATGGGGTCCTTGAATCCATATGTGAGCTTGGTTTGCCATTGACTAGGTCAAACAGTCAAAAATTGCCTTTGTGCAGTCAAAACCCTAAAAATGACCATTTTGCCCTTTTGGTGATCTGATCAAATTTCTTGTGGAGTTGTGATCCAAACTTGATCAGATGGTCCATATGAGTTCATAATGTTGATGTGGGTCAATTTTCATGAGATTTGACTGTCAATTGGCCACAGTTGACTTTTTCCCCAATACAGCTGATTTCTAGGTCAACTGTCCAATTGACTGGGCAAAACTTGGAATCAAGACTTGAAACTTGGTATGGATAAACTTGGGAGTCCAACATGAGGCATGAAAGTAATCTTAGGCATTTTAGGCCAAAACATCTTTGTGCAATCACAAACCCTAATTTGGGTCAACAGTGCAAGGAGAAGTCTTGAGCAGGTGAAACCCTAACTGGATCTTAAGCTTCAAGGGCTTTGTGATGAGAAATCATTGAGAGATGGGAGGGCAAATTTTGGGGTACAACAGGCATCCTTTGGTTTCGATTTGTGAAAACAAAATGTAGATATCCTTGCACTAAAGCCAACCATGTTCTTAGATTTCATTTATATTCATTGTGCATAGAGAATTTTGGATTTGAAATTTTTGTAAAAATTAGGTTTTAAATTAGGGCCAGTAAAATTAGCTTTGATCTTTGACTTTTATTTTACATGAGTTATATGGTTGAAATCGTGGGAAGAAATACTATCACTTTCATGTTTGGAGTTTCCATTTTCATGGAGAAATGAGAGAGATACAGGTGGTCCGGCCATGGCTCAAGGTTGAAGATGAAGTTGCCTTCAGGGGGCGTTTTATAATATATATTTATGCCTTTGTTTATATGAACGGATGTACAGCCACCCCAGTGGTAAGGTAGCGCGCGTAAATGTCATATGTCATGGGTTCGAGCCTTGGTGCCTGCCTTTTGCAATTTTTCATACTTTTTTTTCCATTTTTTTGTTATTTTTGCAGTGTGGGCTTCAGTACATTGGGCCTAGTGTTTTTTTTGCTAACCTCCTGCCTCTCATTTACTAGCAGCACCCTTGGCCCAAATATTTTCATTTACTTATTTTATTTTATTTTTTGTGTTTTATTTTATCAAATATATTTTTCTTAAGTATTAAAAATCATAAAAAATATAAAAATGATAAATATTATATTTTGTTTTATTTTATTTTATTTTCTCATAAAAAATATTTTGTTTATTTAAATTATATACTATCTTTTTTAATAAACTTATAAATTAATTTAGAACTAGTTTTAATATTTATTTTTCTTCATATTTATTAAATATATTATTTTAATACAAAAAGACCAAAATACCTCATAAATGCCATATATTATTTTTCAAGACAAAAAAATACAAAAATATTTATTCTTTCTTGAAGAAATTTATTTTCTTTTAATCAAGTAGAATTAGGGTTTTCTTAAAAATCTTTTCTTAAATAATTATTTTCCTTAATTAATCTAAGTTAATCTTGATCTATTTATTAGGTTTAGGTTAAAACTTTTTTCACATAAAAAAACCAAACAAAATCTTCTTTTGCATTTACATATCTTTGCATATTTAAATTATCTTGTATGATTTATTCCAATATTTGTACAAATTCAATTTGGTTGTAATAGATTAATTAGGTTTATATTATTGCAATCCCCATTCATAAATTGTATACCCCCCTCCCACAAAATACTGTAATAGCGTAGTAATCTTTAAATTTCGCAATTTATCGCTTTTATATAACATGCTAGTAATTAGGGTTTATATGGAAAGATAAAACCAATCAAATAGAAAACCCTAATCCAAGACAAAATCAAGAATGCAAATGACACACTTGCACACAAGCACCCCTAGGATTACTCCACTTGGTTGCCTTATACAAAATGGTCATATTACGCATGTAAAGTATCTTAGCAAAAACAAACAAATATAAGATCATAGTCCCTCGATGACGCTATTCAAAGTTTCCTTACAAAATGATCTTAATCCCTCAAAAAAATTATAAGATACCTTGCAACATTGCTAATCATGGCTACACGATGACCCACGCCCGTCCCGTTTACATCCAAAGATAGGGTTGCTTACCAAATCAATGGTAAGACAACAATATCAAAGGAAAAGAAAATGAACAAGAAATGCATTTGAGTAGGTAGATTACTTTTAGTTACTTGCTCCATTTCAAAACAAATATCCTTGCTATTTTCAAAATAAACACCTACACACTTTCAAAACATCTTACAAACATTGAAAACATTTTCAAAAAAGATCAACATCTTTGTATACATTCTTACGAACGAGAATCGTTACAAAGATTGCCTAAACAATGGCCTCTTTTACAAAATACTTTCAAAACCACACCAAGCACAATTTCAAACAACAAAAGCAAGTGATCTAGCAAGTAACTAAGAGCCCATGGAAAACCATGGATGAAAAGGGTGCTAATACCTTCCGTTTTCATAATCTACCCCCCGAACTCAAGAAACAATCTCAAAGGTCTTTCCTGTGCTTTTTCACCTTTCCTTTTGGATAAAAGAAAAGTCGATGGCGACTCTTGCTAACTGCAACATTTACGATAAAATGCAAAAACAATCAAGTCAGTTCTCCCACCGTATCACAGTATGTCTGTAATTGATTCTGCATAGAATTTGATTTTGATAGAGATTTGATTCATCTTTAATATACTGATTTGATTTGGATTTATAATATACTTGATTGAGTATGATTCTATGATTGATCTTCTGTATATTTATTTCTGGAGATTTGAATGAAGGTTTGATTTAGTAGTGTTTGATTTTATTTTATTTTGTTTTTGTAACTTTAGTTTAGATTTTGATTCACACAGTACCCGTTAGTACAAAAAAAAACATGCACAATATTTCGTGAATCTACACAGTACCTGTTTATGACTTGGGCCTGCGCTTTTTATTTGATTTAGCCCAGTTCATTATTTTCACTAATACAACAAAGGAACTATTAAACTTCCAAACCAGGCCCAAATGACTTTTTTTCAAAACAACAAGATATAAGTTTAAAAAAACAGCAAGAACAAGTTATCAGCCTTGATTCCACGCTTTCCCTTTTAATGCGTACTGGGTCTAGTCTGGTTTTAACAATTTAATCCAACAGATTTTTCTAAACAACAATCCTTAATAAATAAATTATGTAAATAATAATTAATGTAATATCTTTTAATAATAATAAATGAAAGCATTAATAAAAAAGTTTATCAGCAATAAAAATATATCACTTTTATTTTAATAAATAAATATATTTTTTTATTAAAATAATAATATCGAACACTTAAAAATAATACTTTTTCTAAAGCAGCAATAATGCAAGACCACAATGTGCCTTAGCTTCATTAAAATCTTAATGGGCCTATACATTGATAAGCATACCCCCTCTTTATTGTTCCTAACTAAAACAAAAATGGGCCAACATGAATTCTAATGGATTTTTAGATTGCAACTTCACCCCCCTTTCTTTTACTAAAACAATAATACTTGCATGAGCCTTAGTTATTGATACACCCCTCTATTTACTGTTTAACCCCACATAAAATAGGCTTATCAATTTTTAATTTTAACCTCTCTTTTAAACTAATAACAACTATTAATAATAAGAGCTTAATAATTATTCGAATAATTTTATTTTCGAATCGTATGGGCCATTGGCCAACATGTTACACGAATGGATACACGAGTCTTTCTGATTTTAGCAAGCCCCGCTCTCCTGAATTTAAGGTTCACCCCCCTAGTTGGATAAAGATGGGCCATCAGATACTGATGTACTATCCTTAATTAAATGTTTCTACTATTTTAATCTCGAAGAATGGAACTATCGAGGTAGGACAAATTTAGGGTACAACAGCTGCCCCTATTCAATTATCTTCCAATCGAATAGTGCGAGAAAATGCAGGTTTGGCGCATTCTGATTGGGAGTTTATTGAATACTTGGAATACCCAAAATTTGTCCGACCAATCATAAGGTTACGCTGATGTAGCACACCCTTACGAGTCTTGAGAAAACAGGTGAAGTTGATGATATATCGCTTAGCCGAGTTTGATAATGAGGCAGATAGTCTTTGATCTTAAAAGCGTGGATTCGTATGTCTTGGCTTATTCACCTATTAATACCTGATGGTGCATGGCTGCTTGAAGACTGAGGCCATGTGTTACGTTTCTGAATCGCTGCATGATGTCTGAGGCGATGTTTCGAGCGTGAATAAATTGCGGCTTAGAGGCTATGTGTTTGAGTTCCGAGAATGCATTGCGGCTTAGAGGCAATGTGTTGGCTTGGATAATACATTGCGGCTTAGAGGCAATGTGTTGAGTTTGGGTAATACATTGAGGCTTAGAGGCAATGTGTTAAGTTTGGATAATACATTGCGGCTTAGAGGAAATGTGTTGAGTTTGGATAATACATTATGGCTTAGAGGCAATGTGTTGAGTTCGGGTAATACATTGCGGCTTAGAGGCAATGTTATGAGTTTCGAATACATTGCGACTTAGAGGCAATGTGTTGAGTTTTGAGGATACATTGCGGCTTAGAGGCAATGTTCTGAGTTTGGGTAATACATTACAGCTTAGAGGCAATGTTTTGAGTTTGCGAATACATTGCGGCTTAGAGGCAATATTTTGAGTTTTGAGGATACATTGCGGCTTAGAGGCAACATGTTGAGTTTTTCAAATACATTGCGGCTTAAAGGCAATGTTATGAGTTTTGCAAATACATTGCGTCTTAGAGGCAATGTTCTGATTTTTGCAAATACATTGCAGCTTAGAGGCAATGTTATGAGTTTTGCAAATACATTGCGTCTTAGAGGAAATGTTCTGAGTTTTGAAAATATGTTGTGGCTTAGAGGCAATGTTCTGAGTTTTGCAAATACATTGCGGCTTAGAGGAAATGTTCTGAGTTTTGAAAATACATTGCGGCTTAGAGGAAATGTTCTGAGTTTTGCAAATACGTTGCGGCTTAGAGGCAATGTTCTGAGTTTGCGAATACATTACAGCTTAGAGGCAATGTGTTGAGTTTTGAGGATACATTGCGGCTTAGAGGCAATGTTCTAAGTTTTGTTCATTATTACATGGAGACTTAGGTAATGGGATGAACGCGTCATGACATGGGGACTTAGATGACAGGTTGGCTTGCAGAAGAAGTTTTTGGTTAATGGACCCTTAGATGATTGAATCGAGGGTAGTATTGTTTGTTTGCTGCATGATACATGCGTATGATGTTTGATATTGAGATGTTTGGATGTATGTGAAATGTATGATGTTTGACATCGATATAGAACCCTGAATATATACGTATTGTATGAAAGAATGTGTAGTGTATGTATGTTTGGATATGCCAGATGTGTGTATGTATGAAATGTGCGTAAGATGCACGTATGCCTTGGAACGTTATGAAGACTATTTTTGTCATTTTCTCCTTTAAACCATTGGCTCAGAGTTACTGATCCCTGGCGTTGTGCGTTGTCGTAGCATTGTTGATCTTGAACATAGTGAACAACATTAGCAAAGTTTGAATGTTGATTTTGCATTATGAGCGCGTGTGTAGACGTTGACGTAGATATTGGAATATGCATAGACTCTTATGTTGTAAGCACTGATGCAGACATGCGTATAGAATTTGTATTGTTGATGCAAGAGTAGACATCTGCGTGGACATGTGCAAACGTAATCCTCGTGTTGCAAGTGTAGCCATAGGCGTTGTAGACTTTGTGTATGGACGCATAGATGTAGGAGTAGGCACAACCATGTGTATGGACGTAGACGTGGATTTTCCTTTGATATTTTTCTAACCAAAATGTTTTTCGATATTTTGTCAAATGCTTTTATTTTGTTAATTCCCCAAAATGATTTCAAGACAATATTCACAAGTAATAATCGTAGTATTTTGTAAACAAATCTGAGAAAAGAAAAACATAATTTGAAAGATATAAAGAAAACAAATGTTTTATTGATATGCCTCAGAGTAGGCGAGAACAAAAGATGCAATTCCTAGAAAGAAGTAATTACAGAACGTTTTAAAACAGTAAATGGCAATGAAAAAAGATAATCGCTACTGTTGTTCCCCCATATATTTTGATGATCTTATCTCCTTCGCTTCTGAGTTATATGATTCCAATCTATCCTTCCCTTCGTGGTTCGTAGTCGTAGCTCTTAGATCACAGTCTTTTTGTTCTTTATTTCTTTGTATGAAATCCCTAACTTTTGCCTGGATTTCCCTTTCGGGTTTTCAATCCACCCGAATGATTTTCTTGTTATAAGCCCCTAATTTTTGCCTGGATCGCCCTTTAGGGTTTTAGATCCACCAGGACGCTCCTTTTTGCCTAAGTCTCCCTTTTTGGGGTTCGAGCTTAGCGAGCTCTTTATACATAGTATTTTTTACTGCGTCTGAATTTTCCAGATGTGGTAATTCTTCCCCATCCATTATTGTGAGGATGAGACCACCTCCGGAGAATGTTATTTTTGACTACATATGGACCTTCGTATCCATTTACCACGTGAATCAAGGCGAGGTAGTAGAATCTTCTTGAGCACTAGATCCCCTTCCTTGAATATTTGAGGGCGGACTTTCTTGTCGAAGGCTCTCTTCATTATCTTTTGATGTAGCTGACTGACAGAAATTTGTCAATCGTTTTTATTTAATAAGGTTGAGTTGGTCAAGTCGTGTCTGCACCCACTCTACTTCTTCCAGCTTTGTTTCCCTCGGGACCCAAAGTGATGGTATCTCAACTTCTACCGGGAGCACCGCTTCCATGCCATATACTAGTGAGAAAGGAGTCGCGCCTGTCGATGTGAATACAGAGGTGCGATAGCCATGCATGGTGAAGGGGAGCATTTCGTGCCAATCTTTGTATGTCTTCACCATCTTCTGGATGATCTTCTTGATATTTTTGTTGGCTGCTTCGACGGCCCCGTTCATCTTTGGTCTGTATGGTGAGGAATTATGATGCTCGATTTTGAAGTTGTCGCACAGTTCCTTCATCATCTTGTTGTTTAAATTAGACCCGTTATCTGTAATTATCTGGCTTGGGACACCGTACCTGTATATGATGTTCTATTTGATGAAGCGTGTAACCACTTGACTTGTTACGTTGGTGTAAGATGCTGCTTCTACCCATTTGGTAAAGTAGATGATGGCTACCAATATAAAGCGGTGTCCGTTGGATGCTTTCAGCTCGATCATGCCAATCATATCAATTCCCCATATTGAAAATGGCCAAGGGGAGCTCATGACGTTTAGAGGAGTCGGTGGTACATTTATCTTGTCAGCATAGATCTGACATTTATGACACGTTTTCGTGTAGTGATAACAATCGACTTCCATTGTTAACCAATAATACCCTACTCACAGAATATTTCTAACCATGGTGTGCCCATTTGTATGAGTCCCAAAAGTACCCTCGTGGATTTCTCTCATGAGTGCATCTGCTTCTTGCTTTTCCACACACCTGAGTAGTACCATGTCGTAGTTTCTTTTGTATACCACTCCATTACTCAGAAATAATTTTAAAGCTAACCTTCGCAAGGTTTGCTTATCAATGATAGAGGCATTTTCTGGATATTCATGCCTTTCCAAATACTTCTTGATGTCGTAAAACCAAGGTTTGTTGTCAGGTCCTTCCTCAATAGCAAGGTAGTGTGCAGGCTCTTTGAAATGTCTGATTGTAATACGTGGTTCGTGATTCGGCCAAGTCACTTTGAACATAGTTGATAGGGTTGTCAGGGCGTCTGCCATTTGATTTTCTTCTCGTGGGATATGACTGAAAGTGATCTCTATAAATTCTGTGGCTAACATTAAAACATGATCCCGATATGGAATCAATTTAGGGTGTTTAGTATCCCATTCGCCATTAACCTGGTATATGACTAATGCAGAATCCCCAAATACTTCGAGGTACTTTATTCTTAAATCGATGGCAGCTTTCAGTCCTAGTATACAGGCTTCATATTCAGCGATGTTGTTGGTGCAGTCAAAACACAACCTTGCAGTGTAGGGTTTGTGATAATTCTTTTGAGATGTCAATACTGCCCCTCCATCGTGACCTAGTGCATTTAAAGCCCTGTCGAACATGAGTGTCCAACGTGCCCCTGGCTCGGGCCCTTTGTCAGGTCCTGGTATTTCGTAGTTAGCTATAAATATGACATCCTCGTCGGGAAAGTCAAACTTCATAGGCTGATATTCTGATAGCGGTTAGTGAGCCAGATGATCGGCTAGTATACTACCTTTGATGGCCTTCTGTGTGACATATTGGATGTCGTATTCTGATAGTAGCATCTGCCATCGTGTGATTCTTCCGGTATGAGCTGGCTTTTTAAACACGTACTTTAGAGGATCTATTCTTGCTATTAACCATGTAGTGTGGGTCAACATATATTGTCTCAACCTCTTGGTAGCCCAAGCCAACATGCAACAAGTTTTCTCAAGGAGTGAGTACCCTTTTTCGTAGTCCGTGAATTTCTTACTGAGGTAATAGATCGCGTGCTCCTTTCTACCTGTTTCATCATGCTGTCCCAAAACACAACCCATTGATCCTTTGAGCACCGTCAAATACATGATGAGTGGTCTTCCGGGGACTAGCGGCATTAAGACTGGTGGCTCTTGCAAATACTATTTTATCGTCTCGAAGGCAGTTTGACAATCATCATTCCACCCTACCGTTTGATCTTTTCGTAATAACTTGAATATTGGCTCGCACGTAGCGGTTAGATGCGATATGAACCTTGAGATGTAATTCAATCTCCCTAAGAAACCACATACTTCTTTTTTTGTCCTTGGTGCGGCCATCTCTTGTATAGATTTTACTTTGTCGGGGTCCACCTTGATACCCCGTTGGCTTACAATGAAACCTAACAATTTGCCTGATCTGATGCCAAATATGCATTTATTCGGATTTAACCTCGGTCTGAACTTACGCAGGTGCTCGAATAACTTTTGCAGATGTATGATGTGTTCCTCCTCCGTATGGAATTTGGCAATCATATCATCTACGTATACTTCAAGCTCCTTGTGGATCATATCATAGAATAACGTGACTGTTGCCCTCTGATAGGTTGCCCCTGCGTTCTTGAGACCTAATGACATTACTTTGTAGTAGAAAGTTCCCCAAGGTGTCATGAAAGTAGTCTTTTCCATGTCTTCAGACGCCATTTTGATCTGATTATAGCCTGAGAAACTGTCCATAAATGAGAATAATGAGGCTTGAGCTGTGTTACCCACTAGGACATCCATGTGGGGTAACGGGAAATTGTCCTTGGGGCTTGCCCTGTTTAGGTCTCGATAATCTTCACATATGCGCGCTTTTCCATCTTTCTTTGGTACTAGTACAATGTTAGCTATCCAGGGAGGATAATCTACCACTGCTAGGAACCCTGCATCAAATTGTTTGAGAACCTCTTCTCTGATTTTGCTAGACATATCTGGACGAGTTCTTCTGAGTTTTTGTCTGACTGGAGAACACCCTTCTTTGAGAGGTAGTCTGCGCACCACGATGTCTGTATCCAACCCTGGCATGTCCCTGTAGGACCAAGAAAATATATCCATATACTCATGTAATAACTTGACTAGTCTGTCTTTAACGCTCTGCTCCAACATTTCCCCTAGCTTGATTTCTTTCGGGTCTTCCTCTGTGCCCAGGTTAATGGTCTCAATAGCCTCTTGATATGGTTGTATGTTGTCAGCCTTTCGCTCTATTTCCTTTTCCATTTCCTCAGAGAGTTCAAGATCTTCATCATCTTCCTCGTCGACTTGATTGATAGGAGCATCAAAATCGTATCGGGTCTTAGCAGTAACGTTATCGGTAATTCCGGGCATGGATTTGCACATTTATCATGTTTTGGTGCATATTTTAGTGCTTGGGATTTGAAAATGCGTATGCAGAGAAAGTATTGCCATTTTTTAAATTTAATAGATAAATGTAAAAGAAAGACAAGGATCTTGATTGAAAACAAAATATAACTTTTATTAATTGTAAATATTGTCTGAAACCAAAAACAGGGAAAACCCTTACAAGCAACCCCTATGCCTCGGGTTCGACATAGGTTCTTTCAAAAAAAGAAATATTACTTAGAAAATAAAAATATCTCAGGAATCTCCACAGCAGTCCATCCTTTGAGCACTTCTCCTGGGGCACCCTCTTTGGTGAAGTCAGTTGCCCTTTTGGTATTGATTTTGCTTTATATCATCGCCACATGTCCGCCATGCTTTGTTCCTTTGCTGACAAAAGTCTCTTGGATCAGAGGGAAACATGCTTTGCCTTTTGGAGTAGATTTCAACGATTCATAGCCTAAACCAAAGTGATTCTTCTTCTTAGGAATTTATGGGAGCTTTCCCTAGTGTTTCGAGGCATTACATCCCATAGTCGTTTGCAAATCTCTCCATGATGTTACTTTAGTCTTGTTACCCTTCTTGGCTAGTAATGTCACCATTGAAGCAATTTCCAAGGCTTGGAACGGGGTAGCTATACAGTCTTCATCGTCACTGATATATTTGTACGATTCAATGTGGCTTACGAAAATGTCTTCCTCGCCGTCAATTATGATTAACTTTCCTTCCACTAGGAACTTCAATTTTTGATGCAGGGTCGAGGTTACTGCCACTGTCGCATGGATCCAAGGTCTCCCTAGTAAGCAAGTGTATGCTGGTTCAATATCCATGACTTGGAAAGTGATATTGAAGATATGCAGCCCAATCTTAACTGGAAGGTCCACCTCTCCTAACACCGAGCTTCGAGAACCGTCAAATTCCTTTACTATCGTAGAACTTGGTCTTATTACCACATCGTCTATTGTTAACTTTATGAGACTTGACTTTGGCAACACATTAAGAGCGGAATCGGTGTTAGTAAGAACCCTGTACAAATGGGTAGTACCTATTTGCATGGTAATGTGGAGTGCCTTGTTATGGGCTCGGCCCTATGGCGGTAATTGACTGTTGTTGAAACCCAGGTAGGATCCGGGTGTTAGATTTGCTACGACATTGTCAAATTGATTTACTGAAATTTCTTTTGCGATATGAGCTGAACTTAATACCTTCATTGAAGAATCCAGGTGTGCTTCAGAGTTGATGAGTAGCGAGAGTATGGAGATTTTTGCTAGAGTTTGGTGGAGCTGATCCACCACTCTGTAGTCACTCTTTTTGATTATTTTCAGAAACTCTTCTGCCTCTTGATCGGTAAAGTCTTTGCTCGAAGATTCTGTTTCTTGATTTGTATCAACCACTGCTTTTCATTTGTCCTTTGTTGGAATCACATCCGTCTTTTTTGATAGTTCGGCTCCAAAAATTCGACCACTTCGGGTCATACCTCATGTCCCTGCTATATTTGAAATTGCAAGTCCCTGACTTGGGGATGGCCCGCTTTCTTGTTTCACTCTGTTGATGTACACGACTGAGTCATAACTCCATGGTACTGCCTTGTTATTTTCATAAGGGATAGGTGACGGTCCCTTAATTACCATCGTGGCTTTTGGAGTTGTGGGTATTAATAGAGTCTACTTAGGTGCTCTTCTTGTGATCTCTGTTGATTCTCCCCACGGGATGACTAGAGTTTTCTTGGTAAGAATTGGGCCCTGGCAAGGGATTAACAGTGGCTTTTTCCTTCTAATCATGGCTACATATTTTTCCTCAGGGTACAGTCCGAATTGGACTATCCTCTGATCCACTAGCTTTTCCAGAGTTGTTTCAAAAGCTTCATTATACTCTAACAAGAATTCACATTCGAACAAATATTCTTTTAATAGGTTGATAGAGGATTTTGCCTTCATGGTTTCCCCAAAGTCAGTGACCACCTCAATTGCATTTATTGTTGGCCCATTGTGCAGAGGCATAGGGTTTGATTTGATGTTAGGCTTCTCAAAGGTGATGTCTTGAGATTCTAACAAATCCTGAACCTTATGCTTGAATTCCCAACATTGTTCAATGGTGTGCCCCGGAGAGTTAGCATGGTACTCACACCTAGCTTCGGCATTGTATATTTGCGTGAGTGGCCTGACTGGAGGAGCTAAAGGCTTGATTTCCACCAAGGATGCCTTAACCAAGTGTTGTAATAACTGGCTTAGTGGCATGGGCAGTGGATCTAAATTTCTGGGTGGCCTTTTAAATTTGTCTTGCCTTTGTCCTTGTGGGATAACCAATGGTTGTGAGGCCACAAAATTAACTTCTCCCTCCTTTCTTCTTGGGAAATTTGAAGTCGGTATTTTTGAATTGTAAGGGGAATTTGACGACCCCCTGATATCTTCCCACTTTTTAAACCAATTTCGATTCTTTCGCCAATAGTCACTAGGTCTGAGAATCCCGACGAGACACTTCCCACCATTTCTCATAATAAAGCCCTTGTAAGGTTCCCATGAACATGTCTACGAGTTCTTTTTCCAGCAATGGTGGTTGTACACGGGATTCCATCTCCCTCCATCTTTGAGCATATTCTTTGAAGGATTCTTCCTTCTTTTGGAACAGATTTTGGAGTTGCATACGGGTAGGCGCCATGTCCAAGTTATACTTATAATTCTTCAAGAAAGCATTAGCAAGGTATGCCCATGTTCGGATATGTGTTCGTTCCAATTGCATGTACCAGTCTAAAGATGCCCCACTCAGACTGTCTTGGAAACAGTGGATCATTATCTTCTGATCATGGGCATGGGCATGCATCTTCCTGCAATACATACGAAGATGATTCCTTGGACAAGTGAGCCCTTTGTATTTTCCAAAGTCGGATACTTTGAACTTTGGCGGTATCACCATATCAGGAACTAGACCCATTTCCAGAGCGTCTACTTCAAAGGCATCAAAACCATCCACAACTTTTAACCTTTCCTCTAGAGCTTTATACTAATTCATTACCAGTGCATTATCTGCAGTGTGAGTACCAGTCGTCTTTAAGGGTGCCTGGTGAGCATCTTCTGGGTCATGATCTCCGTATTACAAGTCTAGGTAGTTGTCTGCATTGTTGATTGGAATTTGTAGGGTATATGATGCCCTTACTTTTGATGGTGGTGGGATAAACCCTTTAGTTTCAACCTCTTTCTAGGCCATGGCGGACTTTTGGGGTCCTGCTTCCGGCTCTTTCTTTGGTTGGTGACCGCTCGATGCACCAATGGTTTGGGCTACCTCTTCAAAAGCTACCCTGGGAATTTGGTTCTGCCTGTCAATAATGTTCTTCAAATCTAGAAGAACTTGACTCAAATCTCCTTTCATTGAGCTTACGTCACCCTTTACTTGGTCAAGATCCTCTTTGAACACAGCTTGAGTCTCCTCGATTTGTTCCATTGCTTTTTGTTGATGGGCCCTTGTTTGATATGGAGGCCAAGGAGGTGGAGGTCTTCTTTTACCAATGACTTAACTGGAGAGATTTTTAAAGCAAATGAGTTTTGATATGACATGCAAGTGTTTTATAAATGCATGTGTGCGAATGGATGTGCATGAACATGAAATGATTTCTTGTTTTAAATGTCTTATTCATTTGGGTACATGCTTGTATTTTACTTATTATTTTATTTGGTGACTAGCTTTAAAATAGACGCGTCGTCGAGATAGGGAAACAAAATGCATTTATTGAAAGTAACATAATCAAGATATTGAAAAATATTACAAATTGAAATCAAAACTTGTTTGCACAAACATAAATAAAAGGAACTAAATCTTCTAGGTGCACCTGCGTATGTGTGCTCTGAAGCCATCAACCATTGTTCGGCAGAGCTGGATAAAGTCTTCAATGTCCTTCAGAAGAGGAACCATTACATTCTCTGCATCTTTTAAACTTCTAGGAATGTCCTCGATGAGATTGTTGGCTAGGAAGACGAGCTTTTCATGTTTGTCTTTGTAGTACCTGTATTCCTGATAAAAATGTGGGATTATCTTATGGATATCTCTCCCATCTTGGGCAATCTTGGTATACTGCTCTTCCCAATACATATTTTCACCCCTCATTTCTGTATAAATCCTTCGTTGGATGAGGAAATCCTTTTGAAGACCTTGCAGCTCTAAACATACATGCTCATATTCTCGAGTTCTTCGAGTCAGGAGTTTCTCCGCCTCTATCCTTTCAAGGCGTGCTTTGACCTCTGATTCTTGGTTGTCTTGAAGTTCAGTGGCAAGGTACTTTACTTGCTCTTCTTGATCTAAGGAAGCTTGTGCTAAACTTTGGATTTGGGCTCTTAGATTTTCCTCTAGCACCTTCTTGTCATGTGTTTCCTTTTCATACCATCTAGTTAACCTTCCAATTTTAGCGGCGGCCTCCTCTAACCTTTGGTTATGGGAATCTAGGTTGAATGTTGCGCTCAACATCCCTTCAGTTGTACGCTTTTGTTTGAGAATTTCTTTCTCCAATTCCTTTTGACTTTTCTCAATTTGTTTGTCCTTCGACTCAAGTATAAGCTGCATTTGTTTATTTTCTTTGGTCAGATTGAGGAGATTGAGTTCCAATGCTTCTTTCTCTTTTTGAACTTTCTTTAAGGCATTTTTCAGATTATCGACTTCCTCCAAAGATATAGGTGTTATCTCTGGGACCTCTGATTTGTACTCTGGATCTTTCTCGAATGGCAGCTTGATAATTCATACCCTATCTCGGACCCATTTGGTGTAGGGTTCTCTTGCTATGGCATTCTTTCTTTCGACTTTCCTCTTGTAAACCTTGTTCTAGGCTCGAATAACCTTGTTGAGAAACCCTTGGTCTTCTATGCCCATCTTATGGATGATAAATGGTCGGAGCTGTCCGTCCGAAGGTTTGTCTTCCAAAGTATACCCTAACTGTCGTAGGGCCAAAGTAGGGTTGTAATTAATACAGTCTCACGATCCAATCAAAGGGACATTAAGAAAGTCCCCACAACTAATAGTGATATCACCAATATCCAGCTTCCTTGCATACCATGATATAGAGTTTGCAGTGAGAGATCTTAATTTTTGTGCCACTCGTATCTGATCAATTCTGGGATAATATAGTCTTCTTTGTAGAGATGAGTCATGAACCAAGTACATAGAAGCGTGATGCAACAATTTAGCGTGCCTTTTCTCTTTTCATACATCATATACAAAATGTAATAAATTTCATCAAGAAAAGGGGAGTAGGATCCGTATTAAAGACTTTCGTACCCCAAAATATGCTAATGGCCGCGGGGTCAATATAGTCCACAGTCCGAGGAAATAAAATTACACCAAATACCAACAGCCCTAAACAGTCAACATAAGATTCCCACTCCTTATAATTAGAAAATTCTAGTGCATTAGCTTCCAAGTATATCCTTTTGATTCCTTGTATTGGACCTTTTGTTCGGTAATTTTGCACTAACTCAGGGTAGGGGATCCCTAAGCCTTTTGCCAAAACTTTGACTTCAACAGTTTGTCCAATACCTACATAGGCCTTTTCTTTGGAAAAATTCAGAATTCTGTCAAATTCTTCCAGAGCCGGTGTGTGATACGGTGGGAGAGAACTGACTGTTTTTTAAAATGCTGGTTTGTGTTTTGCGTTTGTATTCGAAAAATGTCGCGGTAAGCAAGAGTCGCCACCGTCTTTTATTTTATCCAACGAGGAAAGGAAAAAAGCATAGAAAAATTCCTTTTTCGAGATGTTTCTCGGGTTCGGGGGGTAGATTATAGAAAGGGAAGGTGTTAGCACCCTTTCTATCCGTGGTTATCCACGGGCTCTTAGGTACTTGCTCAAAGTGTTTTCAAAAATTGCTTTTCTTTGTGTTTGTGGGTTTGAAAAAGTTTTTGTTTGAAAGGTGTAAGTGTGAAAATTTGTTTTGTTTTGAAAGAGGAAGTACTTAAGAACCATATACCTACTCGGAAAAGGAATCGTTCTATGCTATATTCCTTTAGACAATGCTATCCCACTATTGATAAGTAGGTAACATCGTCGTTGGAGTTTTAAGGGTCAATTCGATTAAGGGACGTGCGGTCACTAAAGCAATGTTAGGATGCCTTAGAAGTAACCCTAATGTCTTAGATCATTTTTCCGAGGCAACTGTTTCGAGGCAACTATGATCTTTGGACAAGAGGGCGACCTCTAAAATTTCCTATACTCAATGACCGCGTTCGAAGGCAACCAAGTGAGGTGTACCCTAAGAGTGCGCATGTGCGAGTGTGTTGTTTTCAGTTAATTTGTCTTTGTACATGTGTTTACCGTGGGAATTGGTAAACAACCGCTGATCTTCCAAAAGGTTACTTATTTGGTGACTCGCAGGATCGATCAGATTGATCCTAAGACATGGTTGATTTTGGGGTTTTGACTAAGTTTGATAATGATTAAATGACAAGAAAATAAAGAAGCTTTATGTAAATTGCATGAAGAAGAAAACTTGATAGAATAAAGGAAGGCTTGAAATGAAGGCTTCGACTGGAAAAGTAAATGAAGAGCAATAAAGTTCTGGAAAATAAATGACTTTGATTAATTAAAGTGGTGTTTCACACATACATTCTCAACAATTCTTTCGCTCACACTGGGTACTTGAATCTATATGAGTGACTTGTATATAATTGTGAACACACGCGAAAAACTCCGTGAACTACTAATATTTATACTAAACACATCTCAGGTAGCCGTCGGGCAGTTACGCTGCTTCGAGATGGCTCCACTTGGCACGCTCACAACATTCGACGCTCCAGATCTTGGCACGTTGCACTTGGTAACCGCTGGGAACCATTTTCCCTCCAAACGTTTGAATCTCAAACCGTTCCACTCTGAGCATCGAACTCCTTTGTCGAGAAACACCTTCGACGTCGAAGGCAACATGATTCTTACTTAGAAGAAATTCTCTAAGTACCTTGCCATCTCCTGATGAGCATTTCGACAGAACCAGCTGGTCGAAACCATCCTTCACGCTTAATGGCTTATATTAATAAAACAAGGGTGTCGAGTTTTAGGAGCCAACAAATTGCCCCCCAAGAATGCCTTATTTCGACGCTGAAAAGAAAAAGGCATTCTTTGAGATTCCACTCGACACCTGTCTTTCATTCTTAGCCACAAATTAACCTGTGCGCTTTTTGTCTTCTACCAACCACTGACAATCCCAAGAAAAAACCATCATTCCATCTGTACCTAAGACGTCACCTCAGTATGGCGTTTAGCGTGCCCAATGTCTTTTCACAAATTGTCATCATGACAATTTCCCAAAAACGAGGGCGCACGCTGCACCTTTTCGTTTCTGCAGAACGGCTATGTCAGCGAAGGAGCGCCACGTGCCCCACTATCTTCTGCAACATTAAATGGCCTCGAATTTTGTGATTTCCCAACCACTATAAATAGCGCTAGGTACCCATTGTGGGACTTTTTCACGCTATCTGCATTCAAAACCTCATTGCTGAACACAAAATCTCTGCAAACTTGCAAACACTTTGTTCTTCACTCCACCTTCAACCTTAACTCAACAATGGCTTCAGGTTCCTCTAACGCTCCTAGTTCTAACATCCCTTCCAGAAATGCTAAACCCAAAATCTTCTCAACTGTTCCAACAGTTACCCCTACAGGCCAACGAAGGGTTCCTGAACCCCTGGAAACTGCTGAGCGTGAAGCTTATTCACACCAACTAATGATTCCGGTTGGATACTCCAACCAAATCTTCGCCATGTCTGGCCCGTTATCCACATGCATTGATGAATCCATGAAGATCAATAACTTCTTTCCAGTGCTTGAGGCGCTCAAACCTGTTGGGTGCTCTAAAAAAGCTGCAGATGACAACGAAGATCCCGCTAAGGAGAAGATAGATCTTCGCTTCTTCAATAGGGGTGTTAGGGATTTTAGGTCTAGCCCTAGCCTCACACTTGACTACAACACTTGGCTAGAGAAAATGGAAAAAAGCCAGGCTTCGATCTGGAAGAACCTGGGGATATACGACCTAGTCATGCTGTCGAAGACGGGTCTCAACTACTCCCCTGAGATGCTGATAGCCTCTTTGCTTTTCTGGGATTACACTCATTTCACTTTCCACATTCCTTGTGGAATGCTAACACCCACGCTTTTCGACGTGGCTGCCATCACCGGCCTTCGACCCACTGGGGATTATTTCGACCCAGAGGAAATGTCGGAGGATCAGATTGGATTCTCAGCTACGAAACCCACATATACCACCTATATCAACCATTACCATGATAGGTCGATAGCCACTGTGACGGATGTAGAGCATATTGCGTTTCTAGCCCTTTGGCTGTCACGCTTTATGTTCTGTACAAAGTCTCTACAGGTGACAAAGAAGATGGTCACCCTCGCCACACAGCTTCACCATGGCCAAAATATTTGTTTGGCAGAATTAATCCTGGTGAATCTGTACGAGTCGATCAGCAGTGGAGCGACTCTGTTAAAGGTCATCAAAAATAGAGCCAGTCTGTTGCTTGCAGGACCCTTTTGGCTACTTCAACTGTGGCTCAATGCCACTTTCGAGTCTTTCTTACCTCAGAAAACTCAAATAAATGAGCAAGCTCCTGAGATAGCAAATAGGCGTATCGAAGGCACCAGATTAGCTCTACTGACCCCGACTGAAGATGGGCTGGAGCTTCAACAGACTTTTGCAAACTTCGTCTTGATGTTTGCAAAAAGAAAAGAATTCACTTCGACCATGGCTCCTTTCGCTCGTCGAAAGGTTGGTCCAGAATGGTTCATCAGGCCCCATCCCAAGTCGTCAGGTGACCCTCATGTCGAAGAACACACAATAATGTGGGAAGCATTTCTCACACCCAGAATAATGCCACTGCGCTTTAAGAGCTCCAAGACTCACCTGAGCTTGATCGCTTACCAACCAAACTTGGTCTCTCGACAGTTTGGTATCATTCAATCACTTCCTTCTCCTATTTTTCCTAAGGAGAAATCCATGTTATATTTTTGCAATGACTATACTGAAGATGCTGCCACCAAGCATATTGGCAGGTATGCAGGTCGAACAGTACTTTCACTGTTCGATTATCAACTTAACTTCCTCTGTTCACCATCCTTCGAAGACTGGTGGAAGAGTTACTATGCTGAAGAGTTCCTCGACGAGAAAGATTTTGTGGACGAACTTCAGAAGTCTTTCGTTCTAGTCCTTGACAAAATAAAGAAATGTATGTTCACCCTTCAAATTATTTTGTCTTTCCATTTCGACTGGTAACTTGTTAATTATAACTTGTCTTCTTTCAGTTGTTCGAAAGCCTGCAGAAAAGAAAGCCGCAGAAGGCCAACAGGGAGGAGGTCCCTTGACAAAACCTCCAGCACCGGCGAAAACTACAACAAGCCATCAGGGGGAAGGTCCTTCGATAAAATCTTCAGCACCAGTAACCAAACTTTTATTATTTCCTTCTGGTTTTAACATTCTGATTTTCGATGTAGAGTTCTAAATCGAACTCCAATTGATTTTCAGGCACCTTCACCCAAGAAACGACCTACACTGACGGTCGAATCTGGGAGTGACGAAGAGGACGAATCTCCCCCCGCTCCTCTTAAACGGAGAAAACTGAAGAAAGATGCTCCTTCTCCTGAGTCTCGACCCACAATCAGAATAAAGGTTGCTGGGAGAAGACCCAGGCCACCTCCAGTGATTATCGAAGAGCCAACGGAGGAGGAGCTAAATGTTTTGCTCAATAAACCTGTCGAAAGTGATAATTCCAGCCCTGGGGCTGAAGTTCCTATGCAGGTAGTTTCTCTGACCATTTTTAAACTCAGGTGTCGATGCTCACGTTCGATTGTGTCTCTTTCTAAACTAGAAGATTCTTCCTCTTCTATTTTCAGGAGACCACTGAAAGTTCAGCACCAAAGACTTCTGAAACACTAGACTCTGCTGAACACAGTAGGCCACAAGAGAAGGAATTGGCGAACAATGAAACCAATGCCGAAACAGAGGAACAACAACCAAAAGAAATTCAAGTGGTCGATCTGTCAGAGGAACAACATGACGAAGGGGATCACGCTGATGCTGGCACTGCTGAACTTCAGGTCGAAGAGAGTCATGTCGATGCAAACACCACTCAACAACTTCAACCCCAAGACAACGCTGTTGTAAGGGTTACTACCTCGACAAAGCATAAGTCTAAAGAAGACTTAGCACTCTTGAAGCAAACTGATCCCATTGGCTACTTGAATTCCATTATCGAGAGTAGGGGAAGTTCATCTGACCTTAGTCATGATGCTTCTACTACATCGGGGAAGTCCACTTCGACTTCTCCTCTTGATGAGGCTTTGATGAAGGTCAAGGCTCATTTCTTCAAGAAAGATTTGATGAAGGCTTTGGAGGGGGATCCCACTGCTCCGTCGTGTTTGGGAGCTGTTTTGAATGGAGTCGACTTGCTTGCTGTGACTCCAGAGGTTTCGAGCTTTATCATGGAGTTATACTCCATTGTTGATCAAGTCTCAGCAGACTATCGACATCAGAGGGGCTTCAACAGCCAGCTCGAAGCGTTACATGGCAAAATTTCTTCTTCCTGGACTGCAGTAGCTGAGACGACTTCTCGAATTGCAGAGTTTTCGAAGCAAAAGGCATCCAAGCAAGAAGAAATTGATGCCATAGATCGAGACAATGCCTCCATAAAGGCGCAAATCGAAGAGCTGGAGGCCAAGATGAATGCTAATACTAAGCGCAAGGAGGAGCTTCTCTCAACTGTTTCAGACACAGAGAGCCAAGCTGAAGTTACACGAGGCCTAGAGTTTGCTGAGAAAGCCCAAGCCTTCGATGACCAAGTTGCTAAGCTAGCCCAGGCGAATTCCTTGTGCAACAAAAGACTGGAGTTGCAGCAGGCCAAGTACCTTCGACTCAGAGATTCTATCCCCTTCTAAATTACTCAGCTATTTAACCATCTATTGTAATATGTATTTGACAATGTAGCCATTTTGGCTAATTCTTATAAAATTTTCCGTCTTGGCTATTTATGGTTAATTTAGTCATTACTTGCTATTTATTTTGATCTCTTGGAGCATGGGTTTATACTTTTTCAAATATTTTCCGTTTACTCTCAAGAGCCTTTTATCTTCACCTAACTCTTCGACTTCATAAGCTCCACCAGAAAAAGTTTGGATAATTCTGAATGGTCCTTCCCATTTGGGTGACCATTTTCCCATGCTTCGATCCCTTCGATCCATGGGGAGAATCACCTTCCAAACTAATTCTCCAAGCGAGAATGCCTTAGGTTTCACTTTTTTATTGTAAGAGTCTTCTACTCTTTTCTTCTGAGTCCTTAGTAGGTCGAGAGCGCGTAGTCTTTCTTCGTCTAAATCTACTAGTTCGTCTAACATCATATCCCAATAAACTTCAGAGGGGATATCATGATGTCTCTGAACCCTTGCAGATTGAAGACAAATTTCCGCTGGCAACACTGCGTCATGACCAAAAGTTAGCCGATATGGTGTTGTACCTATGGCTTCTTTTGGGGATGTTCGACAGGCCCACAAGATCTGGTCTAACGTCTTATGCCAATTTTTTGGCTTCTTCCCAACATGCTTTTTTATCAAGCCAATCACTATTTTATTCGCTGCTTCAACTTGACCGTTTGCCTGTGCATAATAAGGCGTTGATGTTAGGAGTCTAAAGCCTGTTTCTTGAGCGAATTCCTGCATCTTTCGACCGGTGAAAACTGATCCTTGATCAGTCGTTATGGTTTCAGGGATTCCAAATCTAAAGATAATGTTCTTTTGAATAAATTCAATGACATTTTCTTGGTCTACATTGACTAAAGGAATAGCTTCGATCCACTTAGTGAAATAATCAATGCCTACCAATATATACTTCTGGCTCTTTGATGATGCTGGTCGAATCTCTCCAATAAGGTCCAACGCCCATCCTCTAAAGGGCCAAGGTTTCACTATTGAGTGAAGTTCGCTTGCTGGTACATGTTGGATGCCTGTATGGACTTGACATTCTTGGCAACCCTTGGCAAACTCGACACAATCTTTCAAGATGGTGGGCCAATATAGTCCTTGTCGAAACAACAACCATTTCATCTTATGGCCTACTTGGTGAGCCCCACATGCTCCAGCGTGCGTAGTCGAAAGGGCTATGTATGCTTCAGTTTCACTTAAACACTTTAGCAATACCCCTTCAGGCGTCTTTTTAAATAACTCATTACCCATGAGTACGTAACTCAACGCCCTATATTTTATTTTTCGTTCTGTTGAAGCTGCTGGATTTTGTAGATAATCCACAATGGGTTTCCTCCAATCTTGCTCTGACAAATTGTCTATGAACGAAATTTCGAAGTTCCTTCGATCAGCATACCCTAGTCTTGTCGATTTCAAATCTGTTGGTGACAGACAAGTTGCTTTTATCTTTTCTCGAACTTCGATTGCTCTTTGTAATCTCGTTTTTGAAATTTTGTACCCAGATGCAATTTGTGCCAAATCGTTGGCTATTTGATTTTCCAATCTGGGTATGTGTCGAATGTTGACCATTTCGAATTTTTTCAATAAACGATTTGCTATCACAAAGTACATAATGAGATTTTCTCTTATGCACTTATATTCTTTTGTGACTTGCTTAATGACTAACTCTGAGTCTCCCATTATTTCGACTCGAGTTGCCCCCAATTCCAACAATATCTCAAGGCCAGTAATTATAGCTTCGTACTCAGCCTCATTGTTCGAACAAGTACCTGATATCTTGTACTTGAATGTTGTTGGAATTTTTTCTGGAGAAATAATCAAGACCCCTACTCCTGTTCCATCTTTATGGCTGGAACCATCGAAGTAGAGTTTCCAAGGCTCTATCTCCACATAATTTATACTCTCAACTTGGATTAAGTGGTCGACTATAAAGTCTGCCACCACTTGTCCTTTCACTGCCTTAAGAGGCATAAAGGTCAAGGAGTATTCAGTTAATGCTAGCGCCCACTTGCCAATTCGGCTGTGCAGGATGGGTTTCGACAACATGTACTTGAAAACATCAAAATGAGACGAAACATACACATCAACTGGTTTTATATATTGTTTGAGCTTTGTACAAGAGAAATAAAGACATAGACATAATTTTTCAACTTCGCTATATCTAGTTTCTGCATCGTTCAAAACTCTACTAAGATAGTAAATGGGTCTTTCGACTCCATTTTCATCTTCTTGGGCTAACATGCTTCCCAAAGTTTTGTCGGATGCAGCTATGTACAATCTCATACTCTTGTTGCTGCAAGGAGGCACCAAAATAGGTGGCTTTGTGAGATACCCTTTGATTTTGTCGAAGGCTTCTTGTTGCTCATGCCCCCAGTCGAATATTTCCTTATTCAAGCGAAGTAAGGGTGAAAAGGCTTGAACTTTCCCACTTAGGTTAGATATGAATCTCCTTAGGAAATTTATCTTGCCCAGCAGAGATTGCAGTTCCTTCTTGTTCGCTGGCGCTTTCGCTTCCAGAATTGCCTTCGTCTTGTTCTGGTTGATTTCGATTCCTTTCTTGTGGACGACGAAGCCCAAGAAATCTCCAGCTTTTACACAGAATGCACACTTCAAAGGGTTCATTTTCAGACCATGTTCTCTCATTCTTTCGAATGATTGTCGAAGGTGGTCTATATGGTTCTTCCTGGAAACAGATTTTACAACAATGTCATCAATATATACTTGCATAAAAGTGTTAATAAAATCATGGAAGATAGAGTTCATCGCTCGCTGATATGTTGCCCCAGCGTTCTTTAGGCCAAAAGGCATCACTACCCATTCGTAGGTGCCTAAAGCCCCAGGGCATCGAAAAGCTGTTTTCGACACATCCTCTTCAGCAATGAATATTTGATTATATCCTGAATAACCGTCGAGCATACTCAGATACTCATAGCCAGCGGCAGAATCGACTAGCATTTCCGCCACAGGCATAGGATATTCATCTTTGGGTGTAGCAGCATTCAAATCTCTGAAATCTATGCACACCCTCAATGTACCATTTTTCTTAATCACTGGCACAATGTTTGCAATCCATTCGACATACCTCGTAGCTCGTATGAATTTGCACTTCAGCAGTCTTTCGACTTCCGTTTTGATCTTCGACAATATTTCTGGAGCAAAGCGTCTTGGACTTTGCTTGACTGGCTTCTTCCCAGGTTTGATTGGCAACTGAAGTTCTACCAATCCTCTGTCGAGACCAGGCATCTCGTCGTAATCCCATGCAAAACAGTCCTTGAACTCCTTTAACAAATGGATTACTTCCAACCTGAGTTCTGGGTCTATTTTTGCGCTAATGTAAGTTGGCTTTTTCTCTAACCCTTCGCCCAAGTTGATTTCTTCTAAAGGATCCTGCGCTAACATCTTGATGTTGTTCGCTAAGGGGTCCTTTTCGAATCCCAAAGGCTCATCGTCGTAGATAGCGTCGAGCCTTTGTTCATGCGTTCCTTCTGGCATGATATCAGGAGGTTCTGGATCGAAATCCTTTCCAGGACCTGCAGAAGGTAACTCTTGATCATTGGCCTGTGTGGCCATATATTTTACTTCGGCTTCGAGAGCCGTTATCATCTTTGTTTCGGCTACGTAAGCCGAAATTCGCTGCAATGATTGTGACTCAGTCATTGTCACTGAATTCACTTCCCCAACCAGTTGGTTGGATATCAGTTAGCCCACTAAAGTCAATATGGGACAAGTCTTCTCTGTCCCATTGAAAACCATGCTCAGGGTGCAGGTATAGGGAACAAAAAGTATTTGGCGCTGGCGCCAAGTCGAAGTCAGGTGTTGGGCATGGCCCAATGTGAGCCAAGTTTTTGTCGAAGTCTGCCAGCCCTAAGTGATTTACTTCGCCCAGGTAATAGCTTTGATCCGCTTCTATGTTTTCGACCATTCCATCAGGACGCCATAGTAGCAACCTCTGGTGCATTGATGATGGTACAGCTCCAACACCATGTATCCATTCACGGCCCAACAAAAGATTATAATTTGGTTTGGCCGATATGACCATAAACATAGTTGGTCGAAGGATAGATCCTACCTTGATATCCAGTTGGATCACACCCATAGTGGTCCCTATGCCGCCTTCATAATTCGACAGGACCATGTTGTGAGGCTTGATGTTCTCATCGCTTTTGCCTATTTTTCTTAGCATAAAGTGAGGGATGATGTTGATGGTTGTCCCACAATCTACCAAGATTTTATTTACTGTGGTTTCTTCGAGTTTAGCCCTTATAAATAAAGGCTTAAGGTGATTTTGCATCGCCTCTGTAGGAGGTTCGAAGAAACCATTCTGCTCTTCAGTAGCGCCATTATCCATGACGAAGTAGCACACTGGCCTATGCTTGGCCATTTCTTGTTCAACTTCCCAATCGCTTCTTTCGACCTCCACCTGGAGGTTGAACTCTCTTGGCAAAACTGAGACTATGTTCATCATGATATCTAAGGTGTCATCAGACTCAGAGCCATCTTCGTTATCAACTTCACCCTGGTTAGGCCAGACTAGCCTATTGGTTACTGGTTGTCTTTCCAGAGGCTTCCTCTGCTTTCTCTGAGGAACATTTGAACTTGATTCTGCCTTTGGTTCATTAGCAACTTCCCTCTCAGCTTTCCGTCGCCTCTGGTATCTCCTCCATTGAGATCGAGACATGGGATTCTTCCCTTTGTAGTTGCTTGACACCTGGGTCACTTTAGGAGTAGCAACCTGAGGTTCTTTCTTATGTGTAAAAGATGAACCTCTTGGCACTTCGAAGTAGTGCCATCTTTCCTCGCTTGGCCTCTTTCGACCAGATGTTTTGTACCATGTATCTACTGGCACATTAGTTGGAGGCCTGAAAGTCAGTGGCCTCTTTTCTTGATTTGAACCCTTTTGGTGGGTTCTTCTGGGGTCATGTCGAGTATCAACACTTTCCCTTTTTCTCTTTGCTGCTCTTACACCTTGAATATGTTCAGCAGCTTTTTTGTCGAAAATTGAACTGCATCGAGGACACAGCATCACTTCTGACTTCTTCTTCTGGCATCTTTGTAGGAAATCTGCCAGATTTTCATTTTCCCGAGGGAAAGCAGTTTTGTTGGCTTGTTCTTGCCTAATGGCCTCCTCTGATGCTTTTGGTTCAGAGACTTCGACCATGTTGACATTCATGGTGTCTTTGGTGGCAAGAGTCAACTGCTTCATCTGAGTCTCCAAGTCCTCTGTCTGGCCTTGAACTGCAGCCAAGTAAGAACTGGGTTTTGTTCCAGATTTTTGGGCTCCAACTGTCTCCAGCTTTGGGCTTTCGACCGCCTTTTGGACCGCTTCAATTGTTTTTCTAGATAGATTCCCAGAAAAACTGCCAAAGATTGGCATGTTGACATGGTCCTTTGTGACTTCGACCATGGTTATTCCTGGCCTCTTCGACTGGCTTCTGGATGTCTCGATCACGTTCACCTCTGAAGGTTCAGCATAATAGGCTTCAGCCTGCAAAGGGTTGGAGTCCACAGTCATGGGGTCTTGTCAGCAAACTTCAACCTCCCTTCTTCGATAGCGTCTTGCACAAGATTCCTGAAAAGAAAACATTGAGACGTTTTATGACCCAGAAAATTATGATATTTACAAAAGCCTCTTTTCTTTCTTTGATCAAGAGGAGGCACTTTTACCCCTGGGGGTACTATCATTTGGCCATCTTTTACAAGTAAGTCAAAGATTTCATCACATTTTGTAATATCAAAACTATAAGTCTTTTTGGGGAACCTATCGTTGGTCCTTTCCGGACCAGTGGGATTTTTTCCACTTGAGGGGACTAACAGTTTGCAAGAGTATGGTGGCCCTTGTTTCAGTTCCGCTAAATCGACCTCGCTTTCTTCGACGGTTATAGTTCCGTCGAAGGTTTCTGGATCTTCATCATCCATTTCGACATACACTATCCTCTCTCTTTTATGAGTTTTTGTCGCCTTGGCTTTTTCAGCTTTAAGGCGTTCTACCTGTCGAACTCTATCGGCCAATTGGGCCATGTCTCTCAGGTATTGAGTGTCTAACTTCTTCCTAATGGAATAATCTAAGCCGCCTGCGGCTATTTCGACTAACTCATATTCTGGCACTTGTGTAAAGCATCTTGCTTTGAGCAACCTAAACCTATTTAGATATTCGTCTATAGGTTCAGTGAAATGTCTCTTTACACTGGCCAATTCTTTCAGGCTTATCTTGGTTTGTCCCATGTAGAATTACTCATGGAACAATCTCTCCAACTGGGTCCAATGATGGATCGAATTGGGGGGGAGAGTTGTGAACCAAGTAAACGCGTTCTTTGTTAAAGAACTTGGGAAATACTTGATCCTCAGGTTTTCGTTGTTTGAAATATCTCCTGCTTTGATCAAGTATCTTGCCACATGTTCGACAGTAGATTCTGTCGTGTCCCCGGAGAATTTAGTGAACTTAGGGACTTTATATCTAGGAGGTAAGTCTGTTTGTAACACATATTCTGATAGTGGGGATGTGAAGTTGGGCCTACGAAAGCCCATATTCATCCCATTTTGAGTCATGATTCTTTCGATCATGGCTGCCAGATTATTTTCCAAACCCATATTCTGGTATTGGATATGCTGAACTACTTCGTCAGCATTTTGGTTTATGTTGACTATCCTTACCTCTGGGGCTATGACCCTAGGTTCTTCGACAGGCTTCTCCAATCGTTCCCTAAGGTTTTCTTCGACAGGCTGCTGGACTTGGTTGATAGTGGTTTCTTCCTCTAAGAGTATACCTTGGTTTCCCCTTATTTGCGCCCTTTGGGGCTGTCGAATAGGTTGGGGTACCCCAAAGAAATCAGCCAGACGCGTCATTTGCGCTGTCATCTGCTGATTCGACTGGGTGGTTCTTTGTATCAGAGGGTTCAACACTCTACTTAAAGTTTGTGCCAACATTTGAACCATATCATGGTTGCTTTCGTCCATTTGTTGCCTCAAGACTGCTGTCGAGGCATTCGTAAGGCCATGCGCTACTTGGGACGTTCCTCCTAAGAGTTGGGTCCTATTTCTGTTCGCCATACCAACTCCAGAACCTTGGAGTGGCGAAGAGGCACTCACCAAAGGGTCTGAAAAAGTGGACGCAGCGTTCGTCAGGCTAGCCAATTCAGACGTTGGCATGCCATAGAGTGGTTCTCGATTTGGACCGCCTGTCATAAATCCTGGGGGAACATAAGGCCTGGTGCCTAGATTTCCCCTTGGTGGGGGAGTTCCCAAAGGCACTCTGGGGCCAGTGAATGGAGGTAATGGCCCCGTTGTTGTGACCGTTACTGCTGGTGTTGAACCAGCGGTTAGCGCTTCACTTACGGTTGGAATAACCGTTGTTCCCACATTCGTTTGTGGGATTTCGTTATTGTTTGGCGGATTCGCCATCGCTTCTCTTCTTCTGGCAGTATTGTTATTGTTAGTGTATATTCTACCACTTCTCAATAACATGCAATACTTCTCGAAAAAGATGATATTCTGTATAAAAAGGTTAAACTTCAAAATCAACACAAGGTCCCACCGGGTGTGCCAATTTGTTTACCGTGGGAATTGGTAAACAACCGCTGATCTTCCAAAAGGTTACTTATTTGGTGACTCGCAGGATCGATCAGATTGATCCTAAGACATGGTTGATTTTGGGGTTTTGACTAAGTTTGATAATGATTAAATGACAAGAAAATAAAGAAGCTTTATGTGAATTGCATGAAGAAGAAAACTTGATAGAATAAAGGAAGGCTTGAAATGAAGGCTTCGACTGGAAAAGTAAATGAAGAGCAATAAAGTTCTGGAAAATAAATGACTTTGATTAATTAAAGTGGTGTTTCACACATACATTCTCAACAATTCTTTCGCTCACACTGGGTACTTGAATCTATATGAGTGACTTGTATATAATTGTGAACACACGCGAAAAACTGCGTCAACTACTAATATTTATACTAAACACATCTCAGGTAACCGTCGGGCAGTTACGTTGCTTCGAGACGGCTCCACTTGGCACGCTCACAACATTCGACGCTCCAGATCTTAGCACGCTGCACTTGGTAACCGCTGGGAACCGTTTTCCCTCCAAACGTTTGAATCTCAAACCGTTCCACTCTGAGCATCGAACTCCTTTGTCGAGAAGCACCTTCGACGTCGAAGGCAACAGGATTCTTACTTAGAAGAAATTCTCTAAGTACCTTGCCATCTCCTGATGAGCATTTCGACAGAGCCAGCTGGTCGAAACCATCCTTCACGCTTAATGGCTTATATTAATAAAACAAGGGTGTCGAGTTTTAGGAGCCAACAACATGTCAATGGTTATCTATGTTGATTTTAGGTTAAACATCTGATCTTGTCATGCATTCCCTATTACCAAACATCTAACAGTTTATAAGTTACGGAAATTAAATTGTGGAAATTAAACTAACTATTACAAGGCGTCGGGTATTTACATCGCCAAAAGTAACCCTTGAAATTAAAATGCGAAAAGTAAATAAAGCGGTAAAAATATTTAAAGTCCTATTAAGCTATTACATTCCGGAAATAGATACAATATCGAATAAAATGGAACGCGTGCGGGAAATTAAATCAGGCATAAGTTTTTTAGGGTTTTGACCCTTTAATTAAAGAAAAGATTTTTTGTTGTTTTTTTGAATTAAAAAGAAATTAAACTAAGTTAATTATTAAATTAATAAACTAATTAATTAATTAATGAAAATAATATTTTTGGATTTTTGATATTTAAAGAAATAAAAATAATTTGATCAATGTTAATAAAACCTAATTGTCTAAGTTAATTTTAATTATTGCAAAATATATTAAAAGTTATTCCTAATTAAAACTAAATTAATTAAATTAAATATTTATTAACAAAAATAAAATACTGAAAATTAATTTAATAAACAAAATATTTTTTGGTTTTTAATTTTAATGAAAAAAAAGATTTAATTGGTTAGTTAATATGAAAAATAAAAACAATAAATAATTAAGCAAAATAAATAATAAAAGAGAAGAGAAAAAGTTAGGGTTTGGGCCTGTTCAGGGGGGTGAGAATGGAAATTGTGGCCCAATTTCGTTGGCCTGGCTTGACTTTTCCCGATTCCATGTGTGCACTTTGACCAGGTAGTATGGTGGACATCACATCTGGACCACCAGATCTGGCCTAGGGCCATCTGGCAAGTGATTGAGTGAGGCTGTATGATAGATCACGCGCTGGAGTTTACACTGGATAACCTGTGAAAAAATAATAACAATGCAATATGGGGGACCTGGGATTCGAACCCAGGTCCTGTTGGATATGGGATACACGCCTTTGCCACTCAACCATCACGCTTCATTTGTTATTATATTGGATAATAATAATAATATGGGAAAACAAATCAAATGCCAAAAAATATAAAACAAAACGCGCCAAGTTTAAACCGTCCAACCAGGGGGAGACGCGTCATCATCTTCTTCCTTCGCCCCTGTAAATTTACCTGTGGATTTATATCTGCAGCTAAATTCGTATGTCCACCCTAAAATCAATTCTAGGCCATGGAAATTCTTCCCAAGACCATGGTTATGCTCGTCTATCTCCCCTGGTTACGTCCATGTCCATCAATGGCACTGATTTTGCCTGAAAAAGAAATGCCCAAAAAAACAAACCAACGAACCCTAGATTCGGCTATGGGGTTACAGGCCAGATAAATGCAATTGGCTAATGCAGAATGCTTGTAAATTGGATGATAATCATGAATATGCAAAGATTTTGTAAGAAAAGTGCAAGAATAAGGATCTACGAATTCAAACGAAAAGCATTTTTTTGAGACACTTATAGAGCTTTTGTGCGTGTATGGAGACTGGCTTTGGGTTGGTTTTGCTTCAGTGATTGTCCAGCAAGCGATTGGTGTTGAGATTTGCCTTTGAATTTGCCTCTAAGAATGATTTCAGTTTTACACTTTTTCACCTTTTTTCAAGTTTTGCTTTTGGTGTTCTTGCAGCCTCTAGCCTTCAAATTCGTGTGCTTTCACTTGTATATGTATGCTGCAATGTATTAGGTCAACAAATTGGTCTTGAATCCTTGTACATTAATGCCTTGAGATTGGATTTGATCCTCCATTAAAAACTTGCTTAATTTGCCAAAAATCCAATATTTTTGCAAATGGAATGATTGATACGAATTTGATCATGACATTGATGATGATTAGGTCCTGAAAATAGAAAAAGATCTCATGTAATCAAGTTTTGTGATTTTATTTGATTTAAATTGATTTAAAATGAAATAATTCAATAAAAAATCAAGTAAAATAATAAAATTGATAAATGGACACAAGGCTGAAGCTATGACACGTGTGTAGTGTGACAAGATCAAATCAAGTGGAAAAGAATGGGCCCATTTGACAAAATTTGAGGTTTTGGGGATAGTTGACTTTTGGCAATTTTGCAAAAATTCCCAACTTCAACAATGCATAACTTCTTCAATTTTGAACTTTTGGAAGTGTTCGTGGACTTTTTAGAAATCTTGAGATGTCCTCTAACCAACCCTTTTGGTCTCATATCATTTTGATATTCCATGCTCAAGTTATAAGCTTCGGATAAAAAGGTGTTTTTGTTGACTTTCAAAAATGACCTATAATGTCCAAATATATAACTTCTTGTGAGTGCATTTCTTAATCTTGGGGTATGAAGATGGATTGTAGGAAATTGCATCCTCTTCAAAATGAGCTTTGGATGTATCATTTCTAATAAAGTATGATAAAGTTATACTCGGTCAAAGTTGAGTTGACTTTTCCTGCAAAACCCTAATTTAGCAACTTTTGAGTCTTGATGAATTTTGAGCAATCCTTGATGAATCATGGTCAACCCTTGATCAAATGATGAAATATCCTTCAAAATGATAACGTTGACAAAAAATCTTGAGGTTTGACTGTATTTGGGTCACAGTAGACTTTTGCCCAAGCACAGTCGATTTTTGGACCTTTTGGGCAATTGACTGAGCAAACTTCCTCTGTAAGGCTTGAAATTTGACATGGATGAACTTGAGAACATATTAGGACATTGGGGAGAACTTGAGGTCATTTTGATGCAAGGACCTTGATGCAACACAAAACCCTAATTTGAGGTTGACTGCCTTAGGAGATAACTTGACTGTCCAACTCTTGAGCAATCTTGAGCCACTTGGAGATTTTTCTTGCAATGTCTTGAGAAATATGAGAGGGAAAATTTTGGGGTACAACATCTTCCCCTGTTCAATCTTCTTAAACCTGAGGATATAGATTGGCTTTCGGGTCTTTCGTGATCCGAAGGTGGAAGATGATTGAACACTAGAGTGCCCAGAAATTTGCACTCGCATGAAGTGGTATCAGCCTTGTGATGTCGGGAATAGGCTTACAGATGCCATTTGGAGATTGTTGATAGGTGGTCTGAACTTCTGTTGGAATACGAATCAGGGAGATCTTATCGTCGATCTGCCTGAACCAGAGAAGGTCTTAGATTAACTTTGACTGGATAAGAATCAGAGAAATATTAGGATCGATTTAACTGAACCAGACAAAAGTCTTGGAATATCTTCAACTAGAATACGAATCAGGGAGATCTTAGGGTCGATCTGACTGAACAAGAGAAGGTCTTGGATTTACTTTGACTGTATCAGAATCAGAAAAATCTTAGGGTCGATTTAACTGAACCAGACAAAAGTCTTGGAATAACTTCAACTGGAATATGAATCAGGGAGATCTTCGCGTCGATCTGACTGAACCAGAGGAGGTCTTGGATTAACTTTGGCTGGATAAGAATCAGAAAAATCTTCGAATCGATTTAACTGAACCAGACGAAAGTCTTGGAATAAGTTCAACTGGAATACGAATCAGGGAGATCTTTACGTCGATCTGACTGAACTGGAGGAGGTCTTGGATTAACTTTGGCTGGATAAGAATCAGAAAAATCTTTGAATCGATTTAACTGAACCATATAAAAGTCTTGGAATAACTTCATCTGGAATACAAATCAGGGAGATCTTCACGTCGATCTGACTGAACCAGAGGAGGTCTTGGATTAACTCTGGCTGGATAAGAATCAGAAAAATCTTCGAATCGATTTAACTGAACCAGACAAAAGTCTTGGAATAACTTCAACTGGAATACGAATCAGGGAGATCTTCACATCGATCTGACTGAACCAGAGGAGGTCTTGGATTAACTTTGGTTGGATAAGAATCAGAGAAATCTTCGAATCGATTTAACTGAACCAGACGAAAGTCTTGTAATAACTTCAACTGGAATACGAATCAGGGAGATCTTCGTGTCGATCTGACTGAACCAAAGGAGGTCTTGGATTAACTTTGGCTGGATAAGAATCAGAAAAATATTCGAATCAATTTAATTGAACCAGACGAAAGTCTTGGAATAACTTCAACTGGAATACGAATCAGGGAGATCTTCGTGTCGATCTGACTGAACCAAAGGAGGTCTTGGAATAACTTTGGCTGGATAAGAATCAGAAAAATATTCTAATCAATTTAACTGAACCAAACGAAAGTCTTGGAATAACTTCAACTAGAATAAGAATCAGGGAGATCTTCGCGTTGATCTGACTGAACCAGAGGAGGTCTTAGATATAGCTGAGAATTTAACTGCATCTTTCCTGAAAGGTAAAGGTTAGTCATATGCAATGCATGATATGGATCAAGCGATGATGTTCTCAAAATAAGTGAGATTGTGTTATATGATACGTATATGTATGTATCATGATGTATGGAGAGGTAATGTTTTAGCTGGGGAAAATAAATCTCGGATAGCTGTTGGAGACAAGAGTTGAATTCTTCGCTTCCGCTGGGGATGGTGAGCGAAGGTGATTGCAAGAATAAACCTGTAGGAGAAGATAACTCCGTTGGGGAATAAACTGATGAGGAGATTACTCTGTGGGGAAGGAACACTTTGCTGAGGATTCCACTGATAAATTCTGTTGGTGATATTGAATCTGTTGGGGATTGAATTCCTATTTGTGAAAGGAAAAGACTCCACTGGGGATGATTTTTCAGTTGTGACTTTCTGGGGATAACCCTGTTAGACTTTTGTGAGGATAATCCTTTGAGCTTGGCTGGGAATGATCCTTTGAACTCGGCTGGGGAGATTTATTTTTGTACTCCGCTGGGGATAAACTTCTAGAGTCTACTGGGGATGATGCTTCAACTCTGTTGGGGAAGTTTTTTTCAGACTGCGCTGGGAAAATTTTAACTCCACTGGGGGTATCTTGTATTCTGTCGGGGAACATTCTTATACTCTGCCAGGGAATATTAAGACTGCCGGGGATATCAAGCCTTTTTAGTGTTGATGGTAGATCAACTCTGCTTGGGGAGAGCATTGCTGATTTGTTCATAGTTGCAAGTCCCAGCTGGGGGAGAGCTACCATTAATGCCTTACTCTGCAGGGAGTGAAGGTATCTTAGCCATATTCTTCAGATGAATTTACCTGGTACCTGGTGGACAGAGCAACTGTACAGTTCGGACAATTCTTATTGCCCCTGTTTTTGATATTACCAGTAATTCGTCTTTTGTCTCGCATGTAAATATTTATGAGCAGCAATTAATGTCAAATGCATATATCAAAAATGAACATTGGACGTTCTTTGCAAAACAAAACAGATAAAGGAAAAACAGTTTGAAATTTGTCTGAAAATGAATTTGTATTGATTTTGAAGTTTGGCCTGTAAATAGGCGTTTTTGTACAAGAGGCTGACGTCCTGGTAAGAGAACACCGCCGAATAATAGAATTTACACAAATTGTGGAAAAAAAAACAACTATGTGAACAATCCCACTAGGTTCCAACTTTGCTATTGCCTTTATGTCCTCGAGCATCTCATCACTTTTCTACTTGGTTGAAGGTAGATCAGATTGATTAGTGTCGTCCGAGCTTAATAGTTGATACCGAAGTCTTGATGCAAGGTGATAAAATGAGACATAGTGTTACGCTGATCCCTAATTTTTTCCTGGATCGCCTTTTCGGGTTTTCAGTCCACTGGGATACCCTTTTTTTCCCAAGCCGCCTTTTCAGGTTATCGACTTGCCGAGTGTACAGATTTTTTCATTTTCATCCCTTATTTTTGCCCGAACCCTTTTGGTTCGCCGGGAAGCCCTTATTTTTTCCTAGGCCAGTCAACCTAGCGGGTCTTTGATTATGCGTAGTATCTTTTCACTATGTCTGCATTGACGGGGTGAGGAAGGTCGTCACCGTCCATGGTGGTTAGAATCATAGCTCCTCCTGAGAAAATGTTTTTAACCACAAATGGCCCTTCGTAAGTAGGGGTTCATTTGCCCCTGGGATCACCTTGAGGTAATATGATGCGCTTGATAACCAGATCCCCAACTTGATACTCTTGTCGTCTAACTTTCTTGTTAAATGCCTTGATCATCCGTTTTTGGTACGTTTGACCATGACAAATAGCAGTAAGTCTCTTTTCGTTAATTAAGTTCAGCTGATCAAGCCAGGTCTGAATCCAGTCATCTTCACTCAAACCTGCATCCTTCATGATTCGAAGAGAGGGTATCTGAACTTCAATGGGCAAGACTGCCTCCATGCCATAAACCAAGGAATAGGGTGTTGCCCCCGTTGACGTCCGTGCTGAGGTACGATACCCATGAAGAGAAAATGGTAACATCTCGTGCCAGTCTTTGTATGTCACTGTCATCTTCTGCACAATCTTCTTAATGTTTTTATTAGCTGCTTCGACAGCCCCATTCATCTTCGGCCGGTAGGGAGAAGAGTTATGATGCTGTATCTTGAACTGATTGCAGAGCTCAGTGATCATCTTGTCATTGAGATTGGTACCATTATCCGTAATGATCCTTTCTAGTACACCGTATCGACAGATCAGATTGTGCTGAATGAACCGTGCCACGAATTTCTTGGTTACAGTAGCAAAGGAAGCTGCTTCAACCCACTTCATAAAGTAATCAATCGCTACCAGGATGAAATGATGCCCGTTGGATGCCGTAGGTCTGATCTCGCCGATCATATCAATGCCCCACATTGCAAAAGGCCAAGGTGCCGTCAGAATATTCAGAGGAACTGGAGGTATGTGCACCTTATCAGCATAGACTTGACACTTGTGACATGTCCGAGAATACTGATAACAGTCGGCTTCCATTGTGGACCAATAATATCCTGCCCGGAGGATTTTCTTTGCCATGGTGTGTCCACTGGAATGAGTTCCAAAAGTACCTTCATGTAACTCCGCCATGATCCTTTCTGCTTCATTCTTATCCACACAACGTAATAAGGTCGAATCATGGTTGCGATTGTAAAGGATGCCATTGCTGATGAAGAACTTTGTCGCGAACCTCCTCAGAAACTTCTTATCATTAACAGATGCACCCTCGGGGTACTCTTGAGCCTCAAGGTACCTCTTTACTTCATGAAACTAGGGTTTATCTGCTACCTCTTCAGTCTCAATATCACAACAATGCGCAAGTTCTTCCAATCTTTCAATGATAATCCGGGGAGCCTCGTTGTCCCAATTGACCTTGAACATAGAAGACATCGTAGCCAGCGCGTCCGCCAACTGATTCTCCTCTCTAGGGAAGTGTTCAAAGGTTATCTCCTAGAAATGGGGAAGTAGTGTCAATACATACTCCTTGTAAGGAATAAGATTTGGGTGTTTCGTATCCCACTCGCCTTTGATCTGACTGATCACTTAGAAACTTAATCCTTAGGTCAATTGCTGCTCGAAGACCCATGATGCACGCTTCATACTCCGCCATGTTGTTGGTGCAGTTGAAACATAGTCGGGCGGTGAACGGAGTATGAGAGCCTTTAGGAGATATAATCACGGCACCAATGCCGTTGCCCAAAGCGTTCGAAGCTCCATCAAAGTACATAGACCATCAGGATCCTTCCTCAGGTCCTTCATCCGGTCCAGGTGTCTCATAATCAGTTACCAACATGATATTCTCGTCCGGGAATTCAAAGTTCATAGACTAGTAATCATCCACTGCCTGATGTGCCAAATGGTCTGCCAACACACTTCCTTTAATTGCCTTTTGGGTCGTGTACTAGATGTCATACTCAGTCAAAATCATCTGCCATCTTGCTATTCTTCCGGACAAGGCAGGCTTCTTGAAGATATACTTGATTGGATCCATCTTTGATATCAATAGAGTAGTGTGAGTCAGCATATACTGTCTCAGCCGGCGAGCAGCCCATGCCAAAGTGTAGCAAGTTTTCTCGAGCAGTGAGTATCGGGTCTCACAGTCGGTAAACTTTTTGCTAAGGTGATAAATAGCATGCTATTTTCGGCCAGACTCGTCATGCTGCCCCAGCACACACCCCATTGAGTTGTCGAGTACTGTCAAGTATAAGACCAGAGGTCTCCCTTCAACTGGTGGCATCAGAATAGGTGGCTCTTGGAGATACTCTTTGATTCTTTCGAAAGCGGCCTGACATTCCTCGTTCCAACGTACTACTTGATCTTTCTTCAGTAGCTTGAAGATTGGCTCACAAGTAGCAGTTAGGTGCAAGATGAATCAGGCAATATAGTTTAGTCGTCCCAGAAAGCCTCTGACTTCTTTCTCTATTCTGGGAGCTGGCATCTCCTGTATGGCCTTCACCTTTGCCAGATCCACTTGAATAACTTTGTCGCTTACGACGAAACCCAACAGTTTACCAGACCTCACCCCGAAGGTGCACTTGTTCGGGTTTAACCTCAGCTTGTACAACTTCAACCTGTCAAATAACTTCTGAAGATGGTCAAGGTGTTCTTCCTCAGTCTGGGACCTTACAATCATATCATCGACGTATACCTCGATCTCATGATGGATCATGTCATGAAACAAAGCAACCATGGCATGCTGATACGTTGCCCCAACGTTCTTCAATCCAAAAGGCATGACCTTATAGCAAAAGGTACCCCACTGAGTAACAAAAGTTATCTTCTCCATGTCTTCGGGAGCCATTTTAATCTGATTATAACCGTAGAAACCATCTGTTGTACCCCAAAATTTGCCCTCCCATTTCCTCAACATTTTCTCATCACCAGACCTTTGAAGATCAAGATCCAATTAGGGTTTCCTCTGCTCAAGATTTCTCCTTGCACTGATGGACCCAAATTAGGGTTTGTGTTTGAACAAAGATGTTTTGACCTAAAATGCCTAAGATGACTTTCATGCTTCATATTATACTCCCAAGTTTATCCATACCAAGTTTCAAGTCTTGATTCCAAGTTTTGCCCAGTCAATTGGACAGTTGACCTAGAAATCAGCTGTATTGGGGAAAAAGTCAACTGTGGCCAATTGACAGTCAAATCTCATGAAAATTGACCCACATCAACATTATGAACTCATATGGACCATTTGATCAAGTTTGGATCACAATCCCACAAGAAATTTGATCAGATCATCAAAAGGGCAAAATGGTCATTTTTAGGGTTTTGACTGCACAAAGGCAATTTTTGACTGTTTGACCTAGCCAATGGCAAACCTAGATCACATATGGACTCAAGGACCCCATGGAATTGTCTTGACATGCTCAACAAACTCAAAAGATTCCAAGTACACAAGATTGACAGTTGAATTTCCCAGTCAATTGATCAATTTTGACTGTACACTGAAAAGTCAAACTTTGACTTTTTGGTCAAAATCAAGAGTCAAGATTCATTTTTCATCAAAACATGCCAAATCATTAAACTTGTTCACCAAGAAACCAAGAAATGCAAATTAGGGTTTGAAATGGAATTTTTCATAACTTAGAATTTTTCTAAGTTATGGAAAACCCTAATTTTTTCCCAACTTTGCCCCACTTTTTCACCATGATTAATTTGGATTCAAACAAAAGTCAAAACATGAAAGTTGTAGCTTGTTGCATAATCTAAAACTTTGATTCACAAAGTTTTCTCATTTGAAGCTTGTATCTCAAGTTACAAATTTTTGAATAAGGGCACTAAACCATTCTTAACTTAGTGAAAGTTTGACCTATTTTGACAAGTTTTTCTACCCCACTTCAAGGCCATTTTCCATACACTTCCACTTGGAATTTCAAATTGCACTTCAAAGATGGATTGTAGTACACATTCCAAGCTTTCCAAAATGTCCAAGAACTCATCAAACAACCTCATGGTTAGGGAGAATCGAATTTCACAATATAGCAAAAACTCACTTTTGAATTGGCCATTTTTCATGTTCATAAGTTATGCAAACTTCTCAAAACCAGCATGCCCTTGATTACAGGTCCTTAAACCAAGTTACACTCAATAATTTAATGCTTGTTCATTGTGTCAAAGTGTTATTCTATGAGTTCAAGTATTATATACAAGTTTAATCCATTTTTAGATAAAGCAAAATAGCCATTTTTGAAAAGTCATGCTTTATGTCAATTGGTAAATCAAGCAAGTACAAACAAAATCTCTTTAGCACAAGATTATGAACAAATCACTCTGATCAAGAGAAGCTTTGCAGCAGGATTAGGGGTCCTCTACTGACCTAGAAACACAACTTGCCATTTCTTGCTTAAGTTAGAAGAAACATTGCATAACTCATACCAACTATCATATCAGCTCAAAAACAAAAGAACAAAGTTATCAAACACATTTCACACAACACAACCAAGCTAATACACGAGCCCTTAGCCTTCAAAACACCCTCCATCTCAGAATCACTCTCAAACTGCAAAAACAGGGCAGGCCCTGCAGTTTGAGTGCTATCTCTCATTTCTCTCGAGCTCTCTTGCCCAAACCAGTTCATACACATCCCCTAGCATCTATGCAAGCTAACCAAAAGCAAAAGCACGACCTGTAATCACTCTAACCACTTCCACCATTTTCACATTTCTGACTTGCAGGTGAAGTTCTCTAGCTCGATTCAGAAGCTTTCAAGACAAAGTAAGCATTGGAATAGCATCCCTGGACCTCAAGGAAGCTTTTCCAATCATCACCTTGCACTGAAAGTTCCTACATTTCTAGATAGAACTTCAACTGAACAGGTATCTTGGTGAACTCGTATCTCTCTTATTATGCATCATTAGCTTTAAGTTTGTGAATAAACAATGTCCTACTCATGCCACTGAACATGTACATTCCTTTACTTTTCATTTCTTTTGCTTGAGCTGTGAGAATTTGGAGTTTGAAAATGGAAGAAAAACTAGGTTAAGATTTGGGGGAGGAGAAATTCTCCCTCATCTTAGAGAGTTAGATCAAGTTATGCATATGGTTAGAATCGTCTCTTCATGCTGAACATTTTTTATGTTATGAGTTTTTGTTAAAAAGCCAGGAATCAGGAGTTAAGGATTGATGAAGAAAGGCGCGCATTTTTGAATTGTTTGGTCTGGAGGTTGAAGACAACCATTTTCTGGGCTGGGCCTGTTTGTTATTCCTTTTTGCACCATACATTTACTTTTGCACCCCCTGAGCCCATTTGCTTCATTTTTAATATTTTTTGACTTTTTCTTTTTTTAACTGATTCATTTATTTTTTCTCAGCATTTTAAAAATATAAAAATATTTTTCCCATCATTTTTCAAATTTATTAAGTATTTATTTGATTGTTTTGTACATAAATAAATAAATATACATATATACTTTTTGTTTAAAATACTAAGATAATACAAATATATTTTTTATACACTTTTATTTTATTTTTACTTCCTGAAAATATTTTGTATAAAAAAATACCTTTTTTATTTTATTTATTTTTATATTAAATATTATTTTATTTTTTATATAATACATATTTAGAACTTAATACATAAATATATATTTATTAATATACTTAGAATAAAATACTAAAAATATACACATTTTATTTTATTAATATTAAACACTAAAAAAATCATTTTTACAAATATATTTCTTTTCTTATTTTATTCTTGTATAAATGATAAATATTGTATATATTAATAAATAATACCTTTGAATTAGGGTTTTGCCCTAAATTCAAAAATACTCCAAAAATAATATTTTTTCTTTTTTCTTTTTTTATTTTACATAAACAATCCTTTTTTTCATACATATAAAAAACCATTTTTTGCATTCTTGCATATTTGTTCTATTTTTATTTTATTTATGCAATTAAATTACCTTGCAAATATTCAATATTGATGTAATAGCTTAGATTCAATTTCCTGTCTAAATACCTCCCCATTTGAAACATTGTACCCCCCTCCCTATATTATTGTGTTGTAATAGCGTAGGAACTTAAATTTCGCACTTTATCGCTTTCTAAAATACAATGCTAGAATTAGGGTTTATATGCGAATAAAAAAATGAAAAAAATAGTTGGACCTAATATAAGACAAACAAGCATGAAAATGGACACACAAATCACACTTGCACCCCCTAGGGTATTCCACTTGTTGCCTTTCAAAAATGGGCCATATTGCATGTTAGGTCTCTTTGGGAAAAACAAACAAATTGAATGATCATAGTCCCTCGATAACACTTTTCAAAACAAACAAAAACAAATGATCAAGTCCCTTAAAGAAAATGCCCAAAGATACTTAACACCGTTGAAATTATGGTCTAAACGATGACCCGCGCCCGTCCCTTTAACATCCTAACACAAGATTGTCCACCAAATGCAATGGTGGAACAAAATTGTTAAAAGGGTTAAAAACATAGGAGAAATCTTTGAGAAATTTAGGAGTAGACAAACTCTTAGTTACTTGAATCAAACATGCAAAAACAAAACACTTGCCTATTTTCTAAAACACACCTCACAACACTTTCAAAACAACATTCAAAAACAAATGAAAACCTTTTCAAAAGACATACACCTTTGTATACATCCCAACATGGATCATTACAAAGGTTGCCACCACATTGGCCTCTTTTCAAAACATTTTTCAAACCCACACACACAAGCACCATTTAAAACAATTGAAAACAAAAGGCAAGCGATCTAAGCAAGTAACTAAGAGCCCATGGATAACCATGGATAGAAAGGGTGCTAATACCTTCCCTTTCTATAATCTACTCCCCGAACCCAAGAAAAATCTCAAAGGTTTTTGCTGTGCTTTTTAAACCTTTCCTTAGGATAAAATAAAAAGTCGGTGGCGACTCTTGCTCGACCGAAATATTTGCGAAAACAAACGCAAAACCATAGTCAGTTCTCCCACCGTATCACAGAACTGGCGACTCTGCTGGGGACTTTTTTAAAAGTGGAGTAACCTTAGGGCTTAGATCACCCTCTTGCATGACTAATTGTTTGAATTGTTTGCTTTATATCTTGGCTCTATTGTTTGGGTTTGCAATCCTACACCCGGATTTTGGGAAACATTCATAGATAGCAATACGTTGTGGAAACTGTGCAGGGTATACCGACACGGTCGAAGCAATAGCTATATTAGTGCGACATATTTGTGAGTACCGGTAACCCTTGAGTTCAATCAAGGAGAGTACGGGGCCGCTGAGTGATGTCACTAAGCACTAATGACCTAGAACCTTACTTGACCATCTTGGCCTTTTATTAGGGGTAGTGAGATGACCGGCTTTGGTGCAGTCCAAAGTTGGTAGATACTCGATACTACACTCATTGAGGGTTGTGTTCTTGGAATATTTTGGTCGCTAGTTAAGTGGCTAAACCAAAACAATGAACAATGAAAATAATCCAGTGATATTGAGCTCCTTAGAACCCGGTTACTATTTATAGGACAGGTTTTTAATCCAACTACACTCAAGAGGGTACTTACCTATGAAACCCCATGCAAGCCTGAAACTAGGTTTTGGTGTGATTTGCTTGTACATATGTTTTGTGCATACATCATAAACATCATCAAACATCATATGCATTCACTAACCATTTCAAGGGTTTTGGATCTTCATCTTTGTTCTTGTTTTGTAGGACATGGAAATTCCTCGCAGAAATACCATTCAAGTCAACCTTGTGAGAATCTCTCCTCAACTCAAGGAGATCACCTCAAGGATTCCGGAAAACTCATCCTTCGGTGAAAGACATGGTAGACTGCTCAGCCTAGTCAACACCAACATTGAAGAAGACATGATGAAAGTGCTATTCCAGTTCTTTGACCCTCTTCACCGCTGTTTCACTTTCCCTGATTATCAATTGGTACCCACTTTGGAGGAGTTTTCTCAACTCCTGAGAATTCCTATCCTTAATCAACTACCCTTCAACGGTACGGAAAAGGAAACAAATCCGAAAGATGTTGCTCGAGCATTACATCTACAACCATCCGACATCAAGGGCCATTGGGAAACCAGAAGCGGCGTCAAAGGATTCTTAGCAAAATTCTTGTTTGAGAAGGCACAAGAATGTTGGAACTCATTGGACCTACAAGCCTTTGAAGAGATTGTGGCACTCCTTATCTATGGGTTGGTCTTGTTCCCAAATCCTGACCAATTGGTAGATGTCAATGCTGTCAAAATCTTCTTGTCAAGAAATCCAATACCGACATTGCTTGGGGACATTCTTCACTCATTTTACACACGAACAATGAGAAAGAGGGGTGTTCTCATGTGTTGTACTCCTATCCTCGCAAGGTGGTTTATTTCGCACCTTCCACAATCTGTCTTGAAGAATGACCAAGGTACAAGGTGGTCCCAACGATTGATGACTCTTACTCATTCTGATGTGCATTGATGTTCTCGGTCCAGAGAAAATGTCATCATTGTCGATCGTTGTGGAGAATTTCCTAATGTTCCTTTACTTGGAATTAGAGGGGGTATCACCTACAACCCTTGCCTAGCTTTGAGGCAATTTGGATATGCACGGAGGGATGGCCCTCATGATATGTTGATTCCTAGCCTAGTTTTTGACTTCGACAACGATGCGCAAGGACTTCGCCAAAGATTCATCAGAGCTTGGGGAAAACTCAACAAGGTTGATAGCAAGACTCTGGGACACAAGAACTCCATCCCTCTTGAGCCCTATCTCAAGTGGGTACGAGCCCGAGCCCAAAGTCTGATGATGCCTTATCCTCATGTACTCCCTATGATTAAAGAGCCCGTCAAGGAAGGAGAGGTTCCCTACACCATCCTACACCCAGACATGCCTACATCGTGGGAGGAAATGCAGAAAAGTTGGATTCAGCTCAAGGAGGAACGGAACACTTTTGAAGCTAGCTACTACGCCAGTGAAAAGAAGGTTCTAGAGCTTACCCGCCGACTCCACGAGCAAGAAGCCCTCAACACCTACATCGCACCAAAGAGGATGCGCAATGTCTTTTTGCCTTAAGAAGTTTATTTTGTAATATTTGGCCCATGGGGCATTTATGTACTGACAAATTTCTTCTTATAATATGACGTGCGTTCTTCTTTGTCTAAAACAATTTTGAATGTCCTAAATCCTTGAATGCATTGCATACATAAGCATACCATTCATCGTGTGCATAAGCAGGTCTCATTCCAGGTTTCCTTATCTGTCTGCTGTTTATTTCAGTAGGATGGATCTCGAGCAAACAATCAAAGACCTACAAGCTCAGAATGCACAGTTCCAGCAACTCCTGATGACCTTGGCTAAGGGTCAGGAGGATATCAAGACTCAATTGGGGAACAAAGACCCAGTGAAAAAGAAGAAAAAGAGACTCGGGGTGGCTACTTTGGGGAGAAGATTTGACGGAGAAGCTCGAAGAGTGCTTGAATTTCCTCCTACTTCTGATGAAGGGACCAGTAAAAGAGATGGAGTTGCGGTGCCTTCCGAGTCTGATGCGGAACAAGAAGAGGTTGAAGAGGATGAAGATTATTCTGATCAGCAATACCCTCCAGCTGATGATAAATACAAGGGTTTAGAAGACAGATTAGCCGCCATGGAGCTACAGAGAGTTCCGGGTTTGGATTTTGAAGACTTGGGTTTGGTTTCCGGGATTGTGATTCCCCCAAAATTCAAGGTGCCAGTGTTTGTAAGGTATGATGGGTTGTCCTGCCCCAAAATGCATCTTAGGTCCTACGTGAGAAAGATCCAACCCTATACGGCAGATAAAAACCTCTGGATTCATTTCTTTCAAGACAGCCTTTCTGGAGCTCAGTTGGAGTGGTTTTATCAGCTAGAAGGAACCAGTGTCCGGAATTGGGAAGATTTGGCCACCGCTTTCTACAAACAATACAAATACAATTCTGACCTTGCCCCTACTCGTACCCAACTTCAGGGTATGTCGTTAGGAACAAGCGAAGGATTCAAAGAGTACGCACAAAAATGGAGGGATTTGGCTGGCAGGGTGCAGCCTCCTTTAACCGATCGTGAGCTGGTTGATATGTTTCTAGGGACCCTATCTGGGCCATTTTTCAATCATCTAATTGGTAACTCTTCCGCGGGGTTTACCGATTTGATCTTAACGGGCGAAAGAATAGAAGCTAGCATCAAGTCAGGGAAGATTCAGAAGGGTGTTGCTGCAAGTGCTGAGAAGAGGCCTTTTAACAAAGAAGCAAGTGTCGTCTATGGTCCTAGAAGACAAGTCAAGCCAGAAAGTCGCCAAGCCGTCAATGCTCTGGTCATTTCAAAACCTGTTGCTGCTCCTCAGCAGTACAATCAACAAAGAGGCGAAAGGCCCAAGAGGCAGTATACTCGGCTGAGTATGACCTTGTCTCAAATTTTACCTCAACTGCTATCCACCAATTTGGTGACCACCAAAGAAGCTCCTAAGGTCGTCAACATTGCGTCTCCTAAGTATAACCCAAATGCCCGGTATGCTTATCATTCTGATAGTCCCGGGCACACTACTGATGATTGCTGGGCCTTGAGAAACAAAGTGCAAGATCTTATCGACGCGAAGGAAATTCAGTTTGAAGCGCCTGAGAGGCCGAATGTTGTAACTGCCCCTATGCCCCAGCATAGGGTAAATGCCATTGAGGAAGAATTGTATGCTGTTTCGGTGAATGAAGTTGTTACCCCGCTTTTGACTGTTAAGAGGAACTTACTACTAGCCGGTTTATTTCCGGGTTGTAGTAAGAGTTGCCTCTTGTGTGCTGTTATCCCTACCGGTTGTCCACTGCTGAAATCAGGCATCCAAAGCCTGATGGATAGCAAGGAAATTCTATTCAAGAAAACTGTTGTTCCGTCCTTTTCCGTTAAAGAAATATTTGTTGTCACAATCTACAATCCTGCCAAAGCTCCCGTAAAGAAACCAGTCCAAGTTATGTCTGTTGCACCCATCATTATTACTGTCCCGGGGCCTCTCCCGTATGAGTCTGATAAAGCTGTTCCATGGCATTATGGAGCCGATGTGTATGTACTTGGGGTGAAGCAGGAGTTCAACACCAATACCAGTATCAGTAACATCACTGGTCCCGCCAAGATTACCCGCAGTGGCAGGCTCTTCTCGCCTGACATTGCACCGCCAGTTATCCGAAAACCTCTCACCATCACACCCGCAAGTGTGCATGTTCCAGTTCAAGTTCCTGTGTCTACTACTGCCGCCGAGTCCTCTGATACTCGGGGCAAAGAAGTTGCTACCGATTTGCCTGCCAGGACGGAGGCACCAAAGAAGACTGCTGTGGAAGCCTCCCAACAAGAAATGGAGGAAATTCTTAAAATTATCAAAAAGAGTGACTTTAATGTTGTTGAACAGTTGGGGCATACTCCCTCCAAAATCTCTATGCTATCACTGCTGCTATGCTCAGAGGCCCATACAAAAGCCCTGATTTCATTTCTGAAAACGGCCCATGTGCCGCAAGAGACTTCCGCGGATCAATTCACCGACTGTGTGGCTAATTTGACGGCTGACAATGGCTTGGGGTTCTCAGATGCTGACCTTACCGCCAAAGGGAGAAATCACAATGATGCCCTGCATGTTTCCATAGAATGCAGGGGCACTACTCTCGCACATGTGTTAGTAGATACCGGCTCTTCCCTGAATGTTTTACCCAAGAAGGCATTGGATCGCTTAGATTGTGAGGGTTTGGAGTTGAAACCTAGTAACATCATTGTTAGAGCCTTCGACGGTTCTAAGAGGATGGTGCACGGTGAGGTAGACATCCCTATTCGTGTGGGTTCCCAAGTTTTCGGCTCAACGTTCTATGTAATGGATATTCGTCCATCTTACTCCTGCTTGCTGGGGCGACCCTGGATTCACAAAGCTGGGGCAGTAACATCCACTTTACACCAGAAGCTCAAATACCCTGTCAAAGGGAAGATTGTTACTGTGTAGGATGAGGAGGAATACATGGTGAGTCACTTGAATTCATTCCGGTATATCGAGATGGACGGGGAGTTTATTGAAACCCCCTTTCAGCATTTCGAGGAAGTACCTCCAGTTTTGGCATCAGCTGAAGCAGTAGTTGAAGAAGACTTTCCGTTGAAGATGGCATCCTTGAAGGATGCCCGGGCTGTAATCGAGAAAGGCAATTGTGCAAACTGGGGTCAGCTTCCTGACTTCACTCAAAAGAATGACAAGTTTGGGCTGGGCTTTACTGCAGAGGCTCAGAGGGCTGTGCGCAAGGAAAAGATCAGAAAGGCTCCGGTGTTTATCTCCAACCCGAGGGTGAATGCTATCGAGGAGGATGTAGAGGAAGCAGAGTTTGACAGTTGGATCTACCCGACTACCAGCAACGGACCAAGCAATTGGACAGCAAAGGATTTTACACCTATCACATTTGTCACGCAGTAATTAATTTCTTTTGATTTCCAATTTGTAACAAACAATGTGTTAAAACTTTTATTGGCTCGATGTCCTACCCGGGGCATCGTAGCTCCATTTGTGAGGGCTTTTTATATGACATTTCCATATATCATCAATCAAAACATTGGACGTTTGTTGCATTTCAAATCTTATGCTACTTTTTCTTTCTGTGTTATATATATTGCAAAACAGCTATATTTACACACACTCACTTATACAGGTTTCAATCCACTCTGGATCTCACTGGCAACAGCTCTGCTACCGCCAGTTATGACTTCGAGAATCCGATCAACTTGGCCGAGGACGAAGGTGAAGATGATTGCGAAGTGCCTGGTGAACTCGCAAGACTGCTACTCCAGGAAGAGAGGGCTATTCAACCACATGAAGAGCCGGTGGAAACAATTAACCTGGGTACTGAGACAGATAGGAAAGAGGTCAAGATTGGTGCCAATCTAGAGCTCAGTGTGAAGCAACGACTGATCCAGATGCTACAGGATTACATGGAGATATTTGCTTGGTCCTATGAAGATATGCCTGGTTTGGATGCCGACATTGTAGTTCATCACCTGCCGACCAAAGAAGACTGCCCTCCGGTAAAGCAAAAGGTTCGCCGCATGCGCCCAGAGATGTCCGAAAAGATCAAGGCTGAGGTTATGAAGCAATTCAACGCCGGATTTCTAGCAGTAACTTCTTACCCTCAGTGGGTTGCCAATGTGGTGCCAGTACCGAAGAAGGACGGTAAAGTCAGGATGTGTGTCGACTACAGGGATTTGAACAGGGCCAGCCCCAAGGATGATTTTCCTCTACCTCACATTGACGTCCTCGTTGACAACACTGCTCAACACAAGGTGTTCTCCTTCATGGATGGTTTTTCAGGGTATAATCAGATCAAGATGGCTCCGGAGGATATGGAAAAGACTACCTTTGTGACTCAGTGGGGCACCTTCTGCTATAAGGTCATGCCATTCGGTTTGAAAAATGCTGGGGCAACCTATCAACGTGCCATGGTTGCTTTATTTCATGATATGATCCATCATGAGATTGAGGTATATGTTGATGACATGATAGCAAGGTCTCAAACTGAGGAGGAGCATCTTGACCATCTGAGGAAGCTGTTTGACCGACTCAAGTTATACAAGCTGAGATTGAATCCCAATAAATGCACCTTTGGGGTAAGGTCCGGAAAATTGCTAGGCTTCATTGTAAGTGATAAGGGTATTCAGGTGGACCCCGCCAAGGTAAAAGCCATACAAGAGATGCCAACTCCAAAAACAGAGAAAGAAGTCAGAGGCTTCCTGGGACGACTGAATTACATTGCCCGATTCATCTCACATCTGACTGCTACTTGTGAGCCAATCTTCAAATTACTGAAGAAAGATCAAGTAGTACGCTGGAACGATGAATGTCAGGCCGCCTTTGAAAGGATAAAGGAATATCTCCAAGAGCCACCCATTCTTATGCCACCAGTGGAAGGAAGACCTCTGATATTATACTTGACGGTACTTGACAATTCAATGGGGTGTGTGCTGGGGAAGCATGACGAGTCTGGCCGAAAAGAGCACGCTATTTATTACTTGAGCAAAAAGTTTACCGACTGTGAGTCTCGATACTCACTGCTTGAGAAAACTTGCTGCGCTCTTGTATGGGCTGCTCGCCGGCTGAGACAGTATATGCTGACTCACACTACCTTGTTGATTTCAAAAATGGATCCTATCAAGTACATATTTGAAAAGCCCGCTCTGTCTGGAAGAATAGCGAGATGGCAGATGATCTTAACAGAATATGATATCCAGTATACAACTCAGAAAGCAATTAAAGGAAGTATACTGGCAGATCATTTGGCACACCAACCTGTGGACGATTACCAATCATTGAACTTTGATTTTCTGGACGAAGACATCATGGTGGTAACTGACTGTGAAGTACCTGGACCGGATGAAGGACCTGAGGAAGGATCCCGATGGTCTATGCATTTTGATGGAGCCTCCAATGCTTTGGGTAACAGCGTCGGCGCTGTAATCATATCTCCCAAAGGAACTCATACTCCGCTCACCGCCCGATTGTGTTTCAACTGCACCAACAACATGGCAGAATATGAAGCATGTATCATGGGTTTACAAGCTGCAATCGACTTAAGGATCAAGTTTCTGAGTGTCTTCGGAGATTCCGCTCTCGTGATCAATCAGATCAAAGGCGAGTGGGATACGAAACACCCAAATCTTATTCCTTACAAGGAGTATGTGTCAACCTTGCTTCCCCACTTTGAAGAAATAACTTTTGAGCACTTCCCAAGAGAGGAGAATCAGCTAGCGGACGCACTGGCTACGATGTCTTCAATGTTCAAAGTTAAATGGGACAATGAGGCTCCCCGGATCATTATCTGGAAGTTGGAAGAACTGGCATACTGCTGCGAGCTCGAGGCTGAAAAGGTGACTGAAAAACCCTGGTATCATGAGGTGAAGAGGTACTTAGAGGCTCAGGAATACCCTGAAGGTGCATCTGTCAATGACAAGAAATTCATGAGGAGGTTTGCGGCAAAATTCTTCCTCAGCAACGACATTCTCTACAAGCGGAATCATGATTCAACTCTACTACGTTGTGTGGATAAGGCTGAAGCAGAGAAAATCATGATAGAACTGCATGAAGGTACATTCGGAACACATTCCAGTGGACACACCATGGCTAAGAAAATCCTTCGGGCAGGATATTTCTGGTCCACGATGGAAGCCGATTGTTACCTACACTCTCGAACTTGTCATAAATGCCAGATCTATGCCGACAAGATGCATATTCCTCCAGTTCCTCTGAACGTCCTGACGGTACCTTGGCCTTTTGCAATGTGGGGGATTGATATGATCGGTGAGATCCGACTGACGGCATCCAATGGGCATCGCTTCATCTTGGTGGCGATCGATTACTTCACGAAGTGGGTTGAGGCAGCTTCCTACGCCACAGTGACCAAGAGCGTCGTGGCACGTTTCATCCGGCATAATCTGATCTGTCGGTACGGCGTCCCGGAAAGAATCATTACGGACAATGGTACCAGTCTCAATAACAAGATGATCACTGAACTCTGTGAACAATTCAAGATACAGCACCACAATTCTTCTCCCTACCGGCCGAAGATAAATGGGGCTGTAGAGGCAGCCAATAAGAATATCAAGAAAATTGTGCACAAGATGACAGTGACTTATAAAGATTGGCACGAGATGTTACCGTTCGCTCTTCATGGGTACCGTACCTCAACAAGGACGTCAACCGGGGCAACTCCCTTCTCTTTGGTCTATGGCATGGAGGCAGTCTTGCCAATTGAAGTCCAGATACCCTCTCTCCGAATAATGAAGGATGCAGACTTGAATGAAGATGATTGGATCCAGACTCGACTTGATCAATTAAACCTAATTGACGAAAAGAGACTCACCGCTATCTGTCATGGTCAAACGTATCAAAAACGGATGATCAGGGCATTTAACAAGAAAGTCAAACCACGAGAGTATCAAGTTGGGGACCTGGTAATCAAACGCATCATCCTTCCTCAAAGTGATCCCCGGGGCAAATGGACCCCTACATACGAAGGGCCATTTGTGGTTAAGCATGTGTTCTCAGGAGGAGCCATGATCCTAACCACCATGGATGGTGACGACCTTCCTCACCCCGCCAATGCAGACATAGTGAAAAAATACTACGCATAAATAAAAGACCCGCTAGGTTGACATACCTAGGTAAAAATTAGGGCTTCCCGGCGAACCAAAAGGGTTCGGGCAAAAATAAGGGATGAAATGAAAAAAAATCTGTTCACCCGGCAAGTCGAAAACCTGAAAAGGCGGCTTGGGCAAAAATGGGTATCCCGGTGGACTGAAAATCCGAAAGGGCGGTCCAGGCAAAAGTTAGGGATAAAGCGTAACACTATGTCTCATTGGATCACTTCGCATCCGGAATTCGGCATCAACTATCTGGCTCGGACTTCGGCATCGACCAATCAGCTTCATCTTCAACTAGGCAGCAAAGCGATGAGACGCTTGAAGACATAAAGGCGATAGCAGAGTTGGAACACAGTAGGATTGTTCACATAGCTGTTTTGTTTTCTTTTCAAAATTGTCAATTCTGTGATTAATTCTGCGGCATTCTCTTACTAGGATGTTAGCCTCTTGTACAAAAAACGCTTATTCACAGGCAAAATTCAAATCAATACGAATTCACTAGTCCATACAAATTGCCATTGTTTTTCCTTTTTCTGTTTTGTCTTGCGAAGAACGTCCAATGTTCATTTTTGATATATGCATTTGACATTAAATTGCTGATTCATAAATATTTGCACATGAAACGAAAGATTAATTACAAGTGACATCAGAAACAAGGGGCAATGCGAAATTGTCTGATGCAGTCTGGTTGCTTTGTCCGCCAAGGTACCAAGGTGGATTCGACTGAAGAATGTGACCAAACGATCTCAGCTCCCCGCGGAGTAAGGCGAGATTCAGCAATACTTTCCCCAGTGAAGTCACCAACTTTCCCCGGCTTATCCCCAGTAGATTCTGGAAGCTTGTTCCCTGCAGAATACGGGCGTCTCTCCCGAGCTTTATTCAGAGTTATTCCTCACAAGGGCTTATAACTGGGTTATCCTCAGCTAATTGCCATGGAAGATCGCCCTCGGCAAGGTTCTTTTAGTCCCCGGCAGGAGTTTGTCTTTGGTATTCCCCAAGCAGAGTTTATCATCATTATCCCCAGCGGAATTCATCGTCATTATCCCCAGCGGAATTCATCGTCATTATCTCCAGCGGAATCCATCATCAAAGTCCTCAGCAGGACTCCCATCAAAACTTCGGCAAAGCATCTCTTCCACAGAGCAATTCTCCGGCCGATCGTCAAGGATTTGTTTTCCTAAGACGAAATTACATTCATAAACATTTCACATTTTCATACATCTTGTTTACATACATGATAAAGAGCATACTCACGCTATCTCATGTTGAACAACATGGCATCATGCATATCATACATCATGACATTGCATACAACTTATGTTGTTGACCTTTTCAGGGAAAAAGACAACCCTAAAGACAACTACCTTCAACTGTCACAAATTCCAGATTCGATGCCTGTATCTAGCCAGGGCACATCTGAGATTGATCAGTTTCCAGACTCGACTCCTGTATCTAGCCAGGGCACGTCTGAAGAGTTCGAAGATTCGACTCCTGTCTCCAGCCAGGGCACATCTATCAACTGCAACATTTCCAGATTCGACTCCTGTATCCAGCCAGGGCATATCTGTTGACCACATTTCCAGACTCGATTCCTGTATCTAGCCAGGACACGTCTGAAGAGTTCGGGGATTCAATTCCTGTATCCAGCCAGGGCACATCTGTGAGCAACCATTTGTAGACTCGACACCTGTATCTAGCCAGGGCATATCTGCATAAAGAGATTGAAGATCAAACCCCTGTAACAAGCCAGGAAAACATCTGTCTTTCTCAAATACACAAGTTCTCGCTAAGGAATCTCTTATGCGATCAACACTTCCAAATGGCATCTATAAGCCCATTCCCGGCAAGTTTCTGTCACATCTTCAGATGGCATCTATAAGCCCATCTCCCTATCCACCATCTTTCCAAATGGCATCTGTAAGCCCATTCCCGACATCACATTTGCTGATACTTCAACATGCGAGTGCAAATTTCCGGGCACTCTAGTGTCCAATCTCCTTTTACCCTCGAGTCACGAAAGGCAAACTTGCCAATCTAACTCTTCAGGTTCAAGAAGATTGAACAGGGGCAACTGTTGTACCCCAAAATTTGCCCTCCCATTTCCTCAACATTTTCTCATCACTAGACCTTTGAAGATCAAGATCCAATTAGGGTTTCCTCTGCTCAAGATTTCTCCTTGCACTGATGGACCCAAATTAGGGTTTGTGTTTGAACAAAGATGTTTTGACCTAAAATGCCTAAGATGACTTTCATGCTTCATATTATACTCCCAAGTTTATCCATACCAAGTTTCAAGTCTTGATTCCAAGTTTTGCCCAGTCAATTGGACAGTTGACCTAGAAATCAGCTGTATTGGGGAAAAAGTCAACTGTGGCCAATTGACAGTCAAATCTCATGAAAATTGACCCACATCAACATTATGAACTCATATGGACCATTTTATCAAGTTTGGATCACAATCCCACAAGAAATTTGATCAGATCATCAAAAGGGCAAAATGGTCATTTTTAGGGTTTTGACTGCACAAAGGCAATTTTTGACTGTTTGACCTAGCCAATGGCAAACCTAGATCACATATGGACTCAAGGACCCCATGGAATTGTCTTGACATGCTCAACAAACTCAAAAGATCCCAAGTACACAAGATTGACAGTTGAATTTCCCAGTCAATTGATCAATTTTGACTGTACACTGAAAAGTCAAACTTTGACTTTTTGGTCAAAATCAAGAGTCAAGATTCATTTTTCATCAAAACATGCCAAATCATGAAACTTGTTCACCAAGAAACCAAGAAATGCAAATTAGGGTTTGAAATGGAATTTTTCATAACTTCGAATTTTTCTAAGTTATGGAAAACCCTAATTTTTTCCCAACATTGCCCCACTTTTTCACCATGATTCATTTGGATTCAAACAAAAGTCAAAACATGAAAGTTGTAGCTTGTTGCATAATCTACAACTTTGATTCACAAAGTTTTCTCATTTGAAGCTTGTATCTCAAGTTAAAATTTTTTGAATAAGGGCACTAAACCATTCTTAACTTAGTGAAAATTTGACCTATTTTGACAAGTTTTTCTACCCCACTTCAAGGCCATTTTCCATACACTTCCACTTGGAATTTCAAATTGCACTTCAAAGATGGATTGTAGTATACATTCCAAGCTTTCCAAAATGTCCAAGAACTCATCAAACAACCTCATGGTTAGGGAGAATCGAATTTCACAATATAGCAAAAACTCACTTTTGAATTGGCCATTTTTCATGTTCATAAGTTATGCAAACTTCTCAAAACCAGCATGCCCTTGATTACAGGTCCTTAAACCAAGTTACACTCAATAATTTAATGCTTGTTCATTGTGTCAAAGTTTTATTCTATGAGTTCAAGTATTATATACAAGTTTAATCCATTTTTAGATAAAGCAAAATAGCCATTTTTGAAAAGTCATGCTTTATGTCAATTGGTAAATCAAGCAAGTACAAACAAAATCTCTTTAGCACAAGAACAAATCACTCTGATCAAGAGAAGCTTTGCAGCAGGATTAGGGGTCCTCTACTGACCTAGAAACACAACTTGCCATTTCTTGCTTAAGTTAGAAGAAACATTGCATAACTCATACCAACTATCATATCAGCTCAAAAACAAAAGAACAAAGTTATCAAACACATTTCACACAACACAACCAAGCTAATACACGAGCCCTTAGCCTTCAAAACACCCTCCATCTCAGAATCACTCTCAAACTGCAAAAACAGGGCAGGCCCTGCAGTTTGAGTGCTATCTCTCATTTCTCTCGAGCTCTCTTGCCCAAACCAGTTCATACACATCCCCTAGCATCTATGCAAGCTAACCAAAAGCAAAAGCACGACCTGTAATCACTCTAACCACTTCCACCATTTTCACATTTCTGACTTGCAGGTGAAGTTCTCTAGCTCGATTCAGAAGCTTTCAAGACAAAGTAAGCATTGGAATAGCATCCCTGGACCTCAAGGAAGCTTTTCCAATCATCACCTTGCACTGAAAGTTCCTACATTTCCAGATAGAACTTCAACTGAACAGGTATCTTGGTGAACTCGTATCTCTCTTATTATGCATCATTAGCTTTAAGTTTGTGAATAAACAATGTCCTACTCATGCCACTGAACATGTACATTCCTTTACTTTTCATTTCTTTTGCTTGAGCTGTGAGAATTTGGAGTTTGAAAATGGAAGAAAAACTAGGTTAAGATTTGGGGGAGGAGAAATTCTCCCTCATCTTAGAGAGTTAGATCAAGTTATGCATATGGTTAGAATCGTCTCTTCATGCTGAACATTTTTTATGTTATGAGTTTTTGTTAAAAAGCCAGGAATCAGGAGTTAAGGATTGATGAAGAAAGGCGCGCATTTTTGAATTGTTTGGTCTGGAGGTTGAAGACAACCATTTTCTGGGCTGGGCCTGTTTGTTATTCCTTTTTGCACCATACATTTACTTTTGCACCCCCTGAGCCCATTTGCTTCATTTTTAATATTTTTTGACTTTTTCTTTTTTTAACTGATTCATTTATTTTTTCTCAGCATTTTAAAAATATAAAAATATTTTTCCCATCATTTTTCAAATTTATTAAGTATTTATTTGATTGTTTTGTACATAAATAAATAAACATACATATATACTTTTTGTTTAAAATACTAAGATAATACAAATATATTTTTTATACACTTTTATTTTATTTTTACTTCCTGAAAATATTTTGTATAAAAAAATACCTTTTTTATTTTATTTATTTTTATATTAAATATTATTTTTTTTATATAATACATATTTAGAACTTAATACATAAATATATATTTATTAATATACTTAGAATAAAATACTAAAAATATACACATTTTATTTTATTAATATTAAACACTAAAAAAATCATTTTTACAAATATATTTCTTTTCTTATTTTATTCTTGTATAAATGATAAATATTGTATATATTAATAAATAATACCTTTGAATTAGGGTTTTGCCCTAAATTCAAAAATACTCCAAAAATAATATTTTTTCTTTTTTCTTTTTTTATTTTACATAAACAATCCTTTTTTTCATACATATAAAAAACCATTTTTTGCATTCTTGCATATTTGTTCTATTTTTATTTTATTTATGCAATTAAATTACCTTGCAAATATTCAATATTGATGTAATAGCTTAGATTCAATTTCCTGTCTAAATACCTCCCCATTTGAAACATTGTACCCCCCTCCCTATATTATTGTGTTGTAATAGCGTAGGAACTTAAATTTCGCACTTTATCGCTTTCTAAAATACAATGCTAGAATTAGGGTTTATATGCGAATAAAAAAATGAAAAAAATAGTTGGACCTAATATAAGACAAACAAGCATGAAAATGGACACACAAATCACACTTGCACCCCCTAGGGTATTCCACTTGTTGCCTTTTAAAAATGGGCCATATTGCATGTTAGGTCTCTTTGGGCAAAACAAACAAATTGAATGATCATAGTCCCTCGATAACACTTTTCAAAACAAACAAAAACAAATGATCAAGTCCCTTAAAGAAAATGCCCAAAGATACTTAACACCGTTGCAATTATGGTCTAAACGATGACACGCGCCCGTCCCTTTAACATCCTAACACAAGATTGTCCACCAAATGCAATGGTGGAACAAAATTGTTAAAAGAGTTAAAAACATAGGAGAAATCTTTGAGAAATTTAGGAGTAGACAAACTCTTAGTTACTTGAATCAAACATGCAAAAACAAAACACTTGCCTATTTTCTAAAACACACCTCACAACACTTTCAAAACAACATTCAAAAATAAATGAAAACCTTTTCAAAAGACATACACCTTTGTATACATCCCAACATGGATCATTACAAAGGTTGCCACCACATTGGCCTCTTTTCAAAACATTTTTCAAACCCACACACACAAGCACCATTTAAAACAATTGAAAACAAAAGGCAAGCGATCTAAGCAAGTAACTAAGAGCCCATGGATAACCATGGATAGAAAGGGTGCTAATACCTTCCCTTTCTATAATCTACTCCCCGAACCCAAGAAAAATCTCAAAGGTTTTTGCTGTGCTTTTTAAACCTTTCCTTAGGATAAAATAAAAAGTCGGTGGCGACTCTTGCTCGACCGAAATATTTGCGAAAACAAACGCAAAACCATAGTCAGTTCTCCCACCATATCACACCATCCGTAAAGGAGAATACCTTGTGTTGAGCGGCGTTGTCAACAAGAACGTCAATATGAGGTAGAGGGAAGTCATCCTTGGGGCTTGCCCTGTTCAGATCCCTATAGTCAACACACATTCAAACCTTACCATCCTTCTTCGGCACAGGAACCACATTGGCCACCCACTGTGGGTAAGAAGTAACTGCTAGAAAACCGGCGTCAAACTGTTTCATAACTTCAGCCTTGATTTTCTCAGACATCTCTGGGCGCATTCGGTGTACCTTTTGTTTCACTGGAGGACAATCTTCCTTGATTGGTAGGCGATGAACCACAATATCAGTATCCAACCCAGGCATATCTTCGTAAGACCAGGAAAAGATCTCAACGTAGTCATGCAGCATCTGAATCAACTGTGTCTTAACACTAGCTTCTAGGTTTACACCGATCTTGACCTCTTTCTTGTCCTCTTCTGTACCCAGATTTACTGACTCCACCGGCTCTTCGTGCGGCTGAATAACCCTCTCTTCCTAAAGTAACAGTCTTGCAAGTTCACCGGGCACTTCGCAATCATCTTCACCTTCGTCTTCGGCTAAGTTGATCAGATTTTCGAAGTCATAACAGGCAGTAGCAGAGTCGTTACCAGTGAGATCCAGAGTGGATGTAGACCTGTATATGTGAGTGTGTGCAAAATAGCTGTTTTGCAATATATAATAAAAGAAAAACAAGGAGCGCAAGATTTGAAATGCAAGAAAGTCCAATGCTTTTATTAATGATATATGAAAATGACACACATAAAGCCCTAACAAATGAAGCCCAGTGCCCCGGGTAAGACATCGGGCCGTAGAGTTTAAAACATTGTCTGTTACAAATTCAAAACAAAAGGTTTCATTACTGGGTAACAAAAGAAATAGGGATGAAGTCCTTTGCTGTCCAGTTGCTTGGTCCACCGTCGGTCGTAGGATAAATCAACCTGTCAAACTCAGACTCTTCAACATCGTCTTCAATGGCATTTACTTATGAATTGCTGATGAACAGGGGAGGTCTTCCGATCCGTGTATTCCGAACAACCTTTTGAGCTTCTGCAGTGAAACCCAAACAAAACTTGTTAGTCTTTTGTGTAAAATCAGGGAGTTGTCCCCAATTCGCACACCCACCTTTCTCGACAACAGCCGGGGCATCCTTAACAGAAGCCATCTTCATAGGAGGATCTTCAACAACAGTCTCGGCTGACGCCAGTGTCTGGGGAACCTCTTCAAAATGCTGAAACAGTGTCTCAATGAACTCCCCATCCATCTCTACATATCGGAAAGAGTTGAGGTGGCTCACCATGTACTCTTCCTCTCCTTGCACTGTCACAATCCTCCCTTTCACTGGGTATTTCAGCTTCTGGTGGAGCGTTGAGGTTACGGCCCCAGCTTTGTGGATCCATGGACGACCCAGCAAACAAGAATAAGATGGACGAATGTCCATCACATAGAATGTAGAGTTGAAAACCTGAGAACCAACCTTAATCGGAATATCAACTTCTCCGTGCACCATCCTTTTAGGCCCATCAAAGGCCCTTACAACAATGTTGCTTGGTTTCAACTCCAACCCTTCACAGTCCAATCGGTCTAGAGCTTTCTTAGGCAAGACGTTCAATGAGGAACCAGTATCCACTAATACATGAGCAAGAGTAGTGCCCCTGCATTCAATGGAGACATTCAGGGAATCGTTGTGATTCTTCCCTTTAGCAGTCAAGTCGGTGTCAGAGAAACCCAACCCATTATCAGCAGTCAGATGGGCCACGCAATCTTTAAACTGATCAGCTGATGTCTCTTGCGGTACGTGTCACTACTACGAAAATGGGCTTTCACAGCGCTTTTTTTTGCCCTTTAAAAGCGCTTAAAAGCGCTGCCGTAGCCAGCGCTGGCGTAGGCTACGAAAGCGCTTTTTTCTGGCCAAAAGCGCTGTCGTAGGTGGACCTATCCCAGCGCTTTTTCCTTAAAAAGCGCTTTGATAGGGGGGTCTTTCCCAGCGCTTTTTGAAAAGCGCTTTGATAGGTGTGCTATTTAAATTTTTTTTTTTTATTTATCAGGCCTTTTACAGCGCTTTTTATGGAAAAAGCGCTTTGATAGGGGGGTCTTTCCCAGCGCTTTTTCCATAAAAAGCGCTTTGATAGGGCTTCTATTTAATTTTTGTTTTTTTATTTATCATGGCTTTTACAGCGCTTTTTATGGAAAAAGCGCTTTGATAGGGGGTCTTTCACAGCGCTTTTTCCATAAAAAGCGCTTTGATAGGGGGTTTCTATTTATTTTTTTTTTTATTTATCCTGCCTACGAAAGCGCTTTTTAGCCAAAAGCGCTTTCGTAGCTCATACAAATTTTTTAAAGTGAAACCTATAATTTGAGGTTCCCTGTGCGGCCTGTAATTTTTTTTTGGTCCAATAATTTAACCTGTAATTCAATCCTTATCTATACATATATTTTAAGAAATCGGTATTATATTAACAGAAACCGGTATACCATATAATATTCAATCCTTATCTATATATATGTAACTAAATCATATATAACTAAATTTGTAACCATATATACATTTGTAACCATAACTAAATCACATACAAAGTATCGTGTTAATTTGTAACCATATATATATACATATGTAACTAAATCATATATAATTACATCGAAAATAATGCTCCACCGACACGGTCGTCATCCTGCAAAGTATGAATATGAACAACACGGTAAATTAAACAAACAATATTAAAGGCTCCAACACAATCAAACTAACACGTACAATAATATTTTATTCATACCCATCAGAATAATCTGTTTTCAACATAAAATTGACATATTTCCTCTTTGACTTCTTCCACTTGAACTTTCGTGTACGACATAGTATAGAGGTCATCAAAGTACTACATAAGAAATTATTACTTCAGTATATGCATGATGTTATTAAATGTAGAAATCATACAAAATTATTCTAAGTTATAAATCCATACCGTGCTTGGAATCTCTACTTGATTTTTATAAAGGATTTCTTTCATAAACCTCAAGCAAAAGTATCCGCAATCTACATCGTTATTCTGTAACGGACACTGCATAGAAAAACAGAATATATTTTATAGTTGTCGTGTAATTTTATCAAGTAACATAACTATTATTATAAGAAACTAATTTTGTACCTGCACTTTGATCCAAGTAATATTTGATGATTTACTCCGGGGTACCTGTGCGTCCCTTTGACTACGAAATATTTGTATTGATCTAAGAAAATAAAAACATATATTTAGATCAATCTCACAGAAATAATTAAATATATAAATATACACGAATAGTTAGAACGATCTCACTTACTGATCAACAGTTTCCTTCATAGCGGGATAGTTAGTCCATTCCCCGTCTACCGAATTCAGAAAGTACACAACTTCTTTAATCGGATCGATAGCCAACAACAACCAGTGTTTTCTAAAAATTTAAGCAACAGTTTAGAAGAAAAGTTTCTACGCAAAATAAACAAAGATATATTAGAATAAATGAAAAACTCACCCCACTGGAACAGTGTTATACGGCAAAATAAACAAGCTATCTGGGTTGCCGACGTAGGCCGTGTATCGATTCACTAAGTACTCCCTAACTGAACCCGGTTCCCTGACAATTGTCGCTCCGCTGACAATATGGGCAGACAAGAAATGGAAGCGTCTTGCCAATACAGTCTCGCGCATTTTTTTATCGTACAACAACCTTAAATAAAAACATATAAACATTAGACTATTTTCATTGAAATGTGTAAATAAATTGTTCAACTAATTAAATGATATATTTATCGGAATACCGGATGTATGCGTGAACATTGCCGATGCCTAATTCACCATGCGTCATAATCTCAGTCATTTCGTCCATTCCTATCGTTTCTTCGCAGTCAAGACCAAAGATATCTGCATCCATAAGGATTCGACGAATACCACCTGACTTCAAATCTGAGGTTTCCAAAAGTACTCCAAGTGTATTCCGATATCGAGGTACAAAAATGCCTCTTCCCCCGCCTCTTCCCCCCTTATGCATTGACTTTTTCGGGGGTGGTCTGCTACGAACAGGCTGGGTCACTTGTTGTGACACTTTCGTAGATACCTAACAATCATATAACTTAGGTAAATTATAAAATCGTTCAGTTTTAAATTCATATCATATAATAAACAATTTAAGTGTACCTCTGGAATTGATGCCATAGACTCGCCGCCTTGCTGCAAAATCTCCTTACCCTTATTAGCGGGTTTTGTAGGAGGCTAATATTAAAAAATAATTAACTTAACGGTTCAGAATTGACATTTGAAATCTAAATGATTCATATTAACGGTTTTAAACATACCTCATCATCAATGAAAATGAGGTCCAAGGGCCATGCAACAAACGACCCTACTGCGTCTCGCACCGATCTTATATCCAAGGCCACGTCAGGTACCGGTACCAACGCATCGGGATCAATAGGATAATCTACTGATACTCTCAGGTGTCCAGCCGGGATCGGTGTATTATGAATTAAATCTCCCAAAGTGTTGTACACTTTTCCCTTGCCAACAAGGTGATAATCTGATGCCATTACGTATAGTTGGCAAGATGAAATGCCCTAAACCAATATGCATACATATTACTTTTAATTCAATAATAGAAAGAGGTGGAATAAAAATGAGAAACTTGAACAATAGAGATTTATCAATATATTTATAATTACCTCAGGAAATTTATTCTGACGGTTGATACTAGCGTTGTCACTAGTTTCTTTCGCCATTGCCGCATTGCCCTTTTCCCTCATTAATACCTCTTTATCTCTTTCCAATGCATTGACTTTTGCTTGTAATTCCATAAGTACATTCATCACTTCTGCATTGGTAGGATTTCTTTTTCGAGAATGCTGGTAGAAAGAGGTTGGAGTCACACCATGACCTTTACCCCTCACCCGACCGGAATACTCAGGAACATTCAGTGCTTTACTAAGTACGCTCCTCGTATCCTGGTCGTCACCGGTGGACTCCGTTTGTGACAATGTCTCCTGAAAATAATGGAGATAAAAAAATCAATTAAATAGTCATAAAAATTTGATTTAATTAAAGACACAATGTTATACTTACGCATTCATCATAAATTCTTAGAACACTTGGATCAACAGCTTGATTCTTGCCCACACGAGCTTCCTTCCACAACAAATGTGCTGGAAGTGAGGTTTCATCACTTTTCGTCTCCTCTAACTATGCATAGAAACAAACGGTTAGATCGTCAAATACAACACATTTAGACAATTAATAAGAACATATCATTTCTATTTATTACTTACAATTTTTTCCTCTAAGCGTGCATATCCCAAACGCCCTTTTTTGTATGGATACGCGGGCTTTGATGCTCTCTCACTATTTTTGGCACTCTTTTGCCGGAATTCGTCATCTCTTTGTCTAATAAACTCAGTCCAATCTTCTTGTTTAATGAAAAGATTATACTTTTCTGGCCTTCCGGCCGGGAACTCTTCCAGCCACTTTCCTTTGTCATCCTTAAGATAGGTGTTCGTCAACAGATTTTTCCACCCTCTAAATCTTTTCCCGGCCAACCCAAGTACGAAGCCTTTACGCTCATCTGGAACGTTAAAAGACCGCTGCGTATAAACCATATAAACATATAAGTAATTTAAAAACCATATAAACCATATAAACATATAAGTAGTTTAAAAACCATATACACCATATAAACTTATAAACTTATAAACATATAACCATATAAACCATATAACATACATACCTTAACATCTTCCCAAAACATTTCTTTTCCTTGCTTCAATGCTTCACATTGTTTCTCATTCCATCTAGATATGGAGATTGGTACATGCATACGAACAAGTGTACCAACGTAGCTTGTGAATTTTGAAGCATTAACCCCAACTACTTGATTTGAATGATTCCAATCTACATTATATATCACTCCCTTATCTCTAGCACGAATGATTTCGCGCATTATGGTGATGCCTCGTGCAACATCATTTGCTGAATTATCATCCGCTGCATGATTTGATTCTTGTGAGTTTTCATGATCTTGTTGGTTTCCTGGTGGGTTTTCTTGTTGGTTTCCTTGCGGGTTTTCTTCATTGCTAGCCATTAGACCTGTAACAAAAGTCAAACAAGCACATTAGTACACTACATGAAAATGGATAGTCGAAAAAGATATGAATAGCACTAAAGGAACTCAAAATTGAATAAAATGCTAAAAAACCAAACTTGCAAGAAATAAACCTCACCATCAGCTCCGGAAACATTGTTCTACTAAATAAACACTAGTCACATTCGCAAAAATTCAAAACGGTTCAAAAGATATGCCAAAAATTCAAAACATTATTCACATATTACTTACAATATTAGGCTATAATTATAATAATACCTTTTTCACTAACGTCTCTTTCTTTTCTTGGTAGCAATATATTTTACGCTTCTGTTAACAACTCGGATGGTTGGATTGATCCAAATACCCTCATTATGATCATCTCTAGTACAAGGTTCATTCTCATTTTGATCGTTTCTTGTACAAGATTCAATGCCAACGCCAATATCACCTTGATCTCCAATGTTTTCATCAATTACTTTGTTAGACAAAAGCACTATAGACCATTTCGTACTTGTCGGATCATTGACATAGAACACTTGTTTAGCCTGAGAGGCTAGAATAAAAGGTTCATCTTTGTACCCCACCCTATTGAGATCCACTTGCAAAAATCCTGACTTATCCATTCGTACGCCATTATTATTTTCAACCCACTTGCAATCAAATACAGGAATCTGAAACTTCCCGTAATCAAACAACAAAATGCGCTCGATAACCCCAAAATATGACAGATTTGCAAATTTCGGGTTTAAGTCATTCGCACTTGATATGTGCATCGCTTCAGCTACCAAGGTAACACCACTATTCTGCATAGTACTTTTATCATCCTGTTCTTTGGTATAAAATGTGTATCCATTAATTGCGTATGCGCTATAAGAAAACACAATCATACTTGGACCATATGCTAAACATCTCAACCTTTCTGTTACTGAAGCAGGATCCGAACGATACTTTGAATAAATTTGTTCCTTAAACCACGGTATGAAACTTCGATTGTGCTCTCGTACTATCCAATTCTCATTTCTATTCAGATTTAAACCTCGAAGAACACCCTTGTGCATTTCAGCATACGGCTCAACCTCAATCTCATTGTGCAGAACATACAAATGCACCTGATCCCGTTCGACCATTGACATTGTCACAACTTTATTTCCAATTAGTCTTTTTCCTTCTTTTTTCTCGACAATATGAGATTTGGGGAGTCCAATTGATTGAACATTTGACAGATATTCAGTGCAAAACTCAACCGCTTCTTCAACAATGTATCGTTCCGCAATACAACCCTCCGGTCGACTTCGGTTTTTCACGTACCCTTTTAAAATTTTCATATAACGTTCAGCAGGGTACATCCATCTCATATAAGCTGGTCCGCACAACTGTGTCTCTTTGACAAGATGAACGACTAGATGAACCATTATGTCAAAAAACGAGGGAGGAAAATACATTTCAAGCTCACATAAAGTAACAACCACCTCTTTTTGCAATGTTGGTAAGATCGTAGGATCGATCACCTTGCTGCAAATTGACTTGAAGAAAAAACACAACTTAGTTATTGCGCTCCTTACTTTTTCTGGCAGAATAGAACGTATACCTATTGGTAGAAAATGTTCCATTATAACATGGAAATCATGAGTCTTTAAACTCTTTAACTTTAGGTCTTTCATTGACACAAGTCTTCTAATATCTGATGAGTAGCCTTCTGGAACTTTAACTTCACTGAGGAACTTACACAATATTTTCTTCTCCTTTCTAGATAGAGTGTAAACAGCAGGTGGTAGATATGTGCGTCTTCCTTTCGTCACGGGTGCCAATTCAGTTCTAATTCCCATGTTTAACATGTCCTTCCTTATGTTAATGCCATCCTTAGACTTTCCTTGTATATTGAGTAACGTACCAATAACACTATCAAATACATTTTTTTCAATATGCATAACATCGAGGAAATGTCTTACGTACAACGACTTCCAATATGGAAGTTCAAAAAAAATCGACCTCTTCTTCCACCCACTCGTGACAAGTCTATGTGCAAAAGGCTTGCCAAACTCAGTACTCACATCTTTCACCTTTTCAAAAATCTGATCACCTGTCAACATATGTGGAGCTCTACCGTGTTCTGCCTCTCCATTGAATGCCTTTCTCCACCCACGATAGTGATGATTAGAATTTAAGAATCTACGATGACCGAGAAAAACATTCTTCTGACAAAAGTTCAATCGCATCGTATCGGTTTCATCTTCACAAACAGGACACGCTTTTTGACCCTTAATGCTGTACCCTGATAGATTTCCGTACGCCGGAAAATCATTAATTGTTCCAAACAACATCGCCCTCAAGTTGAAACTTTCTTTCCTATACCCATCGTAAACCTCCACACCGGTCTCCCACAAAAACTTCAAATCTTCGACTAAGGGTGCCAAGTACACGTCTATGTCATTCCCTGGTTGTTTGGGCCCAGAAATTAACATAGATAGCATCATGTACTTACGCTTCATACATAGACACGGAGGTAGGTTATATATCATAAGAATCACAGGCCAGGTGCTATGCGAGATACTTTGAATACCATGCGGGTTCATTCCATCAGTAGACAACGACAAGCGAAGATTTCTTGCTTCTTTTCCAAATTCAGGATAATCAATATCAACTTTCGTCCACTGTGGTGAGTCTGCCGGATGTCGCAACTTCCCATCAATAATTCTTTCATCTGCATGCCAAGTCAAGTGTCTTGAATCGGTCTCACTACGATACATGCGCCTAAATCTCGGAATTATAGGAAAATACCATAACACCTTTTCCGGAGACAACTTTTCCTTATATCGAGGGGCACCGCATTTAGGACACTCATTTAACACTGCGTACTCGTTTCGAAATAAAACACAATCTTTTGGACATGCATGTATCTTTTCATAGCTCATGCCAATAGAGGACAACATCTTTTTGGCCTCATACGTTCGATTGGGAAGAACATTATCCTCTGGTAGCATTTCTTTCACGAGGGCTAATAACTGTGTGAAACTTTTATCCGACCATCCGTTGTCCGCCTTTAAGTTGTACAACTTTAACACCGCAGACAATCTTGTGAATTTTGTACAACCATCATACAACGGTTTCTCTGCATCGCTTACCAACCTCTCGAACATTTTGGGACAATCCTCAAGATCTTCTTCAAGCGCTTCTGCAATCTCTTCGACTCGATCATAATCGTATGCGTCTGCGAAATCCTCATTTGAAGCATACGTCGTATTATAACTCGATTCAACATTCCCACTACTTTTCTCACCATGCAAATTCCAACATGCATAACTTCTATCAATTCCATGCATCAGTAAATGCGATTCCAACTGAACCGCGTCAACCCGTCTCCCATAACAGCATCTCAAGCAAGGACATATCATTCCATTGGGTTCTCTGGCGTGCGCAACGGCAAACTTAACGAATTCTGATACCCCATCCTCATACTCTTTCGACAATCGATTGGCAGTCATCCATTTTTTATCCATGGTTTGACTATAGCAACTAATTAGTCACGCAACTATAGCAAAATAATAATTAATTACCTGTAAAGAAATTCAACATATCAGGTAATCAAATTCATAGTTATTCTTGCATCACCTTAAGCATGTGCTAAACAACTCATAACTAATTACTAACTAGTGAAGTCGGATACTAGTGATTCAGTCTTGGATACAGGTAATAACAATTATATTCAAACAATAGTGAAGTCGGATTTCAAACCTTACGGTAAAGATTTCATCGGAGGAGAAGCAACCGGAAGATTTAGCAACGGAAAAATCCCGTCAGATATTTTTGGTATAGTCCTATAGTCCTAAATTCTAACATCTACACGCTAACTAATGTGTTGCATGGTTCATTGTGTTTAAGATTTTCATTGATGTTTGATGAATCCCTGAAACGTGCTCGTTTCAATGCTATCAATACTGCCATACTGCCATATACAGCCCTATACTGCCATAACAGTCTAAATATAAACAAAAACACAACCGCAGCTCATGAATTCCACTCAACTATAATCATTAGAAATTCACACTGAGCCGGAAAATAAAAGTAAAAACAATCAGTTATTCAAGTCAGTTCAAGAATAGGATAGAAACCTTTGAAAATGTTGAGAGCGTCCCGCGTACACTACGATCAAGGACAGTTCGAATTTCTTCAATCGGAGAAAGTTTCACAGCTTTTTCCTACCACAATCGATATTAAATCGTTGAACTATCCGCTGCATGATTTGAATGTAAACAACATGTTAAACTTAGGAGTAACTAAAAACAAAACATTTTCATTGACAAATCAAACTCCTACATGAGTAAGAAATTGCATTCAATTTACTTTGCTTGGTATACATTGAACAATTGTATGTCACATTACATGAGTAGTGTTCCTAGACTGTATTATGCTGTTTAATCAGATATCATGGACAACATCTCCATGGGAGTTCAACAATAAAGCTACAATTACTGTTCTCAGCTTAGTATAGTGTGTATCCTTTTTTGAGTTACCGTATGTCAACAAATGCTTTGTAAACCACAAATTTGTTGTTGTTAAACATCACAATGAATTTAAATTACCCCTTTACATAGTTTAAGATAATCAACTGATATTTCTTCAAATCATATTATTAGTCATCACAATCACAAAAGAAATAATACCATGAACTTAGACTAGTAAAACCTACCAATATTTACTAGGTGTTAGGGACACACAATATGCACTTCACATACTATCAATACACAAGATTTTATGGAGAAAATTAAGGAACATTTCTAATTATAAGCCAATATAGATCACATTCCCTTATTTGTTTCCACCATACTAGTGAAGCAAATGACGAATGGCAGCAACAGCATCACCTTTATGCTCACGCAAGGTTCTTTCAGCCACCTTTTTGTCCAACTGTTGTATAAGAAAAGTATGTTAATTAATTGGAATGTAAGCTTACTAGATAGATTTCTGTACATGTTGAAGAAGTTACCTCTAGTTCATTTGCAATTATATCAACATCTGCTGCAATTATCTAAATAAGAACAGAGGCACCTCCTATGCTTTCAAACTGAGTGAATACTCCAGTTGAAGACTAGAACAGTTTTTGGTTATCTAGTGTGGCAAGGCAATGGAATGAGAGGGTACAAAAGAGGAGAAGTGATGACAAATCTTTAAACTAGGATTTAAGAAATTTTGTTTAAGGTTCCTATTACCTACACTAACTTGTCATGCACCAAATCTTTGAATTAGGATTTAAGAAATTTGGTTTAAGGTTCGTAGTACCTACACTAACTTGTCATGCATCAAAAACACTGGTAAATTTAAACCATGTTCGTTTCAGATCTTCTGCCAACCGTTTCCCTTTCATCAAAGAATCGCAGAATCGAAGGTTGGAAACAAACAATTAAACGAAATCATTAATTCATAATATAACATATCTCAAATAGAAATACTAACTTATCAAGAGTTTATATTCATAGAAAGGTTTTGTGACTGGCTTACCTGAAGGTTTAAAGAAGCGATATACACTTCCACGTACTTCCAGCTGAGACACACAAAATGAAAACATAGTGAGTAAAAATAGAAGAACTAGATATACACTTCCACGTACTTCGACTAATAGTGAAGATATAATGAACTAAACTTACTTAATACTATTAGTTGATAATAGTAAAATCAAGTATCCAACATCTACTTCCACCAATTAACAACAATCTAATCAATTTGGTAGGACTGTGCAGACGAATTTAAAATTGGAAACAACAAACATTTCATTAATGCTACACATTTCACTTGTGCTACACGTGTACATCAGTTAGCCATAGAAACTCACAGAGAAGATATTCAAAACAATTAAAATTACAATCAAATTTAAGCACACACAACATAAAATATGAATAGATGTAGTCCCTAACCTCAACTCAAAATGAGGATTATACTCATAAACATGTACAACAATTTCCAAGTAAACTTTGCCTCATTCTTAGATCTCAAAGATTTAATGATAAGACCATAAAACCTAATTTTGTAGAAACAAACAACTAAAATACATACTTATCAGTAGTCGATGCCAGCAACTATTACCTCATATACCATTTGTCTTTCTGGAACTTTAACTTATAATCCAAAACTCATAATTAAAACTCATCAATGAGCTCAGTTATTTTTTGAAGACTAATGATTAGACTTTGCTTAAAATTAGTCTAGGATGATAATTTAACCCAATTTCTATATGTTGTCAATGATAAATGCACGTAGTAGTTTCTTTGTTCTACATAATACATTCTTTCATATCAATAACTTCAATCTCTAATAGTAACTATGAAAACTTGGGGAAGGAAACCTCAAATTTCATCTCAGTCACATAAACCCATCAGAAAATCAAACTAAAAAAGTCAAAACTTGGAGAAAAGAACATCATTGAAGCATGGAGAATCGATCGAATAAGAACTGTGAAAACTTTTCAACTAACACAGATAAATTCATACCAATTTTATAAATTGCGGTGTCAATGTGCAACTCTATCAGTCGAAGAAATGAAATAGCATAAGTATGTCAAGTAATGATTTTATTGTCAAGCAAACATGGAAAAGAAACAGTATGAGTATGACAATCAAACCTTGAAGCGATTTTCTCCTTTGAACTCTTCGATTTACTGGAAATTATACAATTTGTTGAAGAAATTAGGATTGCAATGAGATACGATGAGGAATGAAAGGATTCTTCTTACCTGAAATGGGTTTCGATTCGGAGGAAAGGTTGCGAAGGGTTTGTGTTAGCACTGATAACCAAAATACCTCAGCAACTATGAATAAAATAGTTTTACAGCTGTCCCTATGCCAGCGCTTTTGAAAGCGCTTTCAAAGGCCAATCTTCCACAGCGCTTTTTAAAAAGCGCCTTCATAACCCTATTATTTCGTTTTTATTAATATTTTTATTTGACCTACCACAGCGCTTTTAATGTAAAAAGCGCTTTTGTATCCCCCACCTATGCCAGCGCTTTTAAAAAAGCGCCTTCGTAGGTTTCCCTTTTTTTTAATTTTGTTTTTTGTGAAGGCTATGGCAGCGCTTTTTCAATAAGCGCTTTAGTAGAGGCGCTGCAAAAAGCAGTTTTTGGCGTAGTGTGTGCAGTCTTCAGAAATGCAATCAGAGCCTTGGCATGGGCCTCTGAGCATAGCAACAGTGACAGCATAGAGATTTTGGACGGGGTTTTCCCCAGCTGCTCGACTACATTGTAGTCGCTCTTTTTGATGATTTTAAAAATCTATTTCATCTCTTGTCTAGAGGCTTCAACAGTAATCGTCTTTGATGCCTCCGTCTGGGCAGGCTCACTGGTGATCCCTTTAACCCCAGTGTGTCAGATGACTCGGCGACAGGGGTAAGAATAGGAACTTGAACAGGAATAGTAGCAGGTACACTGGCAGGTGTAATAACAACAGGTTTTCAGGCAGTTGGTGGAGAGATATCAGGTGAGAAAATTCTTCCGCTGCGGGTGACTTTAGTAGGTCCCACAATATTGCTGACATCAGTATCAGCATCTAATTCTTGTTTAACTCCATGAAAATAAACATCGGCCCCGTAATGCCAAGGGATAGCTTTATCAGAGGTGTAGGGGATAGGCCTAGGAACAGTGATGATCAATGGTGCGATTCTTGGAACAAATGTAATTCTAACAGGCTTTCTCGAGGAAGCCTTGGAAGAATTGTCGAAAATGGTGACAATAGTAACTTCTTCAGTATGAACTAACGGAACAACAGTCTTCTCAAACAGAATTTCTTTACTATCCATCAGGCGTTGGACACCTGATTTCAAAAGTGGGCAACCGGTTGGTAGGGCAGAACACATACGATAACCTTCGTCACAGCCCGAAAATAAACCGGCTAGCAAAAGGTTCTTCTTCACAGTCATCAAAGGGGTAACAATGTCGTTCACAGAAACCACAAACGAGTCTTCATCTATAGCATTCACTCCATGCTTGGGCATTGGAGCAGTCACAACATTAGGTCTTTTGGGAGCCTCGAACTCAATATCCTTAGCATCAATTAATTCCTGTATTTTGTTCTTCAAAGACCAACAATCATCTGTATTATGCCCCGGGATATCAGAGTGAAAAGCACAGTGGGCATTAGGGTTGTACTTCGGTGATGTTGTATTTGGATTCTTCGGGGCTTCCCTTGGAATCACTAGATTGGTTTTCAATAACTGTGGCAGAATATGAGATAAAGTCATGTTGAGATGGGTGTATTGCCTTCGAGGTCTCTAGGCTTTTTTTTGATCGTTGTGTTGAGGAGCACCAGCAGGTCTTGAAATAGCAACCGCATTAATAGCTTGGCGGCGTTCAGGTCTATTCTGGCTTTTTGAACTGTAGACAACACTGGACTCTTTCTTAAAAGGCTTCTTCTCGGTGCTTGATGAAGCACCCTTCTGTATCTTACCAGCCTTAATACCAACCTCAATCCTCTCACCGGTCATAATTAGCTCTGTAAACCCAGACGAAGAGCTTCCAATCAGATGGTTGAAAAATGGACCAGACAAGGTCCCCAGAAACATATCCACAAGCTCCCGATCAGCCAATGGTGGTTGCACTCTTCCAGCGAGGTCCCTCCACTTCTGAGCATAATCTTTGAAACCTTCGCCCGTTCCCATTGACATACCCTGGAGTTGGGTACGCGTGGGAGCGAGGTCGGAATTGTATTGGTACTGCCTGTAGAAAGCAGTAGCCAAATCTTCCCAACTGTGGATACTGGCTCCGTCCAACTGGTAAAACCATTCAAGCTGAGTCCCTGAGAGACTGTCTTGGAAGAAGTGGATCTATAGATTCTTATCAGCGGTGTACGGCTGAATCTTCCTTACATATGATCGGAGGTGCAGCTTCGGACAAGAAACTCCATCATACTTAGCAAAGGACGGTGATTTGAACTTGTGGGGAATCACTACCCCAAATGATAGACCCAGATCACCAAAGTCCAGACCGGGCAATTTCTGAACTTCCATCGCACTCAACCGGTCTTCCAGTTGCTTGTATCTATCCTCAGCCGGAGGATACTGGTCTTCGTCGAAGTCTGTCTCATTGTCTGAGACCACAGGGCTAGGAGCCCTCCTTTCTTCCTGACTATCTTTCCCTCCAGATGAGGTGGTCAAATCAACTTCATCCCGTAGCCTGTTTCCAAACCTGTGACCTGTGTTAAACTGGACTGTCCTCTTCTTCTTCTTCTTCTTCTCTTTCAGAATCAGGGTCTTCAGATCTTGCTGACCCTTAGCTAGATTCATTAACAGCTCTTGGAATTGGGCATTATGGGTCTGTAGGGCCTTGATTGCTTGCTCAGTTGATGGTTTAGCAGACATGATGAGTGCTGAAATAAACAACGAAGAAGATAAGAGACCTGTAGTGGGTACTTGTTATGAAGTGCATGGGATGAAATGTGTATGATATGATTTCAAAGACAATCGAGAGATTCAAATTCGTAAACAAGAAATGAAACACACTTTTATTAGATAAACTTTGAAATTCAAATTGTTCAATAAATTTCCCTTAAGGCATTACAAGAAAGGAAATACTGAAAAGGAAATAAAAACTGGAAAAGAAATAATCAAAGGACAATCAGTGCTCCCACGGTCTCTTCTTGTCAGTGCGGACATAGTCATTGAGAATCCGCTCGTTCTCCAGCTGCCTAGTCAACTTCTGGATCTTCTACTCTTGCTTGTTAAACTTTTTCTCGGTAATCATCCCGCTCTTCTCTCAGCTGCATCCAAGACCTCTTCAGTGCCCCAATGTCAGTGGGCATGTAAGGATGGATGATGGTAGGAAGAACCCCTTCTTCATTAGCAACTTCAACAATGATAGGCAAGACGGCTTCATACGGCATTCCCAGCTTTTGGGCACGGATACGAACCCATCTGAGATACGGCTCCATTGGAAGAGAAGTCTTTGGACCCAGCTCATGTGGATCAGATCTGTGAACTCTATCCCAAGCCCTTATGAATCTGCGGTGTTTCTCATCGCTATCCCCTTGAAAATCAAAGATGATACTAGGCATTAGCAGCTCATGAGGTCCTTCCCTTCTGGCTCGCCCAAACTGACGTAAGGCCAAGCATGGATTATAAGAAATTCCTTCATGGGTTCCTATCATTGGAACATTGGGGTACTCCCCACAACGATCAATAATAGCCACCTCATCCATACCCTTGATAGTCCAGATGATGTCATTATGAGAGAGAGACATAACCCTATAAGCCCAGCTCATGCCTTCTTTGTTCTTCAGCACTGACTTGGGGAGGTGCGAAATAAACCACCTCGCCAATAATGGAGCACAACACATCAAGGTTCCCCGCTTTCGAGCAGTACGGGCATAAAGCTGATGAAGAATGTCACCCAAGAGAGTGGGTACAGGATTACGAGAGATGAAGATTTTTCACCGCATTCACATCAATAAAGGAGTCAGGATTTGGAAACAGTACCAAGCCATATATCAGAAGAGCTAGAATATCTTCGAATGCCTTGAAGTCTAGACTATCCCATAAATAATTAGCCTTACCAACCAAGAACTTAGTCAGAAAGCCCTTTGCTCCGCTTCTAGTCTCCCAATTAGCCATTACCCCATCCTTTGTCATATGAAGGGCTGAAGCAATCTCTTCGGGCCTAAGGATCTTCTCCCAACCAGTAAATGGGGTCTGCTCCAGAATAGAGATACCGAGCAGATCAGAGAACTCTTCTAAGGTGGGAACCAACTGGTAGTCCTTAAAAGTAAAGCAATGGTACATCAGATCATAGAACTGGACTAGGACACTCATCATCTGCTTGTCTAATTTGGAGGTAACCAAATTGAGAAGATACCCATGTCTTCTGATGAAGGAGGTAGTATCAGGCATCTTTGCAATCAATTCTTTAAGCATGGTAGGAACCTGGACAAAGTTAATCCGGATGGTATTCCTACGCATGGGCATCATGACCTATAAAACAGAACAAAGATGAATCCCTCCTGTCTTTGAAATAGGTTAGTCCAATGCAAGATGTATGCAATATTATGATGTCATGATGTCATGATAGAAAGCACATCACAAGTATCCACAAATAGCAAACATGTTAAAGGCACACATGTCACACAGAGAGCCCTTAGATTTCAGGCTGGCAAGGAGCTTAGGTACTACCCTCTTTCAGTTCAGTTGGTTTAAACTTGTCCTAAAAATAGTAACCGGGTTCTAAAGGATCTCAATATCACTGACTACCCTCAATCGGTCATAATTCCAGTTTAGCAACCTTTTCTTGCGACCGAAATCATCGCGAGAGTTTAGTCTCAATGAGTGTAGCATACTGCTACTGTTCTATGGCCAAGTTGGTCAATTTAAAGGTTCTAAGGTCAGTTGGTGCTTAATGACCCCTTAGATGACCCATATTCTCCTCGTTCCAACACAAGGGATATCGATACAATCTAAAGTGCCACACCAACGTAGCTACTGCTTCAACCGTATCGGTCTACGCCGTACAGTTCCCTCACAGTTTATTGCTACTTACCTAAAGGGTATCCCCCAGATCCGAGTTAGGATCTATAGTAACTCTGATACAAGCCCACAAGTATAAATCATACAAAGCAAACAATTGAAAACATAATGATCTAATCCTAAGGTACACCCCACTTATTAAGCGTCCCCAACAGAGTTGCTAGTTCTGTGATACGGTGGGAGAGAACTGACTGTTTTTTGGAATGCTGGTTTGCGTTTTGCGTTTGTTTTTGAAAAATGTCGCGGTAAGCAAGAGTCGCCACCGTCTTTTATTTTATCCAACGAGGAAAGGAAAAAAGCACAGAAAAATTCCTTTTTCAAGATGTTTCTCGGGTTCGGGGGGTAGATTATAGAAAGGGAAGGTGTTAGCACCCTTTCTATCTGTGCTTTTCCACGGGCTCTTAGGTACTCTCTCAAAGTGTTTTCAAAAATTTCTTTTCTTTGTGTTTGTGGGTTTGAAGAAGTTTTTGTTTGAAAGGTGTAAGTGTGAAAATTTGTTTTGTTTTGAAAGAGCAAGTACTTAAGAACCATCTACCTACTCAGAAAAGGAATCGTTCTATGCTATCTTCCTTTAGACAATGCTATCCCACTATTGATAAGTAGGTAGCATCATCGTTGGAGTTTTAAGGGTCAATTCGATTAAGGGACGTGTGGTCACTAAAGCAATGTTAGGACGCCTTAGAAGTAACCTTAATGTCTTAGATCATTTTTCCGAGGCAACTATGATCTTTGGACAAGAGGGCGACCTCTAAAATTTCCTATACTCAATGACCGCGTTCGAAGGCAACCAAGTGAGGTGTACCCTAAGAGTGCGCATGTGTGAGTGTGTTGTTTTCAGTTAATTTGTCTTTGTACATGTCAATGGTTATCTATGTTGATTTTAGGTTAAACATCTGATCTTGTCATGCATTCCCTATTACCAAACATCTAACAGTTTATAAGTTGCGGAAATTAAATTGTGGAAATTAAACTAACTATTACAAGGCGTCGGGTATTTACATCGCCAAAAGTAACCCTTGAAATTAAAATGCGGAAAGTAAATAAAGCGGTAAAAATATTTAAAGTCCTATTAAGCTATTACCTTCCGGAAACAGATACAATATCGAATAAAATGGAACGCGTGCGGGAAATTAAATCGGGCATAAGTTTTTTAGGGTTTTGACCATTTAATTAAAGAAAAGATTTTTTGTTGTTTTTTTGAATTAAAAAGAAATTAAACTAAGTTAATTATTAAATTAATAAACTAATTAATTAATTAATTAATGAAAATAATATTTTTGGATTTTTGATATTTAAAGAAATAAAAATAATTTGATCAATGTTAATAAAACCTAATTGTCTAAGTTAATTTTAATTATTGCAAAATATATTAAAAGTTATTCCTAATTAAAACTAAATTAATTAAATTAAATATTTATTAACAAAAATAAAATACTGAAAATTAATTTAATAAACAAAATATTTTTTGGTTTTTAATTTTAATGAAAAAAAGATTTAATTGGTTAGTTAATATGAAAAATAAAAACAATAAATAATTAAGCAAAATAAATAATAAAAGAGAAGAGAAAAAGTTAGGGTTTGGGCCTGTTCAGGGGGGTGAGAATGGAAATTTTGTGGCCCAATTTCGTTGGCCTGGCTTGACTTTTCCCGATTCCATGTATGCACTTTGACCAGGTAGTATGGTGGACATCACATCCGGACCACCAGATCTGGCCTGGGGCCATCTGGCAAGTGATTGAGTGAGGTTGTATGATAGATCATGCGCTGGAGTTTACACTGGATAACCTGTGAAAAAATAATAACAATGCAATATGGGGGACCTGGGATTCGAACCCAGGTCCTGTTGGATATGGGATAAACGCCTTTGCCACTCAACCATCACGCTTCATCTATTATTATATTGGACAATAATAATAATATGGGAAAACAAATCAAATGCCAGAAAATATAAAACAAAACGCGCCAAGTTTAAACCGTCCAACCAGGGGGAGACGCGTCATCATCTTCTTCCTTCGCCCCTGTAAATTTACCTGCGGATTTATATCTGCAGCTAAATTCGTATGTCCACCCTAAAATCAATTCTAGGCCATGGAAATTCTTCCCAAGACCATGGTTATGCTCGTCTATCTCCCCTGGTTACGTCCATGTCCATCAATGGCACTGATTTTGCCTGAAAAAGAAATGCCCAAAAAAACAAACCAACGAACCCTAGATTCGGCTATGGGGTTACAGGCCAGATAAATGCAATTGGCTAATGTAAAATGCTTGTAAATTGGACGATAATCATGAATATGCAAAGATTTGGTAAGAAAAGTGCAAGAATAAGGATCTACGAATTCAAACGAAAAGCATTTTTTTGAGACACTTACAGAGATTTTGCGCGTGTATGGAGACTGGCTTTGGGTTGGTTTTGCTTCAGTGATTGTCCAGCAAGCGATTGGTGTTGAGATTTGCCTTTGAATTTGCCTCTAAAAATGATTTCAGTTTCACACTTTTTCACCTTTTTTCAAGTTTTGCTTTTGGTGTTCTTGCAGCCTCTAGCCTTCAAATTCGTATGCTTTCACTTGTTTATGTATGCTGCAATTTATTAGGTCAACAAATTGGTCTTGAATCCTTGTACATTAATGCCTTGAGATTGGATTTGATCCTCCATTGAAAACTTGCTTAATTTGCCAAAAATCCAATCTTTTTGCACATGGAATGATTGATACGAATTTGATCATGACATTGATGATGATTAGGTCCTGAAAATAGAAAAAGATCTCATGTAATCAAGTTTTGTGATTTTATTTGATTTAAATTGATTTAAAATGAAATAATTCAATAAAAAATCAAGTAAAATAATAAAATTGATAACTGGACACAAGGCTGAAGCTAGGACACGTGTGTAGTGTGACAAGATCAAATCAAGTTGAAAAGTATGGGCCCATTTGACAAAATTTGAAGTTTTGGGGATAGTTGACTTTTGGCAATTTTGCAAAAATGTCCAACTTCAACAATGCATAACTTCTTCAATTTTGAACTTTTGGAAGTGTTCTTGGACTTTTTATAAATATTGAGATGTCCTCTAACAAACCCTTTTTGTCTCATCCCATTTTGATATTCCATGCTCAAGTTATAATCTTTGGCAAAAAAGGTGTTTTTGTTGACTTTCAAAAATGACCTATAATGTCCAAATTTATAACTTCTTGTGAGTGCATTTATTGATCTTGGGGTATGAATATGGATTGTAGGAAATTTCATCCTCTTCAATATGAGCTTTGGGTGGGTCATTTCCCATAAAGTATGAGAAAGTTATGCTTGGTCAAAGTTGAGTTGACTTTTCTTGCAAAACCCTAATTTAGCAACTTTTGAGTCTTGATGAATTTTGAGCAATCCTTGATGAATCATGATCAACCCTTGATCAAATGATGAAATATCCTTAAAAATTAGAATGTTGACAAAAAATATTGAGGTTTGACTGTATTTGGGTCACAGTTGACTTTTGCCCTAGCACAATCGATTTTTGGACCCTTTAGGCAATTGACTGAGCAAACTTCCTCTGCAAGGCTTGAAATTTGACATGGATGAACTTGAGAACATATTAGTACATTGGGGAGAACTTGAGGTCATTTGGATTCAAGAACATTGATGCAACACAAAACCCTAATTTGAGGTTGACTGCCTTAGGAGATAACTTGACTGTCCAACTCTTGAGCAATCTTGAGCCACTTGGAGATTTTTCTTGCAATGTCTTGAGAAATATGAGAGGGGAAATTTTGGGGTATAACACGGTGCTATTTGGAAGTATTGGAAGGTGAATCATCTCAATGGAGGGTCATAAAACTGAATTAGGGCAGAGACTACATCCATTTGAACCTCTACTTTAGTCAAGTCAAGGGTGTCCCCATAGCGGCGAGCGTATATCTTCAAAGCTCTCTCAGATGATTTCCCTTTGATAGTTTTGATTTCAAAAAGGTCAGGCTTGTAGGCATTTACGCGGACAAGTTGTTTCCCTCTGGTATCCATTTTTAAGATAGTCACCAGAAATCTTGATTTTTGTTATATTTTTTTATTGTACCCTGTGAATAAGACAAATAAAAGAAGCAAATGATGAATATGAGATATATATGAATGCATGAATGTATAAGTGTTATATTGAGTAACAGGATTTTCTGATGGGTACCCCTATAAGGTAGGTTCCTTAGTTCTGACCTACGGTAAATCTACCCTCCTAGGAGGTGGTTTCCTTAAGGGTGCCATGAATAACACTAGAGGGAAATGGCACAGGGGCCTCCCTTAGGTGGAGCCTCTTTACGGACCGGAACTTTCGTCTCAAAGTCGTGAAAGGTCTTGTCATGAGATTTTAGGTTAAGGTCGTTACAAAGAGTCATGGGTAACCTTCCAAAGTCCTACTCGTCAAGAGGATATCTCTCGATAAGTATTCCTTTTTCGGAAGTTCACTAACTCTAGGCGAAGTCATCACATAAACTCACAGGGATGATGTACCCCCTAAGCTAATAGACGAACCTTCTTTCTAAGGGTTATATTGGAAATATTTTTGAGATAGAAAACCCCGACACACAGTAAATATATGGTGATAAGATAAATTGACAATAAATAAATAAATGTGATAAAGTAGATAAATGCAATAAACAAATAAATCAAATAAAAATAGAAACCCAAAAATACCTAAACCTAGGGTTAAGGAGAATCCCCAGCAGAGTCTCCAGCTGTCGCAACTGGATTTTTAATCAGAGTCGCCACTATTAGTTTTTATCCTAGGGAAGGGAATCTAACATAAAACCCTAATTCGCAGACAGAGATTCTAGGTTTCGGACTTTTTTATACGAAAGGAAGGTGTTAGGCACCTTTCATCTACCTTGTTCACAAGGATACTAGGTTTTAGGTTTGGGTTGGGGTAAACGGGGTTTTAAATTTTAATTAGGAGGAAAGGGTTTAAATTTTTTATAGAGGAAAAAGTTTTAATTTTTAATAGGAGAAAGGGTTTAAATTTTTAATAGGGGAAAAGGTTTTAATTTTTAATAGAGGAACTCGCTACGATTTTGATTGTATGCCTACATATCCTCTTAAGAGGAATCGGAGTCCCAATTCGTAGTTCGTATGGGTTGGTGTTTTTTAGGAGTCTGCAAACATATTTTGAATCACTTCGCATTCGGCCGGGAGTAGTGATTGCGGAGATTTTGAATGAGTGCGTAGTAAGTCAAAACTAGTTTGAAACCCTTTTGCAAAAAAAGTTGATTAGCTTAGTTTATTGCGAAAAATAATTTTAAGATTTGTTGATGTCTTTTAATCGTATTATTTGTGAAGATCTCGATTAATGCATGATTGGAAAAGATTTAATGCAAATAATATATATAAAATAATATATGCAACTTTAGCATAAAAATGTTTTTTTTGATCATGTAATAATATTTAAATTGCAAATAAAAGATAAGAATAATAATATTTATATAAAAAAAGGAATTATAATAATAATGATAATTATTATAGTAAAAAGTTAAGTAATTATAGCAATTGAATTATTATTATTATTTGACAATTGAATTATTAGTAAAAACACTATTTGACAATAATAATTATTATTATAACTACATAATATATATATATATATATATATATATATATATATATATATATATATATATATATATATATATATATATATATATATATATATATATATATATATATATATATATATATATATATATATATATATATATATATATATATATATATATATATATATATATATATATATATATATATATATATATATATATAGAAATAATAAAACAATTGAATTATAGAAATAAATAAATGAATTAAATCAGGGGGGTGCAACTTCTAACTAGAAAGTAAAACATGGGGTGTTAAAAGGAGGTATGGGCTAGGCCCATTTATAACTCAGATCAGGGGGTGCAGGTTGCTTAATGTCTTAGTAATCAGGCAGCAAGGGGGGTGTATATACGAATGGGCTTGGGCCATTACATTTTGAAGGGAGGATTTGCGTGTTCTAGTGTGGCGAGGGTGTACGCTAGCTAATACAGACTTGGCCTAGTGGCCGTCTGATCATGATCTAATAGATGTAAAGCGAGGGAATATGATAGACAAGATGGGCGTGTCGCACAGGATTGGTACGGATTAACATTGTTTTAATTTCATTTTACAATTTCATTCTCACTTTCGTTTACAACATCTCTTCTTCTTCCTCTCGCTTACCCTTTCTCCATCCTCTCGACCCTAACACCTTCCCCCCCACGGCGGAACTTCAACTACCTGGAAACCCTCAATCAAAACCTAACCCACAAAAACACCAAATCAAAAATTAGAGAAAAACAAAAGCTAAGTTTTAGCCTCCGCGATATTGCTTTCTGACTTCCAATTTTCTGGTCTGATTTGGTGCTAATACCTTCTTGTCTCTTTAATTCGTAGGATTTGAAGACGGAGGGCGATGGTGAACCAATAATGGCGAACGATGAAACGACGATAACGACAACTTAGATCACGCGATTAGGGTTTCAGATGTTGAAACCCTAATCGCCCCTTCTCGATCTTCAACAAGCAGGGGTTCTGGTATCTCGTTCTTCTTCCAAATTTTCTCCTTGCAAATCTGTTTTTGAGTCCTCCTTTTCTTTTTTCATCAGTAATTCCTTTTTTTTATTTATACAGTTTTAGTTTTTTAGGGTTTCAATTTGTTACAGTTTATTAGCCTTAGATTTAGGAATTAGGTTTTAGAGTGATTTCTGTAATTGATTTGGTATGTCTGTAATTGATTATGCATAGAATTTGATTTTGATAGAGATTTGATTCATCTTTAATGTACTGATTCAATTTGGATTTGTAATATACTTGATTGAGTATGATTCTGTGATTGATCTTCTGTATATTTATTCTGGAGATTTGAATGAAGATTTGATTTAGTAGTGCTTGATTTGATTTTATTTTGTTTTTGTAACTTTAGTTTAGAGTTTGATTCGTATAGTACCCGTTAGTACCAAAAAAAAAACATGCGCAATTTTTCGTGAATCTACACAGTACCTGTTTATGACTTGGGCCTGCGCTTTTTATTTGATTCACCCCAGTTCATTGTTTTCATTAATACAACAAAGGAACAATTAAACTTCCAAACCAGGCCCAAATGACTTTTTTTCAAAACAACAAGATATAAGTTTTTAAAAAAACAGCAAGAACAAATTATCAGCCTTGATTCCACGTTTTTCCTTTTAATGCGTACTGGGCCTAGTCTGGTTTTAACAATTTAATGCAACAGATTTTTCTAAACAACAATCCTTAATAAATAAATTATGTAAATAATAATTAATGTAATATATTTTAATAATAATAAATGAAAAAATTAATAAAAAAGTTTATCAGCAATATAAATATATCACGTTTTTTTTTAATAAAGAAATATATATTATTTTTTTATTAAAATAATAATATCAAACAATTAAAAATAATACTTTTTCTAAAGCAGCAATAATGCAAGACCACAATGTGCCTTAGCTTTATTAAAATCTTAATGGGCCTAAACATTGATAAGCACACCTCCTCTTTAATGTTCCTAACTAAAACAAAAATGGGCCAACATGAATTATAATGGATTTTAGATTGCAACTTCACCCCCCTTTCTTTTACTAAAACAGTAATACTTACATGGGCCTTAGTTATTGATACACCCCTCTATTTACTGTTTAACCCCATATAAAATGGGCTTATCAATTTTTAATTTTAACCTCTCTTTTAAACTAATAACAACTATTAATAATAAAATCTTTATAATTATTCGAATAATTTTATTTTTGAATCACATGGGCCATTGGCCAACATGTTACACGAATGGATACACGAGTCTTTCTGATTTTAGAAAGCCCCGCTCTCCTAAATTTAAGGTTCACCCCCTAGTTGGATAAAGATGGACCATCAGATACTGATGTACCATCCTTAATTAAATATTTCTTATATTTTAATCTCGAAGAATGAAATTATCGAGGTAGGACAAATTTGGGGTACGACAGCATCTTAATGGCACAAGTTCGTGCATGTTTGATGGTATGATCAAAGATATAAGTTCCATAATCAAAAGGTTTCTGGTTTCCTACAACATAAATGAACTTTCCTAAACTAATGAAGATGGTTGAAGTGTGATTAGTGGGAACCCAATTTGCAGCTCCAGTCCTTTGTAAAATAGCATATTTCACACCCAGTTTGCTGACAAGAAGCTTATTTTTCATAGGCCACTCACTTACTTGATTAGCTGTAATGGCTTTACACACTTGATTGTCTGTTACTTCCAGCTCACAATAGACATCTTCAGACCTATCTATAAATTTATTTATAATGACATGAGAAAATTCTACACACTTTCCTCTAACAAAAACCTTTCTATAATCCTTACTCTTATGGTCAGCACAATCAACATGAATATTAACAATAAACTCCTTAACAAGAGTTTCATAGGAATTGGAAAACCCAGTAACTGTTTTCATCAGTCCAGCATAGAAGATTAGCTCCATGATTTCCTTACATTCCAAAGCTCCAGATCCTAGTTCTCTTTCCAGGGAAATCCTTCTTTGATACACATACTTCCACTTTTCAGCATTCCCAATAGAGTGAAAGGAGATGTTGTCAAGTGGGGCATCAGGAATCCTAACAGACAATTTCTTACTTGAATATTTCTTGATATGATACATGTCCTGGACATCTTGCTTGACATCATACTCAGAGTTTGTCTCTTTAACTAGGGAAGATTTCTTCTTACTCTTGGACCTTTTTACAGCATCCTCATCATCATCAGTAGAGTTAACAGGTCTAGCTTTTCTTTTGCTAGATGGAGGGACCACTTTACTTCCTACTTTTGGGGGTCCATACATGATTTTCTTCTTGACTGTTTTGGGAGGGGGTGTGACACTTGCATATTTCACTTTCCTGGACTTTAGTCTTCTTGAAATACCAGGTACAACATTAGTGATGAGATCATTGTCAGAGAGCTCTTCTACATTGATTGCATTGTCAGTATTTTGATATTCTCCATCCTTGGAGACAACAACATATTCTTTAGAGGGAGATTTTTCTTCAACATTTTGATCAACATCTTGATCAACATCTTCTTCCACTTCTTTTAGGGCAGAGGTAGCAAGCTTCTCAAGTTTTCTATTAGCAGCATTTTTCTTGGATGATTCAGCAGCATCATTTTTAGGATTACTTCCTTTGTCACCAGGAGGAGACATGCGAGCAAGGGGAGTAGAAATCCCAGGCACAGCAAATTCTTCATTTAAAACTCTGTCCAGAAGCCTTATAATGCTTCTATCAACATTGATAATTCCTTCTCCAATTCTATTGCCAGTAGTAGAAGAGGACTTATCTTTATCATCTTTAGATTTCTTAGCTGGAGATGATCTAGGTTTCTTGACCTTTTTCTCAAGTAGAGGAATCGTTGATAGAGGAGTAACATCTAGCACTCTGTCAAGGGAGAGATTCTCTTTGGAAGATTTTGTGGAGGACGATGTGTGATGTTGAGACATGTTTGAAAAAATTATGGCAAGGAGATGAGGAATGGCAAGAGTTCTTCTTCTGTTGAGGAGAATGAAGAGTTTGTGGAAATAGAGAGAATAAATGTAGTAGCGTGTGAGAAACAATTTTAGGCAGTCTTGTAATGATTGTTTTCTAAAATTTATTTGTTGGAAACACAAACAATATAATATCACTTTAATGATATTCCCACACACTTTTAATTTCTACAAACCCTCATATAAACATATCCCTAATTTTCCTCTTAAATTCTCCAATTGATTACCATCCAAAGCCTTTGTGAAGATGTCAGCCAGTTGCAATTCAGTGGCTACATGTTCTAAGGCCACAATCTTTTCTTCAACAAGCTCTCTTATGAAGTGATGACGGATGTCAATATGCTTGGTCCGGCTATCTTGAATATGATTCTTTGAAATATTTATGGCGCTTAAATTGTCACATAATAATGTCATGACATCTTGTTTGAAATTGTATTATGTTAACATTTGTTTCATCCACACCAATTGAGAATAATTGCTTCTTACAACAATGTACTCAGTCTCAGCAGTGGATAGAGACACACAATTTTGCTTCTTCCTAAACCAAGATATGAGGTTATCTCCTAGAAAGAAGCATCCTCCTGATGTACTCTTTCTATCATCAGCACTCCCTGCCCAATCAGCATCACAAAATCCGGTTAAGGTAGAATTTGATCCATGAGAGTACATCATCCCATAGTCACTTGTCCCATTCACATATTTGAGAATCATCTTTACATGGTTTGCATGACTAACTTTGGGATCAACTTGATATCTTGCACACACCCATACCGCAAAGGAAATGTCTGGTCTGCTAGCTGTGGGATATAGAAGACTTCTTATTATGCTTCTATAGAGACTTTGATCTACACTTACTCCTTTTTCTTCTTTAGTAAACTTCAGATGTGTGGAAGCAAGGGTTCTTTTGTCACTTGCACTCTCCATCCCAAACTTCTTTACTATATTCCTGGCATACTTGCTCTGAGATAAAAATATGGAGTCTTCCATTTGTTTAACTTGCAGACCAAGAAAATAGGTTAATTCACCAACAAGACTCATCTCAAATTCAGACTGCATCTGCTTGACAAAATGTTGAACCATCTCATTTGACATCCCACCAAATAGAATATCATCAACATAGATTTGAGCAATCATAATCTTCCCTCCTTCTTCTTTGACAAAGAGAGTCTTATCTAAACCACCTTTCCTATATCCATTCTCCCCAAGGAATACTGTCAGTCTCTCATACCAAGCTCTTGGAGCTTGCTTCAATCCATACCGAGATTTCTTCAGTTTATAAACATGTTTAAGAAAACTTGGATCAACAAATCCTTTTGGTTGTTCAACAAAAACTTCTTCATTCAGGTACCCATTCAAGAAGGAACTTTTTACATCCATTTGAAACAATTTAAATTTCAAAATGCATGCAACTCCTAACAGTAGTCTGATTGATTCAAGTCTAGCCATAGGAGCAAAGGTTTCATCAAAGTCCACTCCTTCAATTTGAGTGTATCCTTGAGCAATTAACCTTTCCTTATTTCTAGTTACTGCCCCTTTTTCATAAGATTTATTCTTGTATACCCATTTAGTTCCAATCACGTTTGTTCCTTCAGGTCTTGGGACCAGATCCCAAACTTCATTCCTACTGAATTGTTTCAGCTCCTCTTGCATAGAATTAATCCAGAACTCATCAGTTAGGGCCTCTTTGACGTTCTTAGGCTCAATTTTTTATACAAAGCAAGATTTTGAAATCCCTTCTCTTGATCTGGTAGTAACTCCTTTGTTTGGATCTCCTATGATGAGCTCCTTAGGATGATCTTTCTGAGTTCTGATTGAAGGTCCTTTATTGAGCTGACTAGGTTGGGGATATTCTTGAGGAGGATTAGAATCAATACTTGTGTCATTTGATTCAGCTAGACTATCATGCAAAGATGTTCCAATATCTCCTGAGACATCTTCTTCAACATTCCATCCTCTATCATCAATAGTAACATTTATTGAATCCATCATTACTTTGGTTCTGGAGTTAAACACTCTGTATGCTCTGCTGTTTGTAGAGCATCCCAGGAATATTCCTTCATCACTCTTAGGATCCATCTTCCTCCTTTGTTCATGATCATCTAAGATGTAACATTTGCTTCCAAAAACATGAAAGTATTTTACAGTTGGTTTTCTTCCCTTCCATATTTCATATAAAGTGGCTGAAGTGTCTTTCCTTAGAGTGACTCTGTTATGAATATAGCATGCAGTATTCATAGCTTCAGCCCAAAAGTGGTAGGGTAGTTTCTTAGCATGAATCATGGCTCTGAAAGATTCTTGAAGAGTTCTATTCTTGCGTTCTACAATCCCATTCTGTAGAGGAGTAATGGGAGAAGAGAATTCATGGTTGATTCCTTCAGAGGAGCAAAACTCAACAAATTTGTTATTCTCAAATTCTTTTCCATGATCACTCCTGATTCTTATGACATGACTTTCCTTTTCCCTTTGAAGTCTTTGACAAAGATCTTTGAACACTTCAAAAGTTTCTGATTTTTCTCTAATAAATCTTATCCATGTGTATCTAGAGAAGTCGTCTACAATAACATAGGCATACTTCTTACCACCAAGACTTTCAACCTGTATAGGTCCCATCAAGTCCATGTGAAGAAGTTCCAATACTTTTGATGTAGTAAGATGTTGAATCGTATGATGTGACATCTTAGTCTGCTTTCCAATTTTACAGTCACCACATACCCTTCATTCTTCTATCTTGAGCTTAGGAATCCCTCTCACTGCTTCTTCAGATATAATTCTCTTCATACCTTTCAGATGCAAGTGCCCCAATTGTTGATGCCATAGTTTAACCTCATTCTCTTTGGATGAAACACATGTTGAGGAGAGGTTTAACTATTGAGGAACCCTTAGATAACAATTGTCTTTAGATCTGATTCCTTTCATGACAACTTCATTCTTTTCATTGCACACAAGACATTCTTCTTTGGAGAAGTTAACTTTGAATCCTTAATCACATAGTTGGCTTATACTTATCAGGTTAGATATTAACCCTTTTACAAGTAACACATTATCAAGCTTAGGAACTTCTGAACTGTCAAGCTTGCCAACACCTTTGATTTCTCCTTTTGCTCCATCACCAAAAGTTACATAACTGGTGGAATGAGATTTGACATCCACCAATAGATTCTTGACACTTGTCATGTGTCTAGAACAACCACTATCAAAGTACCAGTCATCTTTGGTTGATACTTTGAGAGAGGTGTGAGCAATGAGACTTCTAACATTGGACTTGGGAACCCACTGTTTCTTCTTTTTGCTGTTTTGGGGAATCTTATCATTTTTGGGAGGAGGAGAATTTTTAGGATACCCATAGCTTGAAAAAGAAGGGCCTTATATGTCTAATCCTTCCACAGTGATGACATTTCTAGGGCTGGGGATTCTCTCTGATGTGATTAAGCTTTTTCTTCCCGTGATGTCCTTTCTTATCATGATGTTTGCCCACATGTTGAGACATCTGATTTAACATCTTTGGTTTAGCCTTGGCATGTGTGAAAACAGATGCATGATGTTTACCATGATGTTCATTCTTTATATGATGTCTACCAGGATGTCCTTTATTACCATGATGTTGAGACATTTGATTCGACATCTTTGGTTTAGGCTTGGCATGAGTGGAAACAGATGAAGGCTCTTCTGAGTTAGGTTCCTTTTTCTCATTGAAACCTAAACCACTCTTATCTCCTGTCACTCTTCCCGCTTGGAGAATTTCATCTAATGTGTCAGACCCATTGTTCATCATCTTGAGAGATTTGATCATTCTATCAAGATTTGAATTTGGAGAGGACACTTCACTTTCCAGATCAGAAATGGTTTTAAGATGCTCTTCCCTTTCCTCCTTCAGCTGAGTTATAAGGGATTTATGTTTCTCCCCTTCAAGACATACTTCTGCACTTCTGAGACATAATTCTTTGTATGAAGCAGCTAACTCATCAAAGGTTAGTTCCCCATCACTAGACACTTCATCAGATACATATTTTCCTGTCAATGCTTTCACATATTTGGCAAATTCTTCAAGATCACTCTGAGTCCTCTTCAGACCAAGTAACAAATAGATTTTTCTTCTGTTTCTTTAGATATGTAGGACATTCAGCTCTAATGTGACCAAAGCCTTCACATTCATGACAATGTATTCCCTTCCCTTGAGAAGTTTTTTCTTTGGCCCTTTTTCTTCCCATGTAAGATGGGATGTTCTTGACATTTGACCTTTGGTTCCTGTCCATTCTTTTTATCACTTTATTAAATTGTCTTCCAAGCATAGCTAGGGCATTTGATATTCCTCCATTTGTATCAAGATCATAGTCCTCTTCTTCATCTTCAGTATTAGATACAAAGGCTATGCTTTTGTTTTTCTTCTCAGATCTTTCATTTATGCTCAATTCAAATGTTAGAAGGGATCCAACAAGTTCATCCACTTTCATTTTGTCAATGTCTTGGGCTTCTTCTATAACAGTTACCTCCATATCAAATCTCTTGGGAAGAGACATGAGCATCTTTCTCACCAATTTGTCTTCAGGTATTTTATATCCTAAAGCATTGGAGGCATTAGCAATTTCAAGGATGTTCATATGGAAGTCATTTATACTTTCATCATCTTTCATCCTTAAATTCTCAAATTTTATGGTGAGCAGCTGAAGTCTTGACATCTTAACTTTGGATGTGCCTTCATGAGTAGATTGAAGAATCCCCCATGCATCCTTAGCAACTTCACAAGTATTCACCAATCTAAAAATATTCTTGTCAATTCCATTGAATATAGCATTCAAGGCTTTAGAATTTCCAAGAGCAATTTCATCTTCTTCCTTAGACCAATCTTCTTCTGGTTTTAATTCAGAAGTAGGTTCTCCATTTTCTCCTAATTTGACAGGGTGTTTCCATCCTCTTAAAACAGCTTTCCAAGCTCTGCTGTCTAAGGACTTTATAAAGGCAACCATATGTGGTTTCCAGTAGTCATAATTTCTTCCATCCAGAATGGGTGGTCTGTTCACAAATCCTCCTTCCTTGTCCATAGTACCAGAAAGTATCTTCCCTGGATCTCACCCAGATAAAGAGCAGGATTCCTGCTCTGATACCAATTGAAATTCTGGTATTAGATATGTGATGTTGAAAGAGATGTCACAACACAAATATCTGTTTAAGAGTAAGGTGCAGTAAAATCAAAAGCAGTAAAAACGCAAGAGATTGTTCACCCAATTCAGTGTACAACAACACCTACTCTAGGGGCTACCAAGCCAGGGACAATTTCACTAAATAGTATCAATTCATAGACCCTCAGTAAACAACCAGTTTACGATCTAATCACTTAATCACTACCCAAGCTAAACTTCTACCTAAGACTCACCTAGGTATGAGGCCATCCTCAAGTCCCTTCAATCACTTACAGTGAAGAACTTAACAGAATTAATAAGTTTGAAACACTTCAATCATTCAATGCTTAAAAGCTTATGAATGATACACAATTAACAACCCAAATAACAACTCAAGTACTTAAACTAATACTTAGAGTGTATTACAAAAAAAAACCTAAACTTATAATCAGAAAGAAAGTATTCTTCTTCAAAAATTGCTTGTCTTTTTTTGAATAAGGAAGCAAGTCCTTATATATGCGCAGCTTTGAGCTTGGGCTTGAAAACAAATATTCAAATCTTTTGAATATTTCCATAAAAATAGGCCAAGATCAAATTATGCAATTTGAAAAATATTCCTCCATATTTTTCGCAGCCTGTTGATCACAAATCCTGAATTATAGAATGTTGGAAGTCAGGAAACAAAATACTTAACTGATTTTGGGTTGAGATAAGTTCAGTAGGCAGATGTCAAGACATCTGTTTGGACATCATTCAAAATAGTTTTTCTCCAAATGTTAAGACATTTAGCAAAACATTAACAAGTCATTGTTTTGCCAAAATTGCTGCCAACAAACACTTACAAGTACCAAGTGTGACAAGCCGAAGAAGGACCAAGTGAAAAGAAAAGTGTTTGCATTATCTGGTTCTAAGATTGCTGATGAGGATAGATTAATCCGAAGTACGTGCTTTATTAATGGTACACCTTTGATTGCTATTATTGATACTGATACGACACATTCTTTCATTTCATTAGATTGTGTTAAGAGGTTGAATCTTGAGTTATCTAGTATGCATGGAAGTATGGTATTGATACTCCTGCCATGTGTTTTGTAACTACTTCTTATGTGTGTTTTAATTGTCTGTTGAGTATCTTTGGTAGAGACTTTGGGATTGATTTTGTTTGTCTTTCGTTAGATCAACTCGATGTGATTCTTGGTATGAATTGGCTAGAATTCAATCATGTTTATATCAACTGTTTTGATAAAATGGTTATCTTTCTTGATTCTAGTTTTGAGAGATATTTATTTATGTCTTCTAAGGAAGTGAATGAGTCTTTGAACAATGGTGTTGTGTTGTTGGATTTGATGTCAACATTAGAAATTGATGGGAAAGGGACGATTAATGAAATGTTGATAGTTCGTGATTTTCCTGAAGTGTTCCCTGATGATATAAGTGATTTTCCGCAAGAACGTGAAGTGAAGTTTACAATCAACTTGGTTCCTGGAACTAGTCCGGTATCGATGGCTCCATATCGTATGTCAGCATCTGAGTTGAAAGAGTTGAAGAGTCAACTTGAGGATTTTCTTGAGAAGAGGTTTATTCGTTTGAGTGTGTCACTGTGGGGTGCACTTGTTTTGTTAGTTAAGAAGAAGGAAGGTTCTATGAGGTTATGTATGAATTATAGATAGCTGAATAAGGTGACTATTAAGAATAAGTATCCAGTTCTGAGGATTGATGATTTGATAGATTAGTTGGTTGGTGCAAGCGTGTTTAGTAAGATTGATTTGAGGTATGGGTATCATCAGATTCGAGTTAAGGCTGAATATATTCAGAAGACTGCTTTTAGGACGAGGTATGGTCATTATAAGTATTCTGTGATGTCGTTTGGTGTAAACAATGCACCCGGTGTATTTATTGAATACACAAATATAATTTTTCATCAGTATATGGATCAGTTTGTTATTGTGTTCATTGATGATATTTTGATCTATTCAAAGAGTGAACAGGATCATGTTGAGCATTTGAGGATTGTGTTATTTGTGTTGAAAGAGAAGCAGTTGTATGTGAAACTTTCTAAGTGTGAGTTTTAGTTGAAGGAAGTGAGTTTCCTTGGTCATGTGATATCAAGGGGTGGTATTGATGTTGATCCGTCGAAGATTAAGGATATGTCTCAATGGGAAGCTCTGAAATGTGTTTCCGAGATTAGAAGTTTTCTTGGTTTAGCAGGTTATTATTGAAAGTTTAGTGAAGGTTTTTCCAAGTTGGAGTTATCATTGACGCAGTTGACTAGAAAGGGTCAAGCCTTTATTTGGATTTCACAGTGTGAAACTGGTCTTCAAGATCTTAAGAGAAGGTTAACAACCACTCCTATTTTGATTTTACCGAATCCGACAGAACCTTTTATGGTTTATTGTGATGTTTCTTTGATGGGTTTAAGAGGAGTGTTAATGCAAAATCAGAAGGTATGGATTATGATTCAAGGAAACTTAAAGTTCATGAGAGAAATTATCTGACGCATGATTTAGAGTTGGCCGCACTTGTGTTTGTCTTGAAACTTTGGAGGCATTATTTGTTTGGATCGAGGTTTGATGTGTTTAGTGATCACAAGAGTTTGGAATATCTGTTTGATCAGAAAGAGTTGAATATGAGGCAAATAATATGGTTGGAATTCTTGAAGGACTATGATTTTGGTTTGAACTACCATCCAGGTAAAACGCATGTTGTAGATGATGCTTTGAGTAGGAAGTCTTTGCATATGTCGATGTTGATGGTGCAAGAGTTGGATTTACTTGACCAATTTTGATACTTGAGTTTAGTTTGTGAAGAAACTTCTTCTGGTGTTAAGCTTAGTATGTTGAATCTTACTAGTGGAATTCTTGAGGAGATTCGAGAAGGTCAAAAATCCGATTTGAGTTTAGTTGATCGATTAACATTGATAAATCAAGGTCGAGGTGGTGATTTTTGGATGGATGAGAATGGTATTATGAGGTTTCATGATAGAGTTTGTGTTCCAGAGATGGGATATTTGAAGAAGAGGATTCTTGATGAAGGACATCGTAGTAGTTTAAGTATTTATCCTGGAGTTACAAAGATGTATCAAGACTTGAGGAAATTATTTTGGTGGTCAAGTATAAAGAAAGATATTGCAAAGTTTGTGTATTCTTGTTTGATCTGTCAGAAGTCTAAGATTGAACATCAAAAATCGTCTGGGTTGTTGAAACCGTTATCTATTCATGAGTGGAAGTGGGATAGCATTTCTATGTATTTTTTTTCGGGTTTTCCGAGGACTCTGAGTAATTGTGATGTTGTTTGGGTTATTGTGGCTAGATTGACGAAATATGCTCACTTTGTCCCGATTAGGATGGATTATCTGATGGATAGGTTTTCTAAGTTGTATATTGAGAAGGTTGTGAGTTTGTATGATGTTTCATTGAGTATTGTTTCCGATATAGACCCGAGGTTTACTTCAAATTTTTGGGAAGGTTTGCAAGATGCTTTGGGTACGAAGTTGCGTTTGAGTTTGGCATATCATCCGCAAACAGATGGTCAGACTGAGAGGACAATTCAGTCACTTGAGGATGTTCTGAGAGCTTGTGTTTTGGATCAAGGAGGTGCTTGGGATAGTTACTTGAATTCGATTAATTTTAGTTATAACAACTGTTTTCCATTTAAGTATTGGAATGGCACTGTTTGAGGCTTTGTATGGACGAAGGTGTAGGATGCATTTGTGTTGGTATGAATCTGGTGAGAATGTTGTGGTTGGACCGGAGATAGTTCAACAAACTACAGATAAGATTAAGATGATTAGAGAAAAGATGAAGATTTCTCATATTCATCAGAAGAATTATCATGATAAGAGGAAGAAGGCACTTGAGTTTGAGAAAGATGATCATGTATTCCTAAGGGTTACTCCGGTAACTGGTGTTGGTAAAGCTTTAAAGTTGCTTAAGTTGGCGCCGAGTTTTATTGGTCCTTATCATATTTCTGAGAAAGTAGGTGAAGTGGCATATCGAATTGCTTTTCCACCATCACTTTATAATCTCCATGACATGTTCCATGTGTCTCAATTGAGGAAATACATTGCAGATCTGTATCATGTTGTCCAATTAGATGATGTGCAAGTAAGAGATAATTTGACTGTTGAGACATCACCTATGCGGATAGAGGATAGAGAAGTGAAGAAACTATAAGGTAAAGAGATCTATTTGGTGAAAGGGGTTTGGGGAGAACTGGCAGATGGTAATGTGACTTGGGAGCTGGAGAGTCAGATGAAGGATTCGTATTCCGAGTTGTTCGTTTGAAGTAATTTTCGAGGACAAAAATCTTTTAAGTGGGAAAGAGTTGTAAGACCCCGATTTTTAATTGCTATTATTTAATTATTTTACTAATTATTATATTATATAATAATTGATTTAATTGTGTGATTTGGTGAATATTTGAATTATTTGAATATATGTGTTATTTGAATAATTGGAGTTATAAGTAAGAATAGTAAATAATTAGAATTGAGTTTTATATCATAATATAATGGGTAAGTTGAATTAGGCCCATTAATGAAATAGAGTAGTAAGAAGAGGGATTAGAATTAGTGTTGTCATAAAAAAAACAAAAAAAACAAAGAAGAGAAGAGAAGAGGAGAAAGAGGGGAAAAGAGGAAAAGTGAATAGGCAATCCTAAAGACTCTACACTCAAGGTAAGGGTGAGAATTTATGTTATTATGGGAGTATATGATGGGTAGTAACATGTAATAGGATTGGGTATGTGAGTTTCTAGGTTTTGAATCACCCAAATTGATTTAGGGATTTGGAAATTAGGTTTTTGAAATCTAATTTTTAAGATATAAATAGGTTCCCTATGATGTATACATGTTAAAATATATTTACTTGGTGAAAAATGGGCATTATAACATGTCTCTATGGTGATTTTCATGCACAAGTCAGTAGCCGTTCGCAACAAATTTTTCTGGTTTTTGCAGAGGACGCTTAACGCGGGTAGGGCCGCTTAGCGCGGGTGGCTGGACACAAAAATTATTTTATGCATGAATGGGATTGGGATCTTGTATGTTATTATTTATCCTGGATTTACATGTAATTTAATAATTTATTTGACTTGATTAAGATTAGTTTTGGAAGCGTTTTGATGAGAAACTTAACACTTGAGTTGTGTATGTAACTGTTGGAATTTATGATGTTTGAATATAGCATGATTTGTATCTAATTGCTATATGTTATAATGATGTGTTGAGATAATTTATACTATGAGATTGTGTATATGTGATTGATTGGCATGAAAGATGTATGTTATGCAATGTTGTGAAGATAACTCAAAATATGTTGAATTATGTGATGAGTTGTTGTGATGAGTGGTTGAGATTGCACATGTATATACATCATTTGTGTCAAGAGGCAAGATTTGGTAATACCGTGGGAACTATTGACTTGTCTCAAACCTAACGTTGAATGGGGTTTGAAAGCTTAAGGCTGAATCGAGCTTTTATTGGTGGTTATTTGTCTTAGAGATGTGGATCCAACAGGACCGATAAAGATAACATTGGTGCCACATGTATAATGTATTTGAGTTGCATTGGAGTCACATGGATCGATGTGGATTGTTTCATTATCACTCATTATTTAATATTAGTGTGAATGTGGTGTTTTGATGTGCAATATGTGATAATTGATTTAATTGTACAACTGTGATAATTGAAATTGAATTTTATTTAGAATATGAATTGATGAGCTATGTTGTATATGTGGATTGGTATATTGGATTATGTTATGCCTAATACATGGTTTTATGAAGAGTGATGAATTCATATTGATGTATGTATATTTTACACTGCTTATGATTATATATTTTCATAATGATATGAATTCTCACCCTTATGTTGGAATGATGTTTTATACGATATCGCTCAAGTACCAGAGCTAGAGTGCTTCTTGTCAGGATTAGAGGAGGAGCTAGATCCTTATTGATCTGCTTATTTCTAGGTAGTGAGTCATTTCTCTGGTCTATGTAACACGGGGGATATTTGAACTCATGTTTGATTTGTTTTGAGAGATATTTGTTGTTACTCTCTTTTATTTGAATATGTATGAGATTATGTGATGTTTGGCCTCAGTGTGTAGTACTTATGATATGATTGTCAGTATAGGATTTCAATCATTTATATCTTTATGTTGAGATAATTATTCCGCTGTTAGATGCATAATTTGTACTGGTGTATGAAACTTGAATTTAAATACGTGTTATGATCATGACCAATATGCATGTTTGATTTCTTTATCGTTTTGTGAAGTCAATTGTGACGTTCTCTTCAAGATGTATGCTAATTTACTCTGATCATGTTATTTATGTCTATGTGGGGTTAGAGGGTGTTACATATTGTCATTTGCAAATTTCATTGTGTTCTTCATCGATGGTTTTATGTTGACAAACCAATCTTTCCTTCCATACATATGTGATGAACATCCTGAATCCAAGTATCATTGGTCCTTGAACCTATCTCCATCTCTTGTTGTGACCATCAGCGCCATCTCTTCTTCTTCTTCTTCTTCTTCTTCTTCATGTTTTGCAAACTTTGTATCACTTTCTTGATTGTTTCGCTTTTCTGGACAATCAATCGAATAGTGACCATATTTTTGACAATTATAACACTGGATGTGACTCTTGTCAGGTTTTCGATCATCACCTATTTCTCTACCTCCAGCAACACCTCTTTGTTTGCCTTGGTATTGGGGTCTTCTCTGATTCAACACGTTTTCTTCGTTCTTGTTTCCTCTATCAGTCGAATTGTTGTAGCCTCCTCTACCTTTGTTGTCTAACCACTTTCCTTTGTCTTTCTTATCTTTAGATGATTGAGCCTGCAAAGCCACATCACTATTCGACTTGCCTGTAACTCTTTCAGTCATTCTTTATTCGTGAGATTCAAGCGTCCCTTGAAGCTCTTCCATCGACAAAGATGACATTTCCTTCGACTCTTCTATGGCAACTACCACATGGTCGAAATTTGGAGCCAAAGATCTTAAGATCTTCGACACAATTACTTTTGTTGTTAAAGTTTCTCCACAAGTCTTGATTTGATTCACTAGTTTTATAACCCTAGTGAAGAAATCAGCTATGCTTTCGCTATCTTCCATCTGAAGCAATTCATACGTTCTTTTGTGAGTTTGTAACCTCACCTCTTTCACCTTCTCAACGTCTCCAAACAATTTCTTCAGAATCTTCCAAGCTTCTTTTGTAGATTCTACATCACTAACCTTTTCGAAATTGTCTGGGCTGACACATTGGTGAATTATAAAGAGAGCTTTATAATTTTTCTTCTTCGATTCTTTGTATTGTACCCCAAAATTTTCCCTCCCATATTCTTCAAGAAATTGCCAAGACAAGCTTCAAAATTCCCCAAGGGTTGCACAGTGCAAGGGCCTCCTAAACAGTCAAAATTAGGGTTTTGGTTTTGATCAAGAAAATGAAGTTTCTAAGGGTCCAATCAAGTCCCACATGCCTATAAACATGGTCAAGCATCCTCATACCAGGTTTCAAGACTTTCAGCACAAAATTGCACAGTCAGAAACCCTAATTGCACTACAGTCAACTGTAAGGGCAAAATGGTCATTTGACAGTCAAAAGTCCAAATTTTTGGTCAACATCTCATTTTGAAGCCACAAACATCATTTGATCAATTCTTGATCATGATTCTCAAAGCTTGGCTCAAAAAATCATCAAGATGCAAAAGTTTCCTTATTTGGACAATTGAAAAAGTCAACTGTAAATTGACCAGGGCATAACTTTCACATGGATTATCAGAAAAATCCCATCCAAATCTCATTTTGAAGAGAAAGACATTTCCTACAACTCCTCTTCATACTTCTAGTCCAAGAAATGCTCTCACAAAAAGTTATCAATTTCAACATTATAGGTCATTTTCAAAAGTCAACAAAAAGGGACTTTAAGTCAAAGGCCATAACTTGAGATTGGTAAATCAAAATGACATGGAACCAAAGAAATTGGTTATAGGACTCAAAGACCTTTCCAAAATGTCCAAGAACATGAGCAAAGCTTAAAAATTGAGCAAGTTATGCCTTGTGGAAGTTGGGAAATTTTTGGATATTTTGAAAAGTCAACATTGCTTCAAATGACCTAAAATTGCTAATGGGCCTATTTTTCTTCCACAATTCATCATCCAAGGCATGTGCACGACCACTTGGCCCAAAGGGAAGTTTTCTTCATTATTTATTTATTTATTTGGATTTTTATTATTAATAATTCATTTTAATTAAATAAAATACATGGAAAATACTAAACCTAAGTTTTTCAATCTTTTGTGCATGATATATACTCAATAATTCGTGCATGATCAGATATGGAAGGAATTGAATTGATTGGATATAATTAGGGTCAAAATAGCATGAAAAAATATTGAAAAAGATCTTGAAAAATCAAATCTTGCAAGTCATGAATGCCAAGCTTTTTGTTTGATTTCTTTGACCTAGATCACTCATACATAAGTACAGAATGCAACCCTAGTGCACACAACCACTCAGCTGCGCAAGAACCTGAAGATCAAACTCACACTTTTGGCCTAAAAACTTCAAAACTGAAAACAAGGTTAGAGGTGGATTGAGAGCAAGAAACCAATTGCAAAAGATTCCTCGTGTCTCACTGAAGCTAACTGGATAACTTTCCAACCCTTACACGCCCAGAATTGGTACAAGGGGTTCAAACCATTTCAAATTATATGCATAATCGTGTTTCCATATTTAAGCATTTTCATTGCGTTTCTTTGATAAATTCATACTAATTGATATGTTCTGAAGCTAACCATCTACTTTGATTGAGTTTTTGTGTGCTATATACGATTTCACCATGGTTGATGTTTAGGGTTTGCAGAACCTTAAATTGGGTTTTTTTAATTAAGGAAAAATTAGCATTCAAGACTTAGACCACTGAATCGAGCATGCTTGGACGAAGAGAAAGCCACCCTCGCGCTCAATTTATGAGCATCCCTGGGCTAATCGCTATTTTTTTATAGGGTGCCTATGGGAACGTTTGAAAAACCGTTGCCATTATTTTTTGTTATTTCAGGAAGAACGAAGACGTGAGGAAGACGATGAAGTGGCAAACGTTGGGTGGTCTGTTCAAAATTTCGCGCTAAAACATCATTAATGTTTGGTTTTATTTTATATTAATTGTTTGATATCTAATATACAAAACGCGTTGAGTGGAGCAGTTGGTAGAGTGCATCGCTGGTAATCTCTAGGACCTGGGTTCGAACCCCAGGTCCCTCACCCTTTCCATGTTATTTTTCCCTTAATATTCCTATGCAGTATTTCTCTTGAAGACCATCATGCATCCCTTGATCCAGATTGCCACGCGCCCACAGAGATTGATCCAGTGGCTCTGATCAGAGGAGCACCATAAGCCTGAGTCAATGCACCCACACGTGTCCTGGAAAAGTCCACAAGGCCAAGGATAAATGGGCCTGAATCACTACAAAAAACCTCCCAATTTGGGGGCAGACCCCCCTAGGTTTGCCATTTTTTTATTTCTTTCTTTTTCATTATTTCTATTTTCTTTTGATTATTGCTTTTTTAATTAATTTATTATTTTCATAAAAACACAAAAACAATAAAAAATCAGAAAAGACAAAAAAAATTAAATATATTTATCTAATTAATATTTTGTAAATAAATTCATTAATTAACTAGTTTTAAATTAGGTTTTAATCTTAACTTTTTTAATTAATTTAAAATTGGTAGAACTAGGGTTTAATTAATTTTTTATCCCTTTTTCTTTTCTTTCATAATAATTAAATATTAAATATTTATTTTCGTAATTAAATTGCATGTAAATTAATTAGGGTTAATTTTAGGTTAAACTTTAACATGTTTTCATAATAAAATAAAAATTGTAGAATTAGGTTTAATTGCATTTAATTCTTTTTTCATTAAAATCATAAAATACAAAAAAATACCAAAAAATACCAAAAACAATTCCTTTTCTTTTTAATTTTAATTAATTTAATCGTTAAATTTAATTTTGCAAAAAGGGTCCAACGCCCTCGTTCTTAATTCTTATTTAATTCGCGTGTTTATTTCTTTCTCGTATAATATTTATGTACCTCTCCCAAGGCCTTGTAAATTAATTTCTCGCACCTTTACTTTTCATTAATTCTTTATTTTTCTGTCAAATCGGGTTCAAGAAATTTTGGCGATGTGGACCCGCGCCTTTTGTAATAGCTTTAGAACTTTTACTTTTCGCAATTTCTAATTGTTAACAAATGCATGCAAGAATGAATGACAATAAATAAAAACAAACGCTAGATCACCCATGACATGACAAAAGACAAAAATAAATGAAAACGACACATAAATCACACACCACCCCTAGGGTATGCCTCACTGTTGCCTTGCCTCGAAAGGTGATCGTCGAGTAGAGGATGTCTTAGTAAGTCCTCATGATCCGGGAACCTGGCATGAGGGTAGCTTCTAAGGTGTCTTCCCATTGCTCTGGTGATCACCATGTCCCGAACCTCGAATTGACCCGAACACCTCCAATGGTGGTGCTACCTACCTCTCAATGGTGGGATGGCACTACTTTAAAGGACATTTACACAGACGAATTCCTTAGGGTAGGTAGACGACTCGTAGATACTTGCTCTAAATTTCAAAACAAATTCAAAAAATACTTTTCACACCAACACACTTTCAAAAAGCTTTCAAAACAATTTTTCAAACACTCTTGAGGACTGATACAAGAGTCGATCTGAAATCTTTAAACGAAACTTTTTCAAACCCACTCACGTTGAAAAGCAAACAAACCATTTTTGAAAACACAAGTGAGCAAGTATCTAAGAGCCCATGGATAACCATGGATAGAAAGGGTGCTAACACCTTCCCTTTCTATAACCTACCTCCCGAACCGAGAGCAATCTCTATAAGGAATTTTTCTGTGCTTTTGTCCTTTCCATTTGGAGAAAATAAAAGACGGTGGCGACTCTTGCTTCCGCGACATTTCGCGAACCAGCGTTAAACAGTCAGTTCCAGATCCACCGATCACAGAACTGGCGACTCTGCTGGGGATTTAAACTTAAAGTGAGGTGTACCTTAGGGTTAGTTCATAACTGTGTTTTCAATTGTTTTCTTTGCTTGCTTTATTATTGGGGGACTGTCTTGGGAGTTCTATAGATCCTAACCCGGATCTGGGGATACCCTGTTTAGGTAGCATAATCTGTGAGGGACCTGTCCGGCGTATACCGACATGGGTGAAGCAGTGGCTACGTTGGTGTGGCGCCTTGGTCTGTACCGATATCCCTCGTGTTGAAACGGGGAGAATATGGGTCTTCCAAGGAGTCATTAAGCACCAATAGACCTTAGAACCTTAAATGACCCAACTTGGCCATTAGAACAGTAGCAGTATGCTACACCCATTGAGGCTAAACTCTCGTGATGGTTCTGGCCGCAAGAAAAGATTGCGATGCTGGAGTTATGACCGATTGAGGGTAGTCAATGATATTGGGATCCTCTAAGAACCCGGTTACTTTGATAGGACAGGTATGAACCAACCAACTGAAAGAGGGTAACATCTAGACCTCATGCTGGCCTGAACTCTAAGGGCTTCTCTTGTGTGACTTGTGTGCCTTCGTACTTGACTACTCGCATGCTTGTTAGCTGACACATGAACCCCTTGCAGGTTTTGTTTATAGTCCTTAATAGGGACTCATAACAAGGTATACTAAGTTTCTTACAGGTTTTGGTTTGCAGTCCTTAATTAGGACTCATAACAGGGTTTACCGAGTTTCTTGCAGGTTTTGTTTTTAGTTCTGAATTGGGACTCATGACAGGTTTTACTTGAGTTTCTTGCAGGTTTCTGTTTATAGTCCTTAATAAGGGCTCATAACAGGGTTTATTCATATTACCCCATGCATCATGACATCATATCATTGCATACATCCTAACCCATTTCAAGGATCTCAAGGGTTTGTGATGCAGGTCATGATGAATCAACCATCCCAGCAAGGGGAACAGGGGATTTATTTTCCTCTAGCCAAGGTTGTCAAGGGCTATGACCCACTTGATATGGTGAGATTTGACACTTGAAGAAGATTCCCCTAGCCAAGGTTGTCAGGGGCTATGACCCACTTGATATGGTGAGCTTTGACACTTGAAGAAGATTCCCCTAGCCAAGGTTGTCAGGGGCTATGACCCACTTGATATGGTGAGCTTTGACACTTGAAGAAGATTCCCCTAGCCAAGGTTGTCAGGGGCTATGACCAACTTGATATGGTGAGCCTTTGACCCTTGGAAGAAAGACTCTCAACAAAGATGAAGTTCTTTCAATCAAACTACCGGATCCAAATGCTAACAAATTTTCTTGTTTACCCCGCGAGGTCCTTGAAAATATTGCATGCATATCATACATATCATTGCATTGCAGGTATCTTTGTTGCAGGTCACTTACCTTTCCCGCTGTTTATTTCAGCAATGGCTCCCTAACAAGATAACCAGGACCTTCTGGCTCAAGAGACTCAGCCTGGGGAAATCCTCCCGAATCTATCCAAAGGGCAGGAGGAGCTAAGGACACTTCTCATGGGGACTTTGGTCAAGAACAGTGCTGAGGATGAAAGGCTGAAACACCTGCAAGCTGAAGTGGATGCATTGAAAGCCCAGATGCTGGGGCAGGGGACTGCCATTCAAGGGTTAGCTCAAAGACAAGAAGAGCTCGGGGTTCTCATCAACCAACTGCTTCAGGGTAACCAACTGGGGCAAACGTCTAAGGGTAAAAAGCCATTCATCATTCAATCATCCTTGAGACAAGGAGATAAGGGGAGAGCTCCTCAAATGGCTTCAGCGCCACAAATTCAGCATCAACCTCACCAGCTTCAGCCAGACAAGCCCAGGAGGCAATTCACCCAGCTCAACATGCCGTTGTTCCAAGCTTTACAACGCCTGTTAAGATTGAACCTGATCACATTAAGGGCTCATCCCCGGAACCAGAACACAGCATCTCCTGTCTATGATCCCAATAAAAGATGTTCCTACCACTCTGCCTGTCCAGGACATGATACAAATGAGTGTTAGGCTCTGAGGAACAAGATCCAAGACCTGATTGATGAGGGAGCACTGGAGTTCACACAAGATGGCCAGGCAGAATTTTTCTACCATCCCTCCAAGGCTCACCATTTGAAGTGACAAGCCCTGAGATGAAAAGACTTTTGTTCATTCGAATGTTCAAGTTGTATTGTTCTTTGATTGTTTATACATTTATTCATGTTAAACATTGTTATTCCATTAATGCATCGCTTATGTCTATTTTGAATCAATATATTCGTATTCACTATATGCAAATTATTTTCATATTTTTTCTGATGTCAACTCTCGATTAATAACTCTAAGCCTCTTGAGGGAGGATGACGAAAACGATACCGCAATCTTTACAGTATGCTTTTGAACAGATCCCGCTGATGAGGTACAGGCATTGTTTCAATTCCTAAACACTGGAGTTATAAGGAAGATAATCCCTCGTCAACCCATCTGAGCCAAAGAAGTAGAAGTTTTTCTTTTCGAAATTTAAAACCCTTTATCATAACCTGGGGCAGGGTAGTTTTCTCAGTTGATCCGAGTGCATAACGAATGGCACCAAAGAGGTCCTTACAAAACAAAGGAAGACAGTGATGGTTCCTAATAATCAATAAAGGAAGGCAGTCATGATATCTCCAAAATAAAAGCCCAATAAGTCAAAACCTATGAAGAAGACTTACGAAACTGGGGCATCCCGCTGACTGTAATTCCAAAAAAGGGAAACAGTTCAGGCAAAAAAAGAAAGGGATAACAAAAATCATACAAGAAAGAGGTCTTACAAACCCTCAACAAAAAGGAATGACTGCCTATTTAAAATAAGATATCAACATCCGAATCATCACCGAAAAATCAGAGCAAAGACTCAAACAAGGTCTACCGCACGATCAACTGAGTTTAGGTTTGGAGAACATCACGAAGAGCGGGTGGGTACAAATAATTTGAGCCTTTATCCTTTGTTTCTTAAACCGTGAACCAAGCCACGTTATAACCCTTAAAAGTCCTAGCTGAAGCATGGGTTAGTTCGAAAGTATACTGTTACGAAAGGTATCCTGACTCCTTAAGGCCTACGGTAAATACGGAGTTGACATCACGTTTACAAACATTCATTTGTTTTATGGAAAAAGAATGCATCTTCAAAATCTTCAAAATAGACATAGGCTTTGCATTTTTAACATAACTTTGTTTGCATATGACTTTTTGTTTGAACAACATAGAAATTCGCACGACGAATGCCTAATGAACAGAAGTACTTCCAATCAAGGGGCATGGCATGAGCATGGTCCATCATCTGGGGCAATCCAATCAAGATTCGGAGAATCTCTCAAAGGCCAAATAGCCTGGGGCAAATCTCCGCCTGAGTCACTGGGGGCATCCTAGCAACAAATCTTGCCTGGTCAAACACCTTCTGGCGGCATGACAAAACACTTCTAACAGGAGCAGCTCCCTACATTCTGAAAGCACGGACATAGTCGAAAAAATACTACGCAAAATCAAAGACCCGCTAGGTTGACATACCTAGGCAAAAATAAGGGCTTCCCGGCGAACCAAAAAGGTTCGGGCAAAATAAGGGATGAAATGAAAAAATCTGTACACCCAGCAAGTCGAAAACCTGAAAAGGCGGCTGGGGCAAAGATGGGTATCCCGGTGGACTGAAAACCCGAAAGGGCGGTCCGGGCAAAAGTTAGGGATCAAAGCGTACGACTATGTCCTGTCATGTTGTCACCTGCCTACCAAAAAAGGTTTGCCCATCAAACAACTATCAACATCTCACAGGTCTTCCTCTCCCACCTCAGAAACAGGGGCAGTAATGAGTCGTCCAAACGGTATAATGATTCTGTCCATCAAGGTACCAAGGTAGGTTCAGCTGAAGAATAACCAGATACCTTAATCCCCAGAGAGTGAGCCCGCAAGTCAATGCACTCTCCCCAAGCAAAGTTATACAATCAGCCTTAAGGAAGTTGAGTATCCTCCAGCAGATCTCAACATTCCCCAGCAGCATATATATTCTTAACAAGCATCCACCGGCAATCTTGGTCTAAAGATTGTTCCCCGGCGGCATATCAAACATTCAAAGGAATCACTTCCCCCGCAAAACTTCCCCAGGAGAGTCCAATCCAGTTTCCCCAGGAAAATTGGAATTCATCTCCCCAAGCAGTAAGCTTATCCCCAGTAGATTCTGGAAGCTTATCCTCGCAGAACACGAACGCGTCGTCCGACTTTATTCAAAGAGTTATTTCCCTACCAGGATATAACTGGGTTATCCTCAGCCAAAAGCCACGGAAAGAGCGTCCTCGACGAAGTCTCCTTATCCCCAGCGGAAGCAAATCTATTCTCCAACATCAGCCCAGGAGTGACTTCCCGGCACCCGTCAAGGATTTACTTTCCTAGACGAAAAATATATTCATAAACATCACACTTCCATACATCATTATAGCATGCATAGACGCATCATATCTTACAAATCTCATTTATGTTGAGAACATCATTGCTTGGTCCATATCATGCATTGCATATAACTAACCTTTACCTTTCAGGAAAGATTCAGCTAAATTCTCAATCATATTTCAAAACTCTAAGACCTTATCTGGTTCAGTTAAATCGACTCCAAAGATTTCTCTGGTTATTATCCAGTCAAAGGCCTTCTCTGGTCCAGTTAAATCGACCCCAAACAGATTTTTCTGATAAAGACCCAGTTGAAGACATTCCAAGACCTTATCTGGTTCAGTTAAATCGACTCCAAAGATTTCTCTGGTTATTATCCAGTCAAAGGCCTTCTCTGGTCCAGTTAAATTGACCCCAAACAGATTTTTCTGATAAAGACCCAGTTGAAGACATTCCAAGACCTAGACCGGTTCAGTTAGTCGACTCCAAAGATTTATTATCTAGTCAAAGGCCTTCTCTGGTCCAGTTAAATCAACCCCAAACAGATTTTTCTGATAAAGACTCAGTAGAAGTTATCAAAGGTTTTTCTCAATGTTTGCTTTTGAGATTATAATTTCCTATGGTTCTCTCCCCAATGTTGCGGAGACGATAATTCCATTCCAGGTTTTTCTCAATGTTTGCTTTTGAGATTATAATTTTCTATGGTTCTCTCCCCAATGCTGCGGAGACGATAATTCCATTCCAGGTTTTTCTCAATGTTTGCTTTTGAGATTATAATTTCCTATGGTTCTCTCCCCAATGCTGCGGAGACGATAATTCCATTCCAGGTTTTTCTCAATGTTTGCTTTTGAGATTATAATTTCCTATGGTTCTCTCCCCAATGCTGCGGAGACGATAATTCCATTCCAGGTTTTTCTCAATGTTTGCTTTTGAGATTATAATTTCCTATGGTTCTCTCCCCAATGCTGCGGAGACGATAATTCCATTCCAGGTTTTTCTCAATGTTTGCTTTTGAGATTATAATTTCCTATGGTTCTCTCCCCAATGCTGCGGAGACGATAATTCCATTCCAGGTTTTTCTCAATGTTTGCTTTTGAGATTATAATTTCCTATGGTTCTCTCCCCAATGCTGCGGAGACGATAATTCCATTCCAGGTTTTTCTCAATGTTTGCTTTTGAGATTATAATTTCCTATGGTTCTCTCCCCAATGCTGCGGAGACGATAATTCCATTCCAGGTTTTTCTCAATGTTTACTTTTGAGATTATAATTTCCTATGGTTCTCTCCCCAATGCTGCGGAGACGATAATTCCATTCCAGGTTTTTCTCAATGTTTGCTTTTGAGATTATAATTGCCTATGGTTCTCTCCCCGATCCTGCGGAGATGATAATTCCCACCAAGATTTCGCTCAATGATTGCTGTTGAAGTGAAGTTATCCAAGATTTTCTCAATGATTGCTGTTGAGGTTAAGATCATCCAAGGTTCTCTCACCGTTCCTTCTGAGTTAGTAACCACCCCTGGTTCATTCATCATCTTCTGAAGCTCCAGATCCAGTTCCTGTAACCAGTCAGGATATATCTACACAAAGCATCTGAAAACCGGTTCCTGCAACATGTCAGGTACTCATTTTTCTTTTGCAGGTACGCAAGTTCTCGCTAAGGAATCTCTTACGCGATCAACGTCCAGATGGCATCTATAAGCCCATTTCCACCATCACTGCTACTATGTGAGCGCAAATTTCTGGGCACTCTAGTGTTCAATCATCTTCCACCCTCGGATTATGAAAGGCACGTCAGCCAATCTGCATCCTCAGGTCTAAGAATATTGAACAGGGGCAACTGTTGTACCCCAAAATTTGCCCTCCCATATTCTTCAAGAAATTGCCAAGACAAGCTTCAAAATTCCCCAAGGGTTGCACACTGCAAGGGCCTCCTAAACAGTCAAAATTAGGGTTTTGGTTCTGATCAAGAAAATGAAGTTTCTAAGGGTCCAATCAAGTCCCACATGCCTATAAACATGGTCAAGCATCCTCATACCAGGTTTCAAGACTTTCAGCATAAAATTGCACAGTCAGAAACCCTAATTGCACTACAGTCAACTGTAAGGGCAAAATGGTCATTTGACAGTCAAAAGTCCAAATTTTTGGTCAACATCTCATTTTGAAGCCACAAACATCATTTGATCAATGCTTGATCATGATTCTCAAAGCTTGGCTCAAAAAATCATCAAGATGCAAAAGTTTCCTTATTTGGACAATTGAAAAAGTCAACTGTAAATTGACCAGGGCATAACTTTCACATGGATTATCAGAAAAATCCCATCCAAAGCTCATTTTGAAGAGAAAGACATTTCCTACAACTCCTCTTCATACTTCAAGTCCAAGAAATGCTCTCACAAAAAGTTATCAATTTCAACATTATAGGTCATTTTCAAAAGTCAACAAAAAGGGACTTTAAGTAAAAGGCCATAACTTGATATTGGTAAATCAAAATGACATGGGACCAAAGACATTGGTTAGAGGACTCAAAGACCTTTCCAAAATGTCCAAGAACATGAGCAAAGCTTAAAAATTGAGCAAGTTATGCCTTGTGGAAGTTGGGAAATTTTTGGATATTTTGAAAAGTCAACATTGCTTCAAATGACCTAAAATTGCTAATGGGCCTATTTTTCTTCCACAATTCATCATCCAAGGCATGTGCACGACCACTTGGCCCAAAGGGAAGTTTTCTTCATTATTTATTTATTTATTTGGATTTTTATTATTAATAATTCATTTTAATTAAATAAAATACATGGAAAATACTAAACCTAAGTTTTTCAATCTTTTTGTGCATGATATATACTCAATAATTCGTGCATGATCAGATATGGAAGGAATTGAATTGATTGGATATAATTAGGGTCAAAATAGCATGAAAAAATATTGAAAAAGATCTTGAAAAATCAAATCTTGCAAGTCATGAATGCCAAGCTTTTTGTTTGATTTCTTTGACCTAGATCACTCATACATAAGTACAGAATGCAACCCTAGTGCACACAACCACTCAGCTGCGCAAGAACCTGAAGATCAAACTCACACTTTTGGCCTAAAAACTTCAAAACTGAAAACAAGGTTAGAGGTGGATTGAGAGCAAGAAACCAATTGCAAAAGATTCCTCGTGTCTCACTGAAGCTAACTGGATAACTTTCCAACCCTTACACGCCCAGAATTGGTACAAGGGGTTCAAACCGTTTCAAATTATATGCATAATCGTGTTTCCATATTTAAGCATTTTCATTGCGTTTCTTTGATAAATTCATACTAATTGATATGTTCTGAAGCTAACCATCTACTTTGATTGAGTTTTTGTGTGCTATATACGATTTCACCATGGTTGATATTTAGGGTTTGCAGAACCTTAAATTGGGTTTTTTTAATTAAGGAAAAATTAGCATTCAAGACTTAGACCACTGAATCGAGCATGCTTGGACGAAGAGAAAGCCACCCTCACGCTCAATTTATGAGCATCCCTGGGCTAATCGCTATTTTTTTACAGGGTGCCTATGGGAACGTTTGAAAAACCGTTGCCATTCTTTTTTGTTATTTCAGGAAGAACGAAGACGTGAGGAATACGATGAAGTGGCAAACGTTGGGTGGTCTGTTCAAAATTTCGCGCTAAAACATCATTAATGTTTGGTTTTATTTTATATTAATTGTTTGATATCTAATATACAAAACGCGTTGAGTGGAGCAGTTGGTAGAGTGCATCGCTGGTAATCTCTAGGACCTGGGTTCGAACCCCAGGTCCCTCACCCTTTCCATGTTATTTTTCCCTTAATATTCCTATGCAGTATTTCTCTTGAAGACCATCATGCATCCCTTGATCCAGATTGCCACGCGCCCACAGAGATTGATCCAGTGGCTCTGATCAGAGGAGCACCATAAGCCTGAGTCAATGCACCCACACATGTCCTGGAAAAGTCCACAAGGCCAAGGATAAATGGGCCTGAATCACTACAAAAAACCTCACAATTTGGGGGCAGACCCCCCTAGGTTTGCCATTTTTTTATTTCTTTCTTTTTCATTATTTCTATTTTCTTTTGATTATTGCTTTTTTAATTAATTTATTATTTTCATAAAAACACAAAAACAATAAAAAATCAGAAAAGACAAAAAAAATTAAATATATTTATCTAATTAATATTTTGTAAATAAATTCATTAATTAACTAGTTTTAAATTAGGTTTTAATCTTAACTTTTTTAATTAATTTAAAATTGGTAGAACTAGGGTTTAATTAATTTTTTATCCCTTTTTCTTTTCTTCCATAATAATTAAATATTAAATATTTATTTTCGTAATTAAATTGCATGTAAATTAATTAGGGTTAATTTTAGGTTAAACTTTAACATGTTTTCATAATAAAATAAAAATTGTAGAATTAGGTTTAATTGCATTTAATTCTTTTTTCATTAAAATCATTAAATACAAAAAAATACCAAAAAATACCAAAAACAATTCCTTTTCTTTTTAATTTTAATTAATTTAATCGTTAAATTTAATTTTGCAAAAAGGGTCCAACGCCCTCGTTCTTAATTCTTATTTAATTCGCGTGTTTATTTCTTTCTCGTATAATATTTATGTACCTCTCCCAAGGCCTTGTAAATTAATTTCTCGCACCTTTACTTTTCATTAATTCTTTATTTTTCTGTCAAATCGGGTTCAAGAAATTTTGGCGATGTGGACCCGCGCCTTTTGTAATAGCTTTAGAACTTTTACTTTTCGCAATTTCTAATTGTTAACAAATGCATGCAAGAATGAATGACAATAAATAAAAACAAACGTTAGATCACCCATGACATGACAAAAGACAAAAATAAATGAAAACGACACACAAATCACACACCACCCCTAGGGTACGCCTCACTGTTGCCTTGCCTCGAAAGGTGATTGTCGAGTAGAGGATGTCTTAGTAAGTCCTCATGATCCGGGAACCTGGCATGAGGGTAGCTTCTAAGGTGTCTTCCCATTGCTCTGGTGATCACCATGTCCCGAACCTCGAATTGACCCGAACACCTCCAATGGTGGTGCTACCTACCTCTCAATGGTGGGATGGCACTACTTTAAAGGACATTTACACAGACGAATTCCTTAGGGTAGGTAGACGACTCGTAGATACTTGCTCTAAATTTCAAAACAAATTCAAAAAATACTTTTCACACCAACACACTTTCAAAAAGCTTTCAAAACAATTTTTCAAACACTCTTGAGGACTGATACAAGAGTCGATCTGAAATCTTTAAACGAAACTTTTTCAAACCCACTCACGTTGAAAAGCAAACAAACCATTTTTGAAAACACAAGTGAGCAAGTATCTAAGAGCCCATGGATAACCATGGATAGAAAGGGTGCTAACACCTTCCCTTTCTATAACCTACCTCCCGAACCGAGAGCAATCTCTATAAGGAATTTTTCTGTGCTTTTGTCCTTTCCATTTGGAGAAAATAAAAGACGGTGGCGACTCTTGCTTCCGCGACATTTCGCGAACCAGCGTTAAACAGTCAGTTCCAGATCCACCGATCACACTTTGTATTCTGCTTCTTCTTCTAAGCATCTTCATCAAGTGTTTCTAATTCATGTTTCACAAGATCCCAAAGACATTGAAAACAAAATATAACCTTCATCTGTTTGCACCAATTCTCATAGTTATCACCTTTAAGAATTGGGAGACTTGCTGGAAAATTTCTGTTAGCGTAATTCATCGCCATCGTGAATTTCTTCTACTTCTTCCTCGATCATTCTTCCCTTGAATCACTCAACCAGAGCTCTAGATACTAGATGTTTGAAATCCACCGAATCTATGATGAATTTCTATCAATCTTGATGAACAAGATTGATATCACCACACAATAACAATGAAAAGTAAGAAAGAAAAGAAGAAAAAAAAAGACAATTATTTTTTTCTGCAGAGTTTCTCTCTGCCCACAAACAGTGGAAAACTTTATTATTCACTTTGCAACTGCAAAATTCTGTGAATACAATGAATTGACTTGATTACAAAAATAGGGGTTACTCCCTCTATTTATATATTTAAGTTAGTTTGTTCTCTAAGTCAAAGCCCGAAACTATAAAAACCCAAAATACCTATTTTAGAACTAAATCAAATCTATTATATTTTAAATCTAAATCAAATCTATCTAAATCTAAAATAAATCTGTGTGTAACCAACTATTTCTACACTTCCAAATCAAATCTTTTCGACATTCTCTTATCTCTATCGAATAAATTATTTCAACACAAAAAATTACTTTCAACACAAAAAACGTATAACTTCACATACAACAATAATAATAATGAGTTAGACAAAAAAAAAAAAACCTTTTTAGAAACACAAAAAATATCAATAATATTTTTAAAAATGAAAATGGTCTAGTCCAATAAAAAACAGAGAAATATTTTTTTAAAAAGAAAAGATGAAAGCAAACACAAAGTCAAATTTATCAAAATCATGTCAAGTTGAGAATCCCACATGTAAGGAAAACTAATAAAGTAAAATAGTAGGTGGCTGCTATTATATTAAATTATAAAAGTGGCAACAGTATAACTAAATAACTTAAAATATGTAATATAATAAAAAAACTTTGACAAAACAAGAGGATAAGGTAGTGATAAAAAAACTATATTTGTGAATGGAAGAAAATCGACCACATCTACCTATCTTAAACATCGTAATCCTTGCCGACACTGTACCTATCGAGAACCAACAAATTATTCTTTATTTACTTGTTTAATAATTCTAGAATTAAGGTTTTATTATTTATTCTATCGTATTTAGTATTTGTTTAAATTTTAATCTTTGCTTAAGAATAAAATATTATAATACGATTTGTAAAAAATTTATAAATCACGAATAAAAATATTCGGTTTCTTTAGGAGAAAAGTTTTCAGTTTTCACAACCGGCTATAACCAATTTAGGTGTCAAATCAAGTGTGTCATAATTCTTTTTATTTTCTTTTTCCATTCCAATTAGGTAAATAGTAAAGTTATAAATATAAAATATGTTTTATTAGTTAGTAGTAATATAGTTTTAACATCCACCATGACTTTTATATGAAATTAATATAGTTTTAATATAAATAGTAGTAATTGAAATACTCTCTATCTTTTAACATAAATGAAAATAATGATTATATTTATTATGGTTTTATATAAATATGAATATTAATATATTATAATAATTATTATTTTTATTTAGAATATATAATGAAAATTAAATTTAACTAAGTGATTAGTGACGAATAAATATATATCTTGTATACTATTTGTATGTTGCAAATTATTTTATAATGATCCATTTTTAAAAAAAAACAACATGAAAAGGTTAAAAGTAATGTATTAACACAATTTTAGTATAGATATATTTCGCAAATTTATTATGATTTTTGTATTTACTTTTTTTAATATTTATTAATTTAATCTATTTAATTTATTTTTTATTAACTCATTTATTTATAACAAAAGGTATATAGTTTTGATAAATTTGTGGCAACATTTGTTATCGAAAATGTTCAAGTCTAATATAAAAATTATTATAATTTATATTTTATAATTATTTTGTATTAAATTAAAAAAAATTAAAAATTTGTTGAGTCATTTTTTCTTACAATTCATTATTTTATTTATTTTCTATGTTTAGTATAAAAATTATATTATATATTAATCGATAATTTTGATGAATCTGTGGTAATATTTATTAATAAAAATATTTATATTTAATATAATAAATTTTAGAGACAGATAGATACTCTCTTCATTTCTATTTATAAGAAAATTTTAACTTTTTAAACTTATTGAATAAATGATACATTTGATCTATATATAAGTTAAATACATCAATTATTTAATAAATATAAAAAGTCAAAATTTTCTTATAAATAAGAATGGAGAAAATATATTATAAAATTTCATTTATCGTAAAAGAGTTGTGACAACTTTCCATACAACCCTTAAATTCCATAACGTGTCAAAAATCTGTGAGTAGAATAAAAGGACTTAAATGTGTTTTTGATAGTAATTTGCTTTCCCAAGTTTTATAGGAGATATTAAGGTTACCAAAATTGGAAAATAAAATTTACCAAAAGGTTTTAAGGTAAGGAGCATTAAAATAAGACATAGGTTTTGCCTTTTGTGTTTCCACTGCCACCTGTAGGTACTGTGTCATTAAACTTTATTTTCTCTCTCCTTTCCTTTCTCTCATTTTCCTTGAAAACAAACAAAGTGTGAAGTATTTGGCCACCTCATTTAATACCTTACCATTGATTTTAATGGACTCCTATGTCTCTACTTTTTTAATTTACTAGAAGAAGAAAAAAATCTTAGATATAAGTTTCTCTTTAAATTATTAGATGTATTTATAATGTGTTTTTTTGGCACAATGGGTTTGGGGATTATTTCTACCAAATGTAATAGGATTGTGTCTTTGTAGATGTTTTTGTTGTTGGACTTCAGTTCTTTGTCCATAATTGAATTTTTTTTAGTATAAACTATAATATTATAATATTAAGATTTTAGTATTATAATTTTTTTTAAGTAAGATGGTATTAAAAAGAGTATTAAGGATAGTTTTATCCGATTACAAAAGTAAAAAAAAAACGAGACTGAAAAGATTATTATCCAATTAAAACTTAAGATAAATGATATAAAGGTCTTTACAAAATTCATAAAAATTATAAGAGTTAAAAGGTAGTGTTGACAGTATAAAATAGTTTTATATTGTCATTTGATCTTACTGGTTGATTAAAATCTGTGAAGTGGCCGGAAGATGATCTGGAGAGGGGGAGCTCTGACCGCGTTTGTGGCTCAAATCCCTCGGGTTCAAATAATGGTGTTGATGTTGTTGTTGTATTTTTGGAATACACTTTCTATGATGGATTACAAGTGCAGAAAAAATATTTTTCAATGTTTGGAACAAATAACTTATTAGAAGTTGGATGCATCCAAATCCTTGAGTTTAAGGGTATGCAACAAAACATGTATGATGAAAGATGAATATGAAACAAAACATGTATGATAAAAGATAGATTGTTAGCTTTAATTGAAAATGTAGCTTCTAAATCTGAGTTTTCAATCAAATAAATAGTAAGAAATTTTTTGTGTACTCGTCTCTCTTCAAACAAATAAACAGGTAAACAATGGTGAATTTGAAGGCAAACTTCTAACATTCAAACATCATTCTTCATGATCGATCTCAAGTGCATAAATGATTTGGTGCAAACAATTTATTTTAATATTCTGTGTAAATGTACTTGTTAAAAAAAGAATTTACCCCGATTTTATTACCTAAACCGAGGTGATAGTTAAAAAGGGATGATAAAATACCTCGATTTTATTATTAAATTGAGGAGTATAATAATCATATTTTACTATAAAAATATTCATTACACAAATTGTACCATAATCCTTAATAATATGAAGCCTCCCCAAAGAGAGGAAATATTTACACTAGTCCATTTCATGAGTTGCTACAACATATTTCTTGGATGGATTGCAAGTGCAAAAAATTAAAATTCTCATTGGCCCTGGAAACAGTTCTCTAGCATCTTGCATGGAACCTCTAGCATCTAAATCTTTATATCAGCAAAGATATGTTGCATATAATGTATTCTTAATATTATGTGAAAAGAATGTAACTAAAAAAATAAATAATTATTCACTTCATTGATTTGTCATGACTGAGGTGATAGTTAAGTGTTTTTTTATGTACTATATTCACCGGTCTTAACAAATCTTTGTCGTCCATTTAATGATTATTAATGGTCAAGACGCTACCATTAATGATCTGCATGAAACCTAAGGGACATCTATTATAAAAGTATGCTGAATATTGAAAATCTAACTTAAATGAAACATATGGAGTGCTTGAAAATTTTCTGGGTTCAAAGTTCTGGGATGTGTTGCAAGAGTTGCTACAACATATTTCTACGATGAATTGCAAGTGCAGAAAATTTTCTGGGTTCAAGGTTTGTTTTCTTAAATATTTATTCGAACAAATAATTATTTGATTTTTGATATTAATTACCTTTTTTCTACATCAGAAACAATTTCATGTAAGATCCAACCGAAGATCTTTCCCAAGATTTAATAATACTAAGATCTAAATCTAAATCTTGAGGAGATTTGATTTTTATCTTGAACCACCCTAGGGAATTTGACTTTTATTTTGATTTTAATATTTTGTGTAAGCAATATAATATTCTGGATAAACAATATAATATTCTGGATAAACAGTATAACAACTTTAATATATATTTACCGCCCAATGTTTTGGAGAAATTGAGATGAAAGATACACTAGTTTTAAAAATAATAAAATTGTGGCTTCTGGGGTTCAAACTCATGTGCATATAACCATACCCCTCGGGTTTTGAAACACCGATGTGTTAAGTGGAGACTTTTCATGACGACCTTGGTTACCTCGCTTCTTTTTCCGAGGTAAAAGACATTTCGCGTCTGAGATTAGAAGCGTTATTTGTTATAGCAAACGGAACCGAGAATTTCCACACCAGACCCAACACCTTATCGAATTCTGCTGCAAGGCCCAAAGGAACACGAGAAGAGTTCAACAGATCATAACCCAATCTAACCGAATATCCTCCCATATGATCTGAAAACCAAAAAAACTGATCACGTGAATCACTTTCCAAACTAACCGAAGCCAACGACACTCTAAGCGTCTGAGTATTGTCCTCAATCTCTTGGTTGTTGGACGTAGGAATTCTAAAATCTCCCTAGTGCCATATGTATTATATCAAACGCCTCATTCCTGTCAGAAATTCCCTTTGCATAAGACTCAAGCAAAACAGAATATAAAAAAACAGTTTTCAGATAAAATTTATCAAACCAGACAGCATGCCAAAAAGTAATGGAAATACCCTTCCTCAATTTGAACTTGCAATTGCTACTAAAGACCTCTTGGGGGTGCTTCTTTTTCAATGAAGTGATATCTGTAACGCCTGATAATTTAATCAATTATTTAATTAAATTATTTTTGGATTATTTGTTAAAGTTGTGAGATGTTGAGAATTGTTGGTATAAGTTGTTAGATTATTATTAATTAATTAATTAGTTGATTAATAATAATAATGTTGGAATTAATGGAACAATATAAGATTAAGTAGTTGGCTTAGTTATATGGTGGTACGAAGTAAGGTGGGGGTGTGTAAGTAGGCCCAAATGTGATTAATGAAATAAGGTTTAGTTATAATAATAAGAAATTAGGCTAATTAGAAAGATTAAGAAAGTCTTGGAGCAGTAACGTAGTAAGTGGCAGAGAAGAGGAACAAGGAAAAGAGGCAAAGCTAGGTCGACGGAAAATCGTAGAGCGACCTTCAATCCAAGGTAAGGGCGGGGTTTTGACTCTATAGTGGGAATTATGCATATTATGTAGGAATTTGGTTGGTGTAATGTTGTTGTGCGTATGTTGTTGTTGTTGTTTCTGAAATTGTATGTTATCATGTTGTTATCATGTTGTGGATGTTCCTGAATTGTTTGCAGAATTAATTATCTGTTTTTGGAAATTATTATATTATTGATATGGTTGTTATGTTGCTATATCGATGTAATACTGCATTGTATCATGTTGTTGTGACAATATCGTTAATCGAAGGAAGATTTGGAGAAGTCTGTATTGGAATCAGTAAGTCTATGAAGAAGAGGCGAGAGAAACACTCAGTGCCGAGGGGCACACGAGCATGCCAACTGAAATGGTTTAGAGAGGAGTGCGTCGAGCGGCACAACTCTATTACAAGCGGCACGACATGTTAGCTTTGTGCCAAGGGGAACCCTAGGTGTGACGAGGGGCACGTCCCTAAAACTCTGTTTTCCAGTGGTTCTATCTGTTCTTAGACCTGTTACTTTAGTAGTTCTAATTATTAGCAAATAACAAATGTGTATTAGCAGCAAGTTTAATTAAGCAGCAGAGTTAATGGAATAAGTAACAGAATCAGTAAATAATAGCAGAGATAATTTACGGTAGTAGGATATAATTCATAGTAGTAAGATGTAATTGCAGGAACCTTATCGAAAAACTATTAACAGTATAATAGCATAGCACATGTAGCAGGAATAAGTTGACAGTATGAGTTAATTGTGAAATAGTAACAAAAAGCTATTAGCAATAAAACAACATTAGAGAATTAAATAGTAGCACTAGCAGTAGTATAAATTGCTGATAGCAGTACTAGCTTATATAATAGTTGCAGTAGGTTAATATTAGAGGAACCGTCACAGAACGTCTAATAACCGAATATAGACATATAGATGAAATATTTATGTAGTGCTTTTTCAATGGGTTTCGATTGTATTTATGAATTTTACTATGTTGTGGTAATGTCAATATTGTTGACGATGCGAAGTTGCAGGATATACCGATGTTGTTGAAATGCCTCTAATTCTTGCCAGATATTAGGTCGTAGGCTTATGACCAAAGTTAATTTATGTTGAGTTGATGTTGAATTGTTGTTATAGGCTTATGGCCAACGTTGATTTATGTTGAGTTGATGTTGAATTGTTTTTGATGTTATAGGCTTATGGCCAACATTGATTTATGTCGAGTTGTTGTTTGTTATTGTTGTTGCTACATTCATGTTGTGTCGCATACACCGTATATCAAGTTGGAGCCGATGCTCATTAAGTTAGCCTGAGTTGGAAAAATATTAAGTTGAAGGCTTATGCCTTGTTGATGCCTCTTTTTATTGGCAGATTTCTAAGTTGGGATTTTTGCTCCATTGGTACCACATGCATATGCATTGTAACGAGTCGCATTCCGTATTGCATATTTAACTTGTTGTGTTGTTGACTTGTGATGATTGATATAATCTGATCTAATACATTATTTATCATACATCTGATTGTATTGTTTGATATCTCACCCCATTCTGTTTGAATTTTACCCCTATGTTGGTAATGTGCAGGTAATCCAGAATGAAGGTTGTTTACCTTTAGTAGTTCGAGTCGGTGTCGTCGCTCTGATACGTAACACTCGGAGGGATGAACGCTTGTTGCTTTATCATTGTTATTACTTCAGTTATTGAATTTTAAGTTGATTTATTTAAGTATTTTGTTGTTTCTAAAGTTGTTTTTAGTTGGACAAAGATGTTATGTCATTCAAGTTAGAAATTGTGATTTCGCTGCTTAAGTAATAAAAGTTGTTTCGTTTTAAAGACTAAAATTATTGTTATCTGTTCATCCGATGATTTAAGTGTTATGTATCTGTTTTATATGAGATTAAATATCATTGTTATAAGTCGAAAGTGTAGCATCCTATTTATATGTCAAAACTTTATAACTCTAATTTTATTAATATTCGCCGGGTAGAAATGGGGTGTTACATTAGTGGTATCAGAGCAGGTCGGTCCGTCCGACCAAGTTGTTGAGTTAGTAGAGTAGTGTGACAATTGTATATTGTTGATATGTTATTTCTTAGTACGTGACATATGTGTGACACGTTGTCGATACTTGTTTTCTTTTCCAATCGTTTGTATACAGGAGTTGGTTTGAAGATAAGTGGGAGAGAAGCTTTACTTCTCGGATATGTTTTGATTGTAAGATGTTAGTTCAATATGTTGTTGATGGCGACAGTGCAAGTAGTGTTAAAGTTTTGTTGTTTCCCGAATCCGAAGGTGGCATGGATTATAGATTTTGTTTGTTAATCAAGTTGGAGCGTCTTGAGGGGGGATGATCAAACAATGTTGATGTTTACTTCTCGAAGGATGAGGAGAAATGTAACGGTTGTTGATATATGAGTAGAGTGTAAATCCCTTATGTTTCTGAAGGTGATTGTTGAGTAACAAGGATAATTTGTAGAAGATGGAATTTAGAAAGTTGTGATGTTTCAGCACTGCTGGTGAACTGCGAAGTTGTCAGTTTGAGTAGCCCTTGCATAAGATGTCGATGTTTGAATGGTGATAGACTGACAGATTGATGTAGACCTTATCGTGGGATCCTTGTGAGTGATTGTAAAAGTTGTTGGAATATTTTGAATCGCGATCAGAGTCGGATATGCAAGGAGATGAGTACGATTTCAAGAATGGTAAGTGTTGGTACTGGTACAAAGAAATTTTGTTATGATGTTATCGTAAAGTCTGTAATAGTATGTCACTGCATGACATCGGTGTTTGCATTTTCGGATAACTTCAGAAATTCATATCTTATGTTCTGAGTATCGGTTGATGTTCTGTTTGAACCCATGAGGAGATAGAAATGTATTCTATCCTATGAAAGTGTTTTTGAATACGATAGATGCATTCCTATATGGAGAGACTCTGAAGTCGGTTACAGAACTAGAGGCTTTTTGGGCATAAATGGTTATTATCGCAGTTGTTCGAGATGAGGTCAAGCGTAATATATTGTTGGCGAATAAGTTGAGAAATGAGATGTTCAGCATTAAAAATGATGTGAAAGTATTGGAGAAGCGCATAAAGATGCAACTTATGATGATTAACAATGGTTATAATGAAGATGTCCTTTTAAAGGAAGATGCTTTTAAGAGGAATTATAGTCGTGTTTATGATGCCAAGGTAGTGACATGTGTAAAAGAAGAATCGGAGAGATTATATCACCAAGACAGTGTGGAACGGCATTGTTGAGATTTCAATTGGAACGAGACGACGTGTAATGTACTGGTATAGTAGTAATTCTTGAGTTGGAGAATACTTAACCTTCATGTGAGGCTAAGTGAGTGTAATATGGATCAAGTAATATGTTAAGCGTTAGTGTCTCATCGGCAAGATCGAATTAGAGGGAAATTGTGGGAGTATTTGTAAACCTCATTGGAAATTATTGAATTATGGTGCTTTAGGTGACTTGAGTATAAGTTATAAAGGAACACTATTATAGTTTGGTAACAATGGTTTATACTCCATTATGGTTGTCGACTATCTATTGACAAATTGAGGAACTGATCACCCTTAATCTCTTATTGATAGTAGACGAGATTGTGTTGGATGGTATAGACTTGTCTTACTATCTTAATAGCGTGTAAAGTGATTGATGTTATATCATGAGGATAGTCTCTCATCAGTTTGTGTGAATTTATTGAGGAGTGGCTAGGAAAGAGTTAAGGCGTATTGAACAATTCAGAGTAGCAGGTTTATATGTGAGCTAACATCGAAAAGTGAAAGATTGAGAATATCAAGTGAACAACGATTTTATGGTGGATGTTAAAGAAAGTCTGAAACTAGGTTGAAACTTGTAAATCATATAGTTGATTGAAATTTTAATAAGGACGGTGACTTAAAATGAATGATCAAATTTGCGCAGCTGAAGAGTGATGTGGAACATTTATATGTATGTACGACTCGTTATAAGTGAAGGACTAAATATCAGAAGCCTATGGGAATGATATGTCTTGATCTACATGCTTGATTTGGTGGATTTTTGATATATGGATGATGTGCCAGGGTAGTCTGTTTTCTCGTAAATATTTGCTGATTGTATAAGGATATTAATGTGGTTGTTGATTGATGGTGAGTTTTGTGTATATTTGTTGAGTTATACTATTAAGTTGATGTTATAATGATTTTATTCCCGTTGTTGTGATGTTGTTGTTAGTTACCGTAAATGATGGATATTACTCCATAATATGACGAAGTTGATTATGTGGGCTATGTTGATGTCACTATAAGGGTGATACGACGATATGAATAGAGTTGTTGATATTATGTTGATAATTGACACACACACACACACACACACACACACACACACACACACACACACACACACACACACACACACACACACACACACACACACACATATATATATATATATATATATATATATATATATATATATATATATATATATATATATATATATATATATATATATATATATATATATATATATATATATATATATATATATATATATATATATATATATATATATATATATATATATATATATATATATGGGAATGAAATTGTGTATGTGTTTTGGTGTTGAAAATATTGTTAAGATCATAATGTGATGTTGTATATCCAAGTATAAGTGTGTTATGGTTGTTACTACTTTAAATGTTGATATGTCAAAATATTGTTGAAGTGGTTGATAAGTTATTAACGATTATGTCGCGAAGGTGTTGAATGATTAACATGTGTGTATTTGATTTAAATTGTGTTGAGTTATTGTTATGTCGAGAAAGTAGTGGTGGAAGTGTTTCCAAACACAACTTGGGAATTAGAGAGTGTGATGCGAAATTCATGTTAAGAGTGGTAGTATCGAGTATATTTTCGAGGACAAAAATATTCTAAGTGGGAGAGAGTTGTAACGCCTGATAATTTAATTAATTATTTAATTAAATTATTTTTGGATTATTTGTTGAAGTTGTGAGATGTTGAGAATTGTTGGTATAAGTTGTTAGATTATTATTAATTAATTAATTAGTTGATTAATAATAATAATAATGTTGGAATTAATGGAATAATATAAGATTAAGTTGTTGGGCTTAGTTATATGGTGGTACGAAGTAAGGTGGGGGTGTGTAAGTAGGCCCAAATATGATTAATGAAATAAGGTTTAATTATAACAATAAGAAATTAGGTTAATTAGAAAGATTAAGAAAGTCTTGGAGCAGTAACGTAGGAAGTGGCAGAGAAGAGGAACAAGGAAAAGAGGCAAAGCTAGGTCGATCGAAAAATCATAGAGCGACCTTAAATCCGAGGTAAGGGTGGGGTTTCGACTCTATAATAGGAATTATGATTCATATTATGTAGGAATTGGGTTGGTGTAATGTTGCTGCGCATATGTTGTTGTTGATGTTTCTGAAATTGTATGTTATCATGTTGTGGATGTTCCTGAATTATTTGCAGAATTAACTATCTGTTTTTGGAAATTATAATATTGTTGATACTGTTGGTATGTTGTTATGTCGATGTAATACTGTGTTGAATCATGATGTTATGACAATACTGTTAATCGAAGGAAGATTTATAGAAGTCTGTATCGGAATCAGTAAGTCTGTGAAGAAGAGGTGAGAGAAACACTCTTTGTCGAGGGGCACACGAGCATGTTGACCGACATGGTTTAGAGAGGAGTGTTCCGAGCGACACAACTCCATGACGAGCGGCACGACCTATTAGATTTGTGCCGAGGGGAACCCTAGGTGTGACGAGGGACACGTCCCTAAAACTCTGTTTTCCAGTGGTTCTGTCTGTTCCTAGACCTATTACTTTAGCAGTTCTAATTATTAGCAAATAGTAAATGTGTATTAGAAGTAAGTTTAATTAAGCAGCAGAGTTAACGAAATAAGTAACAAAATCAGTAAATAATAGCATAGATAATTTATGGTAGTAGGAGATAATTCATAGTATAGCTAAAATATTTATGTAGTGCTTTTGTAATGGGTGTCTATTGTATTTGTGAATTTTACTATGTTGTGGTAATGTCAATATTGTTGACGATGCAAAGTTTCAGGATATACCAATGTTGTTGAAATGCCTCTAATTCTTGGGAGATATTAGGTCGTAGGCTTACGGCCAAAGTTGATTTATGTTGAATTGATGTTGAAATGTTGTTATAGGCTTATGGCCAACGTTGATTTATGTTGAGTTGATGTTAAATTGTTGTTGATGTTATAGGCTTATGGCCAACATTGATTTATGTCTAGTTGTTGTTTGTTGTTGTTGTTGCTACATTCATGTTGTGTTGCATACATCGCATATCAAGTTGGAGCCGATGCTTGTTAAGTTGGCCTGGATTGGCAAAATATTAAGTTGAAGGCTTATGTCTTATTGATGCCTCTATTTATTGGAAGATTTTTAAGTTGGGAGTTTTGCTCCATTGGTACCACATACATGTGCATTGTAATGAGTCGCATTCCGTGTTGTATATTTAACTTGTTGTATTGTTGACTTGTGATGATTGCTATTGATTGAAAGTTGTGAAGTGGTGATTTTATATAATATAATCTAATACATTATTTATCATACATCCAATTATATTGTTTGATATCTCACCCCTTCTGTTTGAATGTTACCCCTATGTTGGTAACGTGCAGGTGTGATACGGTGGCCAGAAGCGGGACAATTTTTTAGGAATGCTGGTTTGCATTTTGCGTTTGTGTTTGCAAAATGTCGCGGTAAGCAAGAGTCGCCACCGACTTTTATTTTATATAACAAGGAAAGGAAAAAAGCACAGAAAAATTCCTTTTTCGAGATATTTCTGAGTACGGGGGGTAGATTATAGAAAGGGAAGGTATTAGCACCCTTTCTATCTGTAGTTATCTATGGGCTCTTAGGTACTTGCTCATCATTTTCAAAATTGCTTCTTTGTGTGCTTGTGTGTTTTGAAAAGTTTTTGTTTGACTTCGATTTAACTCTTGCTTCTGTCTTCAAGAGTGTAATGAAGTGTTTTGAAAACTTTGTTTGTAAAGGAGTGTAAGTGTGAAAAATGTTTTGTTTTTGATTGAGCAAGTACTTAAGAACTAATCTACCTACTCGAAAAAAGAATCGTTCTATGTTTGTTTCCTTTAGACAACGCTATCCCACTATTAGTGAGTAGGCAGCACTGTCGTTGGAGTTTTGAGGGTCAATTCAAAAGGGGCGTTCGGTCACTAAAGCAATGTTAGGACGTGTTAGTAATAACCCTAATGTCTTAGATCAATTATCCGAGGCAACAATATCCGAGGCAACCTTTCCGAGGCAACTTTGATCTTTGAACAAAAGGACGACCACTAAAGCATCCTATACTCAATGACCGTTCACCAAAGGCAACCAAGTGGGAGTGTACCCTAGGAGTGCGCATGTGTGAGTGATTCAATTTCAGATTATTATCTTTTGCACATTTAGGGTTATCTAACTGTTTTAAAATTAATTATACATTCTTGTCATGCATCCTAATATCATACATCTAACAATTTAGTATTTGTGGAATTTAAAATGCGGAAATTAAACTAAGCTATTACAAGGCTTCAGGTATTTACATAGCCAAAAACAAACCCTTTGAAAATAAAGCGATGAATGAAAAGTAAAAGTCCTAATTAAAACTATTACACCTTGTGAGTAGTTACAATCATGGGATAAAAATAATAACAAAAGCGCGCGCGAAGAAAATTAGATCGGGAAGAAATTAGGATTTTGACCCTCCTATCCTAATGAAAGGAAAAATTGTTTTTTGATATTTTTAATTATTTTTAAGAAAAAAGATTAGGTTTTAAAATAAAATATACAAATAATTAGTTTAATTAAATTAATTAATAAAAATAATTACATGACCTATTTTTTATGTTTTGGTTATTTTTTAGGAAAATAAAATAAAATTAAGTTAGAAGTAAAAAGCTAATTGATCTAATTATTTTAATTTATTTACAAAAGGAATTAAAGTTGTCTAAAATTAAAATCTAATTAAATTATTTAATTTTTTGTATATAAAAATAAAATCTAAACCTAATTTGTGAAAGTTACTATTTTTATGATTTTTGATAAAAATAAAATAATTAATTTGTTAGTAAAATAAAATAAATAAATAAATTAAAATAAAATATAAAAAGAAAAAGGGATAAGGAATTGGGCCTGTAAAAGCAATTTGGAGGGTGCAAAAAGCCAAATCTGGGCCCAAGAAGAATGAGATCCACGTTGACTTGCATGATCATGTGCTTTGTGTTGACTAGACTTCATGATGCACCTTCAGATGATGGCCATCAGATTTGGCCATCTGGAGATCTAAGGGCTAGATCTTGAGAGTCTATGATAGTCCCTTAATTTGTAAACGCGTTGGATCCCGAAAAGAAAAATAACATAGAGAAATTAGGGGACCTGGGATTCGAACCCAGGTCCTGAAGCTCTTTCCACGCCCTCACTACCACTGCACCACTTGTGTTTTGTTGTACATAAGATAAATAATAATAATAATATGCAAAACAAATTGAAATGATAAAATATTTAGCGCGAAATTCAAATGGACAAGTGACGGCTTGCCACGTCTTCTCTCCTTCCTCTCTTTGTGGCTAAAAGGTTTGTAAGCCTTTACCTACGGACAACGTCCGTCGCTATAGCCCTGCAATTTCTCAAAATCGAATACAAGTGATATAAATGACTACCAAGGCCATGAATGGACTCGTCTGGATTTGCTGAGCACAGTGGTGGCCCTTTCATGGCCCAATTTTGCTTGCACGCAAAAATCCCAAATCGAGCTTGTAAACCCTAATAATGGTGAAACTTCACACAAGCCATGAAAACACAATTAAAGAATACAGAGAGCTTGAAAATGTTCTATGGATCAATAATATATGGTTAATTCATGCTAACAATGCCCAAATCGTGCAAACCGAATTCAAAAATTCATGGATGTCGTGGATGACATACAACGCTTTTTGGTATTGGAAAGGCTTTATTCTTGATTGCTTCTGCTTGCCTACACTCCCAGGAATCGATTGGAATGAGCAAAGAGTCTTGAATTGGCTTGGAACAATGAAATCATGTTTTCACTTTCTCTTGATTTTTTCAAGTTCTGTTCTTGATGCTGCGCCTCCTTCTCTAGCCTCTTTTGGTCTGCACACACTCCTTATGTATTGGGGAGTGAATTAGGATTGAAAGAATGCACTCAATCTTCCTCCATCAATGAGTTTGATCTTGATTTGATTCACCTTAAAATCTTTCCAAAAATGGCCTAAATCCAATCTTTTTATGCACACCAAGACTTTACACGAGTTTGATTTGATGCTAGCTGTAATTTAAAACCTGAAACAAGCACAAAATCTTTTGTTTTCAATATTTTGGATTTTCTATAATTTGTTTTGATTTAAAATGATTTAATTCAAATAAAAATAAAAATAAATAATAAAAATAAGATAATGACAAGTGGAAAAGGCTAGGGCTCGTGGACCATGTTGCCAACTCAAAACAAGTGAAAAAGATTGAGCCCAATTGGCAAAAATTGAAGTTTTAGGCATAATTGACTTTTGGCAATTTTGCAAAAAAGGTCAACTTCACCAATGCATAACTTCCTCACTTTTGACTCTTTGGAGGTGTTCTTGGACTTTTTATAAAGCTTGAGATGTCCTCTAATCAACCCTTTTGGTCTCATCTCAATTTTATATTCCATGCTCATGTATGAAGCTTTGACAAAAAAGGTGTTTTTGTTGACTTTCCAAAATGACCTATAATGTCCAAATTCATAACTTCTTGTGAGTGCATATTTTGAACTTGGGAGATGAATATGGATTATAGGGAATTGCATCCTCTTCAAAATGAGATTTGGATGGGTCATTTCTCATAAATTATGAGAAAGTTATGCTTGGTCAAAGTTGAGTTGACTTTTCCTACAAAACCCTAATTTAGCAACTTTTGAGTCTTGATAAATTATAAGCAATCCTTGATGAATCATTATCAACCCTTGATCAAATGATGAAATATCCTTCAAAATGAGAATGTTTACTAAAAATATTGAAGTTTGACTGTATGTGGGCCACAATTGACTTTTGCCCTAACACAGTCGATTTTCAGGCCTTTGAGCAATTGACTGAGCAAACTTCCTCTAAAAGGATTGAAACTTGACATGGATGATCTTGATAACATATTAAGACATTGGTGAGCATTTGGGATCCCTTGGACTCAAGTATCTTGATGCAACATGAAACCCTAATTTGAGGTAGACTGCCTTAGGAGAGAGCTTGTCTGGCCAACCCTTGGACTACCTTGAGCAAGTTGAGGATCTTTCTTGAAATGTTTTGAGAAATATGGGAGGGAAAATTTTGGGGTACAACATCTGCCCCTGTTCAATTTTCTTAAACCTGAAGATTTAGATTGGCTTGTCTGCCTTTCGTGATCTGAAGGTGGAAGATGATTGAACACTAGAGTGCCCAGAAATTTGCACTCGCATGAAGTGGTAATTGTCTTGTGATGTCGGGAATGGGTTTAATGATGCCATTTGGAGACTGATGACGGGAGATAGGCTTAAAGATGCCATCCGAAGGAGTGTCGATCGCATAAGAGATTCCTTAGCGAGAGCTTGTATACTTGTCGTTGAGGAAGATTCCGCTGGGGAAGGCTGATCTTTGTTGAGAGAAGTAGAATTTTAGGAGCTTCGGTCGTTCGTTATTATGCTGGTGAGTCGTCTCTATTTGAATTTTAGGAACTTCGGTCGTCTGTATTCTACTGAGGAATCATCTCTGTTGAATTTTAGGAACTTCGGTCGTCTGTATTCTACTGAGGAAACATCTCTGTTGAATTTTAGGAACTTCGGTCGTCTGTATTCTACTGAGGAATCATCTCTGTTGAATTTTAGGAACTTCAGTCGTCCGTATTCTATTGAGGAAACATCTCTGTTGAATTTTAGGAACTTCGGTCGTCCGTATTCTACTGAGGAATCATCTCTGTTGAATTTTAGGAACTTCGGTCGTCCGTATTCTACTGAGGAATCATCTCTGTTGAATTTTAGGAACTTCGTTCGTCCGTATTCTACTGAAGAATCATCTCTATTGAAGAGGAAAGTTGAATTTTAGGAGCTTCGGTCGTCCGTTATTCAACTGAGGGATCATCTCTGTTGACATTTAGGAACTTCGGTCGTCTGTTATTCAACTGAGGAATCATCTCTGTTGACATTTAGGAACTTCGGTCGTCCGTTATTCAACTGAGGAATCATCTCTATTGAAGAGGAAAGTTGAGAATGAACTACTATCTGGTCGTGGTCCAGGCTTCATAGCTTGAATTTTATGAGAATTTGATTGTATCTTTCCTGAAAGTTAAAGGTTAGTTATATGTAATGCATGACATGTATCAGGCAATGATGTTCTCAAAATAAATGAGATTGTGTTTGTATGATGCGTATATGCATGTGTCATGATGTATGGAAATGTGATGTTTTTAGCTGGGGAAAATAAATCCCGGATTGCTGCTGGAGAAAAGAGTTGAATTCTTCGTTTCCGCTGGGGATAGTGAATGAAGATGATTGTGAGAATAAACCTGCAGGAGAGGATAACTCCGCTGGGGAATGGACTGACGAGGAAATGACTCTGTGGGGAGGACATACTCTGCCGGAGGATCTTTTGATTTGGAAGAATAACCTCAGCCGGGGATGAATTACCGTTGTTGGCGATAATGAAACTCTGTTGGGAATTGAGTTTCTGTTTGTAAAAGGAATGAACTCCGCTGGGGATAATTTTCCAGTTGCAACTTCACTGGGAATAATCTTTTAGACTCTACTGGGGACAATCTTCCAGACTCCACTGGGGATAATCTTCCAGACTCCACTGGGGATAGTCCTCCAGACTCCACTGGGGATAATCTTTTAGTGCGGGCAATAGATAAACTCTGCTTGGGGAGAATCTTGCTGATTCATTCGCGGTTACGATCCTCAGCTGGGGAGAATGGTGTCCTGTTCGGGACTGCTAATATCACTGTCTTTTTCTTACTATGCTGGGAGTGAATGTACCATAGCCATATTCTTCATCTAGGTTTATCCCTTTACCTGGTGGACAGAGCAACTGTATGGTTTAGACATTTCTTGTTTGCCCCTGTTTCTGATATTACGAGTAATCGTCTTTTGTTTCGCATGTAAATATTTATGAGCAACAATTAATGTCAAATGCATATATCAAAAATGAACATTGGACGTTCTTGCAAAACAAAACAGAAAAAAGAAAAACCATTTGAAATTTATTTGTGAAAATGAATTGTATTGACTTTGAAGTTTGGCCTGTAAATAGGCGTCTTCTGTACAAGAGGCTGACGTCCTAGTAAAAGAACACCGTCGAACAAACAGAATTCATACAATTTGTGTAAAAATAGCTATGTGAACAATCCCACTGGGTTCCAATTCTGCTATTGCCTTTATATCCTCGAGCATCTCATCACTTTGCTACTTGGTTGAAGGTAGATCAGATTGATTAGTGCCGTCTGAGCTTGATAGTCGATACCGAAGTCTGGTTGTAAGATGATCCAATGAGACATAGTGATACGCTTTAATCCCTAATTTTTGCCTGGACCGCCCTTTCGGGTTTTCAGTCCACCGTGATACCCTTTTTTTCCCAAGCCTCCTTTTCATTTTCATCCCTTATTTTTGCCCGAACCCTTTTGGTTCGCCATGAAGCCCTTATTTTTGCCTAGGCCAGTCAACCTAGCGGGTCTTTAATATTGCATAGTATTTTTTTCACTATGTCTGTGTTGATGGGGTGAGGAAGGTCGTCACCATCCATGGTGGTTAGAACCATAGCTCCTCCTGAGAAAATGTTCTTAACCACAAATGGCCCTTCGTACGTAGAGGTCCATTTTCCCCTGGGATCACCTTGAAGTAATATGATGCGTTTGATCACCAGATCCCCAACTTGATACTCTTGTCATCTAACTTTCTTGTTAAATGCCTTGATCATCCGCTTTTGATACGTTTGACTATGACAAATAGCAGTAAGTCTCTTTTCATCGATTAAGTTCAGCTTATTAAGCCGGGTCTGAATCCAGCCATCTTTGCTCAAACCTGCATCCTTCATAATCCGAAGAGAGGGTATCTGAACTTCAATGGGCAAGACTACCTTCATACCATATACCAAGGAATATGGGGTTTCCCCTGTTGACGTCCGCGCTGAGGTACGGTACCCATGAAGAGCAAATGGTAACATCTCGTGCCAGTCTTTGTATGTCACCGTCATCTTCTGCACAATCTTCTTGATGTTCTTATTAGCCGCTTCAACAGCCCCATTCATCTTCGGTCGGTAGGGAGAAGAGTTGTGATGCTGTATCCTGAACTGCTTGCAGAGCTCGGTGATCATCGTATTGTTAAGATTTGTACCATTGTCCGTAATGATCCTCTTTGGTACACCGTATCGACAGATCAGATTGTGCCGAATGAACCGTGCCACAACGTTCTTGGTTACAGTAGCAAAGGAAGCTGCTTCAACCCACTTCGTAAAGTAATCAATTGCTACCAGGATGAAACAATGCCCATTAGACGCAGTAGGTATGATCTCGCCGATCATGTCGATGTCCCACATTGCAAAAGGCCAAGGAGCTGTCAAGATGTTCAGAGAAACTGGAGGTATGTGCACCTTATCAGTATAGACTTGGCACTTATGACAGGTTCGAGAATGCTGATAACAGTCGGCTTCCATGGTGGACCAATAATATCCTGCCCATAGGATCTTCTTTGCCATGGTGTGTCCACTGGAATGAGTTCCGAAAGTACCTTTATGTAACTCCTCCATGATTCTTTCCGCCTCGCTCTTATCCACACATCGCAGTAAGGTTGAATCATGATTGCGTTTGTAAAGAATACCATTACTGATGAAGAACTTTGCCGCGAACCTCCTCAGAAACTTCTTATCATTAACAGATGCGCCCTCGGAGTACTCTTGAGACTCAAGATACCTCTTTACCTCGTGAAACCAGGGTTTATCTGTTACCTCTTCAGTCTCAATGTCGCAGCAATGTGCAGGTTCATCCAATCTTTCAATGGTAATCTGGGGGGCTTCATTGCCCCACCTGACCTTGAACATAGAAGACATAGTAGCTAGCGCGTCCGCTAACTGATTCTCCTCTCTGGGGAAGTGTTCAAAGGTTATCTCCTCGAAGTGCGGAAACAATGTTAGTACATACTCCTTGTAAGGAATAAGATTTGGGTGCTTCGTATCCCACTCGCCTTTGATCTGACTGATCACGAGAGCGGAATCTCCAAATACACTCAGAAACTTTATCCTTAGGTCAGTGGCTACTCGGAGACCCATGATGCATGCTTCATACTCCGCTATGTTGTTGGTGCAGTTAAAATATAATCGGGCGGTAAATGGAGTATGACAGCCTTCAGGAGATATAATCACAGCGCCAATGCCATTACCCAAAGCGTTTGAAGCTCCATCAAAGTACATAGACCATCGGGATCCCTCCTCAGGTCTTTCATCCGGTCTAGGTGTCTCACAGTCAGTCACCAACATGATATTCTCATCCGGGAACTCGAAGTTGATAGACTGGTAATCATCCACTGCCTGATGTGACAGATGATCTGCCAACACACTTCCCTTAATTGCCTTTTGGGTCGTGTATTTGATGTCATACTCAGTCAAGATCATCTGCCATCTTGCTATTCTCCCGGACAAGGCAGGCTTTTCAAAGATATACTTGATTGGATCCATCTTTGATATCAATAGGGTAGTGTGAGTCAGCATATATTGTCTCAGCCGACGAGCAACCCATGCCAAAGTGCAGAAATTTTTCTCAAGTAACGAGTATCAGGTCTTGCAGTCGGTAAACTTTTTGCTAAGGTAATAAATAGCATGCTCTTTTCGGCCAGACTCATCATGCTGCCCCAGCACGCACCCCATTGAATTGTCGAGTACTGTAAAGTATAAAATCAAAGGTCTCCCTTCAACTGGAGGCATCAGAATAGGTGGCTCTTGGAGATATTCTTTGATCCTTTCGAAAGCGGCCTGACATTCATCGTTCCATCTTACCACTTGATCTTTCTTCAGTAACTTGAAGATTAGCTCGCAAGTAGCAGTCAAATGTGAAATGAACCGGACAATGTAATTCAAACGTCCCAAAAAGCCTATGACTTCCTTTTCAGTTCGAGGAGCTGGAATTTCCTGTATAGCCTTCACCTTTGCAGGATCCACCTGAATACCTTTATCACTAACGACGAAACCCAGCAGCTTACCAGACCTCACTCCGAAGGTGCACTTGTTCGGATTTAGCCTCAGTCTGTACCACTTCAACCTGTCAAATAGCTTCTGCAGGTGGTCGAGGTGTTCCTCCTCAGTCTGGGACCTCGCAATCATGTCATCAACGTATACCTCAATCTCATGGTGAATCATGTCATGGAACAAAGCGACCATGGCACGCTGATACGTTGCCCCAGCATTCTTCAACCCGAAAGGCATGACTTTGTAGCAAAAGGTACCCCATTGTGTAACGAACGTTGTCTTTTCCATATCCTCGGGAGCCATCTTAATCTGATTGTAACCAGAGAAACCATCCATAAAGGAGAAGACCTTATGATGTGCGGTGTTGTAAACCAGAACATCGATATGAGGCAGAGGGAAATCATCCTTGGGACTCGCCCTGTTCAGATCCCTATAGTCCACACACATACGAACTTTACCATCTTTCTTCGGCACCGAAACCATGTTAGCGACCCACTGCGGGTAAGAAGTGACAACTAGAAAACCGACATCAAACTGTTTCATAACCTCAGCCTTGATTTTCTCAGACATCTCTGGGCGTATTCGGCGAACTTTCTGTTTCACGGGAGGACAGTCTTCCTTAGTTGGCAAGCGGTGAACCACAATATCGGTATCCAACCCAGGCATATCTTCATAAGACCAGGAAAAGATCTCAACATAGTCACACAGCATCTGTATCAACTGTTGCTTAACACTAGGCTCCATATTTGCACCGATCTTGACCTCTTTCTTGTCTTCTTCGGCACCCAGGTTTACTGTTTCCACTGGCTCTTCATGCGGCTGAATGACCCTCTCTTCCTGAAGTAACAGTCTAGCAAGTTCCCCAGGAACTTCACAATCATCCTCACCTGCGTCCTCGGCTTGGTTGATTGGACTTTCGAAGTCATAACTGGAAGTAGCAGAGTTGTTATCAGTGGGATCCAGAGTGGATGTGGACCTGTATTATGATATGTGAGTGTGTGGAAGACAATAGCTGTTTTGATAAAGTGCAAAAAAAGAAAAAATAAGGAGCGCAAAATTTGTAATGCAAGAAAACGTCCTATGCTTTTATTGATGATATATGGAAATGACACATAATAAGCCCTCACAAACAAAGCCACAGTGTCTCGGGCAAGGCACCGGGCCGTAATAGTTTCAAATTGTCTGTTACAAATCTCAAAACAAAAGTCTTATTACCATGTAATAAAAGAAATGGGCACGAAGTCCTTTGCCGTCCAATTGCTTAATCCGCCGTCGGTAGTCGGGTAAATCCAGCTGTCGAACTCTTACTCCTCATCATCATCTTCAATTGCATTCACTTACGAATTACTGATACGCAGGGGAGGTCTTCCAATCCGCGTACGCCGAACAACCCTTTGAGCTTCTGCAGTAAAACCCAAACCAAACTTATCAGTCTTGTGTGCAAAGTCAGGGAGTTGACCCCAATTGGTGCACCCACCTTTTTCAATAACAGCCTGGGCATCCTTGAGGGAATCCATCTTCATTGGAGGATCTTCAACAACAGTTTCAGTTGACGCCAGAGTCTGTGGGACTTCTTCAAAGTTTTGACACGGGGTTTCAATGAACCCCACATCCATCTCTACATACCGAAAAGAGTTAAGGTGACTCACCATGTACTTCTCTTCTCCTCGTACTGTAACAATTTTCCCCTTCACTGGATATTTTAACATCTGATGGAGCGTAGAAGTTACTGCCCCAGCTTTATGAATCCACGGGCGACCCAACAAACAAGAATAAGATGGTCGAATGTCCATTACATAGAACATAGACGCAAAAGTCTGGGAACCAACCTTAACAGGGACATCCACCTCTCCATGTACCATCCTTTTGGACCCATCAAAGGCCCTAACCATAATATTACTTGGCTTCAGAACCAACCCTTCACAATCCAGCTGGTCTAACGCTTTCTTGGGTAAAACATTTAACGAGGACCCAATATCCACCAACACGTGAGCCAAAGTAGTGCCCCTGCATTCGATTGAAATATGCAGAGCGTCATTGTGATTCTTTCCTTTGGTAGTTAAATCTGCGTCGGAGAAACCCAACCCGTTGTCAGCGGTCAAACTAGCCACACAGTCTTTGAATTGATCAGCAGATGTTTCCTACGGCACATGCGCAGTTTTCAGGAAAGCAATTAAAGCCTTTGTGTGGGCTTCTGAGCACAATAATAAAGATAACATAGAGATCTTCGACGGGGTTTTCCCCAGCTGTTCGACTATGTTGTAGTCGCTTTTCTTGATGATCTTCAAAATTTCCTCTATCTCCTGCCTAGAGGTTTCAACAATAATTTTCTTCAGTGCCTCCGTCCGGGTAGGCTCACCGGTGATCTCTTTTCCTGAGAGTCAGATGACTCGGCGACATGGGTAATGATTAGAACATGAACAAGGACAGTTGCAGATGTACTGGCAGGTGGAATAGCAACAGGTTTTTGAATAGTTGGAGGAGAAATCTCAGGAGAGAAAAGTCTTCCGCTTCGGGTGACCTTGCTAGACCCAATAATATTGCTGATATCAGTATCAGCCTCTTCAACCTTCAAATCTTGTTTGATCCCATGATAATACACATCAGCCCCATAGTGCCACGGAACAGCCTTATCTGAAGTGTACGGGATAGGACCAGGGATAGTAATGATCAATGGAGCAAATCTCGGAACAGATGTAATCCTAACAGGCTTTCTCGAGGAAGCCTTGGAAGAATTGGCAGAAATGGTTATTATGGAAACATCTTCAACAGGAATCAATGGAACCAAATTTTTCTCGAACAATATCTCTTTGTTATCCATCAGGCGCTGAACACCTGATTTTAACAAATGACAACCAGCAGGCAGGATGGAACATAGGTGGCAACCTTCGCCACAACCCGGAAATAAACTGACCGATAATAATTTCTTCTTCACTGTCATCAATGGAGTAGAAACATCTTCTACAGAGGTCATAAATGAATCATCATCAACAACATTTACTCCATGCTTGGGCATAGGAGCAGTCATGACATTTGGCTTTTCTGGTGCTTCAAACTCAATCTCCTTAGCTTCAATCAGATCCTACACTTTATTCTTCAAAGCCCAGCAGTTGTTCGTATCATGCCCCGGGCTATCAGAGTGATAAGCACAACGGGAGTTCAGGTTATACAGCGGTGATGTAGTACTGGGATTCTTTGGAGCCTCCTTCAGAGTCACTAAGTCCCAAGAAACATGTCCACCAACTCCCTATCAGACAGAGGGGGTTGGACTCTTCCAGCAAGATCTCTCCATTTTTGAGCGTAGTCCTTAAAGCCTTCGCCTGTACCCATAGACATACTCTGAAGTTGAGTACGCGTGGGAGCAAGGTCGGCATTATACTGGTATTGCTTGTAAAAAGCAGCAGCAAGGTCTTCCCAGTTACGAACGTTAGCTCCTTCCAGTTGATAGAACCATTCAAGTTGAGTCCCTGACAGACTATCTTGAAAGAAATGAACCCAAAGGTTCCTATCAGCAGTATATGGTTGAATCATTCTAACATACGAGCGGAGGTGTAACTTCGTGCAGGAGACCCCATCATACTTAGCAAAGACAGGTGCTTTAAACTTGTGCAGGATCACCACCCCAGATGCCAATCCCATATCTCCGAAGTCCAACCCGGGTATCTTTTGAATCTCCATCGCACTCAACCGGTCTTCAAGTTGCTTATACCTATCCTCATCAGGAGGATACTGGTCTTCATCAAAGTCAGTTTCATTGTCAGAAACCACAGGGATAGGACCCTTTCTTTCCTCTTGATTCTCTCCCCCTCCAGATGAATGAGACAAATCAGTTTCCTATCGCAAATTGTTCCCGAACCTGCGACCCATATTCAGCAGAACCACCTTCTTCTTCTTCTTCTTCTTCTTCTTCTTGTCCTTCAAGATGAGAGTCTTCAAATCTTGCTGCCCTTTGGCTAAGTTCAAGAACATCTTCTGGAACTGAGCATTCTGAGCTTGAAGAGCCTTAATAGCTTGATCAGTAGGTGTTTCAGAAGACATGTTATGCTGAAATAAACAACGAAGAAGATAAGAAACCTATAAGGGTACCTGTAATGAGGTGCATGGTAATGGAATGCGTATGAAATGATTTCAAAGACTTAGGGAGATTCAAATTTGTAAACCAAAATAAAACACACTTTATTAGATAAAAACTGGTAACAATGTTTAACAAATGCCTTTAAGGCGTTACAAAAGAAATACTGAAAAGCAAATCTAAACTAGAAACAATAAAAGACATCAGAATTCCCATGGTCGTTTTCCTTTCGTGCTGACATAATCGTTGATTGTCCTCTCATTCTCAAGCTGCCTTGTATGCTTCAGATCTTCCGTTCCTGCTCATGATATTTATCTCCGTAGGTATCCCTTTCTTCCCTTAACTGGATACAAGACCTCTTCAATGCCTCCAGATCAGTAGGCATATAGGGATGGAGGATAGTATAAGGAACACCTTCTTCATCAGTATACTCCACAATCACCGGCAAGATAACTTCGTATGGCATCCCCAACTTTTGAGCACGGGCTCGAACCCACTGGAGATACGGTTGCATCGGGAGAGAAGTCTTCATTCCTAGCTCATGTGGATCAGACCTATTCACCCTGTCCCAGGCTCGTATAAATTTGTGGCGATGTCCCTCAATATCCCCCTTGAAGTCAAAGACAATGCCTGTAAGCAGCAGCTCATGAGGACCGTCTCTTCGAGCTCGTCCAAACTGTCGTAAAGCCAAACAAGGATTGTAGGTTATTCCCCCTTGAATTCCAAGCAACGGAACATTAGGGTATTCCCCACATCGGTCAATGACAACTACTTTTTCCATATCTTTAGTACTCCAAAGGATGTCCGTATGAGCAAGGGACATGATTTTGTAAGCCTAACCCATACCTTCCTCATTCTTCAATACATATTTAGGGAGGTGAGAAATAAACCACCTCGCCAGCAGCGGTGTACAACACATGAGAGTTCCCTTTCTCCGAACGGTACAAGTATAAAGAGCATGCAGAATATCACCTAAGAGAGTAGGCACCGGGTTACGAGACGTGCAGATCTTGACTGTGTTCACATCGACAAAAGAATCTGGATTTGGGAACAAAACCAAGCCATAGATGAGGAGAGCCAGGATTTCTTCAAATGCTTGAAAGTCCAAACTATCCCAGAACTGTTGAGCTTGATCAATCAAAAACTTAGCCAAGAAACCTTTAACCCCACTCCGAATGTCCCAGTTGGATACTACATCAGCCATTGTTAGATGTAGAGTTGAAGCAATATCCTCTGGCCTAGGAGCTATATCCAAACCTATAAAGGGTGTCTGCTCTAGAATAGATATGCCAAGTAAATCAGAAAACTCCTCCAAAGTAGGGACTAGCTGATAGTCCGGGAAGGTGAAACAGTGATACAACGGGTCAAAGAACTGGAACAACACACTCATCATTTGCTCATCCAACTTGGAAGTGACCAGGATAAGGAGATGACCATGTCTTCTAACAAAGGAGGAAGTATCAGGAACCTTTGAGACCAACTCTTTAAGCTGAGTAGGTATCTGCACGAAGCTGACTCGAATGGTATTTCTACGCATAAAAGCCATGATCTGCAAAACAGAACAAAGATGAATCCCCTTGGTCTTTGAAATGGTTAGTCTAATGAAATATGCATGCGATGTCATGATAAAAACATACCACAGGTATCACAGATAGCAAACATGGTAAGGGCAAACAAGTCACACAATAGCCCTTAAATTTCAGGCTGGCATGGAGTTTATGTACTACCCTCTTGCAGTTTAGTTGGCTCAACCTGTCCTAGTAATAGTAACCGGGTTCTAGAGGTTCTAAATATCACTGACCATCCTCCATCGGTCATAATTCCAGTCACGCAATCTTTTCTTGCAGCCGGAACCATCTCGAGAGTATGGTCTCAATGAGTGTAGCATACTGCTACTTACTATGGACAAGTTGGTCAATTATATGTTCTAAGGTCAGTTGATGCTTAATGATCCATTAGCAGCCCCATACTCTCCTTGTTCCTCTACAAGGGATATCGGTACCAACTAATGTGTCACACCAACATAGCTACTACTTCAACCGTATCGGTCTACGCCGTACAGTTCCCTCACAATCTATTGCTACTTACCTAAAAGGTATCCCCAGATCCGGGTTAGGATCTATAGTAACTCCGATACAAAGCCCACAAAGATAAAGCAATCAAATTAGACAATAGAAAACAATATGATGAACTAATCCTAAGGTATACCCCACTTATTTACTCCCCAACAGAGTCGCCAGTTCTGTGATACGGTGGCCAGAACCGGGACAGTTTTTTAGGAATGCTGGTTTGCATTTTGCGTTTGTGTTTGCAAAATGTCGCGGTAAGCAAGAGTCGCCACCGACTTTTATTTTATCCAACAAGGAAAGGAAAAAAGCACAGAAAAATTCCTTTTTCGAGATATTTTTGAGTACGGGGGGTAGATTATAGAAAGGGAAGGTATTAGCACCCTTTCTATCTGTAGTTATCTACGGGCTCTTAGGTACTTGCTCATCATTTTCAAAATTGCTTCTTTGTGTGCTTGTGTGTTTTGAAAATTTTTTGTTTGACTTCGATTTAACTCTTGCTTCTGTCTTCAAGAGTGTAATGAAGTGTCTTGAAAACTTTGTTTGTAAAGGAGTGTAAGTGTGAAAAATGTTTTGTTTTTTGATTGAGCAAGTACTTAAGAACTAATCTACCTACTCGAAAAAAGAATCGTTCTATGTTTGTTTCCTTTAGACAATGTTATCCCACTATTAATGAGTAGGCAGCACTGTCGTTGGAGTTTTGAGGGTCAATTCGAAAGGGACGTTCGGTCACTAAAGCAATGTTAGGACGTCTTAGTAATAACCCTAATGTATTAGATCAATTATCCGAGGCAACAATATCCGAGGCAACCTTTCCGATGCAACTTTGATCTTTGGACAAAAGGATGACCACTAAATCATCCTATACTCAATGACCGTTCACCGAAGGCAACCAAGTGGGAGTGTACCCTAGGAGTGTGCATGTGCGAGTGATTCAATTTCAGATTATTATCTTTTGCACATTTAGGGTTATCTAACTGTTTTAAAATTAATTATACATTCTTGTCATGCATCCTAATATCATACATCTAACAGTTTAGTATTTGCGGAATTTAAAATGCGGAAATTAAACTAAGCTATTACAAGGCTTCGAGTATTTACATAGCCAAAAACAAACCCCTTGAAAATAAAGCGATGAATGAAAAATAAAAGTCCTAATTAAAACTATTACACCTTGTGAGCAGTTACAATAATGGGATAAAAATAATAATAAAAGCGCGCGCGAAGAAAATTAGATCGGGAAGAAATTAGGGTTTTGACCCTCCTATCCTAATGAAAGGAAAAATTGTTTTTTGTTATTTTTAATTATTTTTAATAAAAAAGATTAGGTTTTAAAATTAAATATACAAATAATTAGTTTAATTAAATTAATTAATAAAAATAATTACATGACCTATTTTTTATGTTTTGGTTATTTTTTAGGAAAAGAAAATAAAATTAAGTTAGAAGTAAAAACCTAATTGCTCTAATTATTTTAATTTATTTACAAAAGGAATTAAACTTGTCTAAAATTAAAATCTAATTAAATTATTTAATTTTTTGTATATAAAAATAAAATCTAAACCTAATTTGTGAAAGTTATTATTTTTATGATTTTTGATAAAAATAAAATAATTAATTTGTTAGTAAAATAAAATAAATAAATAAATTAAAATAAAATATAAAAAGAAAAAGGGATAAGGAATTGGGCCTGCAAAAGCAATTTGGAGGGTGCAAAAAGCCAAATCTGGGCCCAAGAAGAATGAGGTCCACGTTGACTTGCATGATCATGTGCTTTGTGTTGACTAGACTTCATGATGCACCTTCAGATGATGGCCATCAGATTTGGCCATCTGGAGATCTAAGGGCTAGATCTTGAGAGTCTATGATAGTCCCTTAATTTATAAACGCGTTGGATCCCGAAAAGAAAAATAACATAGAGAAATTGGGAGACATGGGATTCGAACCCAGGTCCTGAAGCTCTTTCCACGCCCTCACTACCACTGCACCACTTCTTTTTTGTTGTACATAAGATAAATAATAATAATATTCAAAACAAATGAAATGATAAAATATTTAGCGCAAAATTCAAATGGACGAGTGACGGCTTGCCACGTCTTTGTTTCCTTCCTCTCTCCGTGGCTAAAAGGTTTGGAAACCTTTACCTACGGACAACGTCCGTCGCTATAGCCCTGCAATTTCTCAAAATCGAATACAAGTGATATAAATGACTACCAAGGCCATGAATGGACTCGTCTGGATTTGCTGAGCATAGTGGTGGCCCTTTCATGGCCCAATTTTGCTTGCACGCAGAAATCCCAAATCGAGCTTGTAAACCCTAATAATGGTGAAACTTCACACAAGCCATGAAAACACAATTAAAGAATACAGAGAGCTTGCAAATGTTCTATGGATCAATAATATATGGTTAATTCATGCTAACAATGCCTAAATCATGCAAACCGAATTCAAAAATTCATGGATGTCGTGGATGACTTACAGCGCTTTTTGGTACTGGAAAGGCTTTGTTCTTGATTGCTTCTGCTTGCCTACACTCCCAGGAATCGAATGGAATGGGCAAAGAGTCTTGAATTGGCCTGGAACAATGAAATCGTGTTTGCACTTTCTCTTGATTTTTTCAAGTTCTGTTCTTGATGCTGCGCCTCCTTCTCTAGCCTCTTTTTGTCTGCACACACTCCTTATGTATTGAGGAGTTAATTAGGGTTGAAAGAATGCACTCAATCTTCCTCCATCAATGAGTTTGATCTTGATTTGATTCACCTTAAAATATTTCCAAAAATGTCCTAAATCCAATCTTTTTATGCACACCAAGCCTTTACACGAGTTTGATTTGATTCCAGCTGTAATTTAAAACCTGAAACAAGCATAAAATCTTTTGTTTTCAATATTTTGGATTTTCTATAATTTGTTTTGATTTAAAATGATTTAAATCAAATAAAAATCAAAATAAATAATAAAAATAAGATAATGACAAGTGGAAAAGGCTAGGGCTCGTGGACCATGTTGCCAACTCAAAACAAGTGAAAAAGATTGGGCCCAATTGGCAAAAATTGAAGTTTTAGGCATAGTTGACTTTTGGCAATTTTGCAAAAAAGGTCAACTTCACCAATGCATAACTTCTTTAATTTTGACTCTTTGGAGGTGTTCTTGGACTTTTTAGAAAGCTTGAGATGTCCTATAATCAACCCTTTTGGTATAATATCAATTTGATATTCCATTCTCATGTATGAAGCTTTGACAAAAAAGGTGTTTTTGTTGACTTTCCAAAATGACCTATAATGTCCAAATTCATAACTTCTTGTGAGTGCATATTTTGAACTTGGGATCTGAATATGGATTATAGGTAATTGCATCCTATTCAAAATGAGCTTTGGATGGGTCATTTATCATAAAGTATGAGAAAGTTATGCTTGGTCAAATTTGAGTTGACTTTTCCTACAAAACCCTAATTTAGCAACTTTTGAGTCTTGATGAATTATGAGAAATCCTTGATGAATCATGATCAACCCTTGATAAAATGATGAAATATACTTCAAAATGAGAATGTTGACTAAAAATCTTGAAGTTTGACTATATGTGGGCCACAGTTGACTTTTGCCCCAGCACAGTCGATTTTCAGGCCTTTGAGCAATTGACTGAGCAAACTTCCTCTGCAAGGCTTGAAACTTGACATGGATGATCTTGATAACATATTAAGACATTGGTAAGCATTTGGGATCCCTTGGAATTAAGCATCTTGATGCAACATGAAACCCTAATTTGAGGTAGACTGCCTTAGGAGAGAGCTTGTCTGGCCAACCCTTGGACTACCTTGAGCAACTTGGGGATCTTTCTTGAAATGTTTTGAGAAATATGGGAGGGGAAATTTAGGGGTACAATAGCAGGTAATCTAGAATGAAGGTTATTTGCCTTCAGTAGTTCGAGTCGGTGTCGTCACTCTGATACATAACACTCGGGGGGATGAACGCTTGTTGCTTTATTGTTGTTATTACATCCGTTGTTGAATTTAAGTTGATTTCTTTAAGTAATTTGTTGTTTCTAAAGTTATTTTCAGTTAGACAAAGATGTTATGTCATTCGAGTTGGAAATTGTGATTCCGCTACTTAAGTAATAAAAATTATTTCATTTTAAAGACTAAAATTATTATTATTTGTTCATCCGATGATTTAAGTGTTATGTATCTATTTTATATGCGATTAAATATTGTTGTTATAATTCGAAAGTGTAGCATCCTATTTATATGTCGAAACTTTATAACTCTAATTTTATTAATATACGTTAGATATAAATAGGGTGTTATAATATCCTTCCACCAAGATGATTTAGAGACCCTGCTGCTGGGGAAATCACCTTCAGGCAGGACAAGAAGGTTCACGTTCCCATATCTTGCCTTAAGAATATTGATCCATAAAGTATTATTTTCGTCTAATAATCTCCATCTCCACTTTGACAATAATGCAATGTTAAAATCCTTTATTTGTTTCAATACTAAACCCCAATTTTCAATTGGCAACAAACTTGCTCCCACCCCATCCAATGAATCCTTCTTCTATCATCCGACCCACCCTAGAGGAAATTGCTCAGTAACTTAACAATGTCTTTACAAATCTTCATGGGTGCTCTATAAAAAGAGAGGACAAAAATATAAAGACTACAGAGAACCGACTTTAGTAAGGTAATTCTACCTCACATGCTAAGAAATATCCATCTCCAACAAGATAAACGAGCCTTTAACTTGCTTAAAAGCGGTTTCCACAAGGAGGTCTTTCTAGGATTAGAATCGATTGGAATACCAAGAAACAAAAATTCTTTATTTTCACCCCTACAAGATAAAAAATTCACAACACTATTCAAAAGGTGAGAACTAATGCTTACACCAATTAAATTTCTCTTCTGGAAATTTACCCTGAGACCAGAAGCTAACTCGAAACCTCTAAGTACCAATTTGAGAGCCCAAACATGTTTTCAACTTCCTTCCTAAATTAACAAAGTGTCATCGTCAAATTGGAGGATATCTACAAGACACCTTATGTTCACATTGAAACCAGAATACTCTCCTAACTCTAACGTCTTCCTGACCAAGCCAGATAACCATTTTGTAACTAACACAAACAAAAAAGGCAATAACGTATCACCCTTCCTCAAACCTTTTTCCAGTTTAAACTCCTTAGTAGGGCTCCCGTTCACTAGAACATGCATATAACTAGTGAAGATAGCAGCCTCCATCAATTTTATCCAAAGATATTCAAAACCCATCTTTCTCATCATAAACTTAAGGTACCCCCAACTGACCTTGTCGTAGGCTTTTTTGAAATCAACTTTAAAAAGAAAACACCTTTTATTTTCCTTGGTAGCAAAATCCACTAACTCATTAGCCTCAAGAACTCCGTCTAATAATTGTCTATCCAAAACAAAAGCACTTTGACAAGGGGCACAATAGAGCACAAAACCTTTTTCAATCTAGCAGCAAGCAATTTAGAGAGTGCTTTATACAAACACCCAACTAGGAAAATTAGTCTCTAATCATTCAACCCCAACGCGTTAGCAGTCTTCAAAACCAAAGTTAGAAACAAAGAGGAAATTGCTTTCGAAAAAACGATCTTCCTATGGAATTCATTGAAAAAACGAGCAAAATCATCTTTTAAGAAATGCCAACATTTTTTAATGAAAATAAAATTATATTTGTCTAGCCCCGGGCTCTTCGAACCCTCACACCCCCAAACCTCCTCCTTAATCCCTTGATCTATAAACGTATCTTATAAATAATTACTCTCCATCTGAGATAACTTATCAAAATGAACCCCCTCTGATATCGAACGACTAAATTCAGATTCTTCGAACTTCATGGCAAAGTGATTCCTAACTTCCTCCTTCACTCCCCTATAGATTCCAATAATCCATTAACAAAAGTAATAGAACCAATGAAATTTTTGTGCCTCATTTCCTTCATGACATGGTTAAAGTACCTATTGTTGGAATCCCCATCTTTATCACATTTGAACCTAGATTTCTGAATAAGCATGTTCTCCTTAATCCTCAAATTCATCCAAAACTGACTAGTTGCAACACTTCTTCTTGCGGTCACCTCATACGTCATATTATCCCTACAATTCCCAATCAAATCATCCACAACATTGATCTCCCTCACACCTTCCTCTACCTCCAAATCAAACTTCTCGAAAACCTCGGTATTCCATCTTTAAAGGCTACCTTTAAATAACCTCAATTTCTTCTTTAGCACATAATCACTTCTACCTTCAACTAACAGATTCTTCCATTCCTTCTCAACAAATGGGAGAAACGCTTTGTTATCAAACCACTCTTTGTTAACCTTAAATGGTTTCAAGCCCCAATCTGATATATCCAAAATAATCCAAATCAGGCTATGATCTGAAATATCCCTTAACCCAATCAATTGACCAACAACGCCCCATCTACTAATCAAAGTTTCTAAAACAAGAAAATGATAAATTCTATTCATAGCTTTCTCATCTCCACTAAACCAACTGAACGTTTTCCCTTTGCAAGGAACATCAATAAGATTACTTTCCTCTATGAAATCAAAAAACTCGCTCATCTCTATATTTCTACAAACCAATAACCTTTCTTTCCTTTTCTTGTGACTCGTAAAAGAATTGAAATCGCCACAGAAACACTATTCCCCATATAAATTTCTCGATTTAAGCTCTAACAAATCCTTCCAGAGACTCCTTTTCAGCACCAAAGAACAGGGAGAATAGAGATTCACCATATAGTAGATAAAATTCACCCATCTAAGTTTCCCCCCTAAGAAACCAACAACTTTGAAACTACACAACACCTCCAAACTCCCTTCCTTTCACAAAACAATGAGACATTCAGAATAAAACCATCCAACTTCCTCCTTACTCCAGAAACTTCTCACCAATGCATTGTTAACACCAGACAACTTTGATTCTTGAATCAAAAACAAATCTGATTTATCTGGCTAATCCTCTTCCTTTTCTACACACTACATCCCCCTATAATATTAAGAGATCATATAATCATTTCCCTTGCTTGGTTGACGCCTTCCCTTCCTTCTTCCTCTCCTTATCACTTTTCTCCATCTCATCAATTTTCTTCTTATAATCTTTATTCAATTCGACTGCAACTATGCCTATATTAGAAATCACCTTCCAAAATTTCTCCTCAACATTTTCCAAGAACCGAGAATTACACCTTATCAAATCTGAGTCAGACGATGGTTCATAGCATATGATAAGACCTGATGTACCGTATATCACTTAAGCATGTGGTGCCTTACCAACTCTTCTATGATCGTTTTTACTTCGTGTTTATCCATGAACCTAAGCAGAATAGAGTCATAGTTTCTCTTGTACAACAAGTCACTATTAAGAAAAAACCTGGCTGAAAGCTTCTCAACATCTTCTTGTTTTTAATAGACGTATCCTCTGAATATTCTTGCTTATCAAGATACCTTTTGATGTCATAGAACCACAGTTTGTCATCATGCACCTCTTCTTCAGTAGCATAACAATAAGCTGAACCATCCAAGTGTAGAATAATGATAGAAGGTGCTTCATTGGCCCACTTGACTTTAAACATGGATGACAGAGTAGCCAAAGCATCTGATGGATGATTCTCTTCCCTTTGAATGTGGTTGAATGTGATCTCATCAAAGTAAGAGATCAATCTTATTACATGCTCCTTGTAAGGAGTCAAATTTGGGTGAAGTGTCTCCCAATCTCTGTTGATCTGACTGATTATCAAAGTTGAATCTCCATACACTTCTAGAATCTTGATTCTCAAGTTAATTACTGCTTCAATCCCGAAGATGTAAGCTTCATACTCAGCCATATTATTGGTATAATGAAAACAAATTTTTGCTAAAAACGGGAGATGAAAAATTGTAGGATATGTAATGACAGCTCCAACTCCATTACCTAGTGCATTTGAGGCACCATCGAACACAAGCGTTCATCACGATCCTGGTTCGGGTCCCTTATCTGGGCTTGGTACTTCATAATCTGTGATATACATAATATCCTCATCTGGGAACTCAAATCTCATAGGCTGATAATCATCCACAGGCTGGTGAGCAAGATAGTCTGTTAAAACACTACCCTTGATGGCTTTCTGAGTAGTATACTGAATGTCATATTCTGTTAAAATCATTTGCCAACGAGCCACCCTTCCTGTGAGAGCTGGATTTTTCAAATATGTACTTGATAGGATCCATTTTGAATATCAAGAGAGTGGTATGAGTTAACATGTATTGTCTTAAGTGCTTAGCAGCCCATGCAAGTGCACAACATGTCTTCTCAAGAAAAGAATACCTTGAACCACAATCGGGGAATTTCTTGCACATGTAGTAGATGACATGCTCTTTTCTACCAGTCTCATCGTGTTAACCGAGTACACAACCCATGAATTTTCAAGAACTATCTGTTGTACCCCAAAATTTGCCCTCCCATATTCCTCAAGAAATTGCCAAGCCAAGCTACAAAATTCCCCAAGAATTGCACAATGCAAAGGCCTCCATACAGTCAAAACTAGGGTTTGTGTGTTGATCAAGAAAAGGAAGTTTTCAAAGGCTCAATCAAGTCTCATATGCTTACAAACATGGTCAAGCATCCTCATAGCAAGTTTCAAGGCATTCAGCTCAAGATTGTACAGTCAAAACCCTAAATTGCACTACAGTCAACTGTAGGGGCAAAATGGTCATTTGACAGTCAAAAGTTCAAATTTTTGGTCAACATATCATTTTGAAGCCACAAACATCATTTGATCAATGCTTGATCATGATTCTCAAGATTTGGCTCAGAAATCATCAAAGATGCAAAGGTTGCTATATTTGGACAGCTGAAAAAGTCAACTGAAATTGACCAGGGCATAACTTTCACATGGATTATCAGAAAAATTCCATCCAAAGCTCATTTTGAAGAGAAAGACATTTCCTACAACTCATCTTCATACTTCAAGTCCAAGAAATGCTCTCACAAAAAGTTATCAATTTCAACATTACAGGTCATTTTCAAAAGTCAACAAAAAGGGACTTTAAGTCAAAGGCCATAACTTGAGATTGGTAAATCAAAATGACATGGGACCAAAGGCATTGGTTAAAGGACTCAAAGACCTTTCCAAAATGTCCAAGAACATGTGAAAAGCTTAAAAATTGAGCAAGTTGTGCCTTGTAGAAGTTGGGAAAATTTTGTGAAATGGCAAAAGTCAACTATCTTTGAAAATCCAATTTTGACAAAAGGGCCCCATTTTTCTCACTTTGTTCATCCTTGTCATGCCATACACGTGGCCCATGGTTAATTTCAAGACCAAATATTGACTTTTGTATTTTATTTAATTTTTGATGATTTAATTCATTTTAAGTCTTTGAAAATTCAAATAAAATTTAAAAATCAATGAAATAGTGTCAAATGAACTTGGACAATTCTTATGTATCATGAATCAACTCAAAAATCAGGCTAAGGTTCATTTGCACACTAGGTCTAGGTTTTGGCTAAAAATTAGGAAAAATGGTTAATGGAAGAAACCCTAAGGCCAATTCTCTAACAAGCATGAATTAAGGAGAGTTAGCAAGCCTATTCAATTCTATGATGATCACTGAGTCCAACCCTACCTAGAACATAGCAAAAAGCTCGCTGAAAAAGCCATTGGAACTTTGAAAATTTGGACATATATTGCAAATCTGAAATCAGTGCTAGGGATCTTTTCAAGCCTTAATTTTTGTACCAATAGTTTCCTGAGACAATTCTAAACACATTTCAATTCATAACAACACTCAAAGCTCCTTAAACTGGTAGTTACAAGTGAAACTGTACAGCAAATTTTTTGAATTCGTGTTCTTGATTCTAAGCCTCTTTTTGCATTTTTAATTACATATTCATACTCATGATGAAGTTTCCAAGCTGTTCATTATATTTAATTGCATTTTTGTTCATCCTACGCGAATCTGCCATGCCCACATTCTAGGGTTTTCAAGTTTTGATTTTGGGGTTTTCACCATACTGCAAAATTGGCCCTCAAGACCATGACCATTGCATTCCTGGCATCTGGACGAAGAGAATGAGATGCTCGCGCCTAATTTATATTAGGAAACGAGCTATTCGCTATTTTTTGTAGCTTATCTAATGCAGCGCTTCAAAACCGTTGCCAATGTATTTTGTTTACAGGGACATGAAGAAGATGAAGATGTGGCACGCTGTCATTTGTCCATTCAAAATTCGCGCGCGTGTTAGTCCTTATGCGTTAGTTTTATTTTATATTGTTTATTAACTATTATATGTTAAATGAAATCAATTGGCTCAGCTGGCAGGGACGCGCACTAGGGACTCTCATGACCTGGGTTCAAACCCCAGGTCTCACACATTTCCAATATTATTTTTCATTTCTAATTCACATGCAGCGCTCACATTGATGCTCACCATACTCCATCAAAATGCACCATCCACGTGTCCTAGAACACTCACATCAAAGGCAAGGATTGGGAAACATGCTACACTTCAGTCAAATGCATCTCACTGGATCAAAAAAGTCAACAAGTTCTCACCAATAATTGGGCCAGGCTTTCAAATCTATACCTCCAATTCTGGGGTCTACCCCCCTTGGTTTGCCCATTTGATTTTTTTTTTTTATATCTTTTAATCATTTATTTTAATTGTTGTATTATTTTAATTACTTGTTTTATTTAATTTTTAATCAAAAAAATATAAAAACATTAAAAATACAGAAAGGACAAAAAAAATATAATTAATTTTGATTCTTGTTTCAAATAAATTAAAATATAACTCATTTAGCTTAATTAGGTTTTAATTTTAATTTTAATTCTTTTTTTCATAATAAAAAATCCAAAAAAATGTAGAATTAGGTTAATTATTAATTTTTTATATCCTTTTTAATTTTTTTTCCTTTTTTCTCACAATATTATTATTTATTATTTATTTTCTATAAATCAAAAATTGTACATAAATTAGTTTAGAATTTAATTAGGCTAGAAATTAAATCTTTTTTTATAATAAACTTAAAAAATGATAGAACTAGGATTTTAATTTTAATTAACTTTTCTCTTTTTTCTTTTAAACCTAAAAAACACAAAAACATTATTTTTCATTTAATTTTTAATTTCCTTGATTAATTTTAATTATTTGTAAAAGGGTCCAATGCCCTAATTTTGTTTAAACTCTTTATTTCGCACATTTATTTTATATTGTTTAAATACCTCTGTATATGCCCCAAAGCCTTGTAATAAGTTTAGATTTATTTCTTGCACTTTTTATTTTATTCGCTTTATTTATTTTCAGTCAAATCGGGTTCGGTTTTTTTTGGCGATGTGGACCCGCGCCGGTTGTAATAGTTTAGATTTATTTTCTCGCAAATATAACTGTTAAACAATAACATGAAAGAATGAATGCCCAAAAATAAAAATCGAATCGTTAGATCACCATTGCATGACAAGACAAACAATAAACTGAAAATGACACACAATTCGCACACACCACCCCTAGGGTACGCCTCACTGTTGCCTTTCGAAAGGTGGTCGTCGAGTATAGGACGTTTTAGTAAGTCCTTATGTCCATGACATGATCCAGTTGCCTCGAAACGGTTGCCTCGGAAAATAAAGGATCAATGGCATAAGGGTAGCTTCTAAGGTGTCCTACTGTTGCTCTGGTGACCACCACGTCCCTAAAACTCGAATTGACCCGAACACCTCCGACGGTGGTGCTACCTACCTCTCAATAGTGGGATGGCACTACTTTAAAGGACATTTACACAGACGAATTCCTTAGGGTAGGTAGGTTCTCGTAGATACTTGCTCTAATTTCAAACAAATCAAAATACTTTTCACACCGACACACTTTCAAAAACTTTCAAAACAAACTTTTCAAACACTCTGACGTACGAGTTGAATTGAAACTTTTCAAAGAATATTTTTGAAACCCACATTGAAAAGCAAGCAAACATTTTGAAAACACATTGAGCAAGTACCTAAGAGCCCATGGATAACCATGGATAGAAAGGGTGCTAACACCTTCCCTTTCTATAACCTACCTCCCGAACCGAGAGCAATCTCTTTAAAGGAATTTTTCTGTGCTTTTGTCCTTTCCAATTGGAGAAAATAAAAGACGGTGGCGACTCTTGCTTACCGCGACATTTCGCGAACCAGCTTTAAAACAGTCAGTTCCAGATCCACCGATCACAGAACTGGCGACTCTGCTGGGGATAGGAAACTTAAAGTGGGGTGTACCTTAGGATTAAGATCACTGTGTTTTCAATTGCTTTCTTTGCTTGCTTTATTATTGTGGGTTGCTTGGGAGTTCTATAGATCCTAACCCGGATCTGGGGGATACCTTCTTAGAAAGTAGCAACAAGGCTGTGAGGGAACTGTGCGGGGTATACCGACATGGTTGAAACAGTCTGCTACGTTGATGTGGCACTTTGGTGTGTACCGGTAACCCTTGAGTCAGTCAAGGAGAGTACGGGGCCTCCATGTGGTGTCATGAAGCATCAACAGACCTTAGGAACCTTAATTGAACAATCTTGGCCTCTTTAGGGTAGTGAGATAACTGACTTTGGTGCAGTCCGAGGTTGGTTGATACTCGATACTACACTCAATTGAGGGTTGCTTTCCTGGAATATTTCGGTCGCCAGTTCAGTGGCTAAATCGAAACGATGAACAATGAAAGCAATCCCGTGATATTGGGAACCTTAGAACCCGGTTACTTTGATTAGGACAGGATGAACCCACCAACTTCAAGAGGGTACTACCCAGACTCCATGCTGGCCTAAACTTTAAGGGCTTCTCTTGTGTGACTTGTGTGCCTTCCTACTTGAACTACTTGCATGCTTATTACCTGACATTTGTCTCTTGCAGGTTGTGTTTGTAGTCCTTAATTAGGACTCATAACAGGGTATCCTAAGTTTCTTGCAGGTTTTTGCAGTCCTTAATTTGGACTCATAACAGGGTTATTCACATTACCCCATGCATATCATGACATCATACCATTGCATACATCCTAACCCATTTCAAGGATCTCAAGGGCTTGTGATGCAGGTCATATAAATCAAACATCTAGCAAGGGGCAAAGAGGATTTATTTTCCTCTAGCCAATGTTGTCAGGGGCTATGACCCACTTGATATGGTGAGCCTTTGACCCTTGGAAGAAAGACTCTCAACAAATATGAAGTTCTTTCAATCAAGCTACTGGATCCAAATGCTAACAAATTTTCTTGTTTACCCCGCGAGGTCCTTGAAAACATTGCATGCATATCATACACATCATTGCATCACAGGTATCCCTTTTGCAGGTCACTCACCTTTCCCGCTGTTTATTTCAGCCATGGTTTCACAACAAGACAACCAGGACTTTCTTGCTCAAGAGACTCGGTTCGGGGAAATCCTCCTGAATCTATCCAAGGGGCAGGAAGAGCTAAGGACACTTATCATGGAGACTTTTGTCAGGAACAGTGCTGAGGATGAAAGGCTAGAACACCTACAAGCTGAGGTGGATGCATTGAACGCCCAAATGCTGGGGCAGAGGAATGCCATTCAAGGTTTAGCTCAAAGACAAGATGAGCTCCGGTTTCTCGTCAACCAACTGCTTCAGGGTAACCAACTGGGGCAAACATCTAAGGGTAAAAAGCCAATCATCGTTCCACCACCTTTGAGACAAAGAGGCAAGGAGAAAGCTCCTCATATGGCTCCAGTATTACCAATTCAGCAGCAACTTCACCAACTTCAGACAGACAAGCCCAGGAGGCAGTTCACCCCGCTCAATATGTCGCAGTTTCAAGCTTTACAACGCCTGTTGAGATTGAACCTGATCACATTAAGGGCTCAGCCCCAGAACCTTAACACAGCACATCCTGCTTATGATCCCAATAAAAGGTGTGCCTACCACTCTGCCTGTCCAGGACACGATGCAAACGAGTGTTGGGCTTTGAAAAACAAGATCCAGGACCTGATTGATGAAGGAGCACTGGAATTCACACAAGATGGTCAGACTGAATTTTTCTACCGTCCCTCCAAGGCTCACCATTTGAAGTGACAAGCCCTGAGACTAGAAAATTTTGTTCATTCGAATGTTCAAGTCGCAATTTTCTTTTGTTCAAACATTTACTCATTGTTAAAACATTGTTATTTCATTAATGGATCGCTTATGTCTATTTTGAATCAATATATTCGTATTCACTATACGCAAATTATTTTCATATTTGTTCTGATGTCAACTCTCAATCAATAATTCTAAGCCTCTTGAGGGAGGATGACGAAAAACGATACCACAATTTACAGTATGCTTTTGAACAGACCCCGCTGATGAGGTACAGGCATTGTTTCAATCCCTAAACACTGGAGTTATAAGGATGATAATCCCTCGTCAACCCCTCTGAGCCAAAGAAATAGGAGTTTTTCTTTTCGAAATTTAAAACCCTTTATCATAAACTGGGGCAGGGTAGTTCTCTCAGTTGATCCAAGTGCATGGCGAATAGCACCGAAGAGATCTTTACAAAACGAAGAAAGACAGTGATGGTTCCGAATAATCAATAAAGAAAGGCAGTCATTATCTCAAAAATAAAAAAACCCGTAAGTCAAAAGCCAACGAAGAAGACTTACAAAACTAGGGGCATCCCGCTGACTGTAATTCCAAAAAAGGAAACAGTTCAGGCAAAAAAAAAATAGAGATAACAAAATCAAAAAGAAAGAGGTCCCACAAATCCTCGACAAAATGATGACTGCCTATTCAGAATAAATCATCAATATCCGAACCATCACTGGAAAATCAGAACAAAGACTCAAACTAGGTCTAACGTAGGATCAACTGAGTTTAGGTTTGGAGAACATCACGAAGAGTGGGTGGGTACAAATAATTTGAGCCTTTATCCTTTGTTTCTTAAAACCATGAACCAGGCCACGTTATAACCCTTAAAAGTCCTAGCCGAAGTATGGGTTAGTTCGAAAGCATATTGTTACGAAAGGTATCCTGACTCCTGAAGGCTTACGGTAAATACGGAGTTGACATCATGTTTTACAAACATTCACTTGTTTTATGAAAAAGAATGCGTTTTCAAAATCTTCGAGACAGACATGAGCTTTGCATTTTTAACATAACTTTGTTTGCATATGACTTTTTGTTGGAACAGCAGGGAAATTCGCACGATGAATATCTAGTGAACAAAAGCACTTCCAATCAAGGGGCACGGCATGATCATGGTCTACCATCTGGGGCAGTTAAGTCAAGATCCAGAGAATCTCTCAAAAGGCCAAAAAGCCTGGGGTAAATCTCTGCCTGAGTCACTTGGGGCAATCCCACAACGAATCTTGCACGATCAGACACCTTCTGACAATATGGCGACACCACCAGCCTGGGGCAAATCCCCGTCTAAGTCACCTGGGGCATTGGACGATCAAACGAAGATTTTCTGGTGGCATGACAAAACAATTCTAACAGGGGCAATTCCCTACATCCTGAGGACACGAACATAGTCGAAAAAATACTGCGCATAACTAAAGACCCGCTAGGTTGATATACCTAGGCAAAAATAAGGGATGAAATGGAAAAATCAGTACGCCCGGCAAGTCAAAAACCTGAAAAGGCGGCTTGGGCAAAAATGGGTATCCCGGTGGACTGAAAACCCGAAAGGGCGGTCCAGGCAAAAGTTAGGGATCAAAGCATACGACTATGTCCTGTCATCTTGTCACCTGCCTGCCTGAAGAAGGTTTGACCCTCAACAATTATCAGCATCCCACAGGTCTTCCTCTCCCACCACGGAAACAGGGGCAATAATGAGCCGTCTAAGCAATCTGATTGTTCTGTCCTCCAAGGTATCAAGGTAGGTTCAGCTAAAAAACCTAACCAAACATCTTAAATTCCCCAGAGGACAGCAGGTCAGTGCATTCTTCCCCAAACAAAATTAACAAGTCTCAAGGAAATTGGGTATCCTCCAGTAGATCCCAATATTCCCCAGCAGCATATATTCTTAACAAGCATCCCCGGCAGTCTTGGTCTAAAGATTGTTCCCCGGCGGCGTACATCAACATTCAAAGGAATCACTTCCCCAGCATATCAAAACTTCCCCAGGAGAGTCCCATCCAAGTTCCCCAGGAAAGATGGAATTCATCTCCCCAAGCAATGAGCTTATCCCCAGTATATTCTGGAAGCTTATCCCCTAGCAGGGCACGAACACGTCGTCCCGGCTTTATTCAAAGAGTTATTTCCTTAACAGGATATAACTGGGTTATCCTCAGCCAAAAGTCAAGGGAAGGTCGTCGTCAACATAGTTCTTTCCTATCCCCAGCGAAGTCTATTCACATTTCCAATACAACAATGGTATCCCCAACAGAGTTACTATCAACATTCAGCAAGGCATCACTCTTCCCACAGAGTATTGCTTTCCAGCATGATCACTAGAGTATCTTTTCTCCCCGCAGAATCTTCCATTCGCCAAGTTTATTCCGCAACGGAGTCATCTTCTCCTACCGGTATCCTTGCAATTATCATCCCCAGCGGAAGCAAAATCTATTCATCAACATCAGCCCAGGATACGACTTCCCGGCGTCCGTCAAGGATTTACTTTCCTAGACGAAAGCATACATTCATAAACATCACATTTCCGTACATCATGACACATGCATGTACGCATCATGTCATACAATTGCATTTATGCCGTTGCTTGATTCATATCACGTACTGCATATAACTGACCTTTACCTTTCAGGAAGGATACAGTTGAATGATCAGCTATGTCAAAATAGACAAAACACCGTCAGAAAAGACAAATCCCGTCATAAGAGACAAATCCGGTCAAAGAATACAAATCCAGTTTAAATCAATGCCTAAAGATTCCTCTGATACAACTCGTCGTGATAGACACTCGTCGTGATAGACACTCGTCGTGATAGACACTCGTCGTGATAGACACTCGTCGTGATAGACACTCGTCGTGATAGACACTCGTCGTGATAGACACTCGTCGTGATAGACACTCGTCGTGATAGACACTCGTCGTGATAGACACTCGTCGTGATAGACACTCGTCGTGATAGACACTCGTCGTGATAGACACTCGTCGTGATAGACACTCGTCGTGATAGACACTCGTCGTGATAGACACTCGTCGTGATAGACACTCGTCGTGATAGACACTCGTCGTGATAGACACTCGTCGTGATAGACACTCGTCGTGATAGACACTCGTCGTGATAGACACTCGTCGTGATAGACACTCGTCGTGATAGACACTCGTCGTGATAGACACTCGTCGTGATAGACACTCGTCGTGATAGACACTCGTCGTTATAGACACTCGTCGTGATAGACACTCGTCGTGATAGACACTCGTCGTGATAGACACTCGTCGTGATAGACACTCGTCGTGATAGACACTCGTCGTGATAGACACTCGTCGTGATAGACACTCGTCGTGATAGACACTCGTCGTGATAGACACTCGTCGTGATAGACACTCGTCGTGATAGACACTCGTCGTGATAGACACTCGTCGTGATAGACACTCGTCGTGATAGACACTCGTCGTGATAGACACTCGTCGTGATAGACACTCGTCGTGATAGACACTCGTCGTGATAGACACTCGTCGTGATAGACACTCGTCGTGATAGACACTCGTCGTGATAGACACTCGTCGTGATAGACACTCGTCGTGATAGACACTCGTCGTGATAGACACTCGTCGTGATAGACACTCGTCGTGATAGACACTCGTCGTGATAAACACTCGTCGTGATAGACACTCGTCGTAATAGACACTCGTCGTGATAGACACTCGTCGTGATAGACACTCGTCGTGATAGACACTCGTCGTGATAGACACTCGTCGTGATAGACACTCGTCGTGATAGACACTCGTCGTGATAGACACTCGTCGTTATAGACACTCGTCGTGATAGACACTCGTCGTGATAGACACTCGTCGTGATAGACACTCGTCGTGATAGACACTCGTCGTGATAGACACTCGTCGTGATAGACACTCGTCGTGATAGACACTCGTCGTGATAGACACTCGTCGTGATAGACACTCGTCGTGATAGACACTCGTCGTGATAGACACTCGTCGTGATAGACACTCGTCGTGATAGACACTCGTCGTTATAGACACTCGTCGTGATAGACACTCGTCGTGATAGACACTCGTCGTTATAGACACTCGTCGTGATAGACACTCGTCGTGATAGACACTCGTCGTGATAGACACTCGTCGTGATAGACACTCGTCGTGATAGACACTCGTCGTGATAGACACTCGTCGTGATAGACACTCGTCGTGATAGACACTCGTCGTGATAGACACTCGTCGTGATAGACACTCGTCGTGATAGACACTCGTCGTGATAGACACTCGTCGTGATAGACACTCGTCGTGATAGACACTCGTCGTGATAGACACTCGTCGTGATAGACACTCGTCGTGATAGACACTCGTCGTTATAGACACTCGTCGTGATAGACACTCGTCGTGATAGACACTCGTCGTGATAGACACTCGTCGTGATAGACACTCGTCGTGATAGACACTCGTCGTGATAGACACTCGTCGTGATAGACACTCGTCGTGATAGACACTCGTCGTGATAGACACTCGTCGTGATAGACACTCGTCGTGATAGACACTCGTCGTGATAGACACTCGTCGTGATAGACACTCGTCGTGATAGACACTCGTCGTGATAGACACTCGTCGTTATAGACACTCGTCGTGATAGACACTCGTCGTGATAGACACTCGTCGTGATAGACACTCGTCGTGATAGACACTCGTCGTGATAGACACTCGTTGTGATAGACACTCGTCGTGATAGACGCTCGTCGTGACAGACACTCGTCAGTGTAGACACTTGTCGTTATAGACATTCGTCATAGACACTAGTCGCTATAGACACCCATCGTTAAAGACCACTCGTCCTTGGAAACAACCTGTCAGTAGAGACAACTTCATCACCGTTTGAAGATCCAGACCCAGCTCCTGTAACCAGTCAGGACATATCTATACCAAGCATCTGAAAACCAGCTCCTGCGACGTGTCAGGCACTCATTTTCTTTGCAGGTATGCAGGTTCTCGCTAAGGAATCTCTTACGCAATCAACATCCAGATGGCATCTATAAGCCCATCATCCTACCCATCAATCTCTAAATGGCATCTATAAGCCCATTCCCCCACCACACTGCTACCATGTGAGCGCAAATTTCTGGGCACTCTAGTGTCCAATCATCTTCTACCCTCGGATTACAAAAGGCACGTCAGCCAATCTCCATCCTCAGGTCTAAGAAGATTGAACAGGGGCAACTGTTGTACCCCAAAATTTGCCCTCCCATATTCCTCAAGAAATTGCCAAGCCAAGCTACAAAATTCCCCAAGAATTGCACAATGCAAAGGCCTCCATACAGTCAAAACTAGGGTTTGTGTGTTGATCAAGAAAAGGAAGTTTTCAAAGGCTCAATCAAGTCTCATATGCTTACAAACATGGTCAAGCATCCTCATAGCAAGTTTCAAGGCATTCAGCTCAAGATTGTACAGTCAAAACCCTAAATTGCACTACAGTCAACTGTAGGGGCAAAATGGTCATTTGACAGTCAAAAGTTCAAATTTTTGGTCAACATATCATTTTGAAGCCACAAACATCATTTGATCAATGCTTGATCATGATTCTCAAGATTTGGCTCAGAAATCATCAAAGATGCAAAGGTTGCTATATTTGGACAGCTGAAAAAGTCAACTGAAATTGACCAGGGCATAACTTTCACATGGATTATCAGAAAAATTCCATCCAAAGCTCATTTTGAAGAGAAAGACATTTCCTACAACTCATCTTCATACTTCAAGTCCAAGAAATGCTCTCACAAAAAGTTATCAATTTCAACATTACAGGTCATTTTCAAAAGTCAACAAAAAGGGACTTTAAGTCAAAGGCCATAACTTGAGATTGGTAAATCAAAATGACATGGGACCAAAGGCATTGGTTAAAGGACTCAAAGACCTTTCCAAAATGTCCAAGAACATGTGAAAAGCTTAAAAATTGAGCAAGTTGTGCCTTGTAGAAGTTGGGAAAATTTTGTGAAATGGCAAAAGTCAACTATCTTTGAAAATCCAATTTTGACAAAAGGGCCCCATTTTTCTCACTTTGTTCATCCTTGTCATGCCATACACGTGGCCCATGGTTAATTTCAAGACCAAATATTGACTTTTGTATTTTATTTAATTTTTGATGATTTAATTCATTTTAAGTCTTTGAAAATTCAAATAAAATTTAAAAATCAATGAAATAGTGTCAAATGAACTTGGACAATTCTTATGTATCATGAATCAACTCAAAAATCAGGCTAAGGTTCATTTGCACACTAGGTCTAGGTTTTGGCTAAAAATTAGGAAAAATGGTTAATGGAAGAAACCCTAAGGCCAATTCTCTAACAAGCATGAATTAAGGAGAGTTAGCAAGCCTATTCAATTCTATGATGATCACTGAGTCCAACCCTACCTAGAACATAGCAAAAAGCTCGCTGAAAAAGCCATTGGAACTTTGAAAATTTGGACATATATTGCAAATCTGAAATCAGTGCTAGGGATCTTTTCAAGCCTTAATTTTTGTACCAATAGTTTCCTGAGACAATTCTAAACACATTTCAATTCATAACAACACTCAAAGCTCCTTAAACTGGTAGTTACAAGTGAAACTGTACAGCAAATTTTTTGAATTCGTGTTCTTGATTCTAAGCCTCTTTTTGCATTTTTAATTACATATTCATACTCATGATGAAGTTTCCAAGTTGTTCATTATATTTAATTGCATTTTTGTTCATCCTACGCGAATCTGCCATGCCCACATTCTAGGGTTTTCAAGTTTTGATTTTGGGGTTTTCACCATACTGCAAAATTGGCCCTCAAGACCATGACCATTGCATTCCTGGCATCTGGACGAAGAGAATGAGATGCTCGCGCCTAATTTATATTAGGAAACGAGCTATTCGCTATTTTTTGTAGCTTATCTAATGCAGCGCTTCAAAACCGTTGCCAATGTATTTTGTTTACAGGGACATGAAGAAGATGAAGATGTGGCACGCTGTCATTTGTCCATTCAAAATTCGCGCGCGTGTTAGTCCTTATGCGTTAGTTTTATTTTATATTGTTTATTAACTATTATATGTTAAATGAAATCAATTGGCTCAGCTGGCAGGGACGCGCACTAGGGACTCTCATGACCTGGGTTCAAACCCCAGGTCTCACACATTTCCAATATTATTTTTCATTTCTAATTCACATGCAGCGCTCACATTGATGCTCACCATACTCCATCAAAATGCATCATCCACGTGTCCTAGAACACTCACATCAAAGGCAAGGATTGGGAAACATGCTACACTTCAGTCAAATGCATCTCACTGGATCAAAAAAGTCAACAAGTTCTCACCAATAATTGGGCCAGGCTTTCAAATCTATACCTCCAATTCTGGGGTCTACCCCCCTTGGTTTGCCCATTTGATTTTTTTTTTTATATCTTTTAATCATTTATTTTAATTGTTGTATTATTTTAATTACTTGTTTTATTTAATTTTTAATCAAAAAAATATAAAAACATTAAAAATACAGAAAGGACAAAAAAAATATAATTAATTTTGATTCTTGTTTCAAATAAATTAAAATATAACTCATTTAGCTTAATTAGGTTTTAATTTTAATTTTAATTCTTTTTTTCATAATAAAAAATCCAAAAAAATGTAGAATTAGGTTAATTATTAATTTTTTATATCCTTTTTAATTTTTTTTTCCTTTTTTCTCACAATATTATTATTTATTATTTATTTTCTATAAATCAAAAATTGTACATAAATTAGTTTAGAATTTAATTAGGCTAGAAATTAAATCTTTTTTTATAATAAACTTAAAAAATGATAGAACTAGGATTTTAATTTTAATTAACTTTTCTCTTTTTTCTTTTAAACCTAAAAAACACAAAAACATTATTTTTCATTTAATTTTTAATTTCCTTGATTAATTTTAATTATTTGTAAAAGGGTCCAATGCCCTAATTTTGTTTAAACTCTTTATTTCGCACATTTATTTTATATTGTTTAAATACCTCTGTATATGCCCCAAAGCCTTGTAATAAGTTTAGATTTATTTCTTGCACTTTTTATTTTATTCGCTTTATTTATTTTCAGTCAAATCGGGTTCGGTTTTTTTTGGCGATGTGGACCCGCGCCGGTTGTAATAGTTTAGATTTATTTTCTCGCAAATATAACTGTTAAACAATAACATGAAAGAATGAATGCCCAAAAATAAAAATCGAATCGTTAGATCACCATTGCATGACAAGACAAACAATAAACTGAAAATGACACACAATTCGCACACACCACCCCTAGGGTACGCCTCACTGTTGCCTTTCGAAAGGTGGTCGTCGAGTATAGGACGTTTTAGTAAGTCCTTATGTCCATGACATGATCCAGTTGCCTCGAAACGGTTGCCTCGGAAAATAAAGGATCAATGGCATAAGGGTAGCTTCTAAGGTGTCCTACTGTTGCTCTGGTGACCACCACGTCCCTAAAACTCGAATTGACCCGAACACCTCCGACGGTGGTGCTACCTACCTCTCAATAGTGGGATGGCACTACTTTAAAGGACATTTACACAGACGAATTCCTTAGGGTAGGTAGGTTCTCGTAGATACTTGCTCTAATTTCAAACAAATCAAAATACTTTTCACACCGACACACTTTCAAAAACTTTCAAAACAAACTTTTCAAACACTCTGACGTACGAGTTGAATTGAAACTTTTCAAAGAATATTTTTGAAACCCACATTGAAAAGCAAGCAAACATTTTGAAAACACATTGAGCAAGTACCTAAGAGCCCATGGATAACCATGGATAGAAAGGGTGCTAACACCTTCCCTTTCTATAACCTACCTCCCGAACCGAGAGCAATCTCTTTAAAGGAATTTTTCTGTGCTTTTGTCCTTTCCAATTGGAGAAAATAAAAGACGGTGGCGACTCTTGCTTACCGCGACATTTCGCGAACCAGCTTTAAAACAGTCAGTTCCAGATCCACCGATCACACTATCAAATACATTATCAAAGGTCTTCCTTCTACTGGATGCATAAGAATATGAGGTTCCTGCAGATTTTCTTTTATTCTATAAAAGGCCTTTTAGAAATTATCGTTCCACCTGATAGCCTGATCTTTTCGCAAAAATTTGAATATTGGTTCACAAGCGGTTGTAAGATGAGAGATGAATCTATCTATGTAGTTCAATCTCCCTAAGAAACCACGAAACTATTTTTCTATTCTAGGCTCATGAATTTCTTGTATAGCTTTTACTTTGGCATGACCAACCTCAATACCTGGTTCACTGACTATAAAGCCCAACAAATTTCCATATCTCACTCCAAAGGTACACTTATTTGGATTCAGACTTAATTTGAACTTTCTCAAACTTTCAAACAATTTCTGAAGATTAACCAGATTCTCTTACTTAGTCTGGGACTTTGTAATCATGTCATAAACATACATTATGTGAATTCTCGAGGTTATGCTATAATTCTTGAATTGGTTAATTTTTGTGATACTTCATGAGTTGAATTCTTGAATTTATGGTTAAGGCTTGATTCTTGAATTGATTTGGTTTTTTTGTGATATAAGCATGAATTAATTGTTGGTTAGAATTGAATTTTGAATTCAATTGATTTAAGTGCTTTTTACATTAAGTGATTTTTGACATCAATTGGATATTGTGTGAATTGAACTCTTAGATAAGCATTTTTCCAAATAAAATCTCTTTGTGTCGACTCACCCAACTTTCTGGTCGACTCTTGGTAAAAAGAATTTTGGTCACTGTGATACGGTGGGAGAACTGACTTGGGTGTTTTTCTTTTCATCGCAATTGTTGCGGATAGCAAGAGTCACCATCGACTTTTATTTTATCCAATAAAGGAAACGGTGAAAAGAACATGAAATACCTTTGAGAATTTTTTGAGTTCGGAGGGTAGGTTATGAAAAGGGAAGGTGTTAGTACCCTTTTCATCCGTAGTTATCTACGGGCTCTTAAATGCTAGCTCACTTTGAAATGCTTTGCGTTTGTGTAAGTTTAAAAATATTTTGAAAACGCCTTCATACGACAAACTTGGCAATGATTCTCGTATCGTTGAGAATGTATAGAAAGTGTTGGTTTTGAAAATATTCATTGAAAATGAATGTTTGAAAAGATGTTTTGAAGATGCCAATGTAAGGCCATTTTGTAATGATTCTCGTATCGTTGAGAATGTATACAAAATGTTTTTTTTTAAAAGTATTTTGAAAATGTGAGGTATGGAAATGGTTTTGTTTATGAGCAAGCAATTATGAGCAATCTACCTACTCAAAAAAGTCTTTGTTCTTTTCCTCCTCCTTTAGGTAGTGCTTGTCTATCATTAGTTGGTAGAAGTCCATATCATTGGATGTGAGGGACAGGAGCGGCTCATCGTAAAATAATAGAAGACAACTTGTAGGAGGCTTTAGCAATTTCTGTAGGGACTAAGATCGTTTTACTGAAGGCACAATCGAAGGGTCATCGAGGGGCTACGATCCTTTTTTATCGAGGGTCTTTGCTAAAGCGTCCCATATTCGAGGGACATGACTGTTTTTCCGAGGCAACAAGCGAGGTTACTCTAGAGGTGCGTGTGTGAAGAGTGTTTTGATTTTAATTAATTTGTCTTGATTAGGGTTATCTAGCGATTGATTTTAAATCTTTCCATACATGCCAAATTACTATACAGTATAAGTAAATGCGGTAAAGTGCGAAAAATAAAGTTCTATGCTATTACATCACTTCGGGAATGGGGGTACAAATTTATGAATGGGGATGAAGTAAAGGCCTACTTAAATTAATACAAACCATAAGCAATTTACAACAATCAAAAGCATGCGAAAAATAGTAAACTACGAGAAAATGAAAAGAGAAAGAAAATTGTTTTTTTCGGTGTGTTTTAATAGAAAAGAAAGTAATATATATATATATATATATATATATATATATATATATATATATATATATATATATATATATATATATATATATATATATATATATATATATATATATATATATATATATATATATATATATATATATATATATATATATATATATATATATATATATATATATATATATATATATATATATATATATATATATATATATATATATATATATATATATATATATATATATATATATATATATATATATATATATATATATATATATATATATGTAAATAAAACAAAAGTTATTTCGATTAAATTAAAGTCCTAAGATTATCAAAATTAAAATTCTAAAATCATCAAAATTAAAATTCTAAAATTATTAAATTAAAACTAAACTAAATTAAAAATTTAAAGTTGTAAAAATGTTTCTAAACTAACTAAAAATTACTGAAAATGATTCTAAACTAAAATAATATTCTAAATCCACTAAATTAATTCTAAACTTAAGCTAATTACTAAAATTATCTAATTAAAACTACATATTTATCTCTAATAAACTAATTAACCTAAATTAAATATAATTAAAAAAAAAACTAATAAACTAAACTAAATAGTATGGCGGTGGAATTTGAATTTCGGAATTGGGCTTGGCTTTGGGAAAGAGAGCTGGCCCAAATGAGTTATTGTTTGTTTGCTGGAAAAAAAAACAAATGGGTGTAGAAAAGAATTGGGTTAGGCCTAATGGAAAGAAAAAAAGATTTTAAACAAAAACATCAACAGGGACGGACCGGGTTGACCCGGATCCGGACCCAACTCCCACTAAGTAAAAGAAACAAACGGGTTGGAAACCCTAGGGAAATCAAACCAACGCCACAAATATTCCTCTCTTCCAAAAGTCATCTTCTTCTTCCAATGGTTAACCCTATGATTTCTCTCTCTTTCTATTCTCTCCGCTTCTCAGCCATCATCAATCAACAACCAAAAATATTCCTCCTTTGTTTCTTAATCGTGCAAGAACGGCAACAAAAAGTACTTCTCTATTCTACAAAAACTCCTTCTGTATCGCTCTCTCTCTTGTGGTTTCGCAACAATAGCAAAAAAATGACAGTAGCAAAAATGCAAAAGTGTTCACAGAATCAAAAAGCAAGCATGTATATAAAGCGATTGGAAGAAATAAAGGTTACCGATATGAGGAAATCAATAGCACTTTCAGGTACACTGTTTCAATCTCTTCAGTGCAATATTTTTCCTTTTTTGCTTTTACGATTCTATGCTGTTGTTGTTGCTATGAGTGTTTTGGTTTGTTGTTGTGCGATGATGGAAGACAAAAGTCCGTGTGATGATGGTGATGATCAGTGAAGGCGAAATCAGCAGTTTACGGAAAGAAAAATGGAAGGTGGCGATGGTTGGATGTGTTACCGTTAGTGGTTTTGAAGAGACTGAGGAGATATGTGAGGGAAGAGAGTATTGCAGTTGTTATAACAATAGTGATATATAGAGGAGGAAGTTTGAGTAATGCGATTAAAGGGTGATGATGATTGTTTGATAGTGAATGATAAGTGAAGAGTAATAAAGGGAGTTGTTGTTCATATACGGAAGGGAGAAGATACGGGTTTTGAAGAGCGGTGTTGAGAGATGAAGGGTGTTTGGTGATGCTGATTCAGGGGGATCATTTGGAGGTTAATGGGAGTAGTGATGTAGAGGATGGAGTATGAAGAGGAAATTTCTGTTGTGGTTTAGATGAGAGGAGATCAAAGGGACTATGGTGAAATTTTCTATTTGCTGCAGTTTTGTTTTTGCTGAAATTGTGCAATATTTGGTTTGTTATGATGTAGGTTTACAGCAGGTTTTGGAGTGACATAGAAGGTTGTTTTTGCAAGGTTTTTGGAATGATTAGGGACATCATGGTAGTATGGACAAGATCATGGATTTGGTAATTTTTTATGGTTTTTGCAGTCTGGGCAAAGGTATTTTGGGCTATTGTATGGTGTAGGGCATCAACAGTTTTGGACTGCTTTGTGCAGTTTTTTATTGGACTGTAATGCAAATTTTTATTTGGACAAGTCTTGGCAAGGTTTTGTTTGGTTATAGCATGAAGCTTGAAAAAGGAACATGTGTTTTAGCATATTTTAGGAACCTTAGGCCTAGGATAGAAATATGAACTCTCTTTGTTTGTGAGTTGTGAATTGTTTTTATAACTTGATTACTTTTGTTGTGATTGTGCAGGGCTGTTTCGAAAGGGTGAGCATGAAGTTTGGACATGAAAGCTTGAATTTGATAAAGAGAAATTCCATGGAACACTTGGGGAATTGTTGAAACGTGAAAGCTGCTAGGATATTAAGAATTTATGCACTTGTAATTTCCTTGAATGTATCCTGAATAATAATTTTGGACTTGTAATTTCCTTGGAAATGTTTGGATTTGTGAATAGGTTTGAAACTTAGAATAATGTTATGGATATTCGTTATTGTAAATGATGAATGTGATGTAATTTGGAGTTTTTGGAAATTGAATGTTGAAATTGGTAGTCATGATGTTAAAAAAAAATCCAAAAGTTCTATCTTGTTTGGAACAATAAGGATGCGATGAATGAGAAACTTGGTATTCTTGCATTTTCCATGATAAAACTTGGAACTTAGGCCATAGAAACTTGAATCATACTTGTATCTTGAAAACAAATCTTGGAACAACAACTTGCCAAATCATGAAATTAAATTCTAGTTGAAGCTTCCTTAGTGAAGATTGGATGAAAATCAAAGTTTGAATCATCATGATGCCTTATAGTTCTTTAAAAATTCAAAGATGAAAACAAACTTGAAAATCAAAAGAAATAACACCAATTTGTCTCTGAATGGAATTTTTTGAAAAAGAATGAATATCAAGACTCGAAAACCTGAACTTCTAAACACCCAAAAATGATGCACTATAAAAGCTCAAACAAATATTACATAATAAACTTCAATATTCATCCTCAAAACAAGTAATCCAAAAATCACTTGAACATAGAAACCCAATCTTGATAAAAATGAAGCTCACCACTTGAAAGGGGTCAAAACCCTAATTTACGACTGAACAAATTTGAAGATGGTAACTGAGGAGAGAACCCCGATTTCCCAAAGATTCCTGAGAAATTCAAGGATTCAACGAACTTGAATCAAGAAGAAGCTTACAAATGTGAAGTCCCACACTACTTGCCTTTGAGAAACCCAATCATGCCTGATGGATAATCTTGAGCTGGAAGAAAACCTAAAACCTTGATCCCATGTGTAATACGGTGGGAGAGCCACGGTTCAAGATCAAAATACCTTGTAGTTCTAATTTCTCGATGAAATAAAGAATCGGTGCGATATCCTGAGGCCTAGAAAGCTTGGGTAGCTTAAAGCGATTGAAAACCCTAGGAGCATGAGGGGATATTTTTAAATGAAATGAGAGGGAAAATTTTGGGGTACAACAGCTGCCCCTGTTCAATCTTCTTAAACCTGAAAAGTTAGATTGGCGTGTCTGCCATTCGTAACTTGAAGGTAGAAGATGATTGAAAACTTAAGTGCCCAGAAATTTGCACTTGCTTGTGCAAGAAGTAACGCGGTTGGTTGATTATACCGGGAATGGGCTTAAAGATGCCATTTAGAGAGGTGACAGAGAATCGTCAGAGATGGGCTTATAGATGCCATCCAGAAGTGATGGAGAGTCATTAGAAATGGGCTTATAGATGCCATCCAAAGTAAATGTTGATAGAGGCGTCAGAATGAGTCTAGGCTTGACTGTATCTGAAGAAGTATTAGAATAAATCTATGTTTAATTTAAACTGAGCTCAAAAAGGTCTACTGGGAGAAGTATCAGAATTAATCTTTGGTCGATTTAATCTGAGCCAGAAAAAGTATCTACTAGAATAAGTATCAGAATAAATCTTTGGTCGATTTAAACTGAGCCAGAAGATGTCTGTGTCTGTCTTTAACTGGGAGAAGTATCAGAATAAATCTTTGGTCGATTTAATCTGATCCAGAAAAAGTATCTACTGGAAGAAGTATCAGAATAAATATTTGGTCAACTTAAACTGAGCCAGAAGATGTTTGTGTCCGTCTTCAACTGGGATAAATATGAGAATAAATCTTTGGTAAACTCGTCTTATTTTGAGAATTTATCTACAATCGGTTTGTTGGTAAACCCGTCTTGTTTCGGGAATTCACACCATTGGTGATAAAGATAGCCTCCCCATCCTGTTTCGGGAATTGATCTTCATCAGTTTTATTCTTCACAAATATTTGCCTTATCTAGTTTCAGGAATCAATCTGTGGTTGGTTATCCTAATAGTTTCCCTGTCTTGTTTCAGGAATTAATCTGGAACCTGCTCTTTGTTGGCCGTAGAGATAGTTTCCCCTTATTGTTTCGGAAATTAACCTCTGACCTGGTCTCATAGATAGTTGCCTCGTCTTGTTTCGGGACTTAATCTTGGACCTGTTTGAAAATTGTTGATGATATTCGTCTGTTCATTGATCTTTCCTGATAAGGTAAAGAGTTAGCTGTATGCAATGTCATGATGTATGAAATGCATTATGTAATGTTGTTCTCAAAATAAATGAGACGGTGTTATATGCGTTTCGTGTACATATGTTGTGGTGTATGAACGTGAAATATTATTGAAGTGTGTAATTATAAACCCTATGCAGTATCCTCGTCTGGGAAAATAAATCCCTGACTATTGTTGGGGATGAAGAGTATGTGTATCTTCAATCTTGTATAGAATGCTTCCACTGGGGACTCCTGCTTACTTGTTTGAGAAGACTCTGCAGGGGCTGTATTGATTTTTGTTTGGGGAGTAGAGTTTGGGAACCTTGGTCGTCCGTTGCTCTACTGGGGAATTTATTTCTTATATACCCTGACTGGGGATAAAAGAGATGGATAATATCCCGACTTGTCTGGGGAGGATAAAGTTAACTGGTATCTGGTCGTATTCTAGATTTTGCAGCAACTTTCCGGGGATGATAAAGTTAACTGGCGTCTGGTCGGATTCCAGGTTTTGCAGCAACTTTCTGGGGATAGTGGTAACTTTACTGGGGAGAAGAATAGTCTGAGGAATAAACTTAAGCTAGGGAATTCATAGGTTGTTAGGGAAATAAACCCTGTTGATGGAGAAATATTATGCTGAGGAAACCAACTCTCTTGGGGAAATTGATTTTGCTAAAGAGAAAAACTCTATAGGTTTTTTTTCTAGTTTTGGAGGATCAAACTTAGCCGGGGAAGAGAAATTCCATGAAGTGTACTGATTGGAACTCCTTAGGGAAATTATGGGGAAGAGATTATACTCCTTTATTTACTGGAGCAATCTCCCGGGGAGATTGCGGGGAATGTATCCTTATTTGTGAAGACTACTCTGTGGGGGTAATCTCATAGGAGTATCTTTGACGACTTCACTGGGGATAATCTTATGAAAGGGATTCTGTGGGATTTATGGACAGCTTAAGTATCATCCTAGCTCCTAGAGTCTTGAGTAAATGCTATTCCTATTCTTACGCATTTATTTGTTAACAGTTAATCATGTTCATATGTGTTGTACCCCAAAATTTGCCCTCCCATATTCTTCAAGATTTGCAAAGAGCATGCTTCAAAATCTCCCCAAGGGTTGCACAGTCCAAGGGCCTCCTAACAGTCAAAAACTAGGGTTTTGGTTCTGGCAAAGAAATTGAAGTTTCCAAGGGTCCAATCAAGTCCCACATGCCTATAAACATGGTCAAGCATCCTCATGCCAAGTTTCAAGACTTACAGCACAAAATTGCACAGTCAAAAACCCTAATTGCTCAACAGTCAACTGCAGGGGCAAAATGGTCATTTGACAGTCAAAAGTTCAAATTTTTGGTCAACATCTTATTTTGAAGCCACAAACATCATTTGATCAATTCTTGATCATGATTTTCAAGGCATGGCTCAAAAAATCTCAAGATGCAAAAGTTTCCATATTTGGACAGTTGAAAAAGTTAATTGTAACTTGACCAAGGCATAACTTCTTCATGGTTCATCAGAAAAATTCCATCCAAAGCTCATTTTGAAGAGAATGACATTTCCTACAACTCCTCTTCACACTTCAAGTCCAAGAAATGCTCTCACAAAAAGTTATCAATTTCAACATTATAGGTCATTTTCAAAAGTCAACAAAAAGGGACTTTAAGTCAAAGACCATAACTTGAGATTGGTAAATCCAAATGACATGGGACTAAAAGCATTGGTTAGAGGACTTCAAGACCTTTCCAAAATGTCCAAGAACATGATCAAAGCTTAAATATTGAGCAAGATATGCCTTGTGGAAGTTGGGAAAGTTTTGGGAATTTTGAAAAGTCAACTTTGCTTCAAATGCCTTAAAATTGCTAATGGGCCACAATTTCTTCCAAGAATCATCATCCAAAGGCTATGCACGACCATTGGCCCAAAGGGAAGTTATTTCATCATTTTTTATTATTTATTTGAATTTTTAATCACCATTAATTCATTTAATTAAATAAAATATGACAAAAATAGCAAAGCATGTGTTTTGAATCTTGTGATACAGCTAATAGACTCCTTAAAGACTCAAGATCTCGTGCATATCAAAAAAGGAAAGATTTGGTGCAAATTGGCATGTTCTTCATGAAGAAAATATTGAAAAAGATTCATAAAAATCAAATTTTGAAAACCATTAAAGACAAAGCTTTGGGCTTGGATTATTGACCAAAATCGTTCCTTATACAAGCACAAACCTAACCCTAATGAAAAAGACCTGAAAGCTGCACCTGAAGTCTCATAAGAATTTTGCATTTTTTGTCAAAAAGCTCAACACTGAAAACGCACTTAGAGTTCGTTTCAGGGCAAGAGGACCATTCCATTACCTTCCTGAGACATCAAGGGAGCTTCCTGGATCAAAATCATAACCTCTAACATTAAGAAACAGTAGAATCAAGTGGTTCTGTTTCCAATTTTGTTCATATTCGTGTTTCAATTTATACGCATCTTCATTGCATTTTTTCTGTTGATTTATACTAATTGAATAATTTTGAAGCTAACCATGCCATTCAATTGAATTTTTATGCCCTGTACGAGAATCTACCATTAACGTCTCCTAGGTTTTCAGAGGTTTAAATTTGGGGTTTCCTTATTCTGGAAAAATTGAGACATGAGACTTATGCCATCAGAACCAGGAGCTTCACACGAATCCAGTCATCCTATCGCGCCTAATTTATGAACAACAGGGTTCTATTCGCTATTTTTTTTATGTGTCATGTAGTGGGGGTTTAAAACCCCCGCAATCTTGTTTTATTTTTCAGGCAAAAAGCAAGGAAACGAAGAAGAAGGCTGTGTGTCATCCTATGGTTGGCTGATTCAAAAGCTTGGCGCGCGTTTTTGTGTTTTATACCACCAGTGCCTATTTTTTAATATATTAATTACGCTTCATTATAATAACAAAGTGATCAAATGGCACAGTTGGTGGAGAGGCACGTTTGCAAGTATTAGGACCTGGGTTCGATCCCCAGGTCCCCATATTTCCCTATGCTTTTTCTTACAACTTGTTCAGGTACTCCCTCTCTTCCAAGGTCTACCATGCAGCTTCACCTCTAAGCCTGCCACATGCCCAAGCAATTCCAATCCAAGGGTCATCACCAGCTGTCTACCATAGGCGTCAGTCAAACGTTCCACACGCCAGCATGAAAAGTCAAAAAGGGCCTCCATCTAATGGGCCAAACCATTCTAACAACACCTCCAAAAGGGCCAACAAACCCTCCTGTTTGCATTTCTCTCTTTCATTCTTTTTTTATTTATTTGTTTAAATTTATTTGTTTTCATTTAATTCCTCCAAATTAATTTTTTATAATATAATAAAAATACAAAAAAAATAGAAAGACAAAAAATATAAATATATTTTATTTAATTGTTTTTATAAATAAATTCTATTAATTAATTTAGTTTTTAATTCTAGGTTCAATTCTAATATTTTTCTTAATAAACTAAAAAATGTAGAATTAGGGTTTTGAATATTTTTATCCTTTTTCTTTTCTTTTCACCATATTTAATAATTAATTATTTATTTTGTAAATAAATTGCCATGTAAATAATTAGGTTAAAATTAGGGTACAAACTTAAACATTTTTTTGACAAATTAAAAATAGTTTAGAATTAGGTTTTAATTCCATTAATTCTCATTAAACTCCATAAATGCAAAAAACTCCAAAAAATTTCTTCATTTTATTCAAACTTAGTTAATTTATTAATTGTAACTTAATTTCTTTAAAAGGGTCCAACGCCCTCGCATTCGATCATAATTCTAATTCGCGCGCTTATTTTATTTCCTTTTGTCATGTAATTCTCCCAAAGCCATGTAATAGATTAATTAGGATATTTATTTTTCGCACTTTATTTTATTTCAAATCGGGTCTTTGTTTAATTTGGCGATGTAGACCCGCGCCTTTGTAATAGCGTAGGACTTTTAATTCTCGCATCTTTTTAACTGTTAATAATTTGCATGAAAGAATGAATGCCAAAATAAAAGCAACGCGTAGATCACCAATGTATGAATAAGATAAACATAAATGAACATGACACACAAATCACACACCACCCCTAGGGTACGTCTCACTGTTGCCTTGCCCCTCGAAAGGTGGTCGTCGAGTAGAGGACGTTTTAGTAAGTCCTCATGTCCATGAACATGGCATGGGGATAGCTTCTAAGGTGTCTTCCTATTGCTCCAGTGATCACCATGTCCCGAACCCTCGAATTGACCCGAACACCTCCAACGGTGGTGCTACCTACCTCTCAATGGTGGGATGGCATTACTTTAAGGACATTTACACAGACGAATTCCTTAGGGTAGGTAGAGAACTCGTAGATACTTGGTCTAATTTCAAAACAAATCAAAAAAATACTTTTCACACCGACACTTTTCAAAAAGCTTTCGAAAGTAACTTTTCAAACACTCTTGAGGACTGATACAAGAGTCGAACTGAAATTTTCAAAGAAACTTTTTAAAACCCACAGTTGAAAAGCAAACAAACCATTTTGAAAACACAAATGAGCAAGTATCTAAGAGCCCATGGATAACCATGGATAGAAAGGGTGCTAACACCTTCCCTTTCTATAATCTACCTCCCAAACCGAGAGCAATCTCTATAAGGAATTTTTCTGTGCTTTTGTCCTTTCCATTTGGAGAAAATAAAAGACGGTGGCGACTCTTGCTTCCGCGAAATTTCGCGAACAAGCGTTAAACAGTCAGTTCCAGATCCACCGATCACAATATGCATATGCTCATTCAAGTTTTAGTCGTTGGACATTTTTGCGAACAAAATTGAAAAAAAAACAAAAGTTTGAACTTCAAAGTGTATTTGTATTGATAACTTTCCTATAAATAAGCGACTTTGTACAAAGAGACGGAAATCCTAGTAAGAGGAAGTCTTCGTGAAATAAAAAGAGTAAAAAGTGAAAACAAATATATATCCATGTGGATGTGATCTCATTGGGTTCCAACTCCACTATTGCCCTTATGCCTTCAAACATATTGTCCTTTGCTATCGGAAGAAGATGATTAAATTGATATCGTACCATTTGAACTTTTGACCTTCGTAATAAAGATGGTTTTAAGTGATCCAACGGAACATAGTCGTACGCTTTCAATCCCTAACTTTTTCCTGGACTGCCCTTTCACGTTTTCAGTCCACCAGGATACCCTTTTTCTGCCCAAGCCGCCCTTTCAGGTTTTCGACTTTCCGGGTGTATAACCTTTTGTATATATCCTTAATTTTTGCCCGGACCCTTTTGTTTCGTCAGGATACCTTTATTTTTACCTAGGTATGTCAGCCTAGCAGGTCGTTTTTATGCATAGTATTTTTTGACTATGTTCGCATTTACAGGGTGCGGGAAATCTTCATCGTCCATGGTGGTCAGTATCATAGCACCTCCCAAAAATACTTTCTTGACAATGACTGGTCCCTCATAGGTGGGAGTCCATTTTCCCCTGGGATCACCTTGTGGTAGAATGATGCGCTTTATCACTAAATCACCAGCCTGATATACCCGATGCTTGATCTTTTTGTTGAAGGATTTGATCATATGTTTCTGGTGCATCTGACCATGACAGATAGCAGCCATCCTCTTTTCGTCAATCAAATTCAACTGATTCAACCTAGTCTGAATCCACTCGTCTTCGTCCAAGTTAGCATCTTTCATAATCCTTAGAGAAGGAATCTGAACTTCGACAGGAAGGACGACTTCCATACCATAGACCAAAGAGAACAGGGTTTCCCCAGTTGATGTTCACGCTGACGTACGATATCCATGAAGAGAAAATGGTAACATCTCATTCCAGTCTTTATAGGTCGCATACATCTTTTGCACAATATTCTTTATATTCTTGTTGGCAGCTTCCACTGTGCCATTCATCTTAGGTCTGCATGGAGAAGAATTGTGATGTTTGATCTTCAACTGCATGCAGAGTTCAATGATCATGGTGTTGTTGAGGTTGGTACCATTGTCAGTGATGATCCTCTCAGGGATGCCATAGCGACAAATGAGGTTATGCTTGATGAAACGAGCTATGACGTTCTTGGTAACTGAGGCAAATGAAGCCGCTTCAACCCTTTGGTGAAGTAGTCAATGGTGATGAGAATGAAGCGATGTCCATTAGAAGCAGTAGGCTTGATTTCTCTGATCATATCAATGCCCCACATTGCAAATGGCCAAGGAACAGTCATGACATTCAAAGGTATTGGAGGCACATGGACCTTATCAGCATAAATCTGACACTTATGACAAGTTCTTGAGTGGTGATGACAACCATTTTCCATGGTCGACCAATAGTAACCAGCTCTCAGAATCTTCTTGGCCATAGTGTGTCCACTAGAGTGAGTACCGAAGTTACCTTCATGCATATCCTCCATGATCTTCTCTTCGTCCTTCTTGTCCATACAACGGAGCAGAATTGAGTCATGGTTGCGCTTGTATAAGATTCCATTGCTTAGGAAGAACTTAGCTGAAAACCTCCGCAGGAATTTCTTGTCATTGATTGACGCCCTTTCAGGATACTCTTGAGCTTCAAGATTACTTCTCACTTCGTGAAACCAAATCTTCTCATTTACTCCATCAGTATCAATCTCATGGAAGTGCACAGGTTCATCAAATCTTTCGACAACAATTCTGGGAGCTTCATTGTCCCAATTGACCTTGAACATGGATGACATGGTAGCTAAGGCATCCACCAATTGATTTTCCTCCCTTGGGATATGTTCAAAGGCAACCTCTTCAAAGTACGGGATCAAGGTTAGTACAAGTTATCGGTAAGGGATAAGATTCAGATGCTTTGTGTCCCATTCTCCTTTAACTTTATTGACCACCAAGGCTGAGTCTCAATATACACTTAAAAATTTGATTCTCAGGTCAATAGCAACTTTAAGACCCAAGATGCCTGCTTCATATTCGGCCATATTGTTGGTACAGTCGAAGCAAAGTCTGGAAGTAAAAGGCGTATGGCAACCTTCGGGGGAAATGATCACAACACAAATTCCTTTACCGAGTGCGTTGGAAGCTCCATCAAAAACCATAGTCCACCGGGATCCTTGCTTAGGTCCTTCATACAGTCCAGGTTCTCTACCATCTGCTATTAGCATGATATTCTCGTCTGGGAATTCAAAGTTCATAGGTTGGTAGTCATTTACAGCTTGACGCGCTAAATGATCTGCCAATACACTTCCTTTGATTGCTTTTTGAGCGGTGTACTGGATGTCGTATTCAGTTAAGATCATTTGCCATCGAGCTATTCTTCTGAATAGAGTTGGCTTCTCGAAGATGTACTTGATGGGATCCATCTTAGAAATCAATAGAGTGGTATGAGTCAACATATACTGTCTTAGTCGGCGAGAAGCCCATTCCAAAGCTTATTAAGTTTTCTCGAGCAGTGAATATCTTGTTTCACAGTCGGTAAACTTTTTTGCTAAGGTAGTACATTGCATGCTCTTTTTGACCAGACTCGTCATGCTGCCCTAGTACACACCCCATTGAATTCTCTAACACTGTCAGGTATATGATCAGAGGTCTTCCTTCAACTGGTGGCATCATGATTGGAGGTTCTTGAAGGTACTCTTTAATCTTATCAAAAGCTATTTGGCCGTCGTCATTCCATTTTACTACTTGATCTTTCTTCAACAACTTGAAGAGTGGCTCACAAGTAGCAGTCAAATGAGAAATGAATCGGGCGATGTAGTTTAGTCGTCCCAAGAAACCTCTAACCTCCTTCTCAGTGCGGGGATCTGGAATTTCTTGGATAGATTTGACTTTTGCGGGATAAAATTCAATACCTTTGCCATTGACGACAAAGCCTAGGAGCTTACCAGACCTTACCCCGAAGGTGCATTTGTTAGGATTCAACCTCAGCTTATATTTCTTCAGCCTTTCAAACAACTTGTGCAAGTGATCAAGATGTTCTTCCTCAGTTTATGACCTGACTATCATATCACCAACATAGACTTCTATCTCATGGTATATCATGTCATGAAATAAAGCCACCATAACCCGTTGATAAGTTGCACCTGCGTTTTTCAGCCCAAAAGGCATGACCTTATAACAGAAGGTGCCCCACTGTGTGACAAAGATAGTTTTCTCCATGTCCTCAAGCACCATTTTGATTTGGTTGTACTTGGAAAAGCCATCCATGAAGGAAAAAACCTTATGTTGAGCGGTGTTGTCAACTAAGACATCAATATGCGGTAGTGGAAAGTCGTCTTTGGGGTTTTCCCTATTTAAATCCCCGTAGTCTACACACATATGGACCTTACTATCTTTCTTCAGAACTGGAAAAACATTTGCAACCCATTGGGGATACGACGTCACTGCCAAGAAACCTACATCAAACTATTTCATTACCTTAGCCTTGATTTTCTCTAACATATCAGGACACATGTGACGAACCTTTTGTTTGATCAGAGAACAACCCTCTTTCATTGGCAGACGATGAACCACGATATCAATATCGAGCCCCGGTATGTCTTTGTAGGACAAAGTGAATACTTTAACATAGTCGTGCAACATCTGAACCAATCTACTCTTGACACTGCCTTCCAGGTTGGCACCAATTTTGACCTCTTTCTTATCTGCCTCAGTACCCAAATTTATCACTTCGGTCGGTTCTTTGTGCGATTGGATAGCCTTTTCCTCTTGTATTAGGAGTATGGAGAGTTCTCCAGGTATCTCATAATCTTCTTCACCTTCGTCTCCGGCTTGATAGATTGGATTTTCAAAGTCATAGATGACAATAGCAGAATTATCGTCAATGAGATCTGGAGTGGATGTGGATCTGCAAATGTTTGTGTGTGCGTGTAAGGTCACATGGCTGTTTGAAAATAAGGTAAAGTAAAAGAAAGACAAGGAGCGCAAAATTTAAATGCAAAATCATCCAATGTTTCCATTAAATGAGCATATGATATATGAAATGAAAACCCTTAACAAATGGACCATTGTGCCTCGGGCAAGGCACATGGTTTAAAGTCATTATTTTGAAGGAAATTATACAGACAAAGTTCTTAAAGCAATAAAAAAAGGAAATAGAATTTACTCCTGGTTGAAGGAGATTGAGATGAAGTCTTTGGCTTTCCAGTTGTTGAGTCCGCCATCAGTAGTTGGAAATATCCAGTCGTCCAAGTAACCCTCACTGTTAGAGTCTCCCAGTGCATTGACTTCACTGCTGCTAATACGGAGGGGTGGCCCTCCAGCACGAACACTACAAACCTCTTTCTAAGCCTTTGAAGTGAAACCCAACCCAAATTTTTAAGATTTGTAGGGGATGTCAGGGAGTTGTCCCCAGATAGTGCAGCCTCCATCTTCTATAACAGCCGTAACATCCTTCAAAGAGGCCATTTTTGGTGTTCCCTTAGAGATCTCAGGAATAACAGCTTTAGCAATAGAAATGTTGGAGGGATTACTTCAAATGCTTGGTAAAGGGTTTTAATTAATTCGCCATCCATTTCCACATATTTCAAAGAATTTAAATGACTGACCATATACTCTTTCTCTCCACAGACCGTGACGATCTTCCCTTTCACTGGGTATTTCAGCTTTTGATGTAATATAGAGGTAACTGCACCTGCCCCATGAATCCATGGGCGTCCTAGCAAGCAAGAATAGGTCGGGCGGATATCCATTACATAAAATGTTGAATTTAAGACTTGATATCCCACCTTGATCGAAAGATCAACCTCTCTGTGGACCATCCTCTTCGACCCATCAAAGGCTCTTACCACAATGTCGCTGGGTTTCAGCAATAACCCTTCACAGTCAAGCCTATCCAAAGCACCTTTAGATAAAACATTTAGGGAGGACCCATTATCTACTAACACATGCACCAGGGTAGTGCCTTTGCACTCAATAGAAATGTGTAGAGCCTTATTGTGATTCTTTCCCGCCGGAGTTAAATCTGCATCAAAAAATCCCAAACCATTATCAGCAGTTAGGCTTGTAACACAATTCTCAAATTGATCAGCAGCGGTTTCTTATGGGACACGGGCATTCTTCAGGAATTTCAACAAAGCTTGGGCATGTGCTTTAGAGCATAACAATAAGGACAACATGGATATCTTTGGGGGTGTCTGCCCCAATTGCTCAACTATTTTGTAATCACTCTTACGAATGATCTTAAGAATTTCTTCCATCTCTTGTTGAGAATGGTCTTCAATTGTAGCATCTTTTGTGGGTGCCTCCATCCAGGAAGGCTCAGTAACTTTCTCTTTACCTCAGGCACTGGCAGTTGGCCCAACAGCAGGAATTTGAACATGTGTTATAGTAGTTGTTGGAGGAGATATATCCAAAGAGAAAACCCTTCCCGTCCTAGTGACCTTACTAGTTCCAGCAATGTTTGTAATTTCAGACTCTTCAGTCTCAACAATCCATGGCTCTTACTTAACACCATGATAATAAACCTCTGCCCCATAGTTCCAAGGCACAACTTTTTTAGATGAATATGGGATTGTCCCTGGTGTAGTAATGATCAGGGGAGCCACTCTTGGCTCAGCAGGAATCCTTATAGGGCCTTTAGAGGTGATCCTAATAGGAGTATTTGAAATGGTGATTATGGAAACATCTTCAAGTATACTTTCAAGTAAACTCTTCATGGATGGTGTTTTTTCGGACATAATTTCATGGCTATCAATCAGGCGTTGAATACCTTTCTTCAGCCACATACATCCATTGGTTTGGGAAGTACAATGATAACAATTTTCAAGGAAGCCATGAAATAAACCGTCTCTCAGCAGATTCTTCTTAACAGTCATTAAGGGAGTAGTTAAGTCATTGACGGTGGAGACAAAGGAGACATATTCAATAGAATTCACACTCTTACCATGACTGGACATGGGCGCAGTAATCACATTAGAGGTTTGTGGAGGGTCAAACTAAATCACTTTGTTATTAATAAAATCTTGGATCTTGTTCTTTAATGCCCAACAATTGTTTGTGTCATGGCCAGGACTATTTGAATGGTAGACGCATTTCATATTCAAATTATATTTGGTAGAAGAGGTATTTAGATTTGGAAGAGGATCTCGCAGAGTTGCCAAATCTGCTTTCAATAGATGTTATAAAGCTTGATACAGTGGTATGTTGATCTTAGTGAACTGCCTCCTCGGGCATCAGGCCTTTGTTGATTGTTTTGTTGTTGTGGTCGTTGAACTGGGGTTGGGTTAGAAATCAATACTACTTCTACCGACTGATGACGATCATTCTTGATACACCTCCCTTGTCCATAAACAACATTAGTTTCCTTCTTACCAACAAATGTTTATTTATAACATTAGAGGTTGAGGCCATTGGGATCTTCCCACTTTTGATTCCACTTTCAACCTGTTCGCCAGTCAAAATCAGCTCGGTAAACCCTGACGAAGAACTCCTAATCAACAAGTTAAAGGATGGACCAATCAAGGTGCCTATCAACATGTCCACTAATTCTCTATTATATAAAGGGGGTTGCACCCTTCCAGCCAAATTCCTCCATTTATGGGCATACTCTTTAAAGCCTTCATCCGAGCCTATAGTCATACTTTGTAATTGCACGCAAGTTGGTGCAAGGTCATCATTGTATTGGTATTGTCTGTAGAAGGCAACAACCAGATCCTCCCATGTGTGGATATTAGTCCCCTCAAGTTGATAGAACCATTTCAATTGTGTTCTAGATAATCTTTCTTGGAAGAAGTGAACCCATAAATTCCTATCAGCGGTGTGTGGTTGAATCTTACGGACATAAGACCTCATATGCATCTTGGGACAAGAGACCCCATCATATTTGGCAAACACAGGGACCTTGAATTTATAGGGAATGACCACCCCAGGGACCAAACCTAAGTCTCCAAAGTCCAAACTAGGCACTGTTTGGATCTCCACAGCCTTAAGTCGGTCTTCCAGCTGTTTGTATTTCTCATCCGCCAGTGGGTACTGCTCTTCGGTGTAGTCTTCATCCTCAGAAATTTGGTTATTTCCACCCCTAGCTCTGGTGCTTCTAACAACCTCATCTTGATTGTCATTTTCTTCGGAAGAGAAAACATTTGCTTCAGTCTGTCGGGCAGGACCTTTGAACCTCCTTTCCATGTTGATAATAGCCCGTTTCTTGGCCTTCTTCTTTGTGACGAGAAGCCCCATCAACTCTTGTTGTCCTTTGGCTAAGTTCAGGAGAGTCTCTTGGAACTGTGCGTGTTGAGTTTGCAGATCTTTGACGGTTTTCTCGAGAGCCATCTTGTACTGAAATAAATAATAAAAAGATGCAGAAACCTGTATTGGAAAACCTACTTATGAAATGATGCATGGTATGTGGATGCAATGTTTTCAAGGACCTCGGGAGATTTATATTTTCTATCCAAAAAGGAAACAAAAACAACAATTACATTAATAAGTTCAAAAATTACAATTGCCCCTTGGGCTTACAATGGAAAAGCCAAAAGGGTGTCAAAAGACAACAAAATAGACTTCTAAAACCAAAGACTCAAGTCTCCCACGGGTGCTTCCTCTTTGTGTTAATGTAGGAATTCGGGCTTTGCTCCTCGTGAAGTTTCTTGGTGAGCTCCAACACTTTCTTCTCACTTGCATAGAATCGAGCTTCAAAGGTGTCTCATTCCCCCTTGAGTTGAATCCAAGATATCTGCAATTCCTCGAGGTCAGTAGGCATGTCAAGATGGAGAGTGGTATAAGGAATATCCCTCTCAGCAACAGGCTCTACAAATATTAGTAGGATAACTGGATATGGCATCATGAGATTTTAAGCGTGAGCTCGCACCCATTTAAGATAAGGCTCCAAAGTGATGGAGTTCTTGTGTCTCAAAGTCTTGCTATCAACCTTGTTTACCATGCCCTAAGCTTGTACAAATCTTTGACGATAACCTTGAACATCACTCTCATAATCGAACATGATACCCTGGATAAGCGTGTTATGGGGACCATCTCTTCGAGCATAGCCAAATTGTCGTAGAGTCAAAGAATGATTATAAGTGATACCTCCCCTAATGCTAAGGAGTGGAACATTATGGAATTCCCCATAATGGTTAATAATAGTGACATCTTCCAGAGATCAGGAACACCAATAAATATCAGAATGAGAGAGCAACATTATCCTTTAAGACAACCTCAAACCTTGTTCATTTTTCAATAATGACCGAGGAAGGTGCAAAATAAACCACATAGATAGCAAAGATATGCAACACATAAGAGCCCCTCTCATCCTCATGGTATGCGTGTGAAGACAATGTAGAATATCTCCAAGCAAAGTAGGCACAGGGTTACGAGAGAGGAATTTTTTGACAATATTCACATCTATGAGTTGGTCTGGGTTAGGGAATAGTACTAACCCATAGATGAGAAGAGCCAAGAATTCTTCAAAATCTTGCAAATACATAGCCTCCCAAAACAATCGAGCCTTCTCCAACATAAACTTAGCTAAAAAACCCTCAACTTCACTCCTTGTTTCCTAATTAGCTACAATGTCGGACCTCTTCAAATGGAAGGCTTTGGCAATAACTTCAGGCTTTGAAGTTTCGTTTAAACCGGTGAATAGCATTTGATCGAGGATAGGTACTCCCAACAGTTGAGAGAATTCTTCCACTGTGGGCACTAATTGGTAATCGGGAAAGGTGAAGCAATGATGTATAGGGTCGAAGAACTAAAAGAGCACACACATTAGGTCTTCTTTAAAGCTTGAGGTAACCAAATTGAGAAGTCGACCATATCTTTTGGTGAAGGGAGAATCTTCAGGAACCCTTGACGCTAACTCTTTGAGTTGAGGAGGCATTCTTACAAAGCTGATTCAGATGGTATTTCTGCGAGTGGAAGTTATATCCTACAAAATAGAATAAAGATAAATTCCTAGATCCTTGAAATGGTTAGTGAGAATGCTATGGAATGATGTTATGATGTTTATGATGTCATGGATAAATAATCATACACAAACAAAGCACACAAAACCTTAGGTTTAGGCTTGCATGGGTTTTATAGGTAAGTACCCTCTTGAAGTTTAGTTGGTTCAACCTGTTCTAAAAAAAAAGAAGTAATCAGGTTCTAAGTAATCTCAATATCACTGATCTTTCTTCATCAGGCATTGTTTTAGCACAAGCCTCTATTTTGGCGACCGAAATATCCCAAAAGTCAGATCTCAATGAGTGTATTATCGAGTATCAACCAACTTCAGTCTGCACCAAAGCTGACTATCTCACTACTTTCTAATGGCCAAGTTGTTCAACTAAGGTTCTATGGTCAGTTAGTGCTTCATGACAGCACACAACGGCCCTGTATTCTCCTTGATTCAACACAAGAGATAGCGGCACCAACAAATGTGTCACACTAATGTAGCTATCGCTTTAACCATATAGGTCTACGCCGTACAATTTCCACGATCTATTGCTACTTACCTAAAATGCCCCCAAATCCGTGTACAAGATTTTTACAAGTAATAAACCCAAACATAACCCATAAATGTAAAGCAAACAAATCAAGCAAGTAAAGAAATAAAAGTGATATAGCTCTTAAGGTAACCCCACTTTTAATTTAATTTCCCCAGCAGAGTCGCCAGTTCTGTGATACGGTGGAAGAACTGACTTCTGTGTTTTGCATTTTATCGCAATTGTTGCGGATAGCAAGAGTCTCCACCGACTTTTCTTTTATCTAATGAAGGAAAGGGTGAAAAGAATAGGAAAGACCTTTGAGAATTTTCTGAGTTCGGGGGGTAGGTTATGAAAAGGGAAGGTGTTAGCACCCTTTTCATCCGTAGTTATCTACGGGCTCTTAATTGCTAACTCACTTTGAAATGCTTTGTGTTTGTGTAAGTTTGAAAATATTTCGAAAACGTCTTCATACAACAAACTTTGCAATGATTCTCATATCGTTGAGAATATATACAAAGTGTTGGTTTTGAAAATATTTGTTGAAAATGAATGTTAGAAAAGACGTTTTGAAGATGCCATTGTAAGACTATTTTGTAATGATTCTCGTATCGTTGAGAATGTATACAAAATGTTTGTTTTAAAAAGTGTTTTTGAAAATGTGAGGTGTGGAAATGGTTTTGTTTATGAGCAAGCAATTACGAGCAATCTACCTACTCAAAAATAGGCTTTGTTCTTTTCCTCCTCCTTTAGATAGTGCTTGTCTACATTAGTTGGTAGAAGGCCATATCATTGGATGTGAGGGACAGGCGCAGGTCATCATACACTCATAGAAGGCAACTTGTAGGACGCTTTAGCAATTTTGTTAGGGACTAAGATCATTTTACCGAAGGCAACATCGACGGGTCATCGAGGGTGTGATCGGTGGATCTGGAACTGACTGTTTTAAAGCTGGTTCGCGAAATGTCGCGGAAGCAAGAGTCGCCACCGTCTTTTATTTTCTCCAAATGGAAAGGACAAAAGCACAGAAAAATTCCTTAAAGAGATTGCTCTCGGTTCGGGAGGTAGGTTATAGAAAGGGAAGGTGTTAGCACCCTTTCTATCCATGGTTATCCATGGGCTCTTAGATACTTGCTCAATGTGTTTTCAAAATTGTTTGTTTGCTTTTCAATGTGGGTTTTAAAAAGTTCTTTGAAAAATTTCAGATCGACTCATACGTCAGAGTGTTTGAAAAGTTTGTTTTGAAAGCTTTTGAAAAGTGTCAGTGTGAAAAGTCTTTTTGAGTTTGTTTTGAGATTAGAGCAAGTATCCTTGAGAACCTACCTACCCTAAGGAATTCGTCTGTGTAAGTGTCCTTGAAGTAGTGCCATCCCACCATTGAGAGGTAGGTAGCACCACCGTTGGAGGTGTTCGGGTCAATTCGATTTTTAGGAACATGGTGATCACCAGAGCAATGGGAAGACACCTTAGAAGCTACCCTCATGCCAGGTTCCCGGATCATGAGGACTTACTAAGACGTTCTCTACTCGACGACCACCTTTCGAAAGGCAACAGTGAGGCGTACCCTAGGGGTGGTGTGTGCGAATGGTGTGTCATGTTTCAAGTATTTTGTCTTTTGTCATGTTATTGGTGATCTACGCTTGATTTTAATTAGGGCCATTCATTCTTGCATGCTTATTTAACAGTTAAAAAGTTCGCGAAAAATAAATCTAAGACTATTACAAATGGCGCGGGTCCACATCGCCAAAATTAAACCGGACCCGATTTGACGGAAAAGTAAATAATGCGGAAAAATAAAGTGCGAAAAGTAAAGTTACAACGCTTTGGGAGAGATACAAAATTATAATTAAACGACATAAGATAAATGCGCAAATTAAATAATTAAAACGACGGGCGTTGGACCCGTTTGCAAAAGATTAAAATTAATAGGAAATTAGAATTAAATGATTAAATGTTTTTTTTTGATATTTTTGTGTTTTTTAAGATTTAAAAGAAAAAGAATTAATTAAAGCTAAAAAAGTGGAGGTAAAACCCTAATTCTAATTATTTGTTAATTATTGAGAAAATATTGAAATTTGACTAATTTAACCTAAATTAATTTTTATGTACAATTTACTCAGGAAAATAATAAATAAAATAAGCAATATTATTACAAAAAAAGGAAAATTAAAAAGGATTAAGATCAACAATTAAACCTAAATTCTATATTTTTATATTTTTGTTATGAAAAGAATTGAAATAAAAAAAAACCTAATTATACTAAATTTAATTACACAATTTATTCATGCAAATAAAATAATTAAAATGAAATATTTATTACATTTTTATCTTTTCTGGATTTTTATGATGTTTTTATATTTTTGTAAAAAAGAGAAAATTAATTAATTAAAGCAATAAAAATAAATAATACAATAATTAAAATAATAAAAAGAAAAGAAAAGCAAACCAGGGGGGGTTCAGGCCCCAGATGGAGGTGTAGGCCTGGAAATTCTGGCCCATTAGCTTTGAGTTTCGTTGACCTTTTGGACGGCCTACAGCTACGTTGACTTGCATCCATGATATGCCTTCAACCTGAACCCTTGATTAGATCTCCAGGACGCGTGGCTAATTGATTTTTGAATGTGCATGGTGTACTGGGACGTTAGCGCTACGTAGGATCAATTATTGAAAAAATATATTAAGCATTTGCCAGACCTGGGACTTGAACCCAGGTCTTGAAGGTTACAAGCACAACACTTAACCACTGAACCAAGCGCCTTCAATTTAATATGTAATAACGCGTAAACATAATAAATAAAATATGGCGTTAGTGGATGAAAAACGCGCGAGATTCAAAGTGGCCAATGGCTGATGGACACGATGCCTTCGTCTTCGTCCCTGTAAAAACAAAACTCAGAGGCCACGGTTTTTTATGGCGTTGCATTAGGGCCTCTAACAGAAAATAGCGAATAGCCCCTCGTCGCTCATAAATTGAGCGCGAGGGTCCAGACTTCTTCGCCTTGATGTGCTGAGTCCAACCGTGGTGGTCTTAAGGGCCAATTTTATTGTATTGCAAAAGCCCTAAATCTAAGAACCTGCAAACCCTAGCAATCGATCATGGCACATTCATATATATGGCGCAAAAATGCAATCAAACGTATCAGTTAGTTTAGAAACATCATCATGAATATGAATCAACAAAGAAAAATGCAAAAAGATGATGGAATCATGCTGTACGATTTCAAAAAATTTCAAGGTACAGTCCGGATTCTTGATACCAATTCAGGGTGTTTTGGTGATTGATATGGATTAAGAATCGTTCAGGGATGTCTCAGGATGATGATGGAAGGAAAATTGAAGCTTGAATCGACCTCTAAGACACTTTTCAGATTTGAGTTTTTAAGAGAAATTTTCAATATGCAATGGCTTGTTTGGGCGCAGCTTGCAGTCTCCTTGGCATAGGGTTCTGATCTAGTACTTGTATGGAACGATTTAGGTCAAAAAGATTGAATAAAATCCATGGCCATAATGGTTTTTGAAGATTTGATTTCAATGATCTTTTCATATCTTTTTTCTCATGTATTTTGTACCAAATCTGATCAATTCTCATCAAAACTTGCTTAATTAAGAAGTGCACGAAATATTAAGAATAAACATGCATGAAAAGATTTTTTTAGGTTAAGTTTGATATTTTTCATGTATTAAAATAATTTAAATGAATTAATATTAATATAAATTCAAATAAATAATTAAAAAATATGAAAATACTTCCCTTTGGGCCTAATGGTCGTGCATAGGCTTGGCATGAAGAAACTTGGAAGAAAAATGGGCCCATTTGCATTTTTAGGCCTTTTGCATCAATGTTGACTTTTCAAAATTCCTAAAGATTTCCCAACTTCCACAAGGCATAACTTGGTCAATATTTAAGCTTTTCACATGTTCTTGGACATTTTGGAAAGGTCTTTGAGTCCTTTAACCAATGCCTTTGGTCCCATGTCATTTTGATTTACCAATCTCAAGTTATGGCCTTTGACTTAAAGTCACTTTTTGTTGACTTTTGAAAATGACCTATAATGTTGAAATTGATAACTTTTTGTGAGAGCATTTCTTGGACTTGGAACATGAAGATGAATTGTAGGAAATGTCTTTCTCTTCAAAATGAGCTTTGGATGGAATTTTTCTGATAATCCATGTGAAAGTTATGCCTTGGTCAATTTCAGTTGACTTTTTCAGCTGTCCAAATATAGCAACTTTTGCATCTTTGATGATTTCTGAGCCAAACTTTGAGAATCATGATCAAGCATTGATCAAATGATGTTTGTGGCTTCAAAATGATATATTGATCAAAAATTTGAACTTTTGACTGTCAAATGACCATTTTGCCCTTACAGTTGACTGTAGTGCAATTTAGGGTTTTGACTGTGCAATTTTGAGCTGAATGCCTTGAAACTTGATATGAGGATACTTGACCATCTTTGTAGGCATATGAGACTTGATTGGGCCTTTGAAAACTTCCAATTCTTGATCAGAACTCAAACCCTAGTTTTGACTGTATAGGAGACAGTTGAACTGCATAACCCTTGGGGAATTTTGTGACCTTGCCTTGACAAATCTTGGAGAATATGGGAGGGCAAATTTTGGGGTACAACAGTTGCCCCTGTTCAATCTTCTTAGACCTGAGGATGCAGATTGGCTGACGTGCCTTTCGTAATCCGAGGGTAGAAGATGATTGGACACTAGAGTGCCCAGAAATTTGTGCTCACATAGTAGCAATGATGATGAGGGAATGGGCTTATAGATGCCATTTGGATGTTGCTTGGATAGGATGATGGGCTTATAGATTCCATCTGGACGTTGATCGCGTAGGAGATTCCTTAGCGAGAACCTGCATACCTGCAAAACAGAAAAATGAGTACCTGACACGTCGCAGGAGCTGATTTTAGATGCTTGATATAGATATGTCCTGACTGGTTACAGGAGCTGGGTCTGGAACTTCAAACGCTGATGAATGAACCAGGGATGGTTACTGCCTTAGCATGGATGGTAAGAGAATCCTGAATGATTTCAACCTCAACAACGCTCGTTGAGAAAATCTTGGTGAGAGTTACCATCTTCGTAGTGTCAGGAAGAGAACCGAAGGACATTATAATCTCAAAGGGAGTCACCTCACTCACCGTTGGAGAGGGAACTATAGGAAATTATAATCTGGAAGGAAATATCACCTCACTCGCCGTTGGAGAGGGAAACATCTTGAAAGGGAATTACCACCTCACTCGCCGTTGGAGAGGGGACCATAAGAGACTATCACCTCACGTTCATGCCGGAGAGGGGAACATCTGAAGAAGGAATTACCACCTCACTCGCCGTTGGAGAGGGGACCATAAGAGAATATCACCTCACGCTCATGCCGGAGAGGGAAACCTCTGAAGAAGGAATTACCACCTCACTCGCCGTTGGAGAGGGGACCATAAGAGAACTTCTACGGAGTCTTTATCAGAAAAATCTGTTTGGAGTCGATTCAACTGGATTAGAGAAGTCCTTGAAATATGATTGAGAATTTCAACTGCATCTTCCCTGAAAGGTAAAGGTCAGTCATATGCAATGCATGATATGGATCAAGCAATGATGTTCTCAACATAAATGAAATTTATATGATATGATGCGTACATGCATGCTATAATGATGTATGTGATGATTCATGTATGTTTTTGTCTAGGAAAATAAATCCTTGACGGGTGCCGGGAAGTCGTATCCTGGGCTGATGTTGAGGAAGAGATTTTGCTTCCGCTGTGGATGATAACCGCAAGAAAACCGGTAGGAGAAGATGACTCCGTTGCGGAATAACTTGGCAAATGGAAGATTCTGCGGGGAGAAAAGATACTCTGACGACCATGCTGGGAAGCAATACTCTGTGGGGACAAAGAAGTTTTGCTGAATGTTGATAGTAGTTTGCTGAGGATACCCTTGTTGTATGAAGTGTTGAAGGACTTCGCTGGGGTAAGAAGACTTTGTCGACGACGCTCTTTCCATGGCTTTTGGCTGAGGATAACCCAGTTATATCCTGTTAAGGAAATAACTCTTTAAATAAAGCCGGACGACGCGTTCGTGCTCTGCGAGGGGATAAGCTTCCAGAATCTTCTGGGGATAAGCTTACTGCTTGGGGAAATATGATTTCCAACTTTGCTGGTGAAGCTGGATTGGACTTTTCTGGGGGAGTTTGATATGCTGGGGAAGTTTGAACTGTAATTGTTGTAGGTTGAAAGAGGGAACCTATGTAGGGTTGCCTGCTGATGAGCTCGTGTAAAACCGCATCTGAAATGGAGAAGGAGCCTGGGTAGGGTTGCTTTGATGATGAGTTCGTGTAAAACTTCGTTTTTGGAAAGGGAGAACCTGTGTAGGGTTTCTGGGTGACGAGTCCATGTAAAACTGCATCTTGAATAGGGGAACCGGTGTAGGGTTGCTTGGTGAGGTAAGTTCATGTAAAACTTTTTGATGAATCGGGGTGAGATTATCTTGAACTAAATCCATGTAAGACTTCTAGAGGAACCGGGGTTAGGTTACCTTGGAGTAAATCCATGTGAGATTTCTTGACGAACCGGGGTAAGGTTACTGGAGACGAGTCCCTGTGAGATTTCTGGGGGGAACCGGGGTTAGGTTACCTTGAGATAGATCCGTGTGAGATTTCTTGACGAACCGGGGTAAGGTTGCTGGAGCCGAGTTTGTGTAAAAACTTTTTGATGAACCGGGGTTAGGTCATCTCGAGCTAAATCCATGTAAGACTTCTGGAGGAACCGGGGTTAGGTTACTTGGATGAGTTTGTGTAAAAACTTTGATGAACCGGGGTTAGGCCATCTTGAGATAGGTCCATGTAAGACTTCAGGAGGAACCGGGGTTAGGTTACTTGGATAAGTTTGTGTAAAAACTTTGATGAACCGGGGTTAGGCCATCTTGAGGTAGGTCCATGTAAGACTTCAGGAGGAACCGGGGTTAGGTTACTTGGATAAGTTTGTGTAAAACTTTGATGAACCGGGGTTAGGTCATCTTAAGATAGGTCCATGTAAGACTTCAGGAGGAACCGGGGTTAGGTTACTTGGATAAGTTTGTGTAAAACTTCTGGAGGAACCGGGGTAAGGTTACTTGGATAAGTTTGTGTAAAAACTTCTGGAGGAACCGGGGTAAGGTTACTTGGATAAGTTTGTGTAAAAACTTCTGGAGGAACCGGGGTGAGGTTATTTGGATGAGTTTGTGTAAAAACTTCTGGGGGAACCGGGGTTAGGTTACCTTGAGATAGATCCGTGTGAGATTTCTTGACGAACCGGGGTAAGGTTGCTTCGGGATAAGTTTGTGTAAAACTTCTGGATGAACCGGGGTAAGGTTGCTTGGATAAGTTTGTGTAAAAACTTCTTGATGAACCGGGGTTGGGTCATCTTGAGACAGGTCCATGTGAGACTTCTGGAGGAACTGGGGTTGGGTTACCTGGATAAGTTTGTGTGAAAACTTCTTGATGAACCGGGGTTAGGTCATCTTGTGGAGAATGAGTCTGTGTATGACTTCGTCTGAAAATTGAGAAAGAACCGGTGTAGGGTTGCATGATCTTGATTAAGTGGATGATTGTCCTGTTTGGTCTCGGACGTTAGCCCACGATCTGGAATTTGTAAAGGTAGATGGTAATCATTCTTATGTTGATCTGTTCTTTGTAGTTTGGTTGACAGAGCAATTGGATCGCCTGGATAACTCATTATTGCCCCTGCTTCGGAGGTGAGGGAAGAGGATACCTGTGTGGGTGATTGACAAATCTTCGGGTAGACAAGTGACGAGATACCAGAACATAGTCGTACGCTTTGATCCCTAACTTTTGCCAGAACCGCCCTTTCGGGTTTTCAGTCCACCGGGATACCCATTTTTGCCCAAGCCGCCTTTTCAGGTTTTCGACTTGCCGGGTGTACATGTTTTTTTTTTTTCATCCCTTCATTTTGCCCGAACCCTTTTGGTTCGCCGGGAAGCCCTTATTTTTGCCTAGGTGTGTCAACCTAGCGGGTCTTTGATTGTGTGTAGTATTTTTTCGACTATGTCCACGCTCTCAGAATGTAGGGAGTTGCCCCTGTTGGAAGTATTTTGCCATGCCCCAGGTAATGGGCAATGCTCCTACTGTGCCCCTTGATTGGAGGTACTTTTGTTCACAAGGTGTTCATCGTGCGGATTTCCCTGCTGTTCAAACAAATAGTCATATGCAAACAAGGTTATTTTAAGAATGCAAAAGTCTATGTCTGTCTTGAATTTTGAAAATGCATTTTTTGTAATACAATGCGATGTCAACTTAATATTTTACAGCAAACCTTCAGGAGTCGGGATACCTTCGCAACAGTATGCTTTCGAACTAACCCATGCTTCAGCTAGGACTTTTAAGGGTTATATCGTGGCTTGGTTCACGGTTTAAGAAACAAAGGATAAAAGCTCAAATTATTTGTACCCACCCGCTCTTCATGATGTTCTCCAAACCTAAACTCAGTTGATCGTGCGTTAGACCTTATTTGAGTCTTTGTTCTGATGTTCCAATGATGGTTCAGATGTTGATGATTTCTTTTGGATAGGCAATCATTTTTTGCTTTGGTTGAGGGTTTGTGAGACCTCTTTCTTGATTTTTGTTATCCCTTTCTTTTTTTGCCTGAACTGTTTCCTTTTTTAGAATTACAGTCAGCGGGATGCCCCAGTTTCATAAGTCCCCTTTGTAGGTTTAGACTTTTTTGGCTTTTCATTTATGATTTTTTTGATAATGACTGCCTGTCCTTATGATTGTTCTGAACCATCATTGTCTTTTGTTTTTTTTTTTTTTTTGAAAAGATGCACTTGGCTCACTGAGAGAACTACCCTGCCCCAGGTTATGATTAAGGGTTTTGATTTTCGAAAATAAAAACTCCTACTTCTTTGGCTCTGATGGGTTGACGAGGGATTATCATCCTTATAACTCCAGTGTTTAGGGGTTGAAACAATGCCTGTACCTCATCAGCGGGGTCTGTTCAAAAGCATACTGTAATGATCGCGGTATCGTTTTCGTCATCCTCCCTCAAGAGGTTTAGAATTTTCAATTAAGAGTTGACCATTGCAAAAATATGAAAGCAGTTTTAAGCATAGTAAACATAATTAATCAAGACAGACATGTGTAATGCATTCATGAAATAAAAGAGTTTAACATAATAATTGTTTATCTGAACAAGAAAGGAAAAATACAACTTGAATTCAAATGAACAAAAATTTCTCAGTCCTAGCCATGTTTTGGCAATGGAGCATTGATCACGTTGGGAGTCTCAGCAGGCTCGAACTCGATCTCTTTGGCATCGATTATGTTCTGAATTTTGTACTTTAGTGCCCAACAGTCTTCAGTATCGTGCCCCGGGCTATCGGAGTGATAAGCGCATCTGGCTTCTGGATTGTAGCTAGGAGAGGAGGTCTTAGGATTGGCAGGAGGGTTGATCACTGCAATCAGGTTCATCTTCAACATATGTTGCAGTGCTTGCGACCAGGGCATGTTAATATTGGTGAACTGCCTTTTAGGCCCGTCCGGCCTTTGCTGGTTTCCCCTCCGTGGTTGGCGGCGTGGTGCAGAACCAGAGATCATGACTGCCCCTGCATGTTGATCACGGCGACTCTTTTGACTGTATGCAGCATTAGATTCCTTCTTTCCCGTGTAAGGCTTTTTATGAATATCAGAAGGTGTGGCCTCTTGAATTTTCCCACTTTTGATACCAGCTTCGATTCTTTCGCCGGTCAGGATGAGGTCGGTGAATCCAGCAGATGAATTACCAATCAGGTGGTTGAAGAATGGCCCGGATAGGGTCCCCAAGAACATATCAACGAGTTCCCGGTCAGTCAATGGTGGTTGTACCCTTCCAGCAAGATCCCTCCATTTCTGAGCGTACTCCTTAAAACCTTCGCTTGCGCCTAACGACATACCCTGGAGTTGAGTACGCGTGGGGGCAAGGTCGGCATTGTACTGGTACTGCTTATAGAAAGCAGTTGCCAACTCCTCCCAGTTACGAACTTTGGTCCCATCCAGTTGATAGAACCATTCGAGGTGAGTCCCTGAAAGACTTTCCTGGAAGAAGTGGATCCACAAGTTTTTGTCCACCGTATATGGTTGAATCTTCCGAACATAGGACCTTAGATGCAGCTTGGGGCAAGACGCCCCATCATACTTAGTAAAGGACGGTGCTTTGAACTTCCGAGGAATAACCACACCAGTTGACAAACCCAGATCTCCGAAATCCAGCCCAGGTACCTGTTGAACCTCCATAGCTTTCATTCTGTCCTCCAGTTGCTTATATCTGTCATTAGCAGGAGGGTACTGCTCTTCATCAAAATCTGTCTCGTTGTCGGAGACCACTGGACTGGGAACCTCTCTCTCATGGTGACTGCTTTCCCTCACAGATGGGGTAGTCCTCTCAGTTTCGACTTGCGGTGTATTCCCAGATCTGCGTCTAGGGCTGAACAAGACAGTCCTCTTCTTCTTCTTTTCCTTCTTCAAGAGCAGAGCCTTCAGATCTTGCTGCCTCTGGGTCAAGTTCATGATTAGCCCTTGGAATTGGGCATTCTGAGCCTGGAGGGCCTTGATAGACTGCTCAGCTGATGATTCAGGATTCATGACGATCGGCTGAAATAAACAGCGAAGAAGGTAAGTAACCTGCAGAGAAAGGGTACCTGTCATGCAATGATATGTATGACATGCATGTAATGATTTCAAGGACCTTGCGGGGTAAACAGAGAAACTTGTTAGAGTTGAAAGCCGGTAACTTGATTGAAGGTACTTCACGTTGTTGAGAGTCCTTCTTCAAGGGTCAAAGGCTCACCATGTCCAGTGGGTCATAGCCCCTGACAACCTTGGCTAGAGGAAAATAAATCCCCTTTGCCCCTTGCTGGACAGTTGGTTCATCATGACCTGCATCACAAGCCCTTGAGATCCTTGAAATGGGTTAGGATGTATGCAATGGTATGATGTCATGCTATGCATGGGGTAATATAGGTAAACCATGTTATGAGTCCCAATTAAGGACTATAAACAAACCCTGCAAGAAATTCAGTATACTTTGTTATGAGTCCCAATTAAGGACTATAGACAAAACCTGCAAGAAATTTGGTTAACCTTGTCACGAGTCCTGGTTAAGGACTATAAACAAAACCTGCAAGAAATTTGGTAAACCTTGTCATGAGTCCTGGTTAAGGACTATAAACAAAACCTGCAAGTAATTCATATGTCAGCTAACAAGCATGCAAGTAGGCAAGTACAAAGGCACACAAGTCACACAAGAGAAACCCTTAGGGTTTAAGGCCAGCATGGGGTCTGGGTAGTACCCTCTTGAAGTTGGTGGGCTCAACCTGTCCTAATCAAAGTAACCGGGTTCTAAGGTTCCCAATATCACGGGATTGCTTTCATTGTTCATCGTTTCGATTTAGCCACTGAACTGGCGACCGAAATATTCCAGGAAAGCAACCCTCAATTGAGTGTAGTATCGAGTATCAACCAACCTCGGACTGCACCAAAGTCAGTTATCTCACTACCCTAAAAAGGCCAAGATAGTTCAATTAAGGTTCCTAAGGTCTGTTGATGCTTCACGACACCACGCGGAGGCCCCGTACTCTCCTTGACTGAACTCAAGGGTTACCGGTACACACCAAAGTGCCACATCAACGTAGCAGACTGTTTCAACCATGTCGGTATACCCCGCACAGTTCCCTCACAGCCTTGTTGCTACTTTCTAAGAAGGTATCCCCCAGATCCGGGTTAGGATCTATAGAACTCCCGAGACATTCCCACAATTTAAAGCAAACAATTCAGACAATTGAAAACACAAGTGATCTTAGTCCTAAGGTACACCCCACTTTAAGATTTATCCCCAGCAGAGTCGCCAGTTCTGTGATCGGTGGATCTGGAACTGACTGTTTTAAAGCTGGTTCGCGAAATGTCGCGGAAGCAAGAGTCGCCACCGTCTTTTATTTTCTCCAAATGGAAAGGACAAAAGCACAGAAAAATTCCTTAAAGAGATTGCTCTCGGTTCGGGAGGTAGGTTATAGAAAGGGAAGGTGTTAGCACCCTTTCTATCCATGGTTATCCATGGGCTCTTAGATACTTGCTCAATGTGTTTTCAAAATTGTTTGTTTGCTTTTCAATGTGGGTTTTAAAAAGTTCTTTGAAAAATTTCAGATCGACTCATACGTCAGAGTGTTTGAAAAGTTTGTTTTGAAAGCTTTTGAAAAGTGTCAGTGTGAAAAGTCTTTTTGAGTTTGTTTTGAGATTAGAGCAAGTATCCTTGAGAACCTACCTACCCTAAGGAATTCGTCTGTGTAAGTGTCCTTGAAGTAGTGCCATCCCACCATTGAGAGGTAGGTAGCACCACCGTTGGAGGTGTTCGGGTCAATTCGATTTTTAGGAACATGGTGATCACCAGAGCAATGGGAAGACACCTTAGAAGCTACCCTCATGCCAGGTTCCCGGATCATGAGGACTTACTAAGACGTTCTCTACTCGACGACCACCTTTCGAAAGGCAACAGTGAGGCGTACCCTAGGGGTGGTGTGTGCGAATGGTGTGTCATGTTTCAAGTATTTTGTCTTTTGTCATGTTATTGGTGATCTACGCTTGATTTTAATTAGGGCCATTCATTCTTGCATGCTTATTTAACAGTTAAAAAGTTCGCGAAAAATAAATCTAAGACTATTACAAATGGCGCGGGTCCACATCGCCAAAATTAAACCGGACCCGATTTGACGGAAAAGTAAATAATGCGGAAAAATAAAGTGCGAAAAGTAAAGTTACAACGCTTTGGGAGAGATACAAAATTATAATTAAACGACATAAGATAAATGCGCAAATTAAATAATTAAAACGACGGGCGTTGGACCCGTTTGCAAAAGATTAAAATTAATAGGAAATTAGAATTAAATGATTAAATGTTTTTTTTTTGATATTTTTGTGTTTTTTAAGATTTAAAAGAAAAAGAATTAATTAAAGCTAAAAAAGTGGAGGTAAAACCCTAATTCTAATTATTTGTTAATTATTGAGAAAATATTGAAATTTGACTAATTTAACCTAAATTAATTTTTATGTACAATTTACTCAGGAAAATAATAAATAAAATAAGCAATATTATTACAAAAAAAGGAAAATTAAAAAGGATTAAGATCAACAATTAAACCTAAATTCTATATTTTTATATTTTTGTTATGAAAAGAATTGAAATCAAAAAAAACCTAATTATACTAAATTTAATTACACAATTTATTCATGCAAATAAAATAATTAAAATGAAATATTTATTACATTTTTATCTTTTCTGGATTTTTATGATGTTTTTATATTTTTGTAAAAAAGAGAAAATTAATTAATTAAAGCAATAAAAATAAATAATACAATAATTAAAATAATAAAAAGAAAAGAAAAGCAAACCAGGGGGGGGTTCAGGCCCCAGATGGAGGTGTAGGCCTGGAAATTCTGGCCCATTAGCTTTGAGTTTCGTTGACCTTTTGGACGGCCTACAGCTACGTTGACTTGCATCCATGATATGCCTTCAACCTGAACCCTTGATTAGATCTCCAGGACGTGTGGCTAATTGATTTTTGAATGTGCATGGTGTACTGGGACGTTAGCGCTACGTAGGATCAATTATTGAAAAAATATATTAAGCATTTGCCAGACCTGGGACTTGAACCCAGGTCTTGAAGGTTACAAGCACAACACTTAACCACTGAACCAAGCGCCTTCAATTTAATATGTAATAACGCGTAAACATAATAAATAAAATATGGCGTTAGTGGATGAAAAACGCGCGAGATTCAAAGTGGCCAATGGCTGATGGACACGATGCCTTCGTCTTCGTCCCTGTAAAAACAAAACTCAGAGGCCACGATTTTTTATGGCGTTGCATTAGGGCCTCTAACAGAAAATAGCGAATAGCCCCTCGTCGCTCATAAATTGAGCGCGAGGGTCCAGACTTCTTCGCCTTGATGTGCTGAGTCCAACCGTGGTGGTCTTAAGGGCCAATTTTATTGTATTGCAAAAGCCCTAAATCTAAGAACCTGCAAACCCTAGCAATCGATCATGGCACATTCATATATATGGCGCAAAAATGCAATCAAACGTATCAGTTAGTTTAGAAACATCATCATGAATATGAATCAACAAAGAAAAATGCAAAAAGATGATGGAATCATGCTGTACGATTTCAAAAAATTTCAAGGTACAGTCCGGATTCTTGATACCAATTCAGGGTGTTTTGGTGATTGATATGGATTAAGAATCGTTCAGGGATGTCTCAGGATGATGATGGAAGGAAAATTGAAGCTTGAATCGACCTCTAAGGCACTTTTCAGATTTGAGTTTTTAAGAGAAATTTTCAATATGCAATGGCTTGTTTGGGCGCAGCTTGCAGTCTCCTTGGCATAGGGTTCTGATCTAGTACTTGTATGGAACGATTTAGGTCAAAAAGATTGAATAAAATCCATGGCCATAATGGTTTTTGAAGATTTGATTTCAATGATCTTTTCATATCTTTTTTCTCATGTATTTTGTACCAAATCTGATCAATTCTCATCAAAACTTGCTTAATTAAGAAGTGCACGAAATATTAAGAATAAACATGCATGAAAAGATTTTTTTAGGTTAAGTTTGATATTTTTCATGTATTAAAATAATTTAAATGAATTAATATTAATATAAATTCAAATAAATAATTAAAAAATATGAAAATACTTCCCTTTGGGCCTAATGGTCGTGCATAGGCTTGGCATGAAGAAACTTGGAAGAAAAATGGGCCCATTTGCATTTTTAGGCCTTTTGCATCAATGTTGACTTTTCAAAATTCCTAAAGATTTCCCAACTTCCACAAGGCATAACTTGGTCAATTTTTAAGCTTTTCACATGTTCTTGGACATTTTGGAAAGGTCTTTGAGTCCTTTAACCAATGCCTTTGGTCCCATGTCATTTTGATTTACCAATCTCAAGTTATGGCCTTTGACTTAAAGTCACTTTTTGTTGACTTTTGAAAATGACCTATAATGTTGAAATTGATAACTTTTTGTGAGAGCATTTCTTGGACTTGGAAAATGAAGATGAATTGTAGGAAATGTATTTCTCTTCAAAATGAGCTTTGGATGGAATTTTTCTGATAATCCATGTGAAAGTTATGCCTTGGTCAATTTCAGTTGACTTTTTCAGCTGTCCAAATATAGCAACTTTTGCATCTTTGATGATTTCTGAGCCAAACTTTGAGAATCATGATCAAGCATTGATCAAATGATGTTTGTGGCTTCAAAATGATATATTGATCAAAAATTTGAACTTTTGACTGTCAAATGACCATTTTGCCCTTACAGTTGACTGTAGTGCAATTTAGGGTTTTGACTGTGCAATTTTGAGCTGAATGCCTTGAAACTTGATATGAGGATACTTGACCATCTTTGTAGGCATATGAGACTTGATTGGGCCTTTGAAAACTTCCAATTCTTGATCAGAACTCAAACCCTAGTTTTGATTGTATAGGAGACAGTTGAACTGCATAACCCTTGGGGAATTTTGTGACCTTGCCTTGACAAATCTTGGAGAATATGGGAGGGCAAATTTTGGGGTACAACAGAGGGACTACGATTTTTTTTATCGAGGGTCTTTGCTAAAGCGTCCCATATTCGAGGGACATGACTATTTTTATAAGGAAACAAGAGAGGTTACCCTAGAGATGCGTGTGTCAAGAGTGTTTTGATTCAATTAATTTGTCTTAATTAGGGTTATCTAGCTATTGATTTTAAATCTTGCCATACGCGCCTAATTATTATACAGTGTAAGTAAATGCGGTAAAGTGCGGAAACTAAAGTTCTACGCTATTACAACGCTTCGGGAATGAGGGTACAAATTTATGAATGGAGATGAAGTAAAGGCCTAGTTAAATTATTACAAACCATAAGCAATTTACAACAATCGAAAGCATGTGGAAAATAGTAAACTACGAGAAAATGAAAAGAGAAAGAAAATTATTTTTTTCCAGTGTGTTTTGATAGAAAGTATATATATATATATATATATATATATATATATATATATATATATATATATATATATATATATATATATATATATATATATATATATATATATATATATATATATATATATATATATATATATATATATATATATATATATATATATATATATATATATATATATATATATATATATATATATATATATATATATATATATATATATAAAAGATATAAATGTAATTAAAACAAAAGTTATCTCGATTAAATTAAAATTCCAAGATTATTAAAACTAAAATTCTAAAATTATCAAAATTAAAATTCTAAAATTATTAAATTAAAACTAAACTAATTTAAAAATTTAAAGTTGTAAAAATGTTTCTAAACTAACTAAAAATTACTGAAAATGATTCTAAACTAAAATAATATTCTAAATCCACCAAAGTAATTCTAAATTTATGCTAATTAATAAAACTATCTGTTGTACCCCAAAATTTGCCCTCTCATGTTTTCAAAGGTCTTCCCTTACATGGTTGGTCACAAACACTTGCCTAACGAAAATAAAAATTCATGAGTGATGTTTCTAAGTTTCCTTCAATTGGCCTGTTAACAAGGCCTTTAAATTGTCACTTTAACAATGTCTTTCGATTGGCATCCAAACAAAGGCATCTTCAATTGGCATTTTAACAAGCACCTTTCGATTGGCAGTTTAACAAGTATCTCTCGATTGACATTGTAGCAGTGGCATTCGATTGGTAGTTTAACAAGTATCTTTCGATTGGTATTATAGTAGTGGCCTTCAATTGGCATTTTGATAAAGGTCCTTCGATTGGTATGGACAAAGGCCCTTTGATTAGCATTCCAAAAGGTCCTTCGACTGGAACTTCAGAGTTTCCCTCAATCAGAACATCAGAATGAAATGACCTTCGAATGGCATTTCATTACAGAGTTGGTCTTAATCTAAGATGCTCTGATGAAGGAAATTTCGAATACTTCGAATCATAACTTAGACTTATCACAAGGCCAAGATCTGGTCGAAGTTGCCTAAGAGGGAATTTTTCTTCAAAAAGGACAGGAAATCGAAGCAAAGGGTGGTTTAATTAAAGGAGCCTTAGTATTGAAGCTGGCACAATTCAACTCAGAACCATTAATTAGAATAAGGTTCTACTAAGGAAAGTCTTGATTGGCTCAAATGGGACTTCGAAGCTGGCAAAGCAATGTAGATTCGAAGAAATGAAGTAGGCTGGCATGACTAAGCAAAAAAAAAACATATCCTAACCTTTCCAGGTCCACCCCAAGTTCAAAATGGCATGTTGTCCTTGCAAACGTGCAGTCGAAGCAGAAGGAGTCTCAATCGAAGGGGCTGTGAAATCGAAGCTGGATTAATTCGAAGTGGAGCTTAGAGCTATCGAAGAGAGTAGATTAGAAGGGAAGTGGATCTACAAAGGGCAAGTCAGCTTTCGATTTTCATCATGTTGGAGGCCCGAACAGTTGATAACAGGCTGGCAGTAACGCATGAAAGCAGATTGGCACGTGATTGAATCAAAAATAGAAAGTCTTTATGAAGAAATCAAATCAAATTCGTGTAAAGGCATGGTGTGGACAAGAAGATCGAATTAGGCTATTTTTGGAATGATATTCAAAGTGAATCAAATCAAATCTCTTCATCATAATGGGCCAAGATTTGATACACAAATATTGACCTAAATTCCTCTGTCTATATAAACCTCATGCTCACAAAGAAAAAAGGACGAAAAAATGCACGGAGGTGGCCTTAGAAGAAAACGCTACCTGCCCCACGAGATTCCATAAAGTTGCCAAAGATTGTCACACTAAAAGCCGGTTTTGCGCGTAGTCTCTGTCCAGACTAACATTTGAATCGTGAAGAATCCCTCATACAACCCCCCTGTGGGTAATTTTTCCTTTGATCTCAAACTTTTAAGTACGATTTAAATTCACGTTGAACATATATACATATTGCTGCTAATATTCATGGGTGTTTGAGTGTGTTACATGTGAGTAAGAAGGCACGATCTGAGCTTACCTTCGATTTGCACAACTATAACTCATTTTCGATGGGTTAACACCATAGGGGGCAACTGAGCATGCAGATTCGATATTTAAATTAAATACTGTGTTTTTGTTTCTAATGTAACATTGCAGATTCGTTTGTACCAATAAATGTATTTCAACTAGGTTGGTGAGGAAGAGGTGTTGCAGCGAAAAGGACCTGGGTTCGATACCCAGGTCATATATTTTGTGTTTCTAACAAACTTCCTTGCAGAATTCTAGATCGGAGGATGTCATATCCAGATCGAACGCCCCGTACGTGCAGTCTCGTAGGCACCTTCAATAAGCCCCTTGGATCGAAGGGAAACCCAAGCTCCTTCGAATCCCAGGTCCCCCAAACAATTATTTGGTTTTGCTTTTCAGGTATTCAGGTGCAATGTTCCAAGTATGGTTCACCATATACCTCCAAATCCCAATTGCCAAGTGGCTGCAAACCAAGATCCAATGAACAAGGTTGATGGCCTACCATACACTCTGGTCAACAAGCGCATAGGCAAACTGAAAGGTCAAACAAGGCTGAAACGTTGATGGGCCTCAAAATTGTTGATCTTACCACCAATTCAGGCCCACACCTCCCCCTTTGGTTTATTCTTTTCCATATTTCTTTTATTTAATTTGTTTTATTATTTTTAATTAACCAACCATTAATTTTTCTCATAAAAATCAGAAAACACAAAAAATAATATTTATTAATTTCACTTATTTATTTTATTAAATAAACAATCAATTAATTTATTTAGTTTAAATAGTTTAATAATAACATTTTTTGCAATAAATAAAAATTGATTTAGAATTAAGGTTTTGATATATTTTTACCTTTCTAATTTTATTTCCTTAATTAAAATAAAACTCAAAAAATATTTTCTTTTTTAATTAATTAATCATTAGTTAGACTTAATTCTTAAATAAAAAATGACAAAAAAAATATACTTTATTTAATGAAAAAAGGGTCAAAACCCTAGGATGTTCCGATTCAATTTTCTCGCGCGCATATTATTTTTTATCCATATAATTGTAATTGCTTCGAGAATGTAACAACTTTAACTTAGGATTTTATTTACCGCTTTTATTTACTTTTTCGCATTTAATTTTAAGGGTTTGTTTTTGGCGATGTAAATACCCGACGCCTTGTAATATCTTAGTTTTATTTTCCGCAACCATTAACTGCTAGATGTTTGAATAATAGGCTATGCATGACAAGATTAACCTTTAATTTAAAATCAACCGTAGCTCACCATAACATGTACAAAGATAATATAAACTGAAAATTGACACAGTCGCACATGCCACTCTTAGGGTACGCCTCACTTGGTTGCCTCGAACGTGGTCATTGAGTATAGGAAGTTTTAGAGGTCGTCCTTTTGTCCTTTCCTTGTTGGATAAAATAAAAGACGGTGGCGACTCTTGCTTACCGCGACATTTTGCAAAAACAAACGCAAACGCGAACCAGCATTCCAAAACAGTCAGTTCTATTCCCACCGATCACAGAACTGGTGACTCTGCTGGGGATTATTATATAAGTGAGGTGTACCTTAGGATTAGATCACTATGTTTTCAATTGTATGCTTTGTATGCTTTAATTTTGTGGGCTTGTATCGGAGTTCTATAGATCCTAACCTGGATCTGGGGATACCCTTTAGGTAAGTAGCAGTAAACTGTGAGGGATCTGTCCAGCGTAGACCGACACGGATGAAGCAGTAGCTACGTTGGTGTGGCACCTTAGTCTGTACCGATATCTCTTGTGTTGGAACGAGGAGAATATGGGTCTTCTAAGGAGTCATTAATCACCAACTAACCTTAGAACCTTAAATTGACCAACTTGGCCATAGAACAGTAGCAACATGCTACACTCATTGAGACTAAACTCTCGCGATGATTCCGGCCGCAAGAAAAGGTTGCTAAACTGGAATTATGACTGATTGAGGGTAGTCAATGATATTGAGATCCTCTAGAACCCGATTACTATTTTTAGGACAGGTTTTAACCAACTGAACTAAAAGAGGGTAGTACCTAAGCTCCATGCCAGCCTGAAATCTAAGGGCTCTTTTGTGTGACTTGTGTGCCTTCAAACTTGAACTACTTGCACATTCTTGTCATCTGACAACATGGGTTCCTTGCAGGTTTTGTTTACAGTCCTTATCCAATAATCTGGATTTATTGCAAGGCTTACTTACATCACCTCACACTTTTGCTTAAACGCATAGCATACACATCATAACATCATGCCTTAACATTTCTTTAACCATTTCAAGGATCTCAAGGGTCTGTGATGCAGGTTATGGTAAATCAAATGGCTAGCAAGGGGCAAAGGGGATTTATTTTCCTCTAGCTAAGGTTGTCTGGAAATCCAAGCACGATAACTTGAGTCAGGGGCTATGACCCACCCGATATGGTGAGCTTGACTCTTGAAGAAGGACTCTTAACTACATGAAGTTTCTTCAATCAAAGCTGCAAAATTCAAATTCTAACAAGTTTCTTGTTTACCTCGCGGGATCCTTGAAAACATTGCATACATATATCATACATATCATTGCATTACAGGTACCATTACAGGTTTCTCATCTTCTTCGCTGTTTATTTCAGCAATCATGTCTTCTGAAACACCTACTGATCAAGCCATCAAGGCTCTTCAAGCTCAGAATGCTCAGTTTCAGGAAATGTTCTTGAACTTGGCCAAGAGTCAACAAGATTTGAAGACTCTTATCTTGAAGGACAAGAAGAAGAAGAAGAAGAAGGTGGTCCTCTTGAATATGGGTCGCAGATTCGGGAACAATTTGCAATAGGATACTGATTTGTCCCATTCATCTGGAGGGGGAGAGAATCAAGAGGAAAGAAAGGGTCCTAGCCCTGTGGTTTCTGACAATGACACAGACTTTAATGAAGACCAGTATCCTCCTGCTGAGGATAGTTATAAGCAACTTGAAGACCGACTCAATGCAATGGAAATTCAGAAGATACCTGGGTTGGACTTTGGAGATCTGGGATTGGCATCTGGGGTGGTGATCCCTCACAAGTTTAAAGCTCATGTCTTTGCTCAGTATGACGGGGTATCCTGCCCGAAGCTACACCTCCGCTCATACGTCAGAAAGATTCAACCCTATACTGCTGATAGAAATCTCTGGGTTCATTTCTTTCAAGATAGTCTGTCAGGGACTCAACTTGAATGGTTCTGTCAACTAGAAGGAGCTAACATCCGCAACTGGGAGGACCTTGCTGCTGCTTTTTACAAGCAATACCAGTATAATTCCGACCTTGCTCCCACACGTACTCAGATTCAGGGTATGTCTATGGGTACAGGCGAAGGCTTTAAGGACTACGCTCAAAGGTGGAGAGATCTTGCTGGAAGAGTCCAACCCCCTCTGTCTGATAGGGAGTTGGTGGATATGTTTCTTGGGACTTTGTCTGGTCCCTATTTCAATCATTTGATCGGCAGCTCGTCAGTGGGTTTCACCGAACTGATTCTGATTGGAGAAAGAGTAGAAGCTGGGATCCTGAGTGGTAAGATCCAGAAAGATACCTCTTCGAGTACAGAGAAGAAGTCATTTGGTGGCAAGAGGGAATCCAATGTTGTGCACGGCCAGAAGAGGCGTAGCCAGGCAGACTACCACCAATCTGTGGGGGCAGTGTTGATCTCTAATTCGGCACGCACACAACGACCACACCAACGAAATAATCAGCCAAAGGGGGAAAGACTTCAAAGGCAGTTCACCCAAATCAACATGCCATTGTCACAAGCATTGCAGCACATGTTGAAGATGAACCTGATTACGGTGATAAACCCTCATCCGAACCCTAAGACTTCTTCTCCTAACTACAACCCAGATGCAAGGTGTTATTATCATTCTGGTAGCCCGGGGCACGATACTAATGATTGTTGGGCACTGAAATACAAGATTCAGAATATGATTGACGCTAAGGAGATCGAATTCGACCCTCCTGAGACTCCCAATGTGATCACTGCTCCCTTGCCAAAACATGGCTAGGATTGAAAGCACTTTTGTTCATTTGAATTCTGAAATTGTATTTTTCTTTGCTTATTCAAACAATTATTGTCATGTCAAACTTTTTTTTTATTTCATTAGTGCATTGCACGTGTCTGTTTTGAATTAATTGTTTTCACTATGCTTAAATTGCTTCATATTTCCTTTTTGTGATGTTCAACTCTTGATTAAAAAAACTCTAAGCCTTTAGAGGGAGGATGACGAAAATGATACCAAAATCTCTACAATATGCTTTTGAATAGACCCTGCTGATGAGGTACAGGCATTGTTTCAAATCCTAAACAGTGGAGTTATAAGGAAGATAATCTCTAGTCAACCCCTTTGAGCCAAAGAAGTTGTAGTTTTTCTTTTCATGAATTAAAACCCTTAATTATAACCTGGGGCAGGGTAGTTTTCTCAGTTTAATCCAGGTGCACAATGAATGGCATCAAAGAAATCCTTCTGAAACAAAAGACGGTGATGGTTCCGTATAATCGTAAGGACAAACAATCATTATCTTTCGAAATAAAAGCCCACTAAGTCAAAACCTATGAAGGAGACTTACAAAAAAAATTGGGGCATCCCGCTGACTATAATCACAAAAGAAACAGTTTAGGCAAAAAGACAGGGATAACAAAATAAAAAAAGAAAGAGGTCCTACAAACTCTTATAAAAATGACTGCTTGTTCAAAATAAACTATCAGTATCCGAACCATCACCGGAATATTAGAGCAAAGACTCAAACAAGATCTAATGCACGATTAGATGAGTTTAGGATCGAAGAACATCACGAAGAGCGGGTGGGTACAAATAAATTTTGAGCCTTTATTCTTTGTTTCTTAAACCGTGAACCAGGCCACGTTATAACCCTTAAAAGTCCTAGCTGAAGCATGGGTTAGTTCGAAAGCATAATGTTACAAAGGTATCCTGACTCCTGTAGGGCTTGCTGTAAATCCTGAGTTGACATCACATTTTACAAAAAAAAATCGCCTGTTTTACTGGAAAAATGCATTTTCAAAAATTTCAAAACAGGCATAAGCTTTGCATTCTTAAAATAATATTGTTTGCATATGACTATTTGTTCAACAGCAAAGAAATTCGCACGACGAATATCTAGTGAACAAAAACCTTTTCAATAAAAAGGGTCATCTCAAGTGGAGGAAACACTTCCAACCAAGGGGCAGACATGATCATTGTCCATCATCTGGGGCAGTCAAGTCAAGATTCAGAGAATCTCTCAAAGATGCCAAGTAGCCAAGGGCAAAATCTCCATCTGAATCAATTGGGACATTGTACATGAATTCTAGCAACGAATCTTGCATGATCAAACGAAGATCTTCTGGTAGTATGGCAACACAACACTACCGACAGTGACACCTCCCTACATCCTAAGAGCATGGACATAGTCAAAAAGTACTACGCATAATCAAAGACCCGCTAGGTTGACTGGCCTAGGCAAAAATAAGGGCTTCCCGACGAACCAAAAGGGTTCGGGCAAAAATAAGGGATGAAAATGAAAAAATCTGTACACCCGGCAAGTCGAAAACCTGAAAAGGCGGCTTGGGCAAAAAAGTGTATCCCGGTGAACTGAAAACCCAAAAGGGCGGTCCAGGCAAAAAATTAGGGATCAAAGCGTACGACTATGTCTCGTCATCTCGTCACTGGCCTACCAGAAGAAGACTTATCATTTTGACCGAAAGATACCAAGCACCTCATAGGTGGGGATAATACTCGATCCACAAGGCCTCCGCAGGCACCTTCTCCCGCAGATACAGGGGCAGAAAAGTCTCAATGCAAAGTCATTGTCATATCCTCAGCCTGCGTCCCAGTAACATCTACACTCCCCGCAGAGTAAGAAAAGGACATTGGTGTTAATTCTCCCCAGTTGAGGCTCGCAACCACAAATGGGTCTGTAAGATTCTCCCCAAGCAGAGTTTATCTATCACCAGCACTGGAAGATTATCCCCAATGGAGTCTAGAAGATTATCCCCAGTAGAGTCTAAAGGATTATCCCCAGTGAAGTCGCCATTGGAAAATCATTCCCCAGCGGAGTTATTCTCTCCTGCAGGATTATTCTCCCAATCATCTTCGGTCGTTATCTCCAGCGAGTGAAACTCTTTATTCTCCAACAACAGTCAGGGATATATTTTCCCAAACTCGGACGTACCACAATAGCATTTCATGTTCATACATCATGACGTGCGCATACATATTACATACAACATAATTTCATTTATTTTGAGAACATCATCATACAATGCATGTCATGCGTCATATACAATTAATCATGTACCTTTTCGAGAAAGATGGTTATCATCAACAACTTCCTGCAAGTTCAAGATTAACTCCAGAAGCTAAACAGAGTAATTATCTGCACGATCAAATGCAGCTTTACACGGGTTCGTCATGAATAAATCTTACACGGGTTTCTCCTAAATGCAGCTTCACACGGGTTTATCCTGAAAAATCTTACATGGGTCATTTCTCATACATTTTTGAATAAAGTTTTACACGAACTTATCACAAAGTAACCTTACCCAGGTTCCTCCTGAAGTTTTACACAAACTTATCTCACAGTAACCTTACACCGGTTCATTCTGAAGTTTTACACGAACTTATCACAAAGTAACCTTACCCAGGTTCCTCCAGAAGTTTCACACGAACTTAGCCCGAAGTAACCTTACCCAGGTTCCTCCAGAAGTTTCACACAAACTTATCCCGAAGTAACCTTACCCAGGTTCCTCCAGAAGTTTCACACGAACTTAGCCCGAAGTAACCTTACCCAGGTTCCTCCAGAAGTTTCACACGAACTCATCCCAAAGTAACCTTACCCAGGTTCCTCCTAAAGTTTTACACGGACTTATCACAAAGTAACCTTACCCAGGTTCCTCCTGAAGTTTTACAAGAACTTATCACAAAGTAACCTTACCCAGGTTCCTCCTGAAGTTTTACACAAACTTATCTCACAGTAACCTTACCCCGGTTCATTCTGAAGTTTTACACGAACTTATCACAGAGCGACCTTACCCAGGTTCCTCCTGAAGTTTTACACAAACTTATCCCGAAGTAACCTTACCCAGGTTCCTCCTTACAATTTCCTGATGTAGTTTTACCCAGACTCATCCTGAAGCAACCTTACCCAGGTTCCTACTTACAATTTCCCGATGTAGTTTTACCCAGACTCATCCTGAAGCAACCTTACCCAGGTTCCTCCTTACAATTTCCTGACGTAGTTTTACCCAAACTCCTCGCAAAGCAACCTTACCTAGGTTTCTTCCCGGTTCAGATGCAGTTTTACCTAAAAGCATCCTTACCTAGGTTTCTTCCCAGTTCAGATGTAGTTTTACCTAAACCCATCATGGAGCAACCTTACCTAGGTTCTTCTCGGTTCAGATGCAGTTTTACCCAAACTCTTCACGAAGCAACCTTACCTAGGTACCTTCCCATAATCCTTACTATCCAGGTTCCTTCTCATAACCTTACCATCCAGGTTTCTTTTCTCTTATCTCCAGACAGCAGTCCACAATACTGTAAGACCTGGACCTGATCAAACACGATCGGTTTCACCTTTCCCCAGTAGGTCGCGATGTAGCCTATACACTGACCAGATATGCAGTTCACCTCCAGAGTTAATTCCCCAGTAGAGTAACGGACAACTGAAGCTCCTAAAATTCTATTTCTCTCAAGACATCTACCAACAATATCCAAATGGCATCTGTAAGCCCATTCCCAACGTCACAATGCTGATACTACACCATGCGAGTGCAAATTTCTGGGCACTCTAGTGTTCAATTATCTTCCACCTTCGGATCACGAAAGGCTCGAAAGCCAATCTATATCTTCAGGTTTAAGAAAATTGAACAGGGGAAACTGTTGTACCCCAAAATTTTCCCTCTCATGTTTTCAAAGGTCTTCCCTTACATGGTTGGTCACAAACACTTGCCTAACGAAAATAAAAATTCATGAGTGATGTTTCTAAGTTTCCTTCAATTGGCCTGTTAACAAGGCCTTTAAATTGTCATTTTAACAATGTCTTTCGATTAGCATCCAAACAAAGGAATCTTCGATTGGCATTTTAACAAGCACCTTTCAATTGGCAGTTTAACAAGTATCTTTCGATTGACATTGTAGTAGTGGCATTCGATTGGTAGTTTAACAAGTATCTTTCGATTGGTATTATAGTAGTGGCCTTCCATTGGAATTTTGATAAAGGTCCTTCGATTGGTATGGACAAAGGCCCTTTGATTAGCATTCCAAAAGGTCCTTCGACTAGAACTTCAGAGTTTCCCTCAATCAGAACATCAGAATGAAATGGCCTTCGAATGGCATTTCATTGCAGAGTTGGTATTAATCTAAGATGCTCTGATGAAGGAAATTTTGAATACTTCGAATCATAACTCAGACTTATCACAAGGCCAAGATCTGGTCGAAGTTGCCTAAGAGGGAATTTTTCTTCAAAAAGGACAGGAAATCGAAGCAAAGGGTGGTTTAATCAAAGGAGCCTTAGTATTGAAGCTGGCACAATTCAACTCAGAACCATTAAGTAGAACAAGGTTCTACTAAGGAAAGTCTTGATTGGCTCAAATGGGACTTTGAAGCTGGCAAAGCAATGTAGATTCGAAGAAATGAAGTAGGCTGGCATGACTAAGAAAAAAAAACATATCCTAACCTTTCCAGGTCCACCCCAAGTTCAAAATGGCATGTTGTCCTTGCAAACGTGCAGTCGAAGCAGAAGGAGTCTCAATCAAAGGGGCTGTGACATCGAAGCTGGATTAATTCGAAGTGGAGCTTAGAGCTATCGAAGAGAGTAGATTAGAAGGGAAATGGATCTATAAAGGGCAAGTCAGCTTTTGATTTTCATCATGTTGGAGGCCCGAACAGCTGATAACAGGCTGGCAGTAACGCATGAAAGCAGATTGGCACGTGATTGAATCAAAAATAGAAAGTCTTTATGAAGAAATCAAATCAAATTCGTGTAAAGGCATGGTGTGGACAAGAAGATTGAATTAGGCTATTTTTGGAATGATATTCAAAGTGAATCAAATCAAATCTCTTCATCATAATGGGCCAAGATTTGATACACAAATATTGACCTAAATTCCTTTGTCTATATAAACCTCATTCTCACAAAGAAAAAAAGACGAAAAAATGCACGGAGGTGGCCTTAGAAGAAAACGCTGCCTGCCCCACGAGATTCCATAAAGTTGCCAAAGATTGTCACACTAAAAGCCGGTTTTGTGCGTAGTCTCTGTCCAGACTAACATTTAAATCGTGAAGCATCCCTCATACAACCCCCCTGTGGGTAATTTTTCCTTTGATCTCAAACTTTTAAGTATGATTTAAATTCACGTTGAACATATATACATATTGCTGCTAATATTCATGGGTGTTTGAGTGTGTTACATGTGAGTAAGAAGGCACGATCTGAGCTTACCTTCAATTTGCACAACTATAAATCGTTTTCGATGGGTTAACACCATAGGGGGCAACTGAGCATGCATATTCGATATTTAAATTAAATACTGTGTTTTTGTTTCTAATGTAACATTGCAGATTCGTTTGTACCAATAAATGTATTTCAACTAGGTTGGTGAGGAAGAGGTGTTGCAGCGAAAAGGACCTGGGTTCAATACCCAGGTCATATATTTTGTGTTTCTAACAAACTTCCTTGCAGAATTCTAGATCGGAGGATGTCATATCCAGATCGAATGCCCCGTACGTGCAGTCTCGTAGGCACCTTCAATCAGCCCCTTGGATCGAAGGGCAACCCAAGCTCCTTCGAATCCCAGGTCCCCCAAACAATTATTTGGTTTTGCTTTTCAGGTATTCAGGTGCAACGTTCCAAGCATGGTTCACCATATACCTCTAGATCCCAATTGCCAAGTGGCTGCAAACCAAGATCCAATGAACCAGGCTGATGGCCTACCATACACTCTGGTCAACAAGCGCATAGGCAATCTGAAAGGTCAAACAAGGCTGAAACGTTGATGGGCCTCAAAATTGTTGATCTTACCACCAATTCAGGCCCACACCTCCCCCTTTGGTTTATTCTTTTCCATATTTCTTTTATTTAATTTGTTTTATTATTTTTAATTAACCAACCATTAATTTTTCTCATAAAAATCAGAAAACACAAAAAATAATATTTATTAATTTCACTTATTTATTTTTGTAAATAAAAAATCAATTAATTTATTTAGTTTAAATAGTTTAATAATAACATTTTTGCAATAAATAAAAATTGATTTAGAATTAGGGTTTTGATATATTTTTACCTTTCTAATTTTATTTCCTTAATTAAAATAAAACTCAAAAAATATTTTCTTTTTTAATTAATTAATCATTAGTTAGACTTAATTCTTAAATCAAAAATGACAAAAAAATATACTTTATTTAATGAAAAAAGGGTCAAAACCCTAGGACGTTCCGATTCAATTTTCTCGGGCGCATATTATTTTTGATCCATATAATTGTAATTGCTCCGAGAATGTAACAGCTTTAACTTAGGATTTTATTTACCGCTTTTATTTACTTTTTCGCATTTAATTTTAAGGGTTTGTTTTTGGCGACGTAAATACCCGACGCCTTGTAATAGCTTAGTTTTATTTTCCGCAATTTATTTTCCGCAACCATTAACTGCTAGATGTTTGAATAATAGGCTATGCATGACAAGATTAACCTTTAATTTAAAATCAACCGTAGCTCACCATAACATATACAAAGATAATATAAACTGAAAATTGACACACTCGCACATGCCACTCTTAGGGTACGCCTCACTTGGTTGCCTCGAACGTGGTCATTGAGTATAGGAAGTTTTAGAGGTCGTCCTTTTGTCCAAAGATCATAAGTTGCCTCAAAACGGTTGCCTCGGAAAAATGATCTAAGACATTAGGGTTACCGCTAAGGCGTCCTAACATTGCTTTAGTGGCCACACGTCCCTTAAATCGAATTGACCCGAAAACTCCAACGACGATGCTACCTACTCCTCAATAGTGGGATAGCATTGTCTAAAGGACATTTGCACAGTTTAATCCCTTTTTGAGTAGGTAGAGGTTCTTAAGTACTTGCTCCTTTTAAAACAAAACAAAACTTTTCGCGCTTACACTCTCTTCAAAACAAAAAATCTTTTCAAACCCACAAACACAAAGAAAAGCAAACTTTTGAAAACATAGTGAGCAAGTACCTAAGAGCCCGTGGATAACCACAGATAGAAAGGGTGCTAACACCTTCCCTTTCTATAATCTACCTCCCGAACCCGAGCAACATCTCAAAAAGGAATTTTTCTATGCTTTTGTCCTTTCCTTGTTGGATAAAATAAAAGACGGTGGCGACTCTTGCTTACCGCGACATTTTGCGAAAACAAACGCAAATGCGAACCAACATTCCAAAACAGTCAGTTCTATTCCCACCGATCACACTATCTAATTAAAACTATATATTTATCTCTAATAAACTAATTAACCTAAATTAAATATAATTAAAAATAATAATAAAACTAAACTAAATAATATGGGGGTAGGATTTGAATTTCGGAATTGGGCTTGGCATTGGGAAAGAGAGCTGGCCTAAATGAGTTATTGTTTGTTTGCTGAAAAAAAAAGAAACAAATGGGTGTAGAAAAGAATTGGGTTAGGCCTAATGGAAAGAAAATTTTTTTTAAACAAAAACATCAATAGGGCTGGACCGGATTGACCCGGATCCGGACCCAACTCCTACTAAGTAAAATAAACAAACGGGTTGGAAACCCTAGAGAAATAAAACCAACGCCTCAAATATTCCTTTGTTCCAAAACTCCTCTTCTTCTTCCAATGGTTAACCCTCTGATTTCTCTCTCTTTCTATTCTCTTCGCTTCTCCGCCATCATCAATCAACAATAAAAAATATTCTTCCTTTGTCTATTAATCATGCAAGAACAGTAACAAAAACTACTTCTCTGTTCTACAAAAACTCCTTCTATATTGCTCTCTCTCGCGGTTTCGTAACAATAGCAAAAAATGATAGTAGAAAAAATGCAAAAGTGTTCACAAAATCAAAAAGCAAGCATGAATATAGAGCGATTGGAAGAAATAAAGGTTACCGAGTTGAGGAAATCAATAGCGCTTTCAGTTACGCTGTTTCAATCTCTTCAGTGCGATATTTTTCCTTTCTTGCTTTTACGATTCTATGTTGTTGTTGTTGTTGTTGTTGCTATGGGTGTTTTGGTTTGTTGTTGTGCGATGATGGAAGACAGAAGTCCGTGTGATGATGGTGATGATCAGTGAAGGCGAAATCAGTGGTTTACGGAAAAAAAAGGAAGGTGAAGATGGTTGGATGTGTTACCGTTGGTGGTTTTGAAGAGACTGAGGAGATATGTGAGGGAAGAGAGTATTGCGGTTGTTATAACAGTGGTGATGTATAGAGGAGGAAGTTTGAGTAATGTGATTGAAGGGTGATGATGATGGTTTGACGGTGAATGATGAGTGAAGAGCAATAAAGGGAGTTATTTTTCATATAGGGAAGGGAGAAGATACGGTTTTTGAAGAGCGATGTTGAGAGAAGAAGGGTGTTTGGTGATGCAGATTAAGGGGGATCATTTGGAGGTTAATGGGAGTAGTGATGTAGAGGATGGAGTATGAAGAGGAAATTATTGTTGCGGTTTGGATGTGAGGAGATCAAAGGGAGTATGGTGAAATTTTCTTTGTGTGTTTTTTTTAGTATCTGTCCTCTCTCTTGTATGATCAAAAATTGCTTTTATAGGTGTGAAAAGGGTGCAAATTAGGGGGGGGGGGAATTGATAAGTTTGAATTGTTTTGGCTACTATTTTATAGCTTTGTTTGTTGCAGTTTTGGTTTTGCTGAAATTATGCAATATTTGGTCTGTTATGATGCAGGTTTACAGCAGGTTTTGGAGTGACATAGAAGGCTGTTTTGGCAAGGTTTTTGGACTCATTAGGGGCAGCATGGTAGGCTGGACAGGATCACGGCTTTGGAATTTTTTTTTTTTTGGGTTTTGCAGGCTGGGAAAAGGTATTTTGGGCTGTTGTATGGTGCAGGACAACAATAGGTTTGGACTGCTTTGTGTAATTTTTTATTGGACTGTAATGCAAATTTTTATTTGGAAAAGTCTTGGTAAGTTTTTAGCAAGGTTTTGTTTGGTTATAGAATGAAGCTTGAACAAGGAACATGTGTTTTAGAATCTTTTAGGAACCTTAGGCCTATGATAGAAATATGAACTCTCTTTGTTTGTGAGTTGTGAATTGGTTCTATAACTTGATTACTTTTGCTGTGATTGTGCAGGGTTGTTTTGAAAGGGTGAGCATGAAGTTTGGACACAAAAGCTTGAAGTTGATAAAGAGAAATTCCATGGAACACTTGGGGAATTGTTGAAACATGAAAGCTTCTAGGATATTAAGAATTTATGCAGTTGTAATTTCCTTGAAAGTATCTTGAATAGTAATGTTGGACTTGTAATTTCCTTGGAATTGTTTGGATTTGTGAATAGGTTTGAAACTTAGAATAATGTGATGGATATTCGTTATTGTAAATGATGAATGTGATTTAATTTGGAGATTTTGGAAATTGAATGTTGATATTGATAATCATGATGTTGGAAAAAAAATCAAAAGTTCTATCTTGTTTGGAAAAATAACGATGCGATGAATGAGAAACTTGGTATTCTTGCATTTTCCATGATAAAACTTGGAATTTAAGCCATAGAGACTTAAATCATACTTGTATCTTGAAAACAAATCTTGGAACAACAACTTTCCAAATTATGAAATTAAATTCTAATTGAAGCTTCCTTAGTGAATATTGGATGAAAATCAAAGTTTGAATCATCATGATGCCTTATAGTTCTTTAAAAATTCAAAGATGAAAACAAATTGAAAATGAAAAGAAATAACACCAATTTGTCTCTAAATAGAATTTTTTTGAATAAGAATGAATATCAAGACTCGAAAACTTGAACTCCTAAACGCCCAAAAATGATGCACTATAAAATCCCAAACAAATCTTGCATAATAGACTTCAATGTTCATCCTCAAAACAAGTAATCCGAAAATCACTTGATCTTAGAAACCCAATCTTGATGAAAATGAAGCTCACCACTTGAAAAAAAGGGATCAAATTTCGGACTGAACAAATTTGAAGATGGTAACTGAGGAGCGAACCCTGATTTCCAAAAGATTCCTGAGAAATTCAAGGATTCAATGAACTTGAATCAATAAGAAGCTCACGAATGTGAAGTCCCACACAAATTCCCTTTGATAAACCCAATTTTTCCTGATGGATAATATTGTGACGGAAGAAAACCTAAAACCATGATCCCATGTGTAATACAGTGGGAGAGCCATGGTTCAAAATCAAAATACCTTGTAGTTCTAATTTCCTGATGAAACGAAGAATCATTGTGATATCCTGAGGCCTAGAAAGCTTGGGTATCTTAAAGCGATTGAAAACCCTAGGAGCATGAGGGGATATTTTTGAATGAAATGAGAGGGAAAATTTTGGGGTACAACAGTCACCCCCAGGAAGCCTCGCGCCGACCTTCTGGTCGACTCATGCTGAATAGTTTTTTTTCCATCATTCTCAGGAAGCCTCGCGTCGATCCTCCGGATAACTCATACTGATAGGATTCTATTTTTTTATTTCCCTTGAGTTAGCTCAGGTCAACCCCTAGTGCCTCAGGTCGATCGCTCGCATGCACAATCCTTTTTTTTGCTTTGGCTTGTGTCTCATTGGTTTGACTTATGTCGACTTACTAATTGCTAACGATTTTTTGTGACTTATGCAAGGTACACTGTGAGAACCTTCCAATCGTGTAACTTAAAGTTGGTTATTTGATCGAAAAACATTTGATTTGAGGATTTGTTTCTGATGCGATTCAATCTTGTTTCTTATTTCATGAGAAATATACTATTTGTGTTTTTGTCTGGATTGGGTTTTTGTCTGAATGGTTATCTTGTGCAGGTGTACTGTTTAGTACTCGGATGTCTATGACACATATTTTGTGTTATTGTATTTTGTATTTCTTGTCTGGATCAATATCTCGTGCATGTGTACTGATCTATATTCAGATATGTACGACACACTCTTGAAATTATGGTATCAGATATGTGATGCCGAAGGAGATGCCACGAAAAAAATATCTGTTTGCAAGTAAGGTGCAGTAAAATCAAAAGCAATAAAAATACAAGAGATTGTTCACCCAGTTCAGTGTACAACAACTCCTAATCTGGGGGCTACCAAGCCAGGGACAAGTTCACTAAATAGTATTAATTCATAGACCCTCAGTAAACAACCAGTTTACGATCTAATCACTTAATCACTACCCAAGCTAAAATTCTACCTAAGACTCACCTAGGTATGAGGCCATCCTCGAATCCCTTCAATCACTTACAAAATTAATAAGTTTGAAACACTTCAATCATTCAATTCTTAAAAGCTTATGAATGATACACAATTAACAACCCAAATAACAACTCAAGTACTTAAACTAATACTTAGAGTGTATTACAAATAAAAAGCCTAAACTTCTAATCAGAAAGAAAGTATTCTTCTTAAAAATTGCGTGTCTTTGAATAAAGAAGCGAGTCCTTATATATGTGCAGCTTTGGGCTTGGGGTTGAAAACAAATATTTAAATCTTTTGAATATTTCCATAAAAACAGGCTAAGATATAATTATGCAATTTGAAAAATATTTCTCCATATTTTTTGCAACCTGTAGTTCACAAATCCTGAGTTAGAGAGTGCTGAAAATCAGGAAACAAAAGACTTAACTAATTTTGGGCTGAGATCAGTTCAGTAGGAAGATGTCAAGACATCTGCTTTGACATCATTCAAAATAGTTTTTCTCCAAATGTTACGACATTTAGCAAAACATTAACAAGTCATTGTTTTACGAAATTTGCTGCCAATAAACACTTACAAACTCCCCCTTTGGAAAATTTTGGCTAAAACATTGTTAGAGTATATTATCAGAGCAGCAACACAATTATCAGAGCATTGTCAGGGCAGCAGCAAGCAAGGCAATCAAAACATAAATTCAGTTAGCAGTTAGCTGTTAGCACAGAGAGATGTCAAAACATCTTCTAGGACATGAGGCTCCCCCTCAAGTATTGAGCTCCCCCTCAATCAATGGTCAGTGGTCAGTCAGTGGTTAGTCAGTTATCACTCACTTTGTCTCCCCCTTTTTAGTCATAATATTCCAAATAAAAGATGCAATCAAAGGAATATCAGTATTAGGGTACATACCATAAAATTCAAATGTAAAGCACATGCAAGTGCCAAAAAAGAAACATAGTGTTCATATAAACATCAAACAGTCTAACTGTCATCCTGACCAGTTGACTTGGTTGAACCAGAACTTCTTTCCTCACTGGAATCTTCATCTTCAGAGCTCACTGCATCATCAAGGTTACTATCCTTTTGCAGGTTCTTGATCATCTTTTCAAAGACTAGCTTCCTAGCTGAGCTCACTCTGATCACATCATCTAATTCCTTGCAAGCTTCCTTTAGTTCATTGATCATTTCATCCTTAGAGGAGGTCTTGTCAGCAGGAGCAGATGTTAAAACAATGTATGGGACATGTTTTCCTGAAAAGAGCTTAAAGTGGAGGGTCAAGGCAGACTCCCTTTTGCACATAACATCATTTCCACTTAGGATTCCAGGGTGCTGATTTAGGATAATTCCACAAAGGAGGGAAGGAAAAGAAATTGGCATCTTAATGACACAAGTTCCTGCATGTTTGATGGCATGATCAAAGATATAAGTCCCATAATCAAAGAGTTTTTAGTTTCCAATAGCATAAATGAACTTTCCTAAACCAATGGAGATGGTTGAAGTGTGATTAGTGGGAACCCAATTTGTAGCTCCAATCCTATGTAAAATTGCATATTTCACACTCAGTTTGCTGACACGATGTTTGTTTTTCATTGGCCGCTCACTTACTTGATTGGCAGTAATGGCTCTACACACTTGATTGTCTATAACTTCCAGCTCACAACATACATCTTCAGACCTATCTAGAAATTTGTTTATAATGGTAGGAGAAAATTCAACACACTTTCCTCTAACAAAAACCTTTCTATATTCCTTACTCTTATGGTCAGCATAGTCAACAAGAATATTAACAATAAACTCTTTAACAAGAGTTTCATAGCAATTTACAAACCTGGTAGCTGTTTTCATCAGTCCAACATAGGAGACCAGCTCCATGATTTCCTTACATTCCAAGGCACCAACTCATAGTTCTCTCTCCAGGGAAATCCTTATTTGATACACATACTTCCACTTTTCAGCATTCCCAACAGAGTGAAAGGAGATGTTGTCAAGTGGGGCATCAGGAAGCCTAACATACAATTTCTTATTTGCAGACTTTTTGATAGGAGAGATGTCCTGGACATCTTTCTCGATATCATACTCAGAGTCAGTCTCTTCAACTAGAACAACTTTCTTCTTACTCTTGGACCTTTTTACAGCATCCTCATCATCATCAATATAAGTAACAGGTCTAGCATTTCTCTTGCTAGAAGGAGGGACCACTTTACTTCCTGCTTTTGGGGGTCCATACATGGTTTTCTTCTTGATAGTCTTGGTAGGGGGTGTGATGCTTGCATCTTTCACTATCCTAGACTTTAGTCTTCTAGCAATACCAGGTACAACATTTGTGATGAGCTTCTTGTCAGAGAGCTCTTCAACATTGACAACATCCATAACATTGTGACATTCTCCATCCTTGGAGGCAACATCATTTTCTTCAACATTTTCCTCAACATCTTGATCAACATTTTCTTCTTCCATATATTTTAGGGAAGAGGTAACAAGCTTCTCAAGTTTTCTATCAGTAGCATCATTCTTAGATGATTCAGCAGCATCATTTTTGGATGATTTAGCAGCATCATTCTTAGGATTACTTCCTTTCTCATCCGAAGGGGGTATGCGAGCAAGGGGAGTAGAAATCCCAGGCTCAACAAATCCTTCATTTAAAACTCTGTCCACAAGTCTTCTGATGCTTCTATCAACATTGATAATTTATTTTTCAGTTCTATTGTCAGTAGCAGAAGAGGAGTTACCTTTATCATCTTTAGATTTCTTAGCTGGTGATGATCTAGGTTTCTTGACCTTTTTATCAAGCGGAGGGATCGTTGATAGAGTAACATCTAGTACTCTTTCAAGAGAAAGATTTTCATTTGCAGATTTTGAGGAAGATGATGTGTGACGTTGAGACATGTTTGAAATTTTTTTGGCAAGGAGATGAGGAATGACAAGGGTTCTTCTTCTGTTGAGGAGAATGAAGAATTTGTGAAAGTAGAGAGGAGAGATGTAGTAGCGTGTGGGAAACAATTTTAGGCAGTCTTGTAATGATTGTTTTCTAAAATTTATTTATTGGAAACACAAACAATATAATGTCACTTTAATGATATTCCCACACACTTTTAATTGCAACAAGCCCTCATATAAGCATATCCTTAATTTTATTCTTAAATTCTCAAATTGATTAGCATCCAAAGCCTTAGTGAAGATGTCATCCAGTTGAAATTCAGTGGCTACATGTTCTAAGGCCACAATCTTTTCTTCAACAAGCTCTCTTATGAAGTGATGACGGATGTTAATATGCTTGGTCCTGCTATGTTGAATAGGATTCTTTGAAATGTTTATGGTGCTTAAATTGTCACGGAATAATGTCATGACATCTTGTTTGACATTGTATTCTATTAACATTTGTTTCATCTAAACCAATTGAGAACAACTGCTTCCTGCAACAATGTACTCATCCTCAACAGTGGATAGAGACACACAATTTTGCTTGTTGCTGAACCAAGATATGAGGTTACTTCCCAGAAAGAAGCATCCTCCTGATGTACTCTTTCCATCATCAACACTCCCTGCCCAATCAACATCACAAAATCCAGTTAAGGCAGAATTTGATCCATGAGAGTACATCATACCATAGTCACTTGTCCCATTCACATATTTGAGAATTCTCTTTACATGGTTGGCATGGCTAACTTTGGGATCAGCCAGATATCTTGAACACACTCCTACAGGAAAGACAATGTATGGTCTGCTAGCTGTGAGATATAGAAGACTGCCTATCATGCTTCTGTAGAGACTTTGATCTACACCTACTCCTTTTTCATCTTTAGTTAACTTCAGATGTGTAGGAGCAGGGGTTCCTTTGTGACTTGCATTCTCCATCCCAAACTTATATACTATATTCTTGGCATACTTGCTCTGAGATAAAAATATGGAGTCTTCCATTTGTTTAACTTGCAGACCAAGAAAATAGGTTAATTCACCAACAAGACTCATCTCAAATTCAGACTGCATCTGCTTGACAAAATGTTGAACCATCTCATTTGACATCCCACCAAATACAATATCATCAACATAGATTTGAGAAATCATAATCTTCCCTTATTCTTATTTGAAAAAGAGAGTCTTGTCTATGCCACCTTTCCTATATCCATTTTCCCCAAGGAATATTGTCAGTCTCTTATACCAAGCTCTTGGAGCTTGCTTCAATCCATACAGAGCTTTATTAAGTTTATAGACATGTTTAGGACAACTTGGATCGACAAATCCTTTTGGTTGTTCAACAAAAACTTCTTCATTCAGGTATCCATTCAAGAAGGCACTTTTTACATCCATTTGAAACAATTTAAATTTCAAAATGCATGCAACTCCTAACAGAAGCCTGATTGATTCAAGTTTAGCCACATGAGCAAAGGTTTCATCAAAGTCCACTCCTTTAATTTGAGTGTATCCTTGAGCAACTAACCTTTCCTTATTTCTAGTGACCACCCCTTTTTCATCAGATTTATTCTTGTTTAGCCATTTAGTGCCAATCACATTTGTCCCTTCAGGTCTTGGGACCAGATCCCAAACTTCATTCCTACTGAATTGTTCCAGCTCCTCTTGCATAACATTAATCCATAACTCATCAGTTAGGGCCTCTTTGACATTCTTAGGCTCAATTTTGATACAAAGCAAGAGTTAGAAATCCCTTCTCTTGATCTGGTAGTAACTCCCTTGTTTGGATCTCCAATGATGAGCTCCTTAGGACGATCTTTCTGAGTTCTAATTGAAGATCCTTTATTGAGCTGACTAGGGTTGGGATCTTCTTGAGGAGGATTAGAATCAATACTTGTGTTATTTGATTCAGTTGGACTATCAGGCAAAGATGTTCCAACATCTTCTGAGACATCTTCTTCAATATTCCATCCTCTATCATCAATAGTAACATTTATTGACTCCATCATTACTTTGGTTCTGGAGTTAAACACTTTGTAAGCTCTGCTGTTTGCAGAGTATCTCAGGAATATTCCTTCATCACTCTTGGGATCCATCTTCTTTCTTTGTTCGCGATCATCTAAGATGTAACATTTACTTCTAAAAACATGAAAGTATTTTACAATTGGTTTTCTTCCCCTCCATATTTCATACAAAGTAGCTGAAGTGCCTTTCTTTAGAGTGACTTTGTTATGAATATAGCATGCAGTATTCATAGCTTCAGCCCAGAAATGGTAGGGTAGCTTCTTAGCATGAATCATGGATCTGGAAGATTCTTGGAGAGTCCTATTCTTGCTTTCTACAATCCCATTCTGTTGAGGAGTAATTGGAGAAGAGAATTCATGGTTGATTCCTTCATAGGAGCAAAACTTAGCAAATTTGTTGTTCTCAAATTCTTTTCCATGATCACTCCTGATTCTTATGACATGACTTTCCTTTTCCCTTTGAAGTCTTTGACAAAGATTTTTGAACACTTCAAAAGTTTCTGATTTTTCTCTAATAAAGCTTATCCATGTGTATCTAGAAAAGTCATCTACAACAACATAAGCATACTTCTTACCACCAAGACTTTCAACTTGCATAGGTCCCATCAAGTCCATGTGAAGAATTTCCAATACTTTTGATGTGGTAAGATGTTGAATCTTCTGATGTGACATCTTAGTCTGCTTTCCAATTTGACAGTTACCATATACCATTCCTTATTCTATCTTGAGCTTAGGAATCCCTCTCACTGCTTCTTCAGATATAATTCTCTTCATACCTTTCAGATGCAAGTGCCCTAATTTTTGATGCCATAGTTTAACCTCATTCTCTTTGGCTGAAACACATGTTGAGGAGAGGTTTAACTCTTGAAGGACCCATAGATAACAATTGTCTTTAGATCTGATTCCTTTCATGACAACTTCATTATTTTCGTTGCACACAAGACATTTTGCTTTGGAGAATTTAACTTTGAATCCTTGATCACATAGTTGGCTTATAATTATCAGGTAAGTTGTTAAACCTTTTACAAGTAACACATTATCAAGTTTAGGAACTCCTGAACAGTCAAGCTTGCCAACACCTTTGATTTATCCTTTTGCTCCATCACCAAAAGTCACAAAACTGGTGGAATGAGATTTGACATCCACCAACAGATTCTTGACACCTGTCACATGTCTAGAACAACCACTGTCAAAGTACCTGTCATCTTTGGTTGATACTCTGAGAGAGGTGTGGGCAATGAGACTTCTAACATTGGACTTGGGAACCCATTATTTATTCTTTTTGCTTTTTTGGGGAATCTTATCATTTTTGGGAGGAGGAGAATTTTTAGGATACCCATACAGCTTGAAACAGAAGGGCCTTATATGTCCAAGCCTTCCACAGTGATAACATTTCCAGGGCTGGGGATTCTCTCTGGTGTGATTAATATTTTTCTTCCCATGATATCCTTTCTTCACATGAGGTTTCCCAAGATGTCCTTTCTTATCATGATGCTTGCCCACATGTTGAGACATCTGATTCAACATCTTTGGTTTAGCCTTGGCATGTGTGGTAACAGATGCAGGCTGTTTGCCATGATGTTCATTCTTTATATGATGTCTGCCAGGATGTCCTTTCTTACCATGATGTTGAGACATTTGATTCGACATATTTGGTCTAGGCTTGGCATGAGTGGAAACAGATGAAGGCTCTTCTGAGTTAGGTTCCTTTTTCTCATTGAAACATATACCACTCTTATCTCTAGTCACTCTTCCTGCATGGAGAATTTCATCTAATGTGTCAGACCCATTACTCAGCATCTTGAGAGATTTGACCATTCTATCAAGATTTGAATTTAGAGAGGACACTTCACTTTCCAGATCAGAAATAGTTTTAAGATGCTCTTCTCTTTCCTCCTTTAGCTGAGTTATAAGGGCTTTCTATTTCTCCCCTTCAAGACAAACTTCTGCACTTCTGAGACATAATTCTTTGTATGAAGCAGCTAACTCATCAAAGGTTAGTTCCCCATCACTAGACTCTTCATCAAATACATATTTTCCTGTCAATGCTTTCACATATTTGGCAGATTCTTCAAGATCACTCTCTGAGTCCTCTTCAGACCAAGTAACAGATAGATTCTTCTTCTATTTCTTTAGATATGTAGGACATTCAGCTCTAATGTGACCAAAGCCTTCACATTCATGACATTGTATTTCCTTCCCTTGAGAAGTTTTTTCTTCATCCCTTTTTCTTCCTATGTCAGATGAGATGTTCTTGACATTTGACCTTTGGTTCCTGTCCATTCTTTTTATCACTTTATTAAATTGTCTTCCAAGCATATCTAGGGCATTTGATATTCCACCATCTGAATCCAGATCACAATCCTCTTCTTCATCTTCAGTATTGGATACAAAGGCTATGCTTTTGTTTTTCTTTTCATATCTTTCATTTATGCTCAATTCAAATGTTAGAAGGGATCCAACAAGTTCATCCACTTTTATTTTGTCAATGTCTTGAGCTTCTTCTATAGCAGTTACCTTCATATCAAATATCTTGGGAAGAGACATGGGCATCTTTCTCACCAATTTTTCTTAAGGTATTTTCTCTCCTAAAGCATTGGAGGCATTAGCAATTTCAAGGATGTTCATATGGAAGTCATTTATACTTTCATCATCTTTCATCCTTAAGTTCTCAAATTTCGTGGTGAGCAGTTGTAGTCTTGACATCTTAACTTTGGATGTGCCTTCATGAGTAGATTGAAGAATTCCCCACGCATCCTTAGAAAATTCACAAGTATTCACCAATCTGAAAATATTCTTGTCAATTCCATTGAATATAGCATTCAAGGCTTTAGAATTTCCAAGATCAATTTCATCTTCTTCCTTAGACCAATCTTCTTCAGGTTTTAGTCCAGCAGTAGGTTCTCCATTCTCTCCCAATTTGACAGGGTGTTTCCATCCTCTTAAAACAGCTTTCCAGGCCTTTCTGTCTAAGGACTTTAAAAAGGCAACCATATGTGGTTTCTAGTAGTCATAATTGCTTCCATCCAGAATGGGTGGTCTGTTTACAAATCCTCCTTCCTTGTCCATAGTACCAAAAAGTATCTTCCCTAGATCTCACCCAGATAAAGAGCAGGATGCCTGCTCTGATACCAATTGAAATTCTGGTATCAGATATGTGATGTCGAAGGAGATGTCACGACACAAATATCTGTTTGCAAGTAAGGTGCAGTAAAATCAAAAGAAGTAAAAACACAATAGATTGTTCACCCAGTTCAGTGTACAACAACACCTACTCTGGGGACTACCAAGCCAGGGACAAGTTCACTAAATAGTATCAATTCATAGACCCTCAGTAAACAACCAGTTTACGATCTAATCACTTAATTACTACCCAAGCTAAACTTCTACCAAAGACTCACCTAGGTATGAGGCCATCCTCAAATCCCTTCAATCACTTACAGAATTAATAAGTTTAAAACAGTTAAGTCATTCAATGCTTAAAATCTTATGAATGATACACAATTAAAAATCCAAATAACAACTCAAGTACTTAAACTAATACTTAGAGTGTATTACAATAAAAAGCCTAAAATTCTAATCAGAAAGAAAGTATTCTTCTTAAAAATTGCTTGTCTTTGAATAAGGAAGCGAGTCCTTATATATGCGCAGCTTTAGGCTTGGGCTTGAAAACAAATATTCAAATCTTTTAAATATTTCCATAAAAACAGGCTAATATATAATTATTCAATTTGAAAAATATTCCTCCATATTTTTCGCAACCTGTAGTTCACAAATCCTGAGTTAGAGAGTGCTGGAAATCAGGAAACAAAAGACTTAACTGATTTTAGGCTGAGATCAGTTCAGTAGGAAGATGTCAAGACATCTGCTTTGACATCATTCAAAACAGTTTTGCTCCAAATGTTACGACATTTATCAAAACATTAACAAGTCATTGTTTTACCAAAATATCTGCCAATAAACACTTACAACTTTGACTTGTGATTTATTTTTACATTGGTGCTTTGAGGCATATTTCGCGCACCAGATTTTTGATTATTTTTTTATTGCTGCCAACTGCTCGTGAAGTATTCCCGGTTTCTTTTTCTACTGCTTAGTAGGGGTGTTCAAAACCAAACCGGCCCAATAGAAAACTGCAAAACCAAACCGAACCAAACCGAAACCGCAAAAAACCGCATTTGGTTCGGATGTGTTTGGGTCATTTTCTCGTGGAACCGCACGGTTCGGTTCGGTTTGCGGTTTGTATTTTACAAACCTAACCAAACCAAACAAAACCGCATTATGTTATAAAATCTTACTAACCAATATATATTTCTTTAATTCTTTAGAGAAATCAACATGTATTATGTGTATATTTTATCATACTTTGTATTATATTCATTTTAATTTACAAATCATAAAAAATAAAATATTATTCATTTATAAGTACTATTTTCACAAAATATATTTTATCATATTCTTTGTATAATATTTATTTAAGAATGCAATCTTGTTGATATCATTATTTAGATTTAGATAAAATTATAATACGCAATTTTATGTATCAAATTATAAATTTATTTTGACAATTATAAATTTTTTATGGTAATGTATGAACAATTAAATATAAAATTATATTTTCCTATATATTTGTATGTATGACATAATAATTTTTTTTTGTAAAAAACTGAAACAACCGAACCAATCCAAACCGCATTAATTTGGTTTGGTTTGGTTCGGATTTATTTTTAAAAGCCAACCGAACCAAACCGAACCGCATATTTTTTTCTCTTGCGGTTCAGATGATTTTTTGCTTCAAAACCGCCCAAACCGCACCACGAACACCCATACTGCTTAGCATATACAGATTAATATCTGTTTGGTATTTTCTCGTTCCCTTCTATATTAAACTCTTTACCACATTTTAGATATCATGAGAAGTAGGATAATAAAGAGTGTGCACTCGAAGTCGCTGTTTAAAGTCCTTTAGAAGGCATTCTACACTTGTTTGAAACTTGTGTTTGTTCTGTGTGTTTACAGTTGTGCCAAAGACGTCAAAAGAGGCGTCCCATTAACATTCCCCATTATTAAGTCCTCGATAAGGCAAGGCGAGCATAGGGCCGCAATTGACCCTTCCAATTTCGATCATATGTTATCCTTAGCTCGCATAGTACATTGACTCTTTGGAGTGTGCTTACTCTTGTATTGATTCGGTCAAGTGGAAAATGGTTTCATAACCAAAACCCCACACTTTGTCTTGAGCTCACGTTGGTCAACACTGATGCTCCGTGTTTGTTCATATTATCTTCTATCTCCTACCTCGATTCTTGATATCTTGGTTAGATGCTTAGTCACTTTAGAAATCACTTTTCCCCCTTTCACCTTCTTGCCTTGGTGACATTATACCTTGGTTAAGAGTAGCTTTCATGACCCCTTCTTGCCTATGTGACACAATATCTATGGTCAGAAATATCCCATATCCTACCTTGATGACATGATATCATGGTTAGGTGTCCCACTTCCTTTATCCCGCCTTGGTGACTTGATACCATGGCTAGGGCTTATTACCTCTCCCTTTCTACCTTGGTGACATGATACCTCAGTTAGATGCGTTCTACTTGAGTGAGTGGATACTCCTTAAGCTTTGTGTGTTTGCTTTCATGCCTTGTTTAAGTGTTTGACTTCTAACGTGTTATTTCTTGTGTGTGTTCACATGCTCCCCATAGGATTCTTAGTTATTTCTTGGCTAAGATCGAACTAAGTAGACCTTATGATGTTTATCCATGTATGCCAACATTAGGTAGAGTTCAGTTGATCCCAACTTTAGGTCCACAAGCATGACAACTAGTAGGATTGAGATTCCCCTTTTGTTTAGATTTTTCTTTTAGCATTCCTTTAAAACCAAAACTCCTTTTCTTGGAAAATTCATAAAATACCTTAACAAAACTTAAATCCTTTTTCAAGGTAAAAACAACCAACCAATACAAATCGCTTTTGTCTTTGGACCTTTTTCTTTTGAAAACCTTTTCGATAAGGGTATGTCTTTTCCAATTTTAGTGAGTTACTAAGTGTGCGAGTGGCCGAGCATGAGTCTTTGATAAGATGCAATGCCAAGCATGAATTGCAATCCTAATTGCAAGGACGCGAAATGGTATTACTCATAAAAAACATGCAACCAACCAGAACTTTTAAGGGGAACTACGTGTGCCTTAATGCCCATTGCAGGGTCGGTGGTACATAGGCACAAAGGTTCACAACCGCAACAGGCATGACTAATAAAACCTTTTTTTGTAAATAATCATCTGCATTCATGCATTCCCTATACATCTTAGCTTTAGATTTTTGACACACCCTTTAGATTAGACAACAAGAACGGATCTCGTGGAGTACCTCGGACGTGAGGGGTGCTAATACCTTCCCCTTGCGTAATCGAATCCCTTACCCGATCTTTTAGTTGCAAGACCGTGATTTCACCCTTCAGTTTTACTCGATGTTTACCTTTCCATTCGGCGGGATAAAACCTGTTCAATGGCGACTTCATTGTTTATTCGATGACCTGTCCCGTTGCTTCAACTGGCGACTCCACTGGGGAAGATTTCAGTGAATCAGTCCTAGCTCCTGTTTTCTTTTTCTCTTGGGTGTTTATTTATTAAGCTTTTTAGCTTGTTCATATGCATGTATGTTATCTGTTTATGTGTGTATATGTTTACGTTCATCTTCATTTGGATTATTGTTTCCATTATTCTATGTTGATGTTGTGATGTGATGTTACTTGGGTGGGATGTTACTTTGAGGTAAAAAGCCCATTACCCAGGCCAATGACACATATGCTAGATGAATACTTATGTCGAATCCCGTGTTCCGTTGACACGTGTGAGGAGGCATGAGATATCACACTCAGACGAGGTCCTCTTGACGATGTCTTTTGTCTTGCACCGTTTGTGCATAAGCTATGTGTTCCGATAGAGGGCTCCCAACACCGATTATCATTAAAAACCATGTTCTAATTAGAATTTACCCGCGAGGTGGGGTGGGTAATCATTCTTACAGGTATATATGCTGACTTTTGATGCTTAGTTCTATGGTATTCTGAAATGGTCCAAACCTTTGATCATGTGACAACCAGTTATTCAAAAGTAGTTTAACATTTATCTTTTGTGATGGGGAGATTTTTTATCCCATATTGTTGTTGATCTTCATGGAACTTGGTTCTTATGTTACGAGATGGTGCTGAACTTTTGATCCTATGATTTTTAGACTTGGTTCCTTAAGTTCTCATATTGGTTCTTGTTGTACCCTAATTTTCCCCCCTAATATATCTCATAATCTCATATTATAAATACATCAAGATCACACATTAGGGTTGGTTCTCCCTTCTACTTCATCCTATCTTTAAGTTTTCTCTTGAGGGATCACCAAGCACCTTGAATTATATATCTTATACATGTGTTTTTTTTTGTTGGATTAACTTTTAATTAACATCAAAATATGTATATATATGTTTCTTTAAATGTTCATATTGTAGGTGATGACACAACTGCATCCATCTCGCCATCTAACCTAGGGTATTGAGGGATGATCCTTAGTAAAATGGTTCTTCAATGGATTTCAAGAGCTTAAGCTTCAAGGCTATGTCTATGATATCAAAAAAATTTGGTTCAAAAAGCTCTCTCACTTTATCTAGGTAAAATTTTCCTCAAGGTTGGTGGTGGTATTCATCAAGAAGATTCATAGGTTCATGTGTTTATTTCCATGCCTTATTCAACAAGTTTCATTGAAACTTAAGCTCCACCATTGAGTGTTCTTAAAGATAACATCATTTCAATGCCTAATGTGATACATCATGTTTTATTTTTCCAAGAAAGTTCAAAAGATTCAAGGTTGATTCAACAAGTTTGACCTAATTGAGCAAGTGCTTGATTCAGTGATCACATATGCATAACTCTCTCAATTTTTAACATTTTGAGTTGGTTATTTTTTCTATGGACTCTTGTCATCATCTAAAACAACTTCTCTCCACATGAAAAGATCCAATTGTGCAAGGAAAATCATCAAAAGTTGAAAGGGGTTCCAAGTCATTTTGTCACTCTCTGAGCTATAGTTTGTTGACTTCGAAGGACCATATCTTTCTCATTTGTTGACATTTTTATTGATTCTAAAACCATGATTCTGTTTAAAGGGTCCTTAACAAGTTATCTTCAAGGGTTTAAGGATAATTTTTAATGGAAGATCACTAATGGTTGAAGAAGATTACAAGTCCTTTGAAAAGGCTATCAAATTCTCTTGTGTGACTTCAAAGGATCATAACTTGGTCATTTTTTGTCTCCTTGATCTCATTATTTTTCTATAATAGTCTTTGGGATGTCTACTATAACTTTGTTTCAAGGTGCTAGACTTGAAAATGCCTGAAAAGTTGTTAAAAAATTGAAAAGATTATAGGTCTTTTGTGAATTTCCCCAAATTTGTTCATTATCTTCCAAAGACTATAACTGTTTCATTTTTTATGATTTTTGAATTATCTCAATTACATAACTTAATTCAAAGGGTCTACTTCATTTCATCTTCAAGTATTAAGATTAAATTTTGAGAGGAAGGGCATGTAACTTTGAAGAACATTATAGGTCATTTTGAGGTTCCATACTTAGAATTCTTCTAAGTGTCAAATATCTGTGTGTTTTTCCTGATTTCAAATTTGAATAAATTTTTTCTCAAGCGTCCAAATGCTACCTTTCTTGTCACATTGTGAAGTTTTTTGTGAGATATTTCCATTGCAAAAAAAATGAGATCATAAAGGCTTCTACATTGTATGCCCCATTCTCTTGAAGTTACTTCCATGAAACTGAGGTTTTGCTTGAAGTCAGAATTTAATTTTCATAATGTGCATTCTAATCACCAATTTAGTGAGCATTTTTCACTTAAACATGTTTAACAAACTTGCTAAACACGATTAGAGCCTTGAAATGCAAGATTTGAGTGAGTTTTGACAACTTGTAAGTCACACTTTTCTCATTTTCGGGCTTCACTCAATTTCCCTCCAAATCTCACTATTTCTTCCATTTCTTTTCATCTTCATTTTCCTATAAATAGAGGATCATTCCTCACGCTGTTCCTAAAGCCTGGATAGTCAAAAAAGCCATGCCAAACTCTCTTCATAACTCACATTTCTGAGTTTTCGATTTCTCATTTCCTTCACTTCCAGCTCTTATTTCTTGATTGATTATTCATCCTTAAAGTTCACTAAAGCTAACAGAAGAAGAACCAAGCCTTAAAGTGCTCTAAATTGTGCTAGCCGAGTCAAGTTTCAGAATAAAATTCTTAGACTTTATTCAGGTAGAATTCTTCACCATTTCACTTCAAATAAATTGCTAAGATGTAGTCTCTTCTTCTCTAAAGCTCATGCTTCTTCTGGATTCCATTTTCATGACCAAATGATCATTTAATTTCAAAACTCATTTTCACTTTTTCTTCTGGTTCTTAAAAATCGAGTGAGCTATGGTTAATATAAATTTTTCGCGAGGGTACCATTGGAACCGTCATAATAAGACGAAGCGAATGATACCGATCTCAGCTTCTAATTTTACCATTTGTGGAACCTACAACTCACATGTTGTTAGAGGTTGAAGATGATGACATGTCATCTCTCAACCAATGACATGATGCCACGCTTTTCTTTCAAAATCTATATTAAATAAATGATTCAATGTGTTATTCACTAATGACCATAACATGCACAACATGTCAGATATCTTGGATTTGATTACTAACGTGTTTTGACAATGATCAAATATTCCACATTTTTTTGGTTTATTATTTTATTTTCTTATTTTTATTTTAAACTTTAAAAATTCATAAAAAAATCATTTTAACTTCTAAAATTGTGAAAAAACTATCAAAAATACTTTTGATTTTTCTCTTTCTGATTTTTATTTTTTCACAATTTTATTTTGTGATTTTTTATTTTTTTTAATGATTTTTCACTTTATTTTATTTTTTTTAATTGTTTAAAAATACTTTTTGGTCATTTTAAATTCTGAAAAAATTATGGAAGGATCCAATGACCTCTTGATAAATTTTGGTGACTTCATTTTTTGTTTTTGATTTTACTATATTTCAAAAAAATTGGCTTATTTTTCTTATTTCTTTAAATTATAAAAAATAGTTTTTGACTTTAAAAATTCTAAAATTTTTTTGTCAATACTTGTTGACTCATGTTTGACCTCTGATATTTTTTTTTTAGGATTTTTATTTGGTGTTTTAATACATATTGTATATTTTACCGATTATTTCCTTTTTTTAATCATTTAAATTTAGTTTTATATTAAATATATTATATTATTATTATTTGATTGGTCCTGATTTGGAGGTACTTGAGTGTTATTTTGGGACAAGTTCCTCAACCTCATTGGATCTTGGGTGTTGATAAATTGAAAAACCAAATCCACCAAAATGGATGAATGATGTTGTTGATATTTTAAACCCTAATCTCATCTTATACATTGGTTACACTATCATTCCCCTCCCTCTTTATCTTATCCTTTTACTGTTTTTACTTGTGCTACATGTTTTTGGAGAATGATCTACATATCATTTCTCTAACGTGTTTAGTACACATATTGTTATTGACCGACCTCAAAATAGGTGTGACTTCTGCATAAGTCTACTTACGATTATTTAACATAGCATTAAATTTTCCTGATTCGAAAAATGACCATTCGTGACCCAAAGCTATGTTTGCAAGCCCAAGTATGTTTAATTTGAAACCTTGGATCCAATAACTTTGAAGTTCATTGTTAGGAGGCTTTGATTCTATCAATCCTCTAATTAACTTCATAAATTTTGGTCTAAGTGAATCATGTGAACATCATTGATCATATGTGGTTGCCTTGAGGTACTTGAAATGAATGATATACTTGACAAAAAGTAAATGAAACTTGTTATTGAGAGGCTTGGATTTTATCAATCTTCTAATGAGTTTTCAAAAGCAAGCTTCAAGATGGTCATTCAACTAACCTTTTGCTATATTTGGCCTCTAACTTTTAATTCACTAAAAATTAACTTTACTTTATGCCTTTACTCTTATGTATCGTTTATTTTTTAGCATTTACATTTCATGTCATTTTTTCTTTTGCTCACTTGAGCATTTATTTTTCTTGTCATTTTTTCTTTGCTCACTTGAGCTTTCTTTTCTATTAAAGACAATTAATAATCAACTTGAACCTTGAAAGACTAGTTTCTTTGTGAACTACTTGGTTACTATCCTTAGCATTGTGGAGTTGTGGATCTCTCGGACTTAGGATTAGAATATTTGATACTTGGGGACCTTGTTGCTCTATTGTTATTCTGTCTGAAGTTCATGGGGTTTACTCCAAGGCATTGGATTGATTTTTCTATGTGCAGGTTATTTTGATTTTATGTTTTGTCTATGATTGATAGTTCCTTTGTGTGTAACCGTTACTCTGCCCAATTTTTATCAACACTTAATTCATCTGAAGCTTGGTGTTCCTCAAAGATTTAGTATTTTTGCTTGCTTGGTTTTAATCCTATTTCAAGTGTTGGTTTCTTGTTGATTAGACCATTCTTTTCCTTATCTTTTACTTTGTGTACATAGGATACTCCCTTCATCTCCTCCTATCTTCTTTAATTTCAAAAATCTTCTCCCTCTTATTAAAAACTCTTCCTGTTTTCTAACTTGAACCGTTTTCATAATAAACTTGGACTTAGGTTCATGTATTTTCAAAAAAAAATTCTTATCAAACTTTAATCAATTTAATCATACTCTGACATCTTTCTCAAGACTAAAAGTCATTAACCTCATTAAAACCATTTTTCCACTCTGGCTTTTTACTTTAAAAATTTTCTCAAAATATTAGACTCTTGTCAATTCTTGTAGTGACGCAAGCTACTACTTCTATGATATGTAGTGAAGAGAGCTATTTTCCACTTGGGTGTCAAATGCTTCTTTCTCATATTTTATGGATAGTAAGTATGTTTTCCACTCGGATATGACAATGATGTCTCTTCTCTTAAAATTAATCAACACACATGTGTTTTAAATTTTTTAAGGTGAACTACGAGTACCCTGATCCCCTATTGCATGGAAGGTGGTACATAGGCACTAAAGGTTCGCAACTGCGGCATGTGCAAAAATTGTAAAAACACCTTCTTTTCTCATCTCCACCATCTATTTTTTGTATGCACATTTTATAGCCAAAATACACAGATTTTCAAAGAGGTTCCTACGGAGTACCGTAGATGTTCAGGGTGCAAATACCTTCCCTTTGCATAACCAACTCCCGTACCTAGATGCTCCCCCTCTTTTTGGGTTTATTTGCTCTTTTCCTATTTCCTTTGGAAACAATAAAGCGCGATGGCGATTTTTATTTGATCTGTATAAGTTAAGTCAATCCAATGGCTTAGTCTAAACATTTCTACCGCTACAGAAAACTGGAAACTTCACTGGGGATAGAAACATCTCTAAAGTAGGTTGAGCCTATGTTTGTTTATCTGCATATGTGCTATTATTTGTTGTATATATGTATGTCTGGATTTTTTTGGTTTTCAGGGTGCTTGGTGATCTCTTATAAGTCCTATACCCGTAATTGGGAAAACTTAAGATACGATGGACGGTATAGTCATGTTAACTTTAAGGGAGTAATTCCAAAAAAAGGAGACATGAGATCCCTCACTCAGCGGAGGCCCTTTTGACTGTAGTATTTGTTTACCGATCAATCGAGAAGACATTGCTGCTTTCGACCTAGGAGCCCGAGAAGTTGAGAATCCGTAGAACCCTTAACCCATCCCAGCCTTTTAGGTGTAGTGCGAAGACTATAACAGAGCGATTCATAAGTAGTTGTTACGCGATGCTGCACTCAAACGAGTCTTTCCTAAGAAATTTCTATTTACCGAGCTAATTGGGAAGTTGGTAATATCCAAAGGAATAATGTAGACTCTGGGATTTCCTTAGAACCTTGTTCAGAAGGTGATAAAGAATTAGTCTTTACCTTATAGGTAGTACCTCTGACTTCATGCTCATGACGTCGAACCTATGAACCCCCCTATTTGTGATCTTGTGTGTGATTATTGCATCATCATGCATTTATGCACCTATGAGCATTCTTTAAATAGTTTTTCAAGGAACTTAAGGTTGACTTTTGCTGGTATCTCAGGTACTTTTTGACCATAGATTTTGGAAGGAGAAAGACTCAAAAGTACAGTTTTAAGGATCCTAAGATAGAGGAACTGGGAGTTTAATTCCTGAGATTGAGAGTCCCACAGATTTCCGGAAGAAGTGTGGAGCCATTGTGCCTCTTATGAAGCTCAAGATGAAGGAGGGTATTCTTTCAACATTGGTCCAGTTCTATGATACCTTATACCGATATTTTACTTTTCCTGATTATCAGTTGATGCCCATATTGGAGGAGTCTTCTTACTTACTTGGTTTGCCTATTACTAATTGTGTTCCTTTCACCGACTTAGAAGAAGAGCCTAAGTATCATGAAATTTCCACCATAACTCACTTGATGAAGTCTGAGATTGAGGCTAACATGACTACCAAAGGAGGACATAGAGGTTTATCTGCTCAATTTTTATTGGAGAAAGGTCGTTAATTCATCAAGATGAAGACTACAACTGCTTTTTAGGCTATCTTTTCTTTTCTTGCCTATGGGTTGTTCTTATTTCCTAATGTCGACAAATTTATCGATGTTAAGCCATTAGGATTTTTTTGATTGGGCACCCAGTTCCTACACTGCTAGAAAATGTTTATTGTTCCATCCATGTTCGCAATTTCTATCAGGAAGGGATAATCATTTGTTGCACACCGTTGTTACATCAGTGGTTTATTTCTCACTTACCTCGGTCTGTTCCTTTTTGGGATATCAAGAAGGAACCGCGTTGGGCCCCAAAGATTATGGCTCTCACTCATTTTGAAATTGATTAGTATCATCAAGCTTATTATGATGTCAATATTATTGATAGTTGTGGTGTTTTTCCTAATGCACCTTTTCTTGGTACAAAGGGAGGTATTAATTACAACCCTGTACTTTCACGTCACTAACTTGGGTATCTAATGAGAGACAAGACAAGCAACATTCATTTGAGTGGTTTCTTTCTCAAAGAAGGAGAAGATCATAAGGCAACTAAGGAAGAGATTGAAAATGCTTGGCGCCATATTCATAGGAAGGGTAGAAAGGATTTGGGACCAAGATGAGTTGTTTCCTTAGAGCCCCATCTCCGTTGAGTACAAGCAAGGGCAATTCAGTTGAAGATGCCCTATTCTTGTGAGGAACCTATATCTGATATGTTTATAAGGACTCCTCATCCTCTCTTAGATGATGTGGAATAACTTTATCTTGCCTTAGTTAGGATGCATCAAGAGAAGGAAGCATGGAAGAACAAGTGCAAGACTTTGGAGGTGTCCTACTCAACAAAATTGAAAGAGAAATACGACTTGATTGAGATTCTTGAGAGTCATTCTATAGAGATGATGGAGAAGTAAGAGGATTTATTTTCCTCTAGAACTCAGCCAGGTCCCGATCACCCATTTTCTGATTCTATTGGATGGAAAGAAGTTGCCAGTAAGTATGCAGAAGAGAACAAGCAGTTGAAGGCTCAGATTGCAAGACTCAAAGGAAAGCGTCAGTGTGTGGAGAGATCTTCATCAGCTTTGACTCCTTAGGAATTTTAAATTCTATCTTTATTCTCTTATACTTAGGATTATTGAAACTTGTACTAAAAATTGTAATCCATTCCAAAGTTATTACTAAAATGAGATTTTTTCGGTATTTCCAAATGTGTTAGTACTTCAATATTTGCAATTGTTTATGGTTCTTTGAGTTCCTTGATTAAACAGAATAAATCATACACATTGCATATCATGCATCATTTCACACAAGTTTTTTCATTCCTATCTTTCACAAGTGTCTTACTTGTTTCTCTGCTGCATTTAGTCGACAAGTTGTCTCATCGCTACAATACCCGGGCTAATTCTAGAAAGAAGATGGAAAACCTTGAACAAGAGAATCGTGAGCTGCACGAAGAAGTGACTGCTTTGAGGGCTGGTATGGACAACCTTACTACTTTGGTAGAGTCGTTGGTGGCTGCTCAGAATTAGCCACCACCTCTTCCTCCTTTGTCTCCTTATGCTACTCAACCACATCAGATAAGCGTTATTTCAGAGGTTCTGTCAGTTCCTATCTCTGTTACTCCAGTTACTGCTACTCAATACCACATGCCTCGCGGTTACCTGTGGGGAATGCCTGAGAATTTCATGCCAGAATGTTATAATCTTGCTGCTCAAGTTGCTCCATTGGTTCAAACTAATGCTTCTTCTACACCTCTTGTGGTGCATGTTGTCCCTGTTATTAATAATGAGACTCGTCACACCACACCTCCTACAGTGAATGATATGCCTGTTATTAACGATAAAGTTTATCATCTTGCTCCTCCACCAATTGAAAGTTTGGGCTTTTAAGACCGGATGGATGACTTTCAGGATCAATTCAATGAAATGCAGAAAGAAGTGAAGGCCCTCCGAGGGATAGAGTTATTCAGACGGAATGTTAGTAACCTCTGCTTAATTCCTAATGTGAAAGTGCCATTAAAGTTTAAGGTTCCAGAATTTGAGAAGTACAAGGGAAACTCTTGTCCCCATGACCACCTGGTGATGTATATCAGAAGGATGTCCACTCATACTGATGACGAACGCTTGCTTATTCATTTCTTCCAAGATAGCTTAAATGGGGATTCCTTGAAATGGTACATGGGATTGGACAGTAGAAACATCCGTACATTCAATGACTTGGGTGAAGCTTTCGTGAAATAATATAAGTACAAAATGTTTATGGAATCTGACCGTGACCAATTAAGAGCGATGGCTCAGAAAGATAAGGAGTCATTTAAAGAGTATGCGCAATATTGGCGCGAATTTTCTGCCCAAGTGGTACCCCCAATGGGAGAGCAAGAAATGACTAAGGTATTCCTAAAAACCCTTGGTTCATTTTACTATGAAAGAATGGTTGCAAGTGCACCAATTGATTTAACTGAGATGGTAAGTATGGGTGTCTGTCTAGAGGAAGCTGTTAGGGACGGACGACTATCAAAAGATGAAGGTCCTAGTGGAACAAATAAACCATCATATAGATTCTCTAAAAATAAAGAAGGAGAAACAAATGTTGTTGTTCAAGAACGAAGGGTTAGACCTCCAATAAGATGTCATCAACATCAACAACATGTTACTTCAGTAACTCCGATCGTTAATATGGCTCCGATCGTTGTTTCCTATCAGAGAGCACGACAACAAGGTAATCAAGGGCAAGGTCATAAGAGAACAGATTTTGATCCTATCCTAATGAGTTATATAAAATTGTTTCCTACTTTGATTCAGAAGAACCTGGTGCAAACTAGGCCTCCTCCTACTATACCTTCAACTTTTCCATGGTATTATAAAGCTGATCAGACTTGTGCTTTTCATCAAGGAGCCCCTAGGCACAACATTGAAATCTGTTATCCATTGAAGTATGACGTGCAAAAGATGGTAAGATCTGGTCTCTTGTCTTTTAAAGATATTGGTCCTAATGTGAAATATAATCCACTACCAAAGCATGAAGGTGGAGGTAATGTGAACATGGTTTATGGTTGTCCCGGGGACTTTAGGATTTTTGATATCAACCTAGTTAGAGGTGATTTAGTGAAGATGAATGTTGATCTTTGTGAATTCAGCTACTATACACACGATCACGCAGGTTGCAATATTTGCAGTTCAGATATCCATGGATGTGACAAAGTGAAAAGAGACTTCCAAGAGATAATGGATGAAGGACTTATCCACATAATCATACCAAGGATTAAATATTAAGGTATTAATGTGATTGAAGACTATGCTGGTGAGTACATTTCATCTGATGAGTTCTTTTCTTCTGATGAGTCAGAGTCTGTGAATAAGGGTGTTTTATTTGATAATGATTCCATGTCTCTTGAGTATTATGAAGAAGCAGAGGTGAATGTCATTGTGCCATATTTTGGTGTTCCCACTCCTATAGAGATTACATACCACATCAACCCTGCTATTGCTCCTGTGGTTATTTGTCTGCATGGTACTATATCCTATATGAATCAGATAAAGATGTACCTTATAAGTACAATGGAACTATTCTAGAAGATGGTGTGTGTTGTACCCCAAAATTTTCCCTTTCTTTTCTCAAGACATTTCTCACAAAAGATCTCAAATGCTCAAGGATTCTCAAAGAGTTGATCAGACAAGCTCACCTCCAAAGCACTGAGACCACAAATTAGAGTTTTGGTTTTCTCAAGGAAAATTATACTTTTGATGCTTCAAATGACTTTCATGGTTCATTATAGGTCTCCAAGATTATTCATACCAAGTTTCAAGTCTTGCACCTCAAATTTGCTCAGTCAATTGATCAGATGACTGGAAATTAGTTGTATTGGGTAAAAAGTCAATTGTAGTCAATATACAGTCGAAATTCATAATTTTTGGCCAACATCAACATTTTGAATTCATATTCATCAATTGATCAAGGGTTGATCATAATTCCTCAAGAAAAGCATTCAAATCATCAAAGGGGCAAAATTGTTAAAATTAGGGTTTTGACTAAGAATGACTGATCAATGACTTTTGGCCTAGTATATGACCTAATGGCTTGAAGCATGATCTCAATGGATAAAACAAAGTATCTGACCTAATTTTATGGCTCAAATCATTTCTCAAGATCAATGGATTGATAGTTGAAATTTGATCAACTGATGAAAAGTTAACTGATACATAAAAAGTCAAACTTTGACTTTTTAGACAAATTTGAATTTCAAAGATCAAGAATCATCAAGACATTCAAAAATAACAAACTTGGTAAAAAAGAATCAAAAAAGTCAAAAAAAGTCAACAAAAAGTCAAGATTTAAAAAACTTAGAAAAATTCTAAGTGTTTTTTAACCTTGATAATTTCACTACTTCATGACAATTTTTCACCAAGATGCAAGATGATTCAAGGAAAACTTTCAACATGAAAGTTGTAGATCTTGATGAATTCTACAACTTTGTCCCTTAGGGTTGATGTCCAAAAAATTCTTGGATTTGAAGATATAGGCCCATGAAGTCATGACTTTTTAATAAAAAACACTTAGTGAAATTTTCATCAAGTTAGGCAGTTTTTTGTCCCAACTTCTTGGCAATGTTTCACCAAGTTCCAAGATGATTTATCCAAAGTGGTCAACATGAAGGTTGTAAACAATTTTTCAAGCTTCCCAAAATGTCAAAGAACTTGAAGAGATCATGCTTGATCTAGGAGAATCGAACAAAAGAAGTTGAGAACCCATTCTTGAATTACGAGGCATTTTCATGAAAAACACTTGATCAAATATCAAGCCATGTTGCATAGATCTTCCTTTGCAGGCTTCTAACTTGCAAATCACTCCATAATTAATTTTTTACACAATTGATTGAGCCATTGTCCAAGCACTTGAGTCATTGTCCAAGTGATTAATCCATTTTTGGCACAAAGGTAACATTCCCATTTTGGAAAAGTGGCTTTAATCACAAAGTCCACTCTCCTTGAGATTTGCACTTGTTCCTTCTGAACACACACAATCTCAAAGCTAGAAGTAACTTGTCTAGAGCCTCTAACTACTCAGACCATGCTTGTACTATGTTTTGAAACTATATATTTCAAGCTTACTTCAAAAATAAGTTTCAAAACCATAACATGTGATCTCTTGAATCCGATGTTCTTCTTCCCTCAAACCTTTCCTCTATAAATAGAGAGCTTATTTACAAGCTAAGACACGAACTAACAAGCCTTGAAACACCCTCAAACACTTTGAAATCATAATTTGCATTTCAAACCTCCATTGTTGCACATTCTGACTTTGAACTTCAAACTCACAATCCACTCGTGAGTTTTCACTTCTAATCAATCACAAAGCTTCCATACCTCATTTACAACTCATCTCCACCCCTGTTTCTTAACTGTAACTCCATTTTCATCATCTTCCAAACTCAAAAACAATCACCTGCAACTTAACTTCTCCAGGAAGATTCAAACACTTTCAGCATAAAGTAAGAGTTGCATTAGCTTCCTAGGAGTTCAGTGAAGCTATCTAGATCATCACAACACTTCCAGGGGTGCTCAAACTCCATACACGATTTCCAGTTTTGAGGTAAGTTTTCTCAACTTTGAACTCTCTCTACAAGCATTATTAATGGTTACTTTGTGAATAAAAAAATTTAGACATCATAGCCCTGAAGCTAACCATGCCTTTAGTTTTCATTTATGTTTCCTGAGTGATGCGAATTTTGAAGTTGAAATTTCTGAAAAAATTAGGTTCTATTTGGTACCAAACAAAATTCATGTTCATCTTTGATTTATATCTTTAGTTATTTACATGGTTGAATTCATGGTGAAAAATGGAGCAAGTTTCATGTTTACACTTTTGAAAATGGTTGAGAAATGAGCAAGTTCAGAAACTTGAAAAATGTTGGCAATGGCTTCTGGCGTGAGGTTAGGGATGAAGTACAATCAAGATCAAGTTTATTGCAAGTTATTTTATAAAAGGATTAAACATAAAACCAGTGGCAGAGGAAGCACCCGTAAGGCATTAGTGTATAGGGACCTGGGTTTGACCCCCAGTGGTACCCTTTTATTTTTTCCATATTATTTTCTTGCAGATTCAGTACATCAAGCAGCACGTGCATGTCATACAACCTCATGACTGGACCATCAGATCATTGTGCCAACAAATCCAATGCCTCAAGTATGCTTGTCCAACATGAGCCATCAAAGGTCAACCATACCTGATCATACAATGCACAGACCTTGTTGTTTTAGGCTTGTCATTCTTTGCTATTTCATAAACCCCTGACTACTTTTAACACAAGCCCATTTATCTTTTTTTTAATTATTTTTGTTTATGACTCAAACAAATTGTTGTTTTGGGCTTGTCATTCTTTGCTATTTCATACACCCCTGACTACTTTTAACACAAGCCCATTTACCTTTTTTTTTAATTATTTTTGTTTCTGACTCAAACAAAAAACACATACTTGGGCCTAGCGTTTTTTTGCTACTTCACACCCATTTTACTTTTTTTACACTCAAACCCATCTTTTTTATTTTCTTTATTTATTTATTTCTATTTAACCAAAAAAATACAAATATATATTTTCTTAAATAATTAAGTTAAAAATATTTTAATTTAAAACATTTATTTTATTTTTTGTTAATGTATAGAACTAGGTTTTTGTTTATTTTCCACACTTTAAAATATTTTTCCCAAATTAACATTAACCTTCAAATTATTTTCTAAACAAATTATTTAGACTTAGGCTTTATTTTCTTAATTTCAACTAATTTAGATTTCTAGGTTTTATTAAAATATTAATTAGCTTCTCTTGTAATTAGAATTAATTAGTTTAATTAGGATCAATTATCAAATCTTTTCTCCATCAAAAAACCTAAAAAACAATTTCCTTCTTCTTCTTTACATTGTGTATATTTTATTATTTTTCATGTTTAATGGTTTGTAATAGATAATTAGGGCTTTATTGCTTTCTTCCCCTTATTCACAAACTTGTATCCTCCATTCCCAAAGTGTTGTAATAGCGTAGGACATTTAAATTCCACAATTTATAGCTTTCCTTATTATTGTTAGTAATTAGGGTTTGCATGACAAAATTAAAATCAAACATTAGAAAAACCCTAATTCAAAGATAACATACTTGAAAACAAAACACCTTGCACACATGCACCTCTAGGGTAAACCTCTCTTGTTGCCTCAACTTTAAACAATCATGTCCCTCGAATGTGGGATGTTTTAGAAAAGACCCTCGATTAAAAGATCGTAGTCCCTCGATGACCCTTCAATGTTTCCTTCGGTAAAACGATCTTAGTCCCTTACGAAAAATTGCTAAAACATCTTACAAGTTACCTTCTATGACTATACGATGACCCACGCCTGTCCCTCACATCCAATGATATGGCTCCTTACCAACCAATGATAAAATAGCACTATCTAAAGGAGGAGGAAAAGACCAAATGCTTTTTTAGTAGGTAGATTGCTCGTAATCGCTTGCTCACCAACTAAAACCAGTGTTACACCTCACACTTTCAAAAACAATCATCTTTTCAAACACTCCCTTTTTGACAAATATTTTCAAACAAACATTTTGTATACATTCTCAACGATACGAGAATCATTGCAAAATTTCCGTACTAAGGTGTTTTCAAAAATATTTCCAAAAACAAACATTTTATATACATTCTCAACGATACGAGAATCATTACAAAATCACCGTTTCCAAAATATATTTTCAAACACTCCCTTTTCAAACAAATATTTTCAAAACCAACACTTTGTATACATTCTCAATGATACGAGAATCATTGCAAAGTTTATCGCACAAAGGCGTTTTCAAAATATTTTCAAACTTACACAAACACAAAGCATTTCAAAGTGAGTTAGCAATTAAGGTCCCGTAGATAACTACAAATGAAAAGGGTACTAACACCTTCAATTTTCATAACCTACCCCCCGAACTAAAGAAAATTCTAAAAAGGTCTTTCCTGTTCTTTTCACCTTTTCCTTTATTGGATAAAAGAAAAGGTGGCGACTCTTGCTATCCTCAACATTTGTGATCAAACACAAAACACCCAAGTCAGCTCTCCCACCTTATTACAAAACTGGCGACTCTGCTGGGGATATATTTAAAGTGGGGTTACCTTAAGAGCTAGGTCACATTTATTTGCTTTACTTGCTTGATTTGTATGCTTTACATTTTGGGTCTATGCTTGGGTTTATTTCTTGAAAAGATCCTATACCCAGATCTGGGGCATTTTAGGTAAGTAGCAATAGATCGTGGAAATTGTACGATGTATATCGATATGGTTGAAGAAATAGCTACGTTAGTGCGACATATTTGTGGGTACCAGTGTCCCTTGAATTAAATCAAGGAGAATACGAGGCCGCTGAGTGGTGTTATAAAGCATAACTGACTGTAGAACCTTAGTTGAACAACTTGGCCATTAGAAAGTAGTGAGATAGTTGGCTTTGGTGCAGACTAAAGTTGGTTAATACTCGATACTACACTCATTGAGATCTTACTTTCAGGATATTTCAGTCACGAAAACAGATTGCTTGTGCTGAAACAATGCCTGATGAAGAAAGACTAATGATATTGATATTCCTTAGAACCCGTTTACTTCTTTTAGGATAGGTTGAACCAACTAAAACTTCAAGAGGGTACTTACCTATAAACCTCATGCAAGTCTAAACCTAAGGACTTGTGTGTTTTATTTGTGTATGATTATTTGTTCATGACATCATAACATCATGCCATAGCATTTTTACTAACCATTTCAAAGACCTAAGGATTTATCTTTGTTCTGTTTTGTAGGATATGGCTTCCACTCGCAGAAATACCATCCAAATCAGCTTTGTAAGGGTGACTCCTCAACTCAAAGAGTTAACATCAAGGGTTCCTGAGAATTCTCCATTCACCAAAAGATATGGTCAACTTCTCAATATGATTACCTCAAGCTTTAAAGAAGACATGATGTGTGTGCTCTTTCAATTATTTGATCCTATACATCACTGGTTCACCTTTACTGTTTATCAATTGGTGCCCATAATGGAAGAGTTCTCTAAGCTATTAGGAGTACCAGTCCTTGATCAAATAGCATTCATTGGTTTAGAGGCAACTCCAAAACCTGAAGTTATTGCCAAGACTTTACATTTGAAGAGGTCTAATATTATAGATAATTGGGAAACAAGGAGTGAAGTCAAGGGTTTTCTAGCTAAGTTTCTGTTAGAGAAGGCTCAACTGTTTTGGGAGGCTATGGTTTGTTAAAAAAAATCAAAGGTTTGTGAAAGTGTTAGGTTTTGTAAAAAATAGGAAAAGAGTAAGAAGAAGAGAAAACTTGTGAGAAAATAGACCAAAAGGGTAGGGGTGGGTGTTGAACCCACGCCCTCAGCCAACTCAAACAACACATTCACCACTGGGCCAAGCACGCCTTGTTGATAGTAGATAGCTTCAACGTGTTTTGTAAGTTCATCCTGTAAAACATGAAAATATGAAGAAAATGAATGAAAAAAGGAAGGATCAAACCTATGCCCTTTGACACAAATTCCTTAACGCGTGCGCTTCTTCCACTGGGGTAGCTGTTTCATCCGGTTGTATAATGAAATAATACATATATAATATAAAAACTATTAATGAACCAGAGAGGCGCTGGAGCCCTAGCTCCGGTCGTCTTCTCCGGTAACCTTCTTTTATCAAACTTGTAAAACAATCAAAATTAGTAATCCAAAGGGACCCTACCCCCTAAATAAGGGTTTACAATTTTAATGAGATAGTTATTTGGGCCTGAATCGCAAGGGATTTTGAACTATGGTGAAAACTGCATGGATCAATGCAATTATGGTGTTTTGTGATTCGATCAACATGGGACATCTGCAAGGGTCCAAACCTGTGCTAATGAACCTCAAGAACACATTAGTAACGTTAGATTCAATCAAAACAGTAAGAAAACAAAAATATGAATTTATGTAATGAAAAGAGAACAATGATGCATGCATGGTCTTTCTTGCCGCTTAGATCATTACAATCGATCTGATCTTACCCTCTGACCTTCCTGGGAATGAATATGATGATTAGTTTATGGTGTAAGGCACTGTAAGTAGGGTTTTAAGTTTTAGGGTTCTTTGAAATTTTGAGATTTTTGACAAGTTTCTTGAGGAAATGGTTTCATGGTTAGCTTGTATGAAGAGTGAAGATTAAATAGCATGAATTAGGTCAAAGATAGGATGGGCTTGGACCTTGTGTAAGAAGCCTCATATTTTATCTTATTTATGTTTGAGTTATTAATGAATAAATCAAAATAATTAAAAATAAAATAGACCAAGGGGTGCATGAACAAGATATTAGGTGTATGAGGAGTGTAATACATGTTTGGACTTTAAAACAATGGCCCAACAGTCCAAAATATTAAGTTTGCTCAATTTGAACTTCATGCATTTGCTAAATATTTCCCAATTTGCACTGGTCATAACTCTCTCAATTTTCGTCTTTTGAAGGTGATCTATGACTCTTTGGAAATCTCAAGATGTCCTCTACAATATATCTTTTTATCATTTTTGCATTTGGAAATTTTATCTTGATGTAAGTTGCCTTGACAAAAAGTGTCTTTTTGTTGACTTTTGAAATGACCTGTAATGTATTGGCTCATATCTCTCAAATGAAGCATTTTTTGGACTTGAGCTTAGATAGACAAAGTTGTAGATAATTGAATTTTCTTCAAAATGAGATTTGGTTGGGGAAGAAATGATGAAGCATGTGAAAGTTATGCTTGGTCAAAGTTCAGTTGACTTCTCCTAAGGAAACCCTAATTTGGCAACTTTTGACTTTTGATGACTTGAGAGTTTTCCTTGAAGAATCATGATCAATCCTTGATAAAATGATGAATATGAGTTCAAAATGTTAATGTTGACCAACAATCTTGAAGTTTGACTGTATGTTGACCATAATTGACTTTTTGTTCAATATAGTTGATTTTCAGTCATTTGAGCAATTGACTGAGAAAACTTGTAATGCAAGGCATGAAACTTGGTATGAGAATTCTTGGGGACCTATAAGAAACCATGGAAACCACTTGAGGCCTTAGAAACCCAAAAATTCTTGAGAAAGATGAAACCCTAGTTGTAAGTCCCTTACTTAAGAGAAGAATTTGTCTGATCAACTTTTGGGTAACCTTAAGCATTTGAGAACCCTAGGAGAGTGTCTTGAAGAAGAGGGAGGGAAAATTTTAGGGCACAACACTTATTCTTTGGAGTGTGCTTACTCTTGTATCGAGTCGTTCAAGTGGAAAAGGGTTTCGCAACCAAACCCCCACACTTTGTCTTGAGATCAGGTTGGTCAATATTGATGCTATGTGTTCATTCATATTGTCTTCTATCTCCTACCTTAATTATTGATATCTTGGTTAGGTGCTTAGTCTCCTTATACATCACTTTTACCACTTTTATACTTCCTTCCTCAGTGACATGACACCTTGGTTAAGAGTAGCTTTCATGACCCCTTGTTGCCTAGATGACACGATATCTATGGTCAAGAACATCCCATATCCTACCTTGATGACATGATATCATGGTTAAGTGTCCCACTTCCTTTATCCTGCCTTAGTGACTTGATACCATGGCTAGGGATTATTGCCTCTCCCTTCCTACCTTGGTGACATGATACCTCAGTTAGGTGCGTGCTACTTGAGTGAGTGGATACTCCTTAAGCTTTGTATGTTTGCTTTCATGCCTTGCTTAAGTGTTTGACTGCTAACTGTTTCTTGTGTGTGTTCACATGCTCCCCATATGATTCTTAGTTCTTTCTTGGTTAAGATCAAACTAAGTAGACCCTAGGATGTTTATCCATGTATTCCAACATTAGGTATAATTCCCTTGATCCCAACTTTAGGTCCACAAGCATGACAACAAGTAGGATTGAGATTTCCCTTTTGTTTAGATTTTTGTTTTGGAATTCCTTTAAAACTAAAACTCCTTTTCTTGACAAATTCATAAAATATCTTAACAAAACTTAAATCCTTTTCAAGGTAAAAACAACCAACCAATGCAAATCATTTTTGTCTTCGGACCGTTTTCTTTTGAAAATCTTGTCGATAAGGGTATGTCTTTTCAAATCTGAGCGAGTTACTAAGTGTGCGAGTGGTCGAGCATGAGTATTTGATAAGCTGTAACTCTAGGCATGAATTGTAATCCTAATCGCAAGGACACAAAATTGTATCGCTCATAAAAAACATGCAACCAACGAAAACTTTTGAGGGGAACTACAAGTCCCTTGACCCCTATTGCGCGATCAGTGGTAAGTAGGCATAAAGGTTTGCAACCGCGGAATGCACGACTAATAAAACCTTTTTTTATAAATAATACTTTGCGTTTATGCATTCCCTGTACAACCTAGCTTTAGATTTTTGACACACCCTTTAGATTAGACAACAAGAGTGGATCCCGTGGAGTAGCACAGACGTGAGGGGGTGCGATTACCTTCCCCTCGTGTAATCGACTCCCTTACTCAATCTTTTGTTTGCAAGACTGTGATTTCACCCTTTAGGTTTACTTGATGTTTATCATTCCCTCTGACGGGATAAAAAATGTTCTGTGTCGACTTCATTGTTTATTTCGATGATTTGTCCAGTTGCTTCACCTGAGAAGCCTTCCATGAAGGAAAACACCGAAAATTGAGTTGTATTATCCACCAGAGTATCAACCTGGGGGAGCAAGAAATCATATTTAGGGCTTTCTCTATTCAAATTCCTATAATAAATATACATTCGTACCTTTTCATATTTCTTAGGTATGGGCACAATATTCACAATCCACAGTGGATAATTGGTAACAACCAGGAAACCTGCATCAAGTTGTTTCCGAACTTTTTCTTGATCTTGGTAGACATATCTGGATGAGTCCTTCTAAGCTTTTTCTTGATGGGAGGACAATCCTCTTCGAGAGGCAATCTATGCACAACAATATATGTATCAAGCCCAGGCATGTTCGGGTAAGACCAAGAAAATACATCCACACACCCTCGCAATATCTCAATTATCTTTCTCTTCACATCCTCTTCTAGAGCAGTCCCAATCTTGACCTCTTTATTCACCTCTTCAGCGCCAACGTTGACAACTTCCAATGATTTCTGGTGCGACTGAATAACTTTCTCTTCTTTCCTCAATAATCTGGCCAACACTTCAGAGAGTTCATAATCTTTTCCACCCTCTTCTTTGGCATGTTAAATTGGATTATCAAAGTCATACTGAGCCATAACAGTATCTTTATTAATGGAATCTTGGGTGGAGGTGGATCTGCATGATTTATGGTTTATGTTTTATTTTAGAATGTTGAGTGATAAAGAAAAAAGAGAAACATTGCCATTTTTTTTTAAAAAGAGGTAAAATAAAAATGAAATACAAGGAACAAAATATTTGAATGAAAAATGTCCTTTATTAATGATAAAATTGCAAATGAAAACATTGTGGCCCTACAAAATGTTCACTATGCCTTAGGCGTAGCGTAGGAATTGTTGCATGATAACAAACACAAAGGAAATTACTCTTGATCAAGAGTGACCGAGATGATATCTTCGGAAGAACAATTGGAGAGCTCTTTTCCTAGGATGCACGAGAAGATCAAATTATCCATATCATAATCTCTATCAGCATCATCTTTTACAACATGAATCTGGCCTTCATGGATGATGCCAGCACTAGAGAATTTGATAGGAGATGGAGAACCTTGAACTTTAGGAGCTATCCCTTGCAAATTCTGATTTGGCTTGTAACCAATACCAAACTTATCCTTCTTCATAGGTATATCCAACACACGAACCCAACCTTCAGGGTGACCATCTTCAAAAATGACTCTGGCTTCTTTCAAAGATGTCATTGATGTCTCTGGACTTTTAACCTTGGAAGGAGGAGTCTTCACAACTTACAAAAGTTTAAAAGCCTGAAACGGGGTCTCATGGATTTCACCCTCTGATTCAACATATCTGAACAAAGTTAGATGACTAACCATGAAGTCTTCCTCACCACACATGGTGATAACCTTACCATTTATCACAAACTGAAGTTTCTGATAAAGACTGGATGTAACAACACCTTCCCTAAGAATCCTTGGGCGTCCAAGAAGACATCAGTAAGCAGGTTGAATATCCATCACAAAGAAAGTAACATTGAAAACGTGGGGACCCACCTTAATGGATAATTCGAGTTCACCAAGAACTAACCTCTTGGATCCATCAAAAGCTTGAACAACAAGATCACTAGGTCTGAGCACCACATCTTAAATGTTCAACGTCATTAGAGATGTCTTGGGCAAGACATTAAAAGAGGATCTCGTGTCAACAAACACACAGGATAAGATAGTAACAGTGCATTCCATATAGATATGTAGAGCTTTATTATGGTTTCTCCCCTCGGGAGGCAAGTCAAAATCAGTAAAACTTGAACCTTTACCTGAAGTGATATTAGCCACAACCCCTTCAATCTGATTCACATAAATCCCTTGAGGCACGAAAGTGGTGCTCAAGTGATTCATCAAAGTGTTTCAGTGCACTTCAGAACATAATATCAAAGACAATATAAAGGTCTTAGAAGGTGTTTGATAGAGCTGGTCAACCACCTTGTAATCATTCTTTTTTATAGTCCTTAACAATTATTTAAATTCCTTTGGAGGATGACGCTTCAAAAATTGGATTCTACACATGTTCATCACTTACAATTGTCACCTATTTACCTTTAGCCTTAGCTAAAGCATCTATCACTGTCTTGGGTAGGTGGCGGAGGAGAGAAAATTCTACCGCTACAGGTAAACCTTCCAGTTCAAACAATATTATCAACATCTGGTTTCTCATCTTCTGGAGACTCGATCTCTAGTTTATTTCCCTGATAGTACACCTCAGCGCCATAATGCTATGGCACAACCTTATCACTCTTGCAAGGAATAGGGCAAGGCGTAGTAATAATCAGAGGGGACTACTTTACTAGTACCGAGACATGTATTGGAGTATAGGGAATATAAATAATAGTGACATCTTTGCTAGCATCCTTTTTGTCAACTAAAATTCTGTCAAACTGAAGGGAACCTTTATCAATCATAGTCTGAAATGCATTTCTTCAAATCATCACAACCCACAGGTAGAGCCAAACACTACTCATATCTTTCATAGCAACAAGGGAACACATTCTTCATAAGAAATTGTGCCTTCACAAAAGACAACATATTCTTCAACTCATTTACATCCATCACTAGATTCAAACCAACATCTTCTTCAATAGAATTCACATTGGGACCTCCATGAGGTGGCATTAGATTTTGGATCACATTGGGACCTACATCAGGAGAGAACTCAATAGATTTGGCATCAATCAAATCATTAACCTTATGCTTCAAGGCTATGCACTTCTCAATATTGTGGCCAGGTGCCCCCAGAATGAAAATCACATATGGCGTTAGCATCATAGCCATAAGGGAGTTTTACAGGAGGAGCTCCAAGAGTCCTCAATTGAACTAATTGAAGTTTGAGTAGATGGGGGTAACGACTGAGCATAAGGAATGGTAATGGCATCAAAATGCCTTTCCGACAGCCTATGTTTCACCTGATATGGATGAGGAGCATATTGTTGTTGATATTATGGTTGTTTCGGTTGTTGAGGCGCTGTAGGAATGTTATAAGTTTGCTGAGGAGCCACATTAGCAACCTGGTAGTATGGTGTCTGGCTAGATTGAGCTCTGCCTCTAGATGTTGATAGTAGATGTGTTTCTCCATCTCTCTTTTTGGGAAATCCATTAAAAGGCTCATTTCCTCCTCCCGAGGAACTAGCAGCATTAGACTATATCTTCCCCATTTTAATTCCGCTTTCAACCTTTTCCCATGCCATAATCAAATCAGAAAAGACAACAGAAGTACTTCCCACCAAAATGTCATAATAAGGACCTTACAAGGTGCTCATGAACATATCAACAAGTTACCTCTCCATCATTGGAGGTTAAACCCGTGCAGCTAGTTCACGCCACCTATGGGCGTATTCTTTGAAAGATTCACTGGCCCCTTAAGTAAGACTCTGCAGTTGAGTCCTATTAGGAGCCACGTCAGTTTTATACTGATGATTATTAACAAACTCTTTAGCAAGATCCCTCCAGCTTCGAATATAAGTTCTTTCTAATTGCATATACCATTCCAATGACGCCCCATCAGACTGTCTGGGAAGAAATGCATTAACAACCTTTCATCATCAGAATATGTAGACATTTTCCTATAATAAGCCTTGATATATGTCTTAGGACAGGTAATGCCTTTGTATTTGCCAAAGTCAGGTACTTTGAACTTAGCATGAACTCTCACACCTGGTACCATACCTAGGTCAGCAACATCCATACCAAGAGTACCATGGCTCTCCATAGCCCTCACCCTTTCTTCAAGGATACAAAGCTTTCTCTCAGCCTCAGTAGGAAATCCTATGTCAATGTTATGCATAGAGTATATGTCATCATGGTTATCTTCTTCTAGTTATGGAAGAGGAATCCTAACAACCCTTTTTGCTTGTTGCGCCAATAATTCTTTAGGAGTGAGATGTAGATCGACATTGCTTTGAGAAGGACTAACATCATTCAGTGAATTCACAACACCAATTGGAGGACTAACAACCCAAATTGGGGGGTTCACCATGCCAATAATGGGATTGACAATAGAAGGTTAACTTAGGTTCTCAAATTCAGTGCCGACAATAACAAGCCTTTGAACAATTGTCCTCAACTCTTCCTAACCATGAGCCATGGCCTGGATGACATCCATAAATTGATTCATATGGGAGTTAATCTGAGCCTTCATATCAACCATATCTTCTTGCAGTTGCTCCATGATCAATCTCTGATTACTACGTGTGGAGTAGCGGTGAAAAGTTGGATTGGCAATTCTGCGAACGAAGATAATTGGCGACTTTAGTCTAATGACTGTGGAGATGATGTGGAAAAGAAAAGAACCATTTGTATGCAAATGTGAATGTATGTAGGTGTATAAAAATGCATGAATATGCAAAAATTATTTTTTTGTTTGTTTATTTTTCAAGGAATCTTTTAACTTTCAAGTTATTGCTAGAATTCAAGGTGTAATGATGGAATTGTAGAAAAAAAGTGTCCTTTATTCATTGTTCAACATAAAATTGAAAGTACAAGAAGAAATCAACTGAAGTGAAAAATAAAAAGTACAAATAGAAATTATCTAAATTGGATGTACGATATTCTTAACTATGATTCCAGCACTCTTAAACTTGCTCAACATGAGCTTACGAACTTCAATGAAATCCAACACATCAAAAGGAGTCTTTGAAACTATAACAACCTGGCCAGCCTTCTTCAGGAGTGAGAAAATGTCCATGAGCAAACGGTTAGATAAGTCTACTAGATTAGCATAGATGCAATACCATTTATTTAGAATTAGTCGGAGTTGGTTGATTTCCTCTTACTTTTTATCCACAAGACCATCTGTTGCCTTGAACAACCTTTCAAATTGCAAGCTTGCATCATTAAAAGTTTGGTTGTCTTCTTGTAAAGTGATGATATTTGCTAAGGCTTTCCTCAATTCTTCCTCGCGAACCAATAGTTGGGCTTCAACTTCCCTCCTTTGTTTCCACTCACTTTCTTTGGCCATACGTAATTCATAGAATGTGTTTCTCCAATCCCCATGACGCTTTTGGAGAGCCCTTTCAGCTTCTTGTCTTTCAAATTCTTCTCTCATCTCCTTTTGCTTTTTGGTTGAATCAAGCCATGCTTGTTTCCACTTGTAACATTGGTGTTGTGCCTTGTCTAGCTCTTCTTTGTGTTGTTTGAGGACTGAGTTTACAGCTCTAAGATCCTCATATTCTTGTTCCTTCTTCTCTTCTTCCACCACATTAGCCTCTTCACTTTTAATGAGTTGTTCCACTTCTTGGTCAAAGTCCCTCTTCAGGAGGTTCTTCTCACAAGAAACTTGATTGAATTTTTCTCCCATTCTTCATTTGCTTTCTTGAGTTGGAGGATAATAGTATGAAGTGTATCCATTTCTTCCACAATTATTGGCCTTGGTTAATGTTCTCTTGGTACAATTGGGTAAAAAAAGGGTAGCTTTACCTCTCGATCTCTCTCTTCCATCCACTGGGTGTAAGGTATCAGAACCTCATCTCTTGACCTTTTCAAACTACTTCTTGCTCAATTAATATTTTTACAAGCATGAATAACCCTCAAGAGATTAGGGTTCTCAATAGTTACACCTTTTAGGATAAAGCCCTCCAACATTTTGTCGTTAGGTTTATATGGTAAGGGATAACCAAGTTGTCTCATAGCCAAAGTTGGGTTGTAGCTTATACATCCTTTTGAATAACTCATAATCATATCTTCACGAAGGAGGATTTGAGGGTACCATATGATAGATGCATTAGAGAGTGAGACCAAATATCAGGCCCATTTGTGTTTATCCATGGTTTCAATAGCATACATATCCTTGGATATGTGAGAGACGAACCACTTGTAAAGTAAAGGAGAACAACATAGTAACACTCCTCCACTCTTAGCATTTCTTTAATGAAGGGTATAATAGACATCAGCAAGGAGAATGGGTATATGATCCTCATCTCTAACTTTTACATCTAACAGTACACTTAGTGTTGTTTGATCAACAAAGTTTTCATTTCTAGGGAACAAGATCAAACCGAAGACGAGAAGGACCATGATAGTGTTTAAGGAGTACCACTTCTTGGAGTTTGTGAAGTTCCTGGCTTGTTTTTCAAGGAAATCTTTAGAAAATCCTTGGAAGTCCCCTCGAGGCTTCAAGTCGGCCTTCAAGTCAGAAGCACAGATATTAAGATTGGTTACCATGTCTTCTAAGGTAGGAGTATATCCTAGACTTCTGTAATGACCCTTGGTAGGCTTAGGAGACTTCATGATTTTGCTGAATTCTTCAATTGTAGGGACTAGCTAAAAGTCTTGAAACTGAAAGCACCTTAGCGTATGATCATAGAATTTAGCCAGAGATATTATAGCTTCTTTTTTAATTGGGAAATTCAAGAGATCTAGGACCTTTCCATATTTGTAGGTGATGGAGTTCCTTTGGTGATCGGTCATTCCCCTGAAGTAGGCTTTCACATTCTCTATCTCTGGTACTCTCACATTAAAATGAATAGTCGTCTTCTTGTTCGATTCCATTTCATTTCTTCCTTTTTTTTGAAAGCTTATAAATAATCAATCTTAGTTAAGATTCCATGAAATGAATGAATGCAAAAAATATTTAAATGACATGATGAATGTTCAAGATTAAGGACAAATGGGTGATGTGATATAAGGCCTAATTAAAGGAGTCTCTTACAGGAAGCTAGTTCTAAGTTCATACTACCCAATCCCCTAACAAGTAGGTTCTAGGGTTTTTGGATCCTAGAGTTGTAGACTATACCCTTTGGGATAAGCCTTATCTAGGAGATACCTTAGTACCAACCCTTGAGATGTGCATCTCACGGATTAATCTTGTAAGGTCATCTTAAGTGAAATAGGTTCTAAAGCGATTCTTAGGATTGCAGATCAAATCCAAATCAAAAGCAAGAAATATATAAAATTCAATAAATAAATAAAGCAAAACAAGAACACACAACCCTAAAGCTAGAGGGTAGGCTTGAATCTTTAGATGTGTTCCCCAGTGAATTCTCCAACTATAACACCTGGTTAAATTAATGAAGTCGGTACCATCTTTTATTCGTCCTAAGGACAAGGGAAATAATGGGAAAACCCTAAAGGTGAGGATAAGACAATCATTGTTACCGAATAAGGGTTTGGGAGTCAGTTAAGTGAGGGGAAAGAGTTAGTCACCTCTTACCTCTCTTGTACTCAAGGGGAACCTTCTCTAGCTTGAGGTTAGGTGTGTTATTTTTCTAATGGTTTCATGCTCTATTTGCTAAATTAGTATTATAAAAAATAGGGAGAGATTTAGTTATGGTTAATAGTTATTGACTCGCTAAAGCATCACGTCTTATGCCTAAGTATTCATCAAGAGATAAAATCAGATGTTGGTGTAAGCCCTAAAGGCCAATACTTTTTGTACTTGTATCAAATTATTTATTAATAATAAAAGGAATTTCTTTATTATGTTTTTTTTTCTAAAATAATAAAGTCCCTAGAATAATTCGTCTGTTTAATGAAATGTTAAGTGTGACTTAATCATGAGATCTTGTGATACGGTGGGAGAACTAACTTGAGTGTTTTGAGTTTGATTGCAAATGTTGCGGTTAGCAAGAGTCGCCACCAACTATTCTTTTATCCAAATGGAAAGGCTGAAAAGAACAGGAAAGACCTTTGAGATTATTTCTTGAGTTCGGGGGGTAGATTATGAAAAGGGAAGGTGTTAGTACCCTTTTCATCCATAGTTATCTATGGGCTCTTAGTTGCTTGCTAGATCACTTGCTTTTATTTGAAAATGTGTTTTTGGTGGTTTTTGAAAGTATTTTGAAAAGGCGCCTTTGATTAGGCAAACTTTGTAATAGTTCTCGTTTGTAAGAACGTATACAAAGTGTTGGACTTTTGAAAATATTTTGTGTTTTGAAAGTGTTTTAAAAGTGTTGGTGTTTGTTTTGAAAATAAGCAAGGATGTTTTATTTGAAAATGAGCAAGCAACTAGGAACAATCTACCTACTCAAAAGTCTTTGTTCATTTCTTCCTTTCCTTTGATATTGTTATCTTACCATTGATTGGTAAGAAGCCTTATCTTTGGATGTAAAGGGACATGCATGGGTCATTGTATAGTCATTATAGTAACGTTGTGAGATATCTTAGCATTTCTCTTTGAGGGACTAAGATCATTTTGAAAGGCAACATTGATAGCGTCATCGAGGGACCATGATCTTGTATTTTTGATTGCTTTTGCTAAGATACCCCACATGCATAACACGACTATTTTTGTAAGGAAACAAGTGGAATTACCCTAAGGGTGCAAGTGTGTAAGTGTGTTTGATTTACATGCTTGATTTATCTTGGATTAGGGTTTACTACTTGTTGATTTTGTCTTTCCATACAAACCCTAATTACTAACATTTATATAAAGCAATAAATTGCGGAAAGTAAAACTACTACGCTATTACATCATTAGGGGAGGGGGTATACAAATTTAGAAATGGGGATTGCAAGAAAATTAAACCTAATTATCTATTACAACCATATTGAATAATATACAAGAATTGGAAATAAAATAATGCAAGAATGTAAATGGAAAAGAAATGATTTTTGTTTGGATTTTGTTAAGGGTTTAGTTTTGACCTAATTAAGAAAATGATTAATTAAAATAAAAATAAAATTAAACCAAAATTAATTAAGAAAATAAATTAAGTTAAAATGTATTTTTAGGGTTTTTTATGAAAAAGTTTTAAGTTAATAAAAATTACATGTAAATTAATTAATTAAAAGAAACCTAAGTTCTAAGTTAATTTTAGATAAAAGAGAAAAATAATAATTAAACCTAAATCTGAATATTAATTATTTAAGAAAAAGAAATTAATTTGTTAAGAAAATGTTTTTGTCCTTTTAGTTTTATAAAGAAAATAAAATAAATAAGTGTGAGAAAAAAATATATTTTTGCATTTTTTATTAATAAAAATAAATAATAATAATAATAATAATAATAGTAATAAAAATATGATAAATAAAAACTGAAATAAAATAAAATAGGAAAAGAAAATAAATTAAATAAAAATGATAAAAGGAAAAAAAGTTTGGGCTAGTATTCAAAAGTAAGCAGGTAGGTCAAGATAAGTAAAAATGACAAGGCCCAAATGATGGAGGCCCAGGCGCTGGTTGTGGCTGGAAAAAGAAGAAAAATGTTGAGAAATTAAATAAAAGGCAGCACTGGGTCTTGAACCCTTGACCTTGTGATAAACGCGCGCTGCCTTTGCCACTGGGGTGGCTGTACATCCGTTAACATAAGCAAAATAAATAAAATATAACATAATTCAAGTCTTGAACATGACTTCATCTTCAACCTCCAGCCTGAACATCTACAACTTCATCATTTCTCATCCATTTGCGAAAATGTAAACATCAAACTTGTTCCAAATTTCACAACGATTCCAGAAATGTAAATTACTAAAACTATAAATCAAAGATGAGCATGAATTTTGAATGATACCAAATTCTGACCTAACTTTTTCAGAATTTTCAAACCTAAAATTCTCACTACTCAAGCAATATAAATGAAATCTATGGACATGTATAGTTTCAGGGTAATGATGTCTAAATTTTATCTTCACAAATGCAAGCATAACAATGCCTAAATGAAAAGATAGAAGTTCAGAAAATGTACCTCAAAACTGGAAATTGTGAAATGCAAATGAGCTTGATTCAAGGTGCTTCAATGATCAGGTTAGCTTCCTCAAGTTCACATGAAGCTAATGCAATGGTTAGCTTGAGCAATGGATGGCTGGAATGGCCTGGAGAAATCAACTTGTAGTGCTCTATTTTTGAGTTTGGAAGATGATGAAGATGGAGTTACAGTTATGAAACAAGGTCAGGGATGGACTATATTTGATGTATAGGAGCTTTGTGAATGATTAGTAATGAAAACACACGAGGGAAATGTGAGTTTAGGTTTCAAAGTCAGAATGTGCACAACAATGGAGTTTTGATGCGAGTTCTGATTTGAGGGAATTTGGGAGAGTTTCAAGGTGCTTAAGCTCGTCTCTTAGCTCACAAATAGTTCCTCTATTTATAAGCAACAAGTTTGGAGACTTGTCTTTGATCAGAATTCAAAATCAAATGTTTAAGCTCAACATGTGATTTTCTTGAAAAATCAAGTTTCGATGCTTTATACTTGCTAATATAGAGTGGTTATGCTTTAAAAAAACTTGCTTCTGACTTAGTAAATGAAGTGTGATCAAAGGGAACAAGTGAGAGGTTCAAGAATTGACTTTGTGCATAAAGCTTTCTTTTCAAGAATGACATTGTTAGCTTTCTTCCCAAAATGGCAAGTTAAATTGAACAATGCTTAAACCACTTGGATTATAGCTCAAAAGTTTGTGTAATTCATTAATGATGGATAAACAAACAATTTTTAGGCCTGCAAAGCAAAGATTATGCAGCCTAACATGGATTTGGTTCATGTGTTCATCAAGAAATGACTTGTAATTCAAGAATAAAACCCTAACTCCTTGCCTTCGATTCTCCTCGCTCAAATATGATCTCAATGAGTTCTTGGAAACTTTGGAAAGCTTGTAAAATCCTCTACAACATCTATGTTGGAAATGTTTGAAGATTCATCTTGGAACTATGTGAAAAATTTCCATGAAGTTAGGTCAAAATCCTGCCTAAACTAGGGCAAAATTTCACTAAGTTTTCAAGTTTCATGAACATGTCTTCTTAAAATCATAACTTGAAATCCATGCATTTCTAGAAAAATCTATTCTCTACAATGTTTTAGATCTTATTGAGATCTACAACTTTCATGTTGGAAGTTTCCTTTGAATCATCTTGCATCATGGTGTAAATTTGGCTCAAAGTTGTGAAAAAAATGTGAATTTCCAACACTTAGAAAAAATTATAAGTTTAGAAATTTTGACTTTTCAAAATGAAATCTTGACTTTTTGATTTCTTGATGAACAAGTTTTGTATTTTGACATGTCTTGATGAATTGTAATCTTTGAAACTTGATTTTGATCAAAAAGTCAAAGTTTGACTTTTCAGTGTACAATTGACTTTTCATCAGTTGACTGAAATTCAACTATCAATCAATTGAACTTGAGAAATGTTTTGAGCCATGCCATTAGGTAAAAATTAAGTATTTGAATCCTTGAGATCATGCCTTAAACCAACAAGTTAATTGTTAGGTCAAAAATTAGAAATTGAACCTTCCCAGTCAAAACCCTAATTTTGACCATTTTGCCCTTTTGATGATCTGATCAAATTTCTTGAGAAATTGTGATACAAACTTGATAAAATGACATATATGAGTTCATGATGTTGATACGGATAAAAAATTATGAAGTTTGACTATAAATTGACCATAGTTGAATTTTTCCCCAATACAGTTGATTTTAAGTCATCTGATCAATTGACTGAGCAAAAATGTGATCCAAGACTTGAAACTTGATATGAGCAATCTTGAGGGTCCAAAATGATCCATGAAAGTCATATGGGACATTAAATGTCCATTTGTCCTTGTGCAAACTCAAACCCTAATTTTTAGTTATCAGTGCTTAAGGAGGTGTCTTGAGCTGATCAAAACTTGTGCAATCTTGAACCAATGGAGATCTTATGAGAGATTACTTGAGAAATGAGAGGACAAATTTTGGGGTACAACAACTGCTCCTGTTCAATCTTCTTAAACCTTAAGAGTTAGATTAGTGGATCCGTCATTCGTGACTTGAAGGTGGAAGATGATTGAACACTAGAGTGTCCAGAAATTTACACTCGAATATGTATTGGGAATGGGCTTATAGATGCCATTTGGAGGAATGATGGAAAATACTGGAAGAAGTATCAGCACAAATCTTTGGTCGATTTATACTAAAACTTGATGTTTTACCTGTGGGAAAGAGGGTTAGTAAAATGCAAATGTATGTATGATGTCCACAAGATGTGGTATTATGCTAGATGCATTTTATATGTATATGCTATGACGAATGAATGCGGGATGCATATTTGTCCGGGAAAATAAATCCCTGACTACTGCTGAGGAGTTTTGGGAAGCTGAATCCCGGATTGTTGTTGTGGATGAAGAATATACATATCTTCAAACTTTGTTAAAAGAATTCTTCCGCTAGGGAATATCTCTTGAATGATAATTGTTATCTGGCCGGGTCCAGGCTTCACAACAATTGGCTGAGGATGAGGAATTCAATTTCTATCTGGTCAGATCCAGGCTTTACGATAACTTACTGGGGAAAAATAAATTAACTGTTATCTGGTCGCATTCCAGGCTTCATAGAAAATTTCTCGAACTTGAACTGTTATCTGGTCGGGTCCAGGCTTCACAATAAATTGAAGTGGTAACTAACTATCTGTTCGGGTCCAGGCTTCATAGTTTTTTTTGAAAAGTTAAACTATTATCTGGTTGGGTCCAGGCTTCATAGTGTCTTGCTGGGGATTGTAGCTAGTTGTTATCTAGTCGGGTCCAGGCTTCACGACAATTTGCTTGAATAGACGAAGTTGAACTGACATCTGGTCGGATCCAGGCTTCACAGGTTTTGAGGTGGACGAAGTTTATTGCTATCTGGTCGGGTCTAGGCTTTTCAATAAACTTGTCTGAAGAGATAGGGTTGAACTGATATCTGGTCGGGTCCAGGCTTTACAGTAATCTTCTTGGAATTTAGTTGTTATCTGGTTAGATTCCAGGTTTCACAACAAACTTCTGAGGGGAATTGCTATCTGGTCAGATCCAGGCTTTACAATAATTTATTTGAAAAGATGAAGTTGAAAACTGATATCTGATCGGGTCCAGGCTTCACATTAACTTGCTGGGATAGAGGCAAACTCTACTGGGGAAAAGTAGTTAAACCCTGGTCTGATTGAGTCTAGGTTCTTCAATATCTCAAAGAGTTAAACTAATATCTGGTCGGGTCCAGGCTTCAAAGTACTTGGAGAAGTTACACTATTATCTGGTCGGGTCCAGTCTTCATAGCATTTGGAAAGTTGTACTATTATCTGGTCGAGTCCAGTCTTCATAGCATCTGAAAAGTTACACTAATATCTGGTTGGGTCCAGGTTTCACAATGTTTTGAAAGAATAAAGTTAACTGTTATCTGGTCGGATCCAAGCTTCACAACAACTTTTGGAGATAGTAAAGAATTTGTTGATGACTTTATTGGGGATTAGGGGTTGTGGCCCTTTGATTTGTAATAGTCTGAAAGGAAAACTCAAGTTGGAGAGGATAGACTCAGCTGGGGAAGACAGACTCAGATGGGGAGTTTAGACTATGCCAGGGAATTTTGCTATTCGTTGATTGTTGTATGTTGGGGAAATATACCATGTTGGGGAAATAAACCCTGTTGATGAATATTTGATGAACTGCTGACGAGGTGAGTTCATTTAGGAAGAGATTCACAAGGCTTCTCCTTTTAGGACTAACTCAACTGGGGAGAGAATTTCCACGAGATTGAGACTCTGGCTGGGAATCAACCTATACAAAGAGACTTTGTGGGTAACTCTGTGGAGGATTGGTTTATTATAGCTGTTCTTGTGGGGATAATGCTAAAGAAATAACTCTATGGGGATATTCCATATACATTAAAGGGATGCTTGCTGCTTAGCAGGACACATGTGCCAAATAGTTTTAATTATGTTCATATGCATATGTTCGTTCAATTTTGGTAATTGGACCTCTTTGCATTCAAAACAAAAACAGAAAGTTTGCACTTCAAAGTATATTTGTATTGACATTTTTCCCATGAATAGGCGTTTTTGCACGAAGAGACGGAGATCCTAGTAAGAGGAAATCATCGAAAGGAAAACAAAGATTTTGAAAACAAAAACAAATAGCCATGTGGAAATGATCTCATTGCATTCCAACTCTATTATTGCCCCAATGTCTTCGAATGCCCCTTGCCGTTGACAGAAGTTGACTGGATTGATCTTGGACCGTTTGAACTTGGACCTTGGTAATAAAGTCTAATGTAGTGATTCCATGGGACATAGTCATACGCTTTCAATCCTTAATTTTTGCCTCGACCGCCCTTTCAGGTTTTCAGCCCACTAGGATACCCATTTTTTCCCAAGTCGCCCTTTCGGGTTTTCAACTTTCCGGGTGTACAATCTTTTGCATATATCCCTAATTTTTGCCCAAACCTTTTGGTTTACCGGGATGCCCTTATTTTGCCTAGGTGTGTCAACCTAGAGGGTCTCTTATGCATAGTATTTTTAACTATGTCCACGTTTATAGGATGTGGGAAGTCTTCACCATCCATGATAGTCAGCATCATGGCACCGCCAGAGAACACTCTTTTGACAACAAATGACCCTTCATAGGTGGGAGTCCATTTGCCCCTGGGGTCGCCTTGCGGGAGAATGAGGTGCTTTATCACCAATTCACCATCTTGATATACTCGAGGCTTGATTTTTTTGTTGAAAGCCTTGATCATACGTTTTGGGTATGCCTGACCATGACAAACAACAGTCAGTCGCTTTTCACCGATCAAGTTCAACTGATCCAATCTCGTCTAAATCCACTCATCTTCGCCTAAGCCTGTCTCATTCATAATCTTTAGTGAGGAATCTGAACTTCTATTGGAAAAACAGCTTCCATGCCATAAACTAGAGAAAAGGGAGTTGCCCTAGTTGATGTCCTAGCTGAAGTACGATATCCATGAAGAGGAAACGACAACATCTCATGCAAGTCCTTATAGGTCACTACCATCTTCTGCACAATCTTCTTAATGTTTTTATTGGCTGCTTCGACCGCGCCATTCATTTTAGGTCTATAAGGAGAAGAATTGTGATGCTTGATTTTGAACTGAGTGTAAAGCTTGGTAATCATAGCATTTTTGAGGTTAGTCCCATTGTCGGTGATGATCCTTTCAGGGATACCATAGCGGCGGATAAGGTTATGTTTGATGAATCTGGCTACCACATTCTTGGTGACTGAGGCAAACGAGGCGACTTCGACCCATTTGGTGAAATAATCAATAACGACCAGAATGAAGTGATGTCCATTGGAAGCGGTGGGCTTGATCTCTCCAATCATGTCAATGCCCCACATTGTAAATGGCCACGAAGCGGTCATGACGTTCAGAGGAATATGAGGCACATGGACCTTGTCAGCATAGATTTGGCATTTGTTACAAGTTCTAGAGTGTTGATGGCAATCAGTCTCCATTGTTGACCAATAGTAGCCAGATCTTAAGATATTCTTGGCCATGGTATGTCCTCTTGAGAGAGTCCCAAAGTGACCATCGTGTATGTCTTCCATAATTTCCTCTACCTCCTTCTTATCCACACATCGGAGTAGAGTAGAATCATGGTTGCACTTGTACAATATTTCGTTTCTTAGGAAGAATTTGGATGAAAATCTTTGTAAGAACTTTCTGTCATTGACAGATGCTCCTTAGGGATACTCTTGTGCTTCAAGGTATCTCTTCACCTCATGGTACCAAGGCTTTTCTATGTCAGTTTCAAACTCACAACAGTGTGTAGGTTCGTCGAATCTCTCAATTGTAATCATAGGAGTTTCGTTGTCCCATCTCACCTTGAACATTGAAGACATGGTTGCCAAGGCGTCAGCCAACTGATTTTCTTCCCTAGGGAAGTGTTCAAAGATGATCTCTTCGAAGTAAGGAATCAGAGATAGCATAAGCTCCTTGTAAGGGATGAGATTAGGGTGTTTAGTGTCCCAATCTCCTTTTACTTGGCTAATCACTAGAGCGGAATCCCCAAACACATTCAAATGCTTGATCCTCAAATCAATGGCAGCCCTCAGACCCAAAATGCATGCTTCGTACTCAACCATATTGTTCGTGAAATCGAAGCATAGTCTGGCAGTGAAAGGAGTGTGGCAACCTTCAGGGGATATGATCACAACACCAATTTTGTTACCCAAGGCGTTGGAAGCCCCATAAAAGACCATAGTCCATCGGGATCCTTGTTCAGGTCCGTCATACGGTCCAGGTTTCGTACAGTCGGTCACTAGCATGATGTTCTCATCCGGGAAGTCAAAGTTCATAGACTGATAATCATCAATAGCTTGATGCGCCAAATGATCTTCTAGTACGCTTCCTTTGATGGCCTTTTGCATTGTGTATTAAATATTGTACTCAGTCAAGATCATTTGCCACCTAGCTATTCGTGTGGAAAGAGTAGGTTTCTTGAAGATGTACTTGATTGGGTCCATCTTAGAAATCAACAGAGTGGTATGAGTCAACATATACTGTCTTAGCCGGTGAGGAGCCTATGCCAGAGCGCAGCAAGTTTTCTCGAGCAGTGAATATCTGGTTTCACAGTCGGTAAAGTTTTTGCTCAGGTAATAAATATCATGCTCTTTTCGGCCAGACTTGTCATGTTGGCCCAAAACACACCCCATAGAGTTCTCTAGTATTGTCAAGTACATGATCAAGGGTCTTCCTTCAACTGGAGGCATGAGAATAGGAGGTTCTTGTAGATATTCTTTGATTTTGTCGAAGGAAGCTTGGCATTCATCATTCCATCTGACTACTTGATCTTTCTTCAAGAGTTTGAAGATTGGCTCACAAGTAGCAGTCAAGTGAGATATGAAGTGGGCGATGTAATTGAGAAGGCCCAAGAATCATCTAACTTCCTTTTCAGAGTGGGGGACTGGCATTTCTTGGATGGAATTTACCTTGGTAGGATCAATATTGATGCCTTTACTGCTGACAACAAAACCTGAAAGCTTTCCAGATCGTACTCCAAATGTGCAGTTGTTAGGGTTCAACCTCAACTTTTACTTTTTCAACCTTTCGAATAGTTTATATAGGTGATCGAGATGTTCCTCTTCAGTTTTTGATATGGAAATCATATCATCCACATATACCTCTATTTCATAATGGATCATATCATGAAACAAATCTACCATAGCCCTTTGATATGTTACTCCTGCATTCTTCAATCCGAACGACATGACCTTGTAGCGAAAGGTGCCTCATTGGGTAACGAAAGTGGTCTTCACCATGTCTTCGGAAGCCATCCTAATTTGATTATAGCATGGGAAACCATCCATGAAAGAGAAGACTTTATGCTGAGCAGTGTTATCAACCAAGACGTCAATATGAGGTAGAGGGAAGTCATCCTTGGGGCTTGCCCTATTCAGATCCCTATAGTCTACGCACATGCGAACTTTTCCGTCTTTCTTTGGCACTGGCACCACATTTGCAACCCATTGGGGATAAGATGTCACAGCTAGGAATCCTGCATCAAATTGTTTCATCACATCAACTTTTATCTTTTTAGACATGTCAGGCCTCATCCGATGAACCTTTTGTTTGACATGAGGACAATCTTCCTTTGTCGGCAGACGATGAACTACGATGTTGGTATCCAACCCTGGCATATCTTCATACGACCAAGCAAACACTTCCACATAGTCATGCAACATTTGAACCAATATGCTTTTGACACTGCTTTCCAGGTTAGCGCCGATCTTGACTTCTTTCATGTCTGTCTCGGTACCCAGATTGATAACTTCAACTAACTCTTCGTGTGGCTGAATAGCTTTTTGCTCTTGTAATAGAAGTGTGGCTAGTTCTCCCGGTATTTCACAATCTTCCTCGCCTTCGGCTTCGGCTTGGTTAATTGGACACTCTAAGTCATAGTCAGAAATAGTAGAGTCATTAGAAATAAGATCCAGGGTGGATGAGGACCTGCAAGAGTGTGTGTGTGTGCATGTAAGATACATGGCTATTTTGAAAAATGTATTTGAAGAGAAAGAAAGACAATGAGCACAAAAATTTGAATGCAAAAGAGTCCAATGATTTATATTGAATTATCATATAATAAGATGAACATAAATAAAACCCTTGACAAATGGACCATAGCGCCCCGGGCTAGGTATATGGCTTAAAAGTCATTGTTAAATATTACAGACAAAATGTTCTTGAATTAATAAAAGGCAATAAATGAGTGATTACTCCTCAATGAAGGAGATGGATATGAAGTCCTTTGCGTGCCAATTCTTTAGCTCCGTTGTAGTAGGATACACCCAATCTTCAAATGCGGTTTCTTCATCAGATTCACCCACAGCGTTGACTTCATTGACACCCTTTCTATGATTTAGCATAGGCGCGGTGATTACATTCGGAGTTGGAGGAGGATCAAAGTCCTGAATTTTATTCTTAAAATTAATGGAAACTAACTAAACCCTAATCTGAACCCTAAAAATTTCAGAAATTTCAGTTTCAAAATTCTCTAAGCTCAAGAAAAATTAATGGAAACTAAGAACATGTTTAGCTTTAGGGCAATGATATCTACATGTTTTATTCACAAATAAACTATTGATGATGCCTGTATGAAGAGTTCCAAGTTGAGAAAACTTACCTCAAAACTGGAAATCGTGTTTGGAGTTTGAGCTTGTTTCAAGTGATGGTGATGATCAGGTTAGCTTCCTTGAGGTCCTAGGAAGCTAATGCAATGGTTTGCTTGAGTTGAGAATGGCTGAAATGACTTGGAGAAGTCAATGTGCAATGCTCTGTTTTTGGTTATGGAGTTTGATGCAAATGGTGTTACAGTCGTGTAACAGGGACAAGGACAAGTTATATTTGATGTATAGGAACTTTAGGAACTAAAAGGCCAAAGAACGCACGAGGGAAATAGAAGATACAAGTTCAAGGTCAGAACCTGCACAAAAATGGAGTTTGTGTGCAATTTCTGGCTAGAAGGAATTTGAGAGAGTTTCAGGCTTGCAAAAATCGTGTCCTAAGTTGCATAATAGTGTCTCAATGTATAGGAAAAGGTTTTTAAGAGCTTGGGTGATCAAAAGTACAAGTTCACATGTTATGGCTTTTTGGCTTGTTTTTGAAGCAAGCTTGACAAGCATTGTTCCAAGGCAAGCTACAAGGCTAAATAAAGTGGTTAGGAACTTTAAAAATGCTTATCTGATTGTGTATAGGATGCTTGTGCAGAAAGAACAAATGCAAAGCTCAAGAGAAGTTGACTTTGTGATTAAAGCCACTTTACTAGAATGTCAATGTTACTTTGTGCCATTAATGGAAATGCAATTTGGATAAAGCTTGAATCAAGTGGATAATAGCTCAACAGCAAGTGTAATATTCTAATTATGGAGAGATCTTGAGGTTTATAGGTCTGCAAAACAATATTGTGCAGCATAGGTTTGAAATTGAATTCTTGTTCATCACAAAATGCCTTGTAATTCAAGTGATAAAACCCTAACTTCATCTCTTCGATTCTCCCTACTCAAGAATGATCTCAAGGAGTTCTTGGACATTTTGGAAAGCTTGCAGTGTGATCTACAACCCCTATTTGAATTTCCTTTGAAGATTCCCCTTGGAACTATGTGAAAAAGTGTCATGAAGTTAGGTCAAAAGCCTGGCTAAATTAGGGCAAAATTTCACTAAGTGTTTAGTTTCATGACCCTATATTCATAAAATCATAACTTGAGATAAAAGCATTTTTGCAAGGAGTTGTGTAAAGAAAAGTTGTAGATTTCATGGAGATCTATAACTTTAATGTTGGATGTTTTTCTTGAATCATCTTGCATCATGGTTAAAATTTGGCTCAAAGTTATGAAAAAACATGAAATTTCCAACACTTAGAAAAATTTCTAAGTTTAGAAATGTTGACTTTTCAAAATGAAATCTTGACCTTTTGATTTCTTGATGAATAAGTTTCATATTTTGACATGTTTTGATGAATTATGATCTTTGGCACTTGAATTTGGCCAAAAAGTAAAAGTTTGACTTTTCAGTATACAATTGACTTTTGATCAGTTGACTACAAAATTCACCTGTCAATCCAATGGACTTGCAATGTTTTGAACCGTGTAATTAGGTCAAAATTATGAAATTAGACTCTTGAGATCATGCCTTAAACCAATTGACCATTTTCTAGGTCAAAAATTAGAAATTGCCCTTTCCTAGTCAAAACCCTAATTTTGACCATTTTGCCCTTTTGGAGATTTGATCAAATTTCTTGAGGAGTTGTGGTCCAAACTTGATAAAATGATACACATGAGTTTAAAATGTTGATGTGGACCAAAAATTATGAAGTTTGACTGTGAATTGGCCATAGTAAACTTTTTCCCTAATACAGTTGATTTTTAGGTCAATAGCTCAATTGACTCAGCAAAAATTTGATCCAAGGCTTAAAACTTGACATGAGTAATCTTGGGGGTCCATGATGATCCATGAAAGTCATATGGGGCATTGGAAGCTCAAATATCCTTGTGCAAACTCAAACCCTAATTTTGGTCATCAGTGCATAAAGAGGTGTCTTGAGCTGATCAAACCCTAGTGCAGTCTTGGGTTTAGGGAGATCTTGTGAACAAATTCTTGATAAATGAGAGGAAAAATTTTGGGGTACAACAACTTCCCCTGTTCAATCTTCTTAAGCCTGAAGAGTTAGATTGGCATGTTTTGCCATTCGTGACTCGAAGGTGGAAGATGATTGGACACTAGAGTGCCCAGAAATTTGCACTCGGCGATGTGATGGTAGAGGGAATGGGCTTAAAGATGCCATTTGGAGGAGTGATATAAAGCTGTTGGAGACGAGCTTGTAGATGCCATCCAAGAGTGATTGTTGAATTGTAATTTTTAAGCTGAAAGAATGAGTATCAGGATGGCGTCCGTGTCTGGGGCGTATCTGTACTGTATCTGAGATTTGAATCTGAATGAGTGTCAGGATGATATCGGTGTCTGGAGCATATCTGAACTGTATCTGAAAGTTGGATCTAAATGAGTATCAGAATGGCTTACGTGTTTGGAGCGTATCTGAACTGTATCTGAGAAGTTGGATCTGAATGAGTATCAGAATAGCATCCGTGTTTGGAGCGTATCTGAACTGTATCTGAAAGTTGGATCTGAATGAGTATCAGAATGACGTCCATGTCTGAAGAGTATCTGAATTGTATCTGAAAACTTTGAACATTGTTAATGGTAGCCGTTAACCTTATCATGAAAAGGGTAAAATGTTAGCTAAAATGCAAAGTCGTGTTGTATGAAATGTATGATATGATGCATTCATGCTATCAATGTTTATGATATATGGATGCGATGTATGCGTATGTGATCTAGTCTGCTGCATTGTTGTTGGATTGGGGAAAATAAATCCCCGACTGCTACTGAGGATAAGGAGTATAAGTCTTCATGTTGTGAAGTCTAAGTGTTGGTGAATTTATGCTTTAGAGGAATAAACTCTGTTGTAAGGGGAATGTCGTGTACTGTTTGAAAAATCCTGGTTGGGAAATCCTGAGAAATTTGACGACTTCTACTGGGGATTGATAACTGGAAGCTCTGTTCCACTAGGGATTAAACTTCTCACTGTGGGGAACATTATGGAGATAAATTTAGAGAGATTTCCCTATCCCTTAAAGCCATCAACGATTGTCTTTTATTTTATTTATTTGTAAACAGTAATTATATTCAAATGCATATGTTCAACAATGAATCATTGGACATTTTTGTAAACAAAACACAAGCGGAAAAAAAAGATAGTTTTTACACTTTCAAAGGGATATCTTCGTATTGACTTTGAGTGAGTATTTTTGTACAATGAGACAAACATTCTAGTAAGAGAATGTCGTCGTAAAAAATGAAAATTTTAATACAAAGAAAAGATAGCTATGTGCAATAATCCCATGGGGTTCCCATTCTGCTATAGCCTTTGTATCTCTGAGCATCTTGTCCATTTGTTGCCTTGTCCGAAGATGATTGAATTGGTCAGAAATTTCGATTTTGCAAGTTGTCTGTAAGGTGATCCAACGGGACATAGTCATACGCTTTAATTCCCTAACTTTTGCCTGGACCGCCCTTTCGGGTTTTTAGTCCACCGGGATACCCTTTTTTGCCAAAGTTTCCCTTTCGGGTTTTCAACTTGCCGGGTGTACAATTTTTTTTTGTTTTTATCCCTAATTTTTCCCCTAACCTTTTTGGTTCGCCGGGATGCCCTTGTTTTTCCTAGGTGCGTCAACCTAGTGGGTCTCTTATGCGTACTATCTTTTGACTATGTCTTCGTTCGCAGGATGTGGCAGGTCATCACCATCCATGGTGGTCAAGATCATTGCTCCACCAGAGAATATGTTTTTGATTACAAATGGTCCTTCGTATGTAGGAGTCCATTTGCCCTGGGGATCACCTTGCGGCAATATGATACGTTTGATCACCAGATCTCTAACTTGATACACTTGGCGCCTGACCTTTTTGTTGAAAGCCTTGATCATCTGTTTTTGATACATTTGACCATGGAAAACAACAATAAGCCTTTTCTCATCAATTAAGTTTAATTGATCAAGTCGAGTCTGGATCCAATCTTCTTCACTCAACCCTGTATCCTTCATAATTCTTAGAGAGGGGATCTAGACTTCAATAGGCAAAACGGCCTCCATGCCGTATACTAGAGAATAGGGTGTTTCCCCGATTGATGTGTGAGTTGTGGTACGATACCCGTGGAAAGCGAATGGTAGAATCTCATGCCATTCTTTGTATGTGACTGCCATTTTCTGTATGACCTTTTTAATGTTCTTATTCGCGGCTTCCACAACACCATTCATCTTTGGCCGGTAAGGGGAAGAATTATGATGCTGAATCTTGAATTGCTCGCACAAGGCGGTGATCATAGTATTGTTCAGGTTTGTGCCATTATCAGTAATGATCCTCTCCGAGATACCGTACCGGCAAATGAGATTCTGCTTGATGAACCGAGCGACAACATTCTTAGTAACGGAAGCAAAGGAAGTTGCCTCCACCTACTTTGTAAAATAATCAATGGCCACTAAGATGAAACAGTGTCCATTAGAGGCTGTCGACTTAATTTCCCCAATCATATCTATTCCCCACATAGCAAAGGGCCAAGGAGCTGTCAATACATTCGGAGGAACCGGAGGTACGTGCACCTTGTCAGCATAGATCTGACACTTATGGAAAGTTCGAGAGTGTCGATAACAATCTGCTTCCATGGTAGACCAGTAATAGCCTGCCCGTAGGATTTTATTTGCCATCGTATGCCCACTGGAATGGGTGCCAAAATTTCCTTCATGTAATTCAACCATGATCCTCTCAGCTTCAACCTTGTCTACGCACCGAAGTAATACGGATTCATGGTTGCGTTTGTAAAGAATGCCATTACTAAGGAAGAATTTAGCAGAGAATCTCCTTAAGAACTTCTTATCATTGATTGAAGCTCCTTCTAGGTATTCTTGAGCCTCGAGATACCTCTTGACTTCGTGAAACCAAGGCCGGTCCATTATTTCTTCAGTATTAATTTCGTGACAGTATATTGGTTCATCCCTTCGTTCAATGGTAATCTGGGGAGCCTCATTATCCAATTTAAGTTTAAACATAGATGACATTGTGGATAGTGCGTCTGCTAGCTGATTTTCTTCTCGCGGGAAATGCTAGAAGGTAATCTTCTCAAAATGTGGGAGCAATGTCAAAACATGTTCTTTGTAAGGGATAAGGTTAGGGTGTTTGGTGTCCCATTCCCTTTTGATCTGGCTGATAACCAAAGCTGAATCTCCGAATACATTCAAAGATTTGATCCCCAAGTCTATGGCAGCTTTGAGACCAAATATGCACGCTTCGTATTTCGCCATGTTATTAGTATAATAGAAGTAGAGTCTTGTCCTAAAAGGAGTATGACATCCTTCAGGAGATATAAGTACAACACCAATACCGTTGCCGAGTGCGTTAGATGCCCTATTAAAAACCAGGGTCCATCGGGATCCTTGTTCAGGTCCGCCATATGGCCTGAGTTCTTCACAGTTATTTACCATCATGATGTCTTCATCCGGGAATTCGAACTTCATGGACTGGTAGTCTCCCACAGCTTGGTGAGCAAGGTGATCAGCTAGTACACTGCCCTTTATTGCCTTCTAGGTAGTATACTGTATGTCATATTCTGTCAGGATCATCTTCCATCTTGCTATTCTCCCAGAGAGAGCAGGTTTCTCGAAGATGTATTTTATTGGATCCATTTTAGATATCAACAGGGTAGTATGAGTCAGCATATACTGTCTTAGCCGACGAGCAGCCCATGCCAGAGCGCAACAAGTTTTCTCGAGCAGTGAATATCTTGTTTCACAGTTGGTAAACTTTTTGCTCAGGTAATAAATAGCGTGCTCTTTTTGGCCAGACTCGTCATGCTGCCCCAACATGCACCCCATTGAGTTTTCCAAAACGGTTAGATACATGATCAATGGTCTTCCCTCGACTGGTGGCATCAACACAGGAGGCTCTTGCAGGTACTCTTTAATCTTGTCGAAAGCAGTTTGGCATTCATCATTCTATTTGACTACTTGATCTTTCTTCAGAAGTTTGAGGATTGGTTCACAAGTAGCTGTCAGGTGAGAAATGAATCTGGAAGTCGTTCAAACGTCCCAAGAACCCTCTGAATTCCTTCTCAGTACGAGGAGCAGGCATCTCTTGTATCGCTTTCACCTTAGCAGGATCTACTTCAATACCCTTATTGCTGACGACAAAGCCTAGGAGCTTACCAGGCCTTACCCCAAATGTGCATTTATTTGGGTTCAACCTCAGCTTGTACTTCTTTAGTCTCTCAAAGAGTTTTTGTAGATGGTCAAGATGCTTTTATTCTGTTTGAGATCTAGCTATCATGTCGTCCACATAAACTTCTATTTCGTGATGTATCATGTCGTGAAATAGAGCTACCATGGCACGCTGATAGGTTGCCCCAGCATTCTTCAGTCCGAATGGCATCACCTTGTAGCAGAAAGTTCCCCATTGTGCGACAAAGGTTATCTTCTCCATGTCCTCAGGTGCCATTTTGATTTGGTTGTAACCTGAGAAACCGTCCATGAAGGAAAACGCTTTGTGTTGTGCAGTATTATCAACTAGGATATCAATGTGGGGAAGTGGGAAATCATCGTTAGGGCTTTCCCTATTTAAATCTCTATAGTCCATGCACATTCGTACCTTGCCGTCCTTCTTGGGCACGGGAACAACATTGGTAACCCATTGCGGATAGGAGGTGACGGACAAGAATCCAACATTGAATTGTTTCATGACTTCTGCTTTAATCTTCTCTGACATATCTGGTCGTATTCGACGAACCTTTTATTTTACCGGTGGGAAATCCTCTTTTGTAGGTAGACGATGTACCACAATATCTGCATCAAGTCCTGGCATGTCTTCATACGACCATGAAAAGACCTCAACATACTCGTGTAGCAACTGAATCAGACGTTCCTTGACACTTGGTTCTAGATTGGCACCCACCTTGACCTCTCTTTTGTCTTCTTTGGTACCCAGGTTGATTGTGTCCACGGGTTCCTCGTGGGGCTGAATGGTTCTCTCTTCTTGTAGTAGTAATCTGGAAAGTTCCCCTAGTACTTCACAATCTTCCTCACCTTCGTCTTTGGCTTAGTAGATTAGATTTTCAGAGTCACAAAAAGCCATAGCAGAACCGTTATCCATGGGATCCTGAATGGATGTTGACCTGCATTATGAGTGTGAGTGTGTGTAAGGGTATAGCTATCTTTGAAAGAAAAATGTAAAAAGAAAAATAATGAGCGTAAAGTTTGTATGCAAAACGTCCATGATTCATTGATGTCATATGTAAATGAGATAATAACCCTTACAAATGGACCATTGTGCCTCGGGTTAGACACAAGGTTTTAAGAGTTTGAATTGTTTTAATATTACAGATCTAATAAAATGTAAAGACAAATTACTGTGGGATAAAAGTGATCGGGACGAAATATCTAGCCTCCCAATTGCTGAGCCCTCCACTGACAGTTGGGAAGATCCAATCTTCCAGATTGCAAACATCTTTACCATCCTCTACCACGTCGACTTCACGGTTGCTGATCTTCAGGGGTGGTCCTCCAGCACGAGCGCGGCGTACGACCTTCTGAGCATTTGAAGTGAAATCCAGGCCAAATTTGTCAGACTTGTATGGGATATCTGGGATTTGCCCCTAGGTAGTGCACCCACCTTCTTCTATCACTACCTTTGCATCCTTCAACAATGACATTCTGAGTGGAGGCCTTGTGATTTTGGGGACAACCCTGGTTACTGCCACATCTTACGGGACTTCCTCAAAGTGTTGGATTAGAGTTTCAATAAATTCACCATCTAATTCCACGTATCTGAAGGAATTGAGATGGCTGATCATATACTCTTCTTCTCCATGAACGGTGATAATCTTCCCTTGAATTGGATACTTCAGCATTTGGTGTAACGTAGAAGTAACAACGCCAACATTGTGAATCCATGGTCGGCCTAGAAAGCATGAATATGAAGGGCGGATATGCATTACATATAAAGTTGAATCAAATGTTTGGGTTCCAACCTTTATGGGGATATCAACTTCCCCATGCACCATCCTTTTTGAGCCGTCAAAGGCCCTCACTACTATGTTACTTGGCTTCAATGTCAATCCCTCACAGTCAAGCCTATCAAGAGCCTTTTTAGGCAATACATTCAGAGATGAGTCAGTGTCCACCAAAACATGAGCCAAGGTCGTGCCCCTGCATTCCACTGAGACATGCAATGCCTCATTATGCTTCCTTCCTCTTGGCGTTAAATTAGCATCCGAAAAACCTATACCGTTATCTACTGTCAAGCTGGCTATGCAGTCTTGGAACTGATCGGCAGATGTTTCTTGGGGTACATGGGCAATTTTTCAGGAATTTTACCAAGGCTTTTGCGTGCACCTCAGAGCATAGTAGTAAAGCCAACATGGAAATTTTGGATGGAGTTTGCCCCAGTTGTTCAACTACATCGTAGTCGCTTCTTTTTATGATCTTTAGAATTTCCTCCATCTCTTTCCGGGAGGTTTCAGGGATAGTTAATGATTGTGCCTTCGTCCGGACAAGCTCAATCAGAATACTTTTACCTCGAGTCTCGGTTAAATCGGCATCAGGAATGCCAGTAGGAGTATTAGTAGGGATTGTAACAGCTTTGTCAGTTGGAGTATTGGTGGAGATGATTATGGGACTGGGAATAGCCTTCGTGGGAGCAACAACAACAGGAATTATTACGGATCCAGAAAATGCTTTTGGGGGAGGAGTTTCTGGAGAGAATATCCTTCCGTTTCGGGCAATCTTGCTAGTCCCTGCAATATTACTGATATCAGAGTTAACTTTCTCATAACTTGAATCTTCGGCAGCTGGCCAGTCTTGTTTGATATCGTGGTAGTAGATATCCCCTCCAGAATTCCATGGTATGGTTTTGTCTGACGAATACGGGACTGGTCCAGGCATTGTAATTATCAAAGGAGCTGCTTTTGGAACTGATGTAATTCTAACGGGTCTTTTGGTGGAGACCCTAGAAGAATAGGCGTAAATGGTAATGATAGACACATCATTAAGAGGAACAGGTGGAACAGAAGTATTTTCAAACAAGATTTCCTTGTTATCTATTAGGCTCTGAACGCTTTCTTTCAACAAAGGACAGTTGGTTGGTGAGGACAAACAAAAATGACAGCCTTTATCGCAGCCTAGGAATACACCGGCAATCAACAAATTCTTTTTGATAATCAGGAGTGGGGTCACAAGTTCATCAACTGAAGTAACAAACATATCTTCTTCAATGGCGTTGGTATTATGGTCGTGTTTGGGCATAGGGGCAGAAATGACATTTGGCTTTTCGAGCGCATCGAATTCAATCTCTTTGGCTTCAATGAGGTCTTGTACCTTGTTCTTTAGAGCCCAACAATTGTTAGTGTCATGGCCGGGACTCTCAGAGTTGTATGCACAACGGGCATTAGGATGGTAGTGAGGAGATGTTATGTTAGGGTTCTTTGGAGCTTCTTTCAAGGTCACTAAGTTGGATCTTAACAGATGTGGCAATACTTGAGATAAGGTCATGTTAATTCTGGTGAATTGTCTGACTGGTCTCTCCATCCTTGGTTGGTTGTTCCTTTGCTGATCAGGTGCGGGTTTAGGAATCATAACAGCCCCCACCATTGGACGGCGTTCGGCCCTATCTTGATTTCTATGAGGATAAATAGCAACCACTTCTTTCTTTCCGATAAATGGCTTCCTTATAGCAGCAGATGATGTATATTTTTGAATCTTTCCACTCTTTATCCCGGATTCTATCCTCTCTCCGGTCAATATCAGTTCAGTAAAACCTGTCGATGAACTCCCAATTAGGTGATTAAAGAAGGGACCAGACAAGGTGCCCAAAAACATGTCTACTAATTCTCTTTCAGATAGAGGAGGTTGAACTCTTCCAGCCAAGTCTCTCCATTTTTGCGCATAGTCTTTGAAACCTTCATTGGAAATCATGGCCATACTCTGGAGTTGAGTTTAGGTATCCGCAAGATCAGAATTGTATTGGTATTGTTTGTAAAAGGTTGCAGCAAGATCTTCCCAATTATGAACATTAGCTCTTTCTAACTGATAAAAACCAATCAAGTTGAGTTCCAGATAGGCTATCTTGGAAGAAGTGTACCCATAAGTCTTTGTCAGTGGTATGGGGCTGGATTTTCCTCACATAAGACCGGAGATGCATTTTAGGGCATGAAACTCCGTCATATTTGGCGAACACGGGTGCTTTGAATTTTGGAGGAATGCCAATCCCCGACACTAGACCCAATTCCTCAAAGTCCAATCCAGGCACTTTTTGGATTTCCATTGCGCTCAATCGCTCTTCGAGATGTTTATACTTGTCATCAGCTAGAGGGTATTGTTCTTCAGAATAGTCTTCTTCTTCCTCTTCCTCTTCTGATTCTGACTGGACAACTGTTTCCTTGCCTTTCCCATCTTGGTTGTCTTTCTCACCGGATGTTATTGCAAAGTATAGGGCTCTTCTTGTCTGTCCTTGGAACCTTCTTCCCATGTTTAGAACTCCGACTATCTTCTTTGTCTTATTTTTCTTCTCCTCGGCTAGAAAAGTCTTCAACTCTTCTTGTCCTTTAGCTAGGGTCAAGAACAATTTTTGAAACTGTGCATTCTGAGCTTGGAGGTCCTTCACCGTTTGCTCGAGATCCATCTTACTGAAATAAAAAGTAGAGAGATGAGGAGACTTGTTGTAAGAAACCTGCTTATGTTATCATGAATGATAAATGCATATGCAAATGTTTTCAAGGATTTTAAGATTCAAATTTGTTTTAGACAAAAAGGAAACACACGTCATATTAATAGATTAAAGCTTGAGTACATCAATGCCTTCTTGGGCAAAATAATACAAAAACTCTAAGATAAAAAGGTAGTACGCATCCTCTTTGGTGCAATGTAGGCATTCAAAGTCTGTTCCTCATGAAGTAGCCTAGTGAGTTCTAAAACCTTTTTCTCGCTTGCGTAGAATTGGCTTTCGAAGGTATCTCGCTCCCCCTTGAGTTGTATCCAATCCCTTTGTGGGTCTTCAAGAGAGGTAGGCATGTCAGGATGTAGGATAGTATATGGAACATCTCCCTGCATGACTGGCTCAAAGATTAGAGGGAGAATGGAGGGGTAAGGCATTATAAGACTCTGAGCACGAGCTCGTAACCATTTGAGGTAAGGCTCAAGAGGGATGGAATTCTTGTGCCCCAAAGTCTTACTATCTACCTTGTTTAACATCCTCCAATCTCGGATAAATCTCTGGCGAAGACCTTGATCGTCATTGTCGTAGTCAAATACCAAACCTTGAATCAGCATCTCGTGCGGGCCATCCCTTCGGGCGTAACCAAACTGTCTTAAAGATAAGCAAGGGTTGCAGGTGATACCTCCCCTAATGCCAAGTAAAGGGACATTAGGAAATTCTCCACAGCGGTCGACAATAGTAACATTCTCTATGGATCGGGAGCACCAATGAATGTCTGAATGTTTGAGTGTTATCAACCTTTGTGACCACCTTGAACCTTGCTCGTTCCTTAATACAGATTGGGGAAGATGCGAAATAAACCATCTTGCCATGAGAGGAGTGAAACACATAAGGACACCTCTTTTCCTTATTGCGCGAGTGTGAAAAGAGTGTAGGATATCTCCTAGCAATGTAGGCATCGGGTTGCGAGATATGAAGATTTTGACAGTGTTCACATCTATGAATTGATTAGGATTTGGAAACAAAACCATCCCATAGATGAGGAGAGCCACAATTTCCTCAAAAGCTTGCAGGTCCAAAGAATTCCAACAGTTTTGGGCTTTCTCAAACAAGAACTTTGCTAGGAAACCTTTGACACCACTCCTTGTTTCCCAATGAGTTGTGAAATTAGATGAGTGCAAGTGTAGAGTTTGAGCAATCTCTTTTGCCTTTGGGTCTCTTTCCGTACCGTTTAAAGATAGTTGGTTGAGAATGGGAATCCTCAAGAGTCAGGATAATTCTTCCAAAGTAGGCACAAGTTGATAGTCGGGAAATGTGAAGCAATAGTGTAAAGGATCAAAGAAGTGAAAGAGCATCTTCACCATGTCCTAATCTGTGTTGGAAGTGACCAAGTTGAGTAGGCGACCATGTCTCTCGATGAATGGAGAGTTTTCAGGAATCCTTGAAGATATCTCCTTAAGTTGTGGAGGGATCCTCACAAGGTTGACTTGAATAGTTTTCCTGCAAAGTGAATCCATATCATACAAAACAAGAACAAAGATGAATCCCAAAATCCTTGAAATGGTTAGTGAATGTGTATGATGTTATGATGTTCATGATGTTATGTACAAGTACGTATATACGAACAAAACAAACAAGTACCTAAGTTTAGGCTTTCATGGAGTTTTATAGGTAAGTACCCTCTTGAAGTTTAGTTGGCTCAACCTATCCTAGAAATAATAACCGGGTTCTAAGGAGCTCAATATCACTGGTTTGTTTCCTTGGTCATTGTTTCAGCACAAGCCTCTTTAATGGCGACCGAAATATCCCAAGAAACCAAACCTCAATGAGTGTAGTATCGAGTATCTACCAAATTCGGACTGTACCAAAGTCGGTTATCTCACTACATCCTAAAGGCCAAGTTGGTCAAGTAAAGGTTCTAAAAGTTCATTAGTGCTTCATGACATCACTCAGCGGCCCCGTATTCTCTTTGATTAACTCAAAGGCTACTGGTATCCACAAATATGTCGCACTAACATAGCTATTTCTTAGACCATGTCAGTATACCCCGCACAGTTTCCACAATGTATTGCTACTTACCTATAATGTATCCCAAATCCGGGTAGAGGATTCAAATCCAAACAAAGAATCATAATGTAAAGCAAACAAATCAAACAATGTAAGCAAGTAAATGTGATCTAACCCTAAGGTAACCCCACTTTTAAAATTTTCCCCAGCAGAGTCTCCAATTCTGTGATACGGTGGGAGAACTGACTTGAAAGTTTTGTGTTTGATCGCAAATGTTGCGGTTATTAAGAGTCGCCACCGACTTTTCTTTTATCCATAAGGAAAGGTGAAAAAGCACAGGAAAGACCTTTGAGATTGTTTCTTGAGTTCGGGGGGTAGATTATGAAAAGGGAAGGTATTAGCACCCTCTTCATCCATGGTTTTCCATGGGCTCTTAGTTACTTGCTAGATCACTTGCTTTTTGTTTGAAATTGTGCTTTGTGTGGTTTTTGAAAGTATTTTGTAAAGAGGCCATTATTTAGACAATCTTTGTAATGATTCTCGTTCGTAAGAATGTATACAAAGATGTTAATCTTTTGAAAATGTTTTCAAGTTTTGTAAGATGTTTGTAGGTGATTATCTTTGAAAATAGCAAGGATGTTTGTTTTGAAATGGAGCAAGTAATTAGGAGCAATCTACCTACTCAAATGTCTTTCTTGTTCATTTTCTTTTTCTTTGACATTGTTGTCTTACCATTGATTTGGTAAGCAACCCTATCTTTGGATGTAAACGGGACGGGCGTGGGTCATCATATAACCATTATTAGCAATGTTGCAAGGTATCTTAGCATTATTTTTGAGGGACTAAGATCATTTATAAGGCAACTTATATAGCGTCATTGAGGGACTATGATCTTGTATTTGCTTGTTTTTGCTAAGATACCTTACATGCGTAATATGGCCATTTTGTATAAGGCAACCAAGTGGAATAACCCTAGGGGTGCTTGTGTGCAAGTGTATTGTTTTCATGCTTGTTTTTGTCTTGAATTAGGGTTTTCTAGATATTGGTTCTAGTCTTTCCATACAAACCCTAATTACTAGCATGTTATATAAAAGCGATAAATTGCGAAATTTAAAGTTACTATGCTATTACAACATTTATGGGGAGGGGTGTGTACAATTTGTAAATGGGGATTGCAAGAATTTAAACCTAATTAGTCTATTACAACTATATTGAATTGGTATGAATATACAAAGGATTAAATAAATACAAAGTATAAAAATGAATAAATGTACAAGGATGCAAAAATGTAAAGAAAATGAATTATGTTTGATTTTCATGAAAGAAGATTTTGTCGTAACCTAATTAAATAAAAAAATAGTTAATTAAATATGAATTTATTAAGAAAAGCTTTTAAATGAAAACCTAGTTCTATTAATTAATCAAAAGAAAATAAATTCAAGAAAAGTATTTTGGTATTTTCATCTTAAAAATATTTATAGTATTATAAAATATTTTTAGCCTTTTTTATATATAAAAATAATGCATTTAAATTAGTATGAAATCAAATAACTAATAACCTAAATTTATTTATATTTACAAGATAATGAGTAAAAATATAAATAAAGTATAATTAATAAAAATATTTTTGTGAGAAAAATAAAATAAGCTAAGTCAAAATATAAATATATCATTTTTTGTATTTTTATGATTTTTTAGTATTTAGAAAATATATTTAAGAAAAGAAAAATGAAATAAATAAATAAATAATAAAATTTGGGTCAGGGGATGCCAAGAGGAAGTAGGGAGGTCAGTCAGCAAAAAAAAAATAAAAAAATAAGTCAGGCCCAGTGCCCTGCAAACAAAAAAGTCAGAATTGTAAACATATGAAAAATGAAAAGGGTACCACTGGGGCTCGAACCCAGGTCCCATAGGTTACAGGCGTGCGCTTCTACCATTGGGGTGGCTATACATCCGTTAATACAAATGAAACAATAAATATGTAAGGCAAAACGTGTTCTGAAGACTTCATCTTCAACCTCCAGTCAGACCAACTGTAACTTGCTTATTTCTCATCAAAAATGAAAACTGTAAACATGAAACTTGTAGCAAATTTTCTCACGATTCCAGAAATGTAAAGTATTAAAACTATAGATCAACGATAAGTAAGATTTTTAATGGCCCTAATCTGAACCCTAAAAATTTCATAAATTTCAGTTTCAAAATTCTCTAAGCTCAAGCAAAATTAATGGAAACTAAGGACATGGTTAGCTTCAGGGCAATGATATCTACATGTTTTATTCACAAATAAACTATTGATGATGCTTGTATGAAGAGTTCCAAGTTGAGAAAACTTACCTCAAAACTGGAAATCTTGTTTAGAGTTTGAGCTTGTTTCAAGTGATGGTGATAATCAGGTTAGCTTCCTTGAGGTCCTAGGAAGCTAATGCAATGGTTTGCTTGAGTTGAGAGTGGCTGAAATGACTTGGAGAAGTTAATGTGCAATGCTCTATTTTTGGTTATGGAGTTTGATGCAAATGGTGTTACAGTCGTGTAACAGGGACAGGGACAAGTTATATTTGATGTATAGGAGCTTTAGGAACTAAAATGTCAAAGAACGCACGAGGGAAATAGAAGATACAAGTTCAAGGTCAGAACCTACACAAAAATGGAGTTTGTGTGCAATTTCTGGCTAGAGGGAATTTGAGAGAGTTTCAGGCTTGCAAAAATCATATCCTAAGTTGCATAATAGTGTCTCAATGTATAGGAAAAGTTTTTTGAGAGCTTGGGTGATCATAAGTACAAGTTCACATGTTATGGCTTTTTGGCTTGTTTTTGAAGCAAGCTTGACAAGCATTGTTCCAAGGCAAGGTACAAGGCTATCTAAAGTGGTTAGGCACTTTAAACATGCTTATATGATTGTGTATAGGATGCTTGTGCAGAAAGAATAAATGCAAAGCTCAAGAGAAGTTGACTTTGTGATTAAAGCCACTTTAGTAGAATGGCAATGTTACTTTATGCCATTAATGGAAATGCAACTTGGATAAAGCTTGAATCAAGTGGATAATAGCTCAAAAGCAAGTGTAATATTCTGATTATGGAGAGATCTTGAGGTTTATAGGCCTGCAAAACCAGATTGTGCAGCATAGGTTTGAAATTGAATTCTTGTTCATCATAAAATGCCTTGTAATTCATGTGACAAAACCCTAACTTCATCTCTTCGATTCACCCTACTCAAGAATGATCTCAAGGGTTTCTTGGACATTTTGGAAAGCTTGAAATGTGATATACAACCCCTATTTGAATTGCTTTTGAAGATTCCCTTTGGAACTATGTGAAAAGTGTCATGAAGTTAGGTCAAAATCCTGGCTAAATTAGGGCAAAATTTCACCAAGTGTTTAGTTTCATGACCCTATGTTCATAAAATCATAACTTTAGATCAAAGCATTTTTGAAAGGAGTTGTGTAAAGAAAAGTTGTATATTTCATGGAGATCTACATCTTTCATGTTGGAATTTTTGCTTGAATCATCTTGCATCATGGTGAAAATTTGGCTCAAAGTTATGAAAAAACATAAAATTTCCAACACTTAGAAAAATTTCTAAGTTTAGAAATTTTGACTTTTCAAAATGAAATCCTGACTTTTTGATTTCTTGATGAATAAGTTTCATATTTTAACATGTTTTGATGAATTATGATCTTTGGCACTTGAATTTGACCAAAAAGTCAAACTTTGACTTTTCAGTATACAGTTGACTACAAAATTCATCTGTCAATCCAATGGACTTGCAATGTTTTGAACCATGTAATTAGGTCAAAATGATGAAATTGAACTCTTGAGATCATGCCTTAAACCAATTGACCATTTGCTAGGTCAAAAATCAGAAATTGCCCTTTCCCAGTCAAAACCCTAATTTTGACCATTTTGCCCTTTTGGAGATTTGATCAAATTCCTTGAGGAGTTGTGGTCCAAACTTGATAAAATGATACACATGAGTTTAAAATTTTGATGTGGACAAAAAATTATGAAGTTTTACTATGAATTGGCTATAGTTGACTTTTTCCCTAATAAAGTTGATTTTTAGGTCAATTGCTTAATTGACTGAGCAAAAATTTGATCCAAGGCTTAAAACATGACATGAGTAATCTTGGGGGTCCATAATGATCCATGAAAGTCATATGGGGCATTGGAAGCTCAATTATCCTTGTGCAAACTCAAACCCTAATTATGGTCATCAGTGCCTAAAGAGGTGTCTTGAGCTGATCAAACCCTAGTGCAATCTTGGGTCAAGGGAGATCTTGTGAGCAAATTCTTAATAAATGAGAGGGAAAATTTTGGGGTACAACACTTTATTATTGTCCTTTTCTTTTTTCATCTTTCCCTTCTTTTTGATAATGTCAAAGGGGGAGAAGGATGTGGTACTTTATGCTTGTATATTTCCTTGTCTTAAATTTTTAAGGTACTCTTCAACCAAGATGAACAAATTCAAAGGATTTTAACCTTCTCATATAAAGGAGGAGTTATGCATATTAGGGGGAGAAGCTCTTTCCAGAAATTATAACGCATCAAGCAAGATCATTTGTCATCATCAAAAAGGGGGAGAATGTAAAATCAAGCTTTTCAAATGCACTTTTGTTTTGATGAAGACAAACTATGAGTAACAAAGAAGGCAAAGATTATTGATCAAGCTAAAATAATCTATGGATAAAGTCTTCAGTTCAAGCACTTAGGAAATTTCAAGGTATAATGATAATACTTACTTTGAACTTAAGACATAGGTGCTCAATGGTCAAAAGAAATATTTTATATTGTCCAAATATTTACTCAAGTTTTTCTAAGCTAAAAATCATTTTTTACTTGAGTGCAATCAATTTTCATATTAGTACAATTGATTGCATGCTTCAATTTTTCAAATCTTTTGCTACTATTTCTAAGTGTAATCGATTTGCATGTTTATGAAATCGATTGCACTCAATCAATTTTTGCTACTAACTTTACATGCAATCGATTTACACTCTTGTGCAATCGTTTCACACTCAAAATATTTGAAATTATAGTTGTTGAAACCCCGTGCAATCAATTTTCTCAAAGGGTGCAATCGATTGCATGCTGCACGATTTTGAAAAACAACAGCTTTGCACATGCATGTTCATAACTCCATTTCATGGAAACCTTTCACTCAATCTTGGAAATTATTCATGATTCATCTCCAGAACTTTATGCTGTTTCAAAAAGGTGCTATGAACATATAAATACTCATTTTCAAAATCATTTCAACACCTATTCCAATTATATTTTATGAATTTTCAAAAAACAAACTCAAGCTATTATATATTTTCATACACAAGTTTTCTGCACACTTTCACATATTGTTAACCAGAAAACTTTGAGCATTATATATCTTGAGTCATTGTATACTATTATCATTGGAAGATAAGATAAATTCATTGATTAAATCATTCAAAGTGATCATTGCTACTCAAACTCACTCAAATCAAATATTGCTATATACTTGCTTATTTTTCAGGATTCTTGGAAATAAGTTTAAGTGGTTTTAAAATCTTGTTTTTCCAGGATTGTGGATACAAGTGAAGTCACTTTGAGAGGATTATTCTCATTGTTGACATAGTGAAAATCCAAGAGGATTGTTCTTGGTCCAAGAGGATTGTTCTTGGTTTTGGGTAGTTCTTGTTTAAGTTTGCCACAATAAGGAAATCTCTTTCATGTTGAAAGGGGACTATAGTACTCTTGGACTGTGAGGGGAACCAGGATATATCGCTTGTGTCTCTTTATTTTTATTCACTTTACTCTTTCATAAACTCACCATAATCCAGAAAAATAATATCCATCATCACGAAAACCAGAATTTTTTAAAGTACCTAATTCACCCCCCCCCCCCCCCACCCTCTTAGGCGCAGTTCGTACTTACACATCTTCTTGAAATAAACAGCAGAAATATAAGGAAACTTGTTGAGTGAAAACCTGTCATGTTATGATGCATGGAAGATATGTATGCAAATGATTTCAAGGGTTTATGAGATTTAAATTTGTATAGACAAAGAATGAACAAACGTCAAATTTCATTAATTAGTTTAAAATGACTACGACATGCCTCTTGGGATTACAAAATGAATCTCTAAGATAAAAAGACCGAACGCATCCTCTTCAATGCAATGTAGGCGTACACGCTTTTCTCCTCATGTAGCTTCTTTGTAAGCTCTAAGACTCTATTCTCACTAGCGTAAAATTGAGCTTCGAAGGTATCTCGTTCATGCTTTAGCTGAATATAATCCTTTTGAAAGTCTTCAAGAGAGTTAGGCATGTCGGGATGGAGGCCAGTGTATGGGACGTCTCCTTCAAGCACAGGTTCCATGATAACTGTTAAGATGGAGGGATAAGGCATCACAAGTTTCTGAGCACGAGCTCGTACCCACCTAAGGTAAGGATCAAGGGGAATATAATTCTTGTGTCCCAGCGTCTTACTATCTACTTTGCTTACCATCCTCCAAGCTCGTATGAACTTCTGACGGAAGCTTTGATCGTTGCTTTCGTAGTCAAAAACCAACCCTTGGATGAGCATCTCATGAGGACCATCCCTTTGGGCGTACCCAAACTGTCGTAAGGCTAAGCAAGGGTTGTAAGTGATACCTCCCCTAATGCCAAGCAAAGGGACATTAGGGAATTCTCCATAACGGTCGATGATAGTAACATTCTCCAAGGATCGAGAACACCAATTGATATCTGAATGTCTGAGTGTCATCAACCTATGGGACCACCTCAAACCTTGATCGTTCTTCAACACAGATTGAGGGAGATGCGAAATAAACCATCTAGCTAATAGAGGAGTGAAACACATGAGATCCCCTCTCTTCCTTATAGTACGAGTGTGGAGGGAATGTAGGATATCTCCTAACAAAGTAGGCACTGGATTGCGAGACATGAAGATTTTGACAGCATTTACATCTATAAGTTGGTCAGGGTTTGGAAACAAAACCATCCCATAGATGAGAAGGGCCAATATTTCTTCGAAAGCTTTTAAGTCCAAAGAGTTCCAACAATATTTGGCTTTCTCAAACAAGAACTTGGCTAATAAACCCTTGACGGCACTCCTTGTTTCCCAATTAGTTATGACATCAGATTGTTGCAAGTGTAGTGCTCGGGAAATCTCTTCAGGTAGTTGATTGAGGATAGGAATCCTCAAGAGTTGAGAGAACTCCTCCATAGTAGGTACAAACTGATAATCGGGGAAAGTGAAGCAATGGTGTAGAGGACCAAAGAACTGGAATAACACCTTCATCATATCTTCATTTGTGCTAGAGGTAACCAAGTTTAGGAGGCAACCATGTCTTTTGGTGAATGAAGAATTCTCAGGGACCCTTTATGTTAGCTCTTTGATTTGAGAAGGAATTCTTACAAGATTGACTTGAATAGTTTTCCTGCGGATGGAAGTCATGTCCTACAAAACAGAACAAAGATAAATCCCAATAATTCTTGAAATGGTTAGTGAGAATGAGTATGATGTTATGATGTTTATGATGTTATGTACAAGTAAGAATATACAAACAATCTAAATAAGTCCTTAGGTTTAGGCTTGCATGGAGTCTCACAGGTAAGTACCCTCTTTAAGTTTAGTTGGCTCAAACTTGTCCTAGAAATAGTAACTGGATTCTAAGGGATCTCAATATCACTGATCTTTCTTGTCGGGCATGGTTTCAGCGCGAGCCTCTTTAATGGCGACCAAAATATCCCGAGAAGTCTGTTCTCAGTGAGTGTAGAATCGAGTATCAACCAACTTCAGACTGCACCAAAGTCGGTTATCTCACTACTTTCTAATGACCAAAGTTGGTCAAGTAAAGGTTCTAAAGTCAGTTAGTGCTTCATGACACCACACAGCGGCCATGTATTCTCCTTGACTATTCAAGGGCTACCGGTATGCACAAGTGTGTCACACTAACATAGCTATTGCTTAGACCATGTCGGTATACCCCGCACAATTTACACAACGTATTGCTACTTACCTATAAGGTATCCCAAATCTGGGTAGAGGATTAGAACAAGCCCAAACAAGGCACTAAAATGTAAAGCAAACAAATCAAACAATGAAAGCAAGTAAAGGTGATCTAGCCCTAAGGTAACCCCACTTTTAAGATTCTCTCCAATAGAGTCGCTAATTCTGTGATACGGTGGGAGAAATGACTTGGGTATTTTGTGTTTGATCGCAAATGTTGCGGTTAGCAAGAGTCGCCACCAACTTTTCTTTTATCCAAAAGGAAAGGATGAAGAGAATAGGAAAGACCTTTGAGATTATATCTTGAGTTCGGGGGGTAGATTATGAAAAGGGAAGGTGTTAGCACCATTTTCATCCATAGTTATTTATGGGCTCTTAGTTGCTTGCTAGATCACTTGCTTTTGTTTGAAAATGTGCTTTGTGGTGGTTTTTGAAAGTATTTTGAAAAGGCGCCTTCGTTTAGGAAAAATTTGTAATAGTTCTCGTTCGTAAGAACGTATACAAAGTGTTGGAATTTTGAAAATATTTTGTGTTTTGAAAGTTTATTTGTGAAAGTGTTTTGAAAGTATTGGTGTTTGTTTTGAAAATAAGCAAGGATGTTTGATTTGAAAATGAGCAAGCAACTAGGAACAATCTACCTACTCAAAAGTCTTTGTTAATTTCTTCTTTTCCTTTGATATTGCTATCTTACCATTGATTGGTAAGAAGCCTTACCTTTGTATGTAAAGGGACGGGCATGGGTCATCGGTTAGTCATGATAGCAATGTTGTGAGATATCTTAGCATTTCTCTTTGAAGGACTAAGATCATTTTTAAAGGCAACATTGATAGCGTCATCGAGGGACTATGATCTTGTATTTTTGATTGCTTTTGCTAAGATACCCCACATGCATAACACGACCATTTTTGTAAGGCAACAAGTGGAATTTCCCTAAGGGTGCAAGTGTGTAAGTGTGTTTGATTTACATGCTTGATTTATCTTGGATTAGGGTTTACTACTTATTGATTTTGTCTTTCCATACAAACCCTAATTACTAACATTTATATAAATCGATAAATTATGGAAAGTAAAATTACTACACTATTACATCATTAGGGGAGGGAGTATACAAATTTAGAAATGGGGATTGCAAGAAAATTAAACCTAATTATCTATTACAACCATATTGAATAATATACAAGAATTGGAAATAAAATAATGCAAGAATGTAAATGGAAAAGAAATGATTTTTGTTTGATTTTATTAAGGGTTTAGTTTTGACCTAATTAAGAAAATGATTAATTAAAATAAAAATAAAATTAAACCTAAATTAATTAAGAAAAGTAATTAAGTTAAAAAGTATATTTAGGGTTTTTTATGAAAAGGTTTTAGGTTAATAAAAATAACATGGAAATTAATTAATCAAAAGAAACCTAAGTTCTAAGTTAATTTTAGATAAAATAGAAAATTAATAATTAAACCTAAATCTAAATATTAATTATTTAAGATAAATAAATTAATTTGTTAAGAAAATATTTTTGTCCTTTTAGTTTTATAAAGAAAATAAAATAAATAAGTGTGAGAAAAAAATATATTTTTGGATTTTATATTAATAAAAAAAAATAATAGTAATAAAAATATAATAAAGAAAAACTGAAATAAAATAAAATAGGAAAAGAAAAGAAATTAAAAAAAAATGATAAAAGGAAAAAAAGTTTGGGCCAGTATGCAAAAGTAAGCAGGGGGGTCAAGAAAAGTAAAAATGACAAGGCCCAAATGATGGAGGCCCAGGCGCTGGTTGTGGCTGGCAAAAGAAGAAAAATGTTGAGAAATTTAATAAAAGGCAACGTTGGATCTTGAACCCGTGACCTTGTGATAAACGCGCGCTGCCTTTACCACTGGGATGGCTGTACATCCGTTAACATAAGCAAAACAAATAAAATATAACACAAGTCAAGTCCTGAACATGACTTCATCTTCAACCTCTAGCCTGAACATCTGCAACTTCATCATTTCTTATCCATTTGCAAAAATGTAAACATCAAACTTGTTTCAAATTTCACAACGATTACAGAAATGTAAATTACTAAAACTATAAATCAAAGATGAGCATGAAATTTGAATGGTACCAAATTCTGACCTAATTATTTCAGAAAGTTTAAACCTAAAATTCTCACTACTCAAGCAATATAAATGAAATCTATGGACATGTACAGTTTCAGAGTAATGATGTCTATATTTTATCTTCACAAATGCAAGCCTAACAATGCCTAAATGAAAAGATAGAAGTTCAGAAAATGTACCTCAAAACTGGAAATCGTGAAATGCAAATGAGTTTGATTCAAGGTGCTGCAATGATCAGGTTAGCTTCCTCAAGTTCCCAGGAAGCTAATGTAATGGTTAGCTTGAGCAACGGATGACTGGAATGGCCTGGAGTAGTGAACTTGCAGTGCTCTGTTTTTGAGTTTGGAAGATGATGAAGATGAAATTACAGTTATGAAAGAAGGTCAAGGATGGACTATATTTGATGTATATGAGCTTTGTGAATGATTAGGAATGAAAACGCACGAGGGAAATGTGAGTTTAGGTTTCAAAGTTAGAATGTGCACAAAAATGGATTTTGAAGCAAGTTCTGATTTGAGGGAGTTTGGGAGAGTTTCAGGGTGCTTAAGCTCGTCTCTTAGCTCACGAATAGTGCATCTATTTATAAGCAACAAGTTTGGAGACTTGTCTTTGATCATAATTCAAAATCAAATGTTTAAGCTCAACATGTGATTTTCTTGAAAAATCAAGTTTCAATGCTTTGTACTTGCTAATGTAGAGTGGTTATGCTTTAAACAAACTTGCTTCTGACTTTGTAGATGATGTGTGATCAGAGGGAACAAGTGAGAGGCTCAAGAATCGACTTTGTGCATAAAGCTTGCTTTTCAGGAATGGCATTGTTAGCTTTCTTCCCAAAATGGCAAGTTAAATTGGAAAATGCTTAAACCACTTGGATTATAGCTCAAAAGTTTGTGTAATACATTAATGATGGATAGAAAAACAAGTTTGAGGCCTGCAAAGTAAATATTATGCAGCCTAACATGGATTTGATTCATGTGTTCATCAAGAAATGGCTTGTAATTCAAGAATGAAACCTTAACTTCTTGCCTTCGATTCTCCTTGATCAAATATGATCTCAATGAGTTCTTAGACATTTTGGAAAGCTTGTAACATCCTCTACAACCTCTATGTTGGAAAATTTTGAAGATTCATCTTGGAACTATGTGAACAATTTCCATGAAGTTAGATCAAAATCCTACCTAAACTAGGGCAAAATTTCACTAAGTTTTCAAGTTTCATGAACATGTCTTCTTAAAATCATAACTTGAAATCCATGAATTTCTAGAAAAATTTACGCTCTAAAATATTTTATATCTCATTGAGATCTACAACTTTCATGTTGGAAGTTTCCTTTGAATCATCTTGCATCATGGTGTAAATTTTGGTCAAAGTTGTGAAAAAAATGTGAATTTCCAACACTTAGAAAAAATTCTAAGTTTAGAAATTTTGACTTTTCAAAATGAAATCTTGACTTTTTGATTTCTTGATGAAAAAGTTTCATATTTTGACATGTCTTGATGAATTGTAATCTTTGAAACTTGATTTTGATCAAAAAGTCAAAGTTTGACTTTTCAGTATACAATTGACTTTTCATCAGTTGACTGAAATTCAACTATCAATCAATTGAAATTGAGAAATGTTTTGAGCCATGACATTAGGTCAAAATGAAGTATTTGAATCCTTGAGATAATTCCTTAAACCAACAAGTCAATTGTTAGGTCAAAAATTAGAAATTGAACCTTCCAGTCAAAACCCTAATTTTGACCATTTTGCCCTTTTGATGATCTGATCAAATTTCTTGAGGATTTGTGATCCAAACTTGATCAAATTATATATATGAGTTCATGATGTTAATATGGATCAAAAATTATGAAGTTTGACTGTAAATTGACCACAGTTGAATTTTCCCCAATGCAACTGATTTTAGGTCATTTGATCAATTGACTAAGCAAAAATGTGATCCAAGACTTGAAACTTGACATGAGAAATCTTGAGGGTCCAAAATGATCCATGAAAGTAATGTGATATTAAAAGTCCATTGTTATTTTGCAAACTCAAACCCTAATTTTCAGTTATCAGTGCTTGAGGAGGTGTCTTGACTTGATCAAAACTTGTGCAGTCTTGAACGAATGGAGATCTTATGAGAGATTACTTGAGAAATGAGAGGGAAAATTTTGGGTTACAACATATCCCATTAAACATAAGGACGCTATTCTTAAAGTATTCATAGTCTAGCTTTATTGCAAAGTGGGATAACCTTAAATCATTGAGATTATTATGTAGATATACTAATGATCACATCTCATGGATCATGGATAAGGAGTTATCAAGTCTTGACATATGTATGAATATTAAGAGTAATATTTATACTGGATTGACCCGCTATGAGAATACTACATAGAATGTTATGCAAGGTGTCATAAGTTATTTTCATGGTAATAATGGTGTATACCACCCTTTGACCTGAAACCACTATGGACCTTAGATCTAGAGTTAAGTACTTTATTGCTGATAAAATGTCATTCGTAACTGGATGACCATAAAGACAGTTGATGGGTACTTCACAAAGCATGCATAGGGCCATGAGTGACCTAGATGGAATTTTCCCATCCTGCATAACAAGATAAATGTCTAAGGGCCTAATATTGATCTGGACAAGGGTGACACAGTCTATGTCTTGTGTTCAATATAGACATAAGGGCAAAAGGGTAATTATACACTCAAGTATTATCCTGGAAAGGTTTTGTCAGATCACATGACATTTTCGTGACTTGGGTAGTAGTGATGTGTTGCTAGATACCACTCACTTTTTATTATGTTAAATGTGTAATTTAATATAATTGTCAACGTCACGAAAAACCTACAAGGGTCCCACATAAGGACAGGTTTATGAGAGTTAAAGTAAATAAGGAACACTGTAAGGTACGGTGCATTTAAGTGAATTGTAGAACACCGTAAGGTATATACGCTTAAGTGGAATACAAAATTTGGTAAGGTACCACGCGCTTAAGTGATATACGATACATCATAAGGTATGATGCCCATATGCTTAATTGGGCTTTTAGCTTGCAACCTTATTTGGGATTTTAGCTTGCAACCCACACAAGTGGTTATATAAATAGATCATTGTTCTGAAGCATTTTCACTTGATGAAATTTCGGTCTTGAAACCCTAGTCGTATTTTATCTCTCTCTCTCACTCAAAGTTTTCCTTCGTAAGAAGCTAACATTGTGACCGAAAGCAATCTGTTCGTGTGGACTGAGTAGATGTGTTATTCTTCATCAACGCCCATGATCACAACATTGAAGGTGTCAATTTCCACAAGAGGTAATAGTTTCTATCACTGATCATGCCCATTTGTAAGGATCACTAAAGAATAATTTTAATTTCTGATGCGTATTGTATCACAATTTTCCTTCAGTGGTATCAGAGCCACTTACGAAACCATGGATCTCATAGCTACTTACTTTCTATATGTTCTGTATTAATCGGATTAAAACACATAATGAATTGAATAATAACCGAGTAAATTAAACTTTTGCATCATGGTGTGTATGATTTGGGCAAATTGATGTTGACTATGCTTTGGAATCTGACACTAGTATGGTAAAGCAGCAATACATCGGTCATCCATAAGTTACACTAATATGATCGATCAAATTTATATATGATATAAATAATTTTAGCGCAAAGATGGTATATTGGATATACTATTTCGATTTCTTCCATTCAATATTATAATGATTGTTATTCTTTTGAAGATCACGCTTCGGAATCTGATGTTAGTATGGTGAAGCAATGACATATTGATCGATCATATTGAATTATGAATCGAGTTATGTTTGACAGTGTGAAATTATTTGCATTAGGGTTAATGAAGCCACAAGGGTTATGTTGTCAGAGAGTTATGCGGATTAGGGTTGTAACAACACAAGAGTTATGCGAAAAACGATGCCGATTTTAGATGAATTGTTCATTAGAATTGTGATACAATAAGAAACATATATGAAATTATCCTTTGGTGATCCTTACGAATGTGCATGGTCAATGATATAAACTATTACCTCTTATGGTGATTGAGACCTTTGATGTTGTGATCATGAGCATTGATGAAGAACAACGCCTCTACTCAGTCCATATGAACAAATTGCTTTCGATCATAGTGCTAGCTGCTTACGAAGGAAAACTTTAAGTGAGAGAGTGAGACAAAATATGGCTAGGTTTCAAGACCTAAATTTCATCAAGTGAAAATGATTTAGCACGAGGGTTTTATTTATAGAACCACTTGTGTGGGCTGTAAGCTAAAAGCCCAAATAAGGCTGCAAGCTAAAAGCCAAATTAAGCATACGGACATCATACCTTATAATGTATCATATATCACTTAAATGGGTGTTACCTTACCATATTATTTATTCCACTTAAGTGTATTGTACCTTACAATGTTCTACAATTCACTTAAGTGCAACGTACCTTACGTTGTTCCTTATTTACTCTATCTCTCATAAACCAGACCTTATGTGTGTGACCATGTAGGTTTTCGCAACGTTGGCAATTATATAAATTCACACATTTAACATAATAAATAGTAAGCGGTATCTAGAAACACATCACTACTACCCAAGTCACGAAAATTTCATGTGATCTGACAAAACCTTTCTGTGATAATACTTGTGTGTATAATTACCCTTTTTCCCTTATGTCTATATTGAACACAAGGCATAGACCGTGTCATCCTTGTCCAGTTAAATATTAGGCCCTTAGACATTTATTTTGTTATGTAGGATGGGAAAATTCTATCTAGGTCACTCATGTCCCTCAACATCCTTTTTGGAGTACCCATCAACTATCTTTATGGTCATCTAGTTACGAACAACAATTGATCAACAATAAAGCACTTGAATCTACATCTAGGGTCCATAATGGTTTCAGGTCGAAGGGTGGTATACACCACTTATCACCATGTGAATAACTTATGATACTTTGCATAAAATTCTATGTAGTATTCTCATAGCGGGTCAATCCAGTATAAATATTACTCCTAATATTCATACCTATGTCAAGACTTGATAACTCCTTATCCATGATCCATGAGATGTGATCATCAATCTATCTACATAATAATCTTAATGCTTTAATGTTATCCCACTTCATAATAAAGCTCGACTACAGATGCTTTAAGAATAGTGTCCTTATTTTTAATGGGATCTCATGATTAAGTCACACTTAACATTTCATTAAACAGACAAACTATTCTAGGGACTTTATTATTTTGGAAAAGCAAACATAATAAAGAAATGACTTTTTATTAGAAATAAATAATTCGATACAAGTACCAAAAGTATTGGCCTCTAAGGCTTACACCAGCAATCTCCCACTAGCACTAGAGCCAATCAGGCATACCCCTAATACCCATAGATCTCGTGTGGACATCATGCTTCTGTTACGCAAGAGGCTTCGTTAGTGGGTCAACAACATTATCAAGTGTAGGTACTCTACATATATTCACATATCTCTGATCGATTATCTCTCGAATGAGGTGATAACTCCTAAGTATGTGTTTGGGTCGTTGGTGAGATCTAGGCTCCTTAGTTTGTAAGATAGCACCATTGTTATCACAATAGAGATCAATGGGATCCACAATTCTAGGGACTATGCCAAGTTCACTAATGAACTTCTTGATCCAAACATCTTCCTTTGTTGCATTTAAGGCATCAATATACTCGGCCTTGGTCATAGAATCAACAATTATATCTTGTTTTGAACTCTTCTAGCTCACAATGCCACCATTTAAATAAAACACATAACCAGATTGAAATCAAAAGTCATCCTTATCTGTTTGGAAGCTAGCATCAGTGTATCCAATTACAACAAGCTCTTCCTGACCTTCATGATTCAAGAATGAGTCCTTAGTCCTTCTCAAGTACTTAAGGATATTCTTGACAGCTATCCAATTAGCATCACTGGGATTAGATTGATACCTACTCGTTGCACTTAAAGCATATGAGACATTTGGTCGAGTACATAACATGGCATACAAGATAGATCCTATTGCAGATGCATATGGAATCTTATTCATGTGATCCCTTTCTTCCTTAGTTGAAGGGGATTGTGATTTTGATAGACATAAGCCATGTTGCATAGGAATGAATCTCTTCTTGGAATCATGCATATTAAAGTGTATCAACACTTTATCTATGTATGTACTCTGACTTAGGCCAAGCAATTTTTATGATCTATCTCTATAGATCCTAATTCCTAATATATAGGCTGCTTCAACCAAGTCTTTCATAAAAAAGCATTTCCCTAGCCAAGTTCTCACTTGTTGTAAGGTAGGGACATCGATTCCAATCAGTAATATGTCATATACATATAATACTAGGAAGACGATCATGCTCCTACTAACCTTCTTGTAGACACAAGGCTCATATTCATTCTTGATGAATCCATATTGTTTTACTATTTCATCAAAACAGAGATTCCAGCTTCTGGAAGCTTGCTTCAATCCATAAATTGATTGTTGTAACTTGCATATCTTTTGGGCTTCTTCTGGTATGTCAAATCCTTTAGGTTGTGTCATGTACACATCCTTAAGGAGATTACCATTAATGAAAGCATTCTTGACATCCATCTGCCATATTTCATAATCATGATATGCAACGATAGCAAGTAAAATCCGAACAGAATTAAGCATTAAACTGGTGAAAAGGTTTCATCATAGTCAACCCCATGAATTTGTTTATAGCCTTTTGCAACTAGTCTTTCCTTATAGGTATGTACCTTACCGTCTATGTCAGTCTTATTTTTTAAGATCCACTTGCATCCTATAGGATTAATTCCTACAGGTGGCTCTACCAAGGTCCAAACTGGTTTGTGCACATAGAATCCATTTTAGATTTCATGGTTTCTAGCCACTTCTCAGACTCAGGACTAGTAATAGCCTCTTGGTAGGTCACAGGCTCATCTTGATCCATGAGCAATACACCACATTGATCATTTATGAGATATCCATATCTCTCAGGTTGGTGACGTATCCTATTTGACCTATGCTGGTCTTGTTCTACTTGAGAAGGTTTCTCTTCCACAACTACTCCTATTTTTTGCTCTAATTCCTCCATAGGTGTGTCAATGATTTGTGATTCTTTAATTTCTTCAAGCTCTTCTTTCCTCCCATTGTTTCCTTTGGAAATAAAATCCTTTTCCAAGAAAACTCCAGTTCAAGCAACAAACATTTTTCCCTTAGAAGGATTGTAGAAGTAATATCCTCTTGTTTCTTTAGGATACCCCACAAATAAGCATTTGTCAGATTTGGGTTCAAGCTTAGTTAAGATTTGTCGTTTCACATTAACTTTGCAACCCCAAATATTCATGTAAGACATATGTGGTTTCTTACCACTCGATATCTCATATGGTGTCTTCTCAACCTTTTTGGATGGAACATAATCAAGTGTGTAATATGCTATCAACAGAGCATGTCCCAAAAGGATTTTGGAATATCGGCATGAATCATCATGGATCATACCATGTCTAATAAGGTACAATTTCTTCTCTTAGATACAATGTTCCATTATGGTGTTCCTGGAGGAGTAAGTTGGGACATATTATCCGATATGTTGCTCCAGATGTTGAAATACTTCAACTCATCATGTCCCAACATAAAATAGGACTTCTTGTTTTTTTTGTTTAACCTGTTCTTCATAGCAAGATAGCATATCCTATTTAACATATATTTGTTGTTCTATTAGTTTTACCAAACATAATGCCAACCATAAAAAATAGAGAATTAACAATATCCCTCTTTGGCTTATTTTGACTAAAAATAATTTACATACAATCAAAACATAACTCAATACAATCAGTTAGCAACAAACATAAACTAAAAACATCAAAAGCAGTCAGTCTTTAGTCTACACATATTCTACCCCTTTTTAGCCAGAATATGGCAAAGGCAGTTAGGAGAAATACCCAGTTTGATTGATGTTAGAACATCAACTCCATTATCTATTCACAGCATCTATAATCATTCCATTCCAGTTTCACTCCAGCCACCACATACCTTTTTTCTTCATGTTCTACCGAACCAATCAGCTACAGCCAAAAGCATTTCTCCCGGCCTGAAGTTACCCCCCTTAATCTAGACACATTCCTCACAAGGGAACAAAATACCTTAAATTCCTTTGGATGAATCAGAACACAAGTCACAATAGTGTTCTTAACTCAGATCACAAGTCACAAACATGACTAGGAGACTAAGAATATTTCCTTCAATATCCTTGTGAATTGGTTCTAATACAAAGTTCAAAATCAGAAGCTAAACAACCACATTTTCCTCCCCCTTTTTAGGTAAAACTTGACAACTAAATCCCTCACATGTCCAGACCCAAAGAGAGCTTATCCACACCTGGACATATGCCATAGGAAAACAAATTACTCCCATACTGAAAGAGGAGAAATAAGGCTTCTCCTTAAATAACCAAGTAGTTTTCTTAGGAAATAACGATCTTGGTCAATAATAACGTTATTTGAGGAAGACTACTGACTAACTTCACAGTTCCAATAAAGCATGCAGAAGAACATGACACACTTTTATACTTCCTCCTGACAATAGCATCTTTAGAACTCCCTTGTTTGGAAAAAATAAAACATGTCCCAAAACATGTTTTGACATCCAGTCAAACGCTTTCTATTATCTTGCAATTTTTCAGTCATACATGTTTCCCAAGGCTTTAACCACATATGATATGAAAACTAAACCCATGGCCATTACTGGATTCAAATATGTTCTGATGAACATATTTCCTTTATCGAGACTCTAAGAGAACACACACAATCCATAAGCACCCACTCGACTCCCCTGTCAAGGATAAATAATGATTCTGATGAAGATAACATACGAGCACAAAAAAACAAACATGAAAGTCTCCATACTTTCATAGTGGAGGGAAGCCACTTCACATACACCTCCATTACAGACACACCTGATTTGGAATTTCTCATATATTCCAGAACAAATGCTCTTAGCTTGCTTGCTACACAAGCTCCATATTGCCACTGTCTTTAACTTGTAGTAACAGAAACCATCACCACAATAAACACTTTGATCAGACTTCAATATCTGATTGCCTTCTTCAGCCCTTTCATTCACTAGCAATTGCTGATACTAGTGAAGTATTCAAAAAGATAGTAGTCACCTATTACCAACACATACTATTATACCTAAGATCAAAATCTGCACATTCTTATCCTCATAGTAAGAATTTCCACTTCTGACGATCATGCTTGAGCATCTAATTCCACATGTTCCATAAAAACAACACATCCCAAACATGATGTTACAACATCACTTTAGGACATCAACTTCATAGCACAGAACCCAAACACCAAGGTTCCTAAACATACCATTCAAGGACTTATTATGCAGAGAAGTCCTTAAAGAATCTCCCAATAAACAAATGAATATCTAAAAAGATCACACCTTCTAAAACATGTTCAGGTTAATACAACCATATGAACACCATTGAGAGAAATAAACTCTCAAACAATTTCTAAACTAACAGTTTAGAGATCAGATTTGCATCCATACCTCAGATAAGTATCTAGCTACTGACAAGGTCTTTACCATCAGTAACATGCCCATATTCACCAGTTCTGACTTATACCTAGCTCCCGACAAGGTATTTGTCACCAGAGGAAGAACTTCCTCACACACACAGCTGTAAATGATACTCCTTTTCAACATATGTTAGAACACTTGATCTGGCATCCTTCTTCTTCAAATTTCAGCACAAAGGAATCCTTTATAACATTCCAGACTTGATCAGAGACTGGAATTTACACTCCATCATGGTCATACATTCCAGATTAGGAAATTAATAGTGATTAACCATAATCACCCCATGATATTCAACACAAGCTTCCTTCTAAAGCAGCAAACACACCTGAGATGATGTTCCAACATCAATCCCATACTCATGGACTTTACCACATACTATAGTTCTAGAGGTGATACCTATAGTAAGTCCAAACAAAGTTCTTGAGGAGAACACAAGAATATCAACCATCAGTAGTTGATCAATCTTCAACACAGATCAAAAACATGTGGAATATGCACATAACACACCTCAAGGAACTTCTCCTTAAGCACGAAATCTAGACCACCTGTCTGAATTTGAAGTGTTTGATCACAAGCCTTCTGCACCTAATAGGAGATTCCCTCTACCATGCAGACCACTACACAGAGGGTTTTATATGATTATCAACCCCTTAAACAGATTGTCTAGGAGTACTCCAGCTTCTCCAAAAAATTCTGGACAGCACATCATGACTTATAAGTTAATTTTCCATACTATTAACTTACCTCAAATTGATGCATCTCCATTTCACACAACCATAGAATGTCTCTTTCACTTTAGCAGAACAAGAGTTCAATGTTCTCATAGACTTGATAAGTGATATCAAGTTAGAGTAAACAACCTCTATTTTGTTTGAGGGAAACATTAGTCAGACCAAGTTGAGAAAAATAAATTCTCAAAACAAATATGTCACGACATTATATCTGACATTCAAGAATATCCAACTTCAGATTAGGGATTCTTCTTCATAAAATTCTATGAACACCTTGATAATTATACATTTTTCTCCTTAATAGCAGTACAATATGTGGTTAGTGCACACCCACATAAATCTCTCAAAACACACAAAATATGTTCCTCGGTCACAGACAAGATTCCAAAATAATTCTGGCTCCTTTGATCAGAAGGATTTTCCAAAATACATAGAAAATAACCTTCACATATGAACTTGACCTTCACATATGCAAACGAATGACTGAGATAACGAACTTCTCCAAAGCACCAAAGCTCAACCTCTGCACTTCTTACTAACTTGACTCAGAAATAAGTTGAATCAAGAAGTAAGCTATTGGTTGGTCATCACTCAACACACCAATCTAAGATGTGTTTTATGGACAAAACATCTTAGATACACAACACAAATACCTCCTCTTCTAAACCAGGAGTAGGTTCCAAACATATGTGAACATACACAATTGTCTGGCACCCAGAGCATCTGTTATCCAACAGGAATCCGCACACCTGCTGACACAATGTCCCAACATATTGTAGGACATTAGTTCCCTTCCTTTGAAAATCACAAAACAAAGCTTGGTTTTGAAGCCTAACACTGCTTCTAGAAAACAAATAACCCTTGACCACCTTCAAGGTCTTCACAATTAAATCCAAGCTTAAAAAATACTAACATATGCAAGACTCAGAGTCACTTTTCTAATTAGGTCAAGTATTAGGAAGAATACGTGTGAAGCCAAAATAAATGGCTCTCATCTATCTTCAGTAAACTCATTAAAAGTGCCTTTATGAGTGGACTTGAGAGATAAAACTCAAGTATCGTTGGCAACTTTACAAAGTTAGTTAAGACTATCTTGCTCATACTACAACATCACACACCAAACCTGTCGAGGAGACCCAAACCCTAATGCCATGTCAACCATGATTACAATAGATACCATGCAGCGGAACAAACAACATCTCCTCAACATCCTTCAGGCACATCAAACCCTTGAACATAAACATCACACTCCAGGTGCAACAGGTCAACATAGGTTTAAAAATATATCAAACTCTCCACACAGTAGCTTGCCACCAAAGCTACACGCTTGCTACCAAAGCTACACGCCTGAAACCAACACGGATAGGTCCAATATACGCCCTGTCACGAACAATCCATCTTCCACTTCTAGGGACCGTTCAAACAACAATATGAACTCTCCAAGTTCATATAGCTTTTTAGTATAATTAATCTACCTTGCATATAACCAGAAAGTATGCCCCTTGGATCTCATCCAGAAACATACATGATGTCAGCTTTGATGCCAATTGAAATTCTGGTATGATAGAACTCAGATATCCTATGACATATTGGGACATCTGATCCGACATAAATAAACAAGCAAGGTATTAACAATAAACACAGTACTGAAAAACATAAACAACACACAAAATTTTTAACCCAGTTCGGAGCAACTCTCCTACTCTGGGGGCATACCAATCCAGGGCCAAATCCATTATGATAGTATCAATTCGAAGCTAAACTACCCCGTTTACAACTTCTCACTTAATCACTACCCTTCCTAGATTTCTATCACAGAAAACGATTGGATCAACACAAACAGGAAGACACACTTCCATGATAGCAAAATAGAAGACATACATCCATGACAATCACTAGCCAAGACTCTTGACTAAGATCACAACTTGGAGTTTCTTACAAGATTCTTCCAAGAACAATACTCACTCTTGCTTTACAGCTTCGAGGAGAACACAGTGACCATCTCACAACCTGAGTGGTTCACTTACACCAACTCTCCTAGAGAGTGGCTACAGACTCAGTCCTAATGATTACATCTTTACTATTCTCGACTGGTACCAATCCTAGGTTATAAAGCTTCTATTTATAACCTATATCCAACTAGATTTGGGCCTTCAAATGACATCTCTTTGGATTTTACAAACAGTAGAAAATTCTGCTACAAAATAAGTCTTCAATCATGTCTTGCTAAATTATCTCCATATTTAGAAAGTAAATGTTATTCAATATTCTTATTAATTCTTCTTGACCTACAAATAAGCTCCACTGGATAATATAATATCCTCAAAGTATATTATGTCTCTTGACTCAACAAAATATAACATTCCATTTCAACTCAGGTGCGATGTCGTATGACCCTGCATAAGACATCTTATCCGACATATTGCTCAAGATGTTGAAATACTTCAACTCATCATGTCCCAATATAAAATAGGACTTCTTGTTTTTTTGTTTAACTTGTTCTTCATAATAAGATAGCATATCCTATTTAACATATATTTGTTGTTCTATTAGTTTTACCAAACATAATTCCAACTATAAAAAATAGAGAATTAATAACTTGAATTTAACTCATTAGGTTTAATCCTTTTAGTATTAATGTTATAAATTTGAATTTCAAGATCAATGACATACAATCCATTATTCATTTGTGCAGAAGCATAGAATATGTCATTCAAATAAGTGGAGCAACAATTGTTCTTAATTATGAATATAAAACCAAACAAGAAACAAAAATAATATTCCTGCTAATTGCAGGTACATAATAACAGTTCTCTAACTGAATTATTAAACCACTAGGTAAAATCAAAACATAAGTTCCTACGGATAAAGCAACAACCTTTGCTCCATTTCCAACTCATAGATCAACTTCACCTTTTGCCAAATCTCTACTCCTTGTAAGCCCCTGCACATTGGTACAAATGTGAGAACCACATCCAATATATAATACCCATGATGCAAAAGTAGATAAATTAATTTCTATAACAAAAATACCTAAATTTAAAGTCTCTACTCCATTCTTCTTATCTTCTAGGTACTTTGGGCAGTTTCTCTTCCAGTGTCCGGTCTTATCGCAATGGAAGCAAGTTCCCTCTTTTTCTATGCCTCCATTAGGCTTCAAAGCAGGAGCAGTAGGTTTGGGTTTGGAAACTTCCTTACCTTTGGAAACTTCCTTGCCTTTCCCTTTACCAACATGCTTGGTGGTACTTTTGTTAAGCTTCTTTCCATTATTGACCATTAGAATGGACTTCCCTTTTGACTTCACATTCTGCTCAGCAATTCTCAACATGCTTAGATGTTCTGGAAGACTTTTGTCCATGTCATTCATGTTGAAATTCATGACAAATTAACTGAAGCTCTCTGGCAATGATTGTAAGATCAAATCAGTCGCAAGTTTCTTTCCAAGGGGAAACCCTAACCTTTTAAGGTTCTCAATATACTCAATCATCTTGAGCACATGGGAACCTACAGGGGTTCCCTTAGCTAACTTGCTATTAAAAAAGGCATTTGAAACCTGAAACCTCTCATTCCTTGCCTGCTCTTGATAGAGCATCTTCTGATGTCCGATCAAATCAAACACTGTCATGTTCTCATGTTGCTTTTGCAAATTCGAGTTCATGGTAGCTAGCATAAGGCAAGAAGTTTCATTGGCATCATCGACATGCTTCTTATAAGCATATCTTTCTGCCTTAGGTGCATAACTAGGAGGTTCCTCTTAAGGAACACGTGTCTCCAAGACATACAACTTCTTATAATGCTTGAGGACAATCCTCATATTTCGGTGCCAATCCAGAAAATTTGTCATAGATATTTTTTCATTATCAAGGATTGATTGCAAAATGTTGTTAGGGGTGGGTGTTTGTTGTCATGGTAATCTACAATTAAAATATGAAAGTATAAGTATCATTAATACAACATATTCAATTAGGCCTTTAATCAAATATGCTCCCACTATTTTACACAAACCAAATAACCCTCATCAATTGATTCAGAAAATCCTGTTGGAAGATTTTCTAATGGGTCGAGATCCACATTTCACTTTGTTTTAAGTCAACGTTAGGCTGATTACACAAAACTAGGTTATTTAGGTAGGAACTCCTTCCAATTGTATCTCATACAACTCTCGAATATTTTTAGTTGGGTGAATAACTCCTTATTCTAATCCATCATATGAATCATTTCTAACTCTTGCTTCTAAACATGTATACTCTTATTATAATTTGTTTAGTTAAGTTTGATCCAGTGTTTTAGCAATTGGATATTATATTTATCCCATCGCACATTACTAATATATAACATGCACCTCGCATTATGCGAAACCAACATTGTTCGATACTAGTTTTGATGGGTGCTAAAACGCGGAAAGCATAAACTTAATATTCATTTTGAGGAAATTTGTTATTAGTTTCATCTCACCGGCTTTACATGCAAACCGTCTCTCACATACATCAACATACAAACACATACATCAACATACATATAATAAGATACAATTATGGCCCATAGCGTAATTTTTCTCTCAAGCCAATGAGAGAACCTATGCTAAACCTAATAACAATCTATGCTTCTCCAAGCTAGATCTCCATGGTTGTCCTCCTTCGATCTTGTCTTCTTCCTTTTCTTAATTACATTACATTACATAAAAGAATACTCGTTTTACATACGAGGAAATGAGATGAGAAAAGAACTTATATCAAGAGATTAAGAGAAAGGTACGACACGCAGGTCGTATTTTAAAATCCCAAAAACAAAATAAATGAATCTAAGGCCATAACTGATCACCACAAGGCAACAACAATAAACACTTTATTATTATTATCAATTTAACTTCTATTAACTAAATAAATCAAATTAAATTTCGGCGATTGATCACACTACACAGGGTTATCCAGAAGGGGAAGCGTCTCCTAGCGGGGTTGTTAGGGGCAGCGCCTCCTTGAAATTTTTTAATGAACAATTCATTTGAAATCACGTCTTTTTTCGCACAACTCTTGTCTTGTTACAACCCAAACTACATAACTCTCTGACAGCACAACACTTGTCCCGTCATGAACCCTAATGCAAATAATTTCATACCGTCAAACACAACTCGATTGATAATTTAGTGTGATCGATCAATATGACATTGCTTCACCATACTAACGTCGAAATTAGTTTCAAACTTGAATTTTGTAAAATTCTTTTGGTTTACTAACATTTTGGATTTTATAAAATTCTTTTAGTTTACTAACGTCGAAATTATTTTCATTTATTTTGAATAAATTTTCTTTGAGTTTATACTATGATTTTGTCTTAAAAAGAACACCTACAATTTTACAATCTTTCACAATACCACAACCCTCACACACAAAACCATCATACTCACTACCATGATTTTGAGCCTATTTTCCATTAATGTGGCCTCACTTTTCCGATTCTACATTATTACTTCTTTTTAATCCAACTTTACTAATAATATTGTGAATTGGTTTCATAGTGTTTTTATAATTATGCTTATTCGCCCAATCGCCAGCTCGTATTCCATTAATCCTGTACAAAGTAGTTAAGTTTTTAGTTTATATTACATTATTTTATTTCTATCAAGTTTGTATTTCACTTTCTTTCTACTTTTCTTTCAATATTGTATTTTATTATTTTGTTAATAAGATAAGTATCTTAGTTGGTATTTTATTAAATTAGTTTGTTTATTTGAATAAGTTTTCCAAGTAATCAAATAATGTAATTAAATAAATAATTAGGATTAAGTGACTTATTAGATTTCGGAGTAATTATAAATTAATGTCAATTTTTGAATTCTGATTAACATAATATTCTACAAATAATAGGATGTGCATCCTCGAGTAAGTAAGTGGTCTACTTGACGTTTACTAAGTAATTATTCAAAATCAAACAATTAAAATTCATGCGAAATTTGATTTATGCATAGAGTAATAATCAAACGTCGTCGCTCAAAGCGATAAATAAACAAAGTCAAATTTCTTCATCTCGAGCGAATTAATTCTGATAAAGATCAAGATTCTTTATCAATACTTAATCGAATCAATTACTTCGCCTACAACGACCTAATTTTGATGAAGACCCAATCTTCTTCAACGATTCAAAACCCTAATTAAAACAATTCATCTAAAACAACTAACCAACCGTACAAACCATTTTTTACTAACATAATTCAAAAACCACAAGACATTTTCAAAAAAGGATTAAATAGCTTTGCTTTCAAACTTAAATGGGAACTGTGTTTACGACCACTCACTTTTCAAGCCCAGACAAGGTTCAAGGATAAATTCGAAAACAATTCTATGCAATCCTAAAAAAACACCAACCAAACACATACGAACTACGAAATTTGACTCTAATTCTTCATAAGGAGATACATAGGCACGCGGTTAAAACCAAGGCGAGTCACGCTATTAAAAAATTAAATCCTTTCCTCAACATATAGAAATATTAACTATCGAATTCTCATCTTACCCTTAAACCTAAAAGTGGAGCCCCCTGAGAACAAGGGAGATGAAGAGTGTCTAACACATTCCCTTTGTCTAATTGGCTAACGAACTTTGAATCTCTAAATAATTTGGGTTATCCGTTATTCCCCTGTCCTTCAAACAAACATTAATGGTGGCAACTCTTTATTTTTTGCCGGTTACGACATCATCTTTGCACCAGAATTATTTATATCATATATAAAGTTGATCGATCATATTAGTGTAACTTATGGACGACCGATGTATCGCTGCTTCACCATACAAGTGTCGAATTCCGAAGCATAATCAACATCAATTCTCCCAAATAGTACACATCATGATGCCAAAATTTAATTTACTCGGTTACTATTCAATTCATTCTGTGTTTTAATTCGATTAATACATAACATATAGAAAATAAACAACTATCAGATCCATGGTTTTGTAAGTTGCTCTGATACCACTGAAGGAGAATTGCGAAATAATACACAGTGAAAATTAAAATTTTCCTTTAGTGATCCTTATGGGCATGGTCAGTGATAGAAAGTATTATCTCTTATGGAGATTGAGACCTTCAATGATGTGATCACGAGCGTTGATGAAGAACAACGCTTCTACTCAGTCCACACGAACATATCGCTTCCAAACGAAAACTTTGAGTGAGAGAGTGAGACAAAATATGGCTAGAGTTTCAAGACCGAAATTTCATCAAGTCGAAATGCTTCAGCACAAGGGTTCTATTTATAGAACCACTTGTGTGGGCTGCAAGCTAAATTCCAAAATAATGCTGCAAGCTTAAAGCCCAATTAAGCATACGGGCATCATACCTTATAATGTATCGTATATCATTTAAGCGCGTGATACCTTACCATATTCCATATTCCACTTAAACGTATCGTACCTTACGATGTTCTACAATTCACTTAAGTGCATCGTGCCTTACGGTGTTCCTTATTTACTCAATCTCTCATAAACCCGTCCTTTTTTTTGTGACCCTGTAGATTTTCGTGACATTGGTAATTATATTAAATCACACATTTAACATAATAACCGTTGAGTGGTATCTAGCAATACATCACTGCTATCCATGTCACAAAAATGTCATGTAATCTGACAAAACCTTTCCGTAATAATACGTGTGTGTACAATTACCCTTTTTCCCCTATGCCTATATTGAACACAAGGCATAGACTGTGTCATCCTTGTCCAGTTTAATATTGGGCCCTTAGACATTTATCCTGTTACGCAGGATGAGAAAATTCCATCTAGGTCACTCATGTCCCTTAGTATGCTTTGTGAAGTACCCATCAATTGTCTTTATGGTTATCCAGTTACGCACAATGTTTGAGTAGTAATAAAAAACTTGACTCTATATATAAGGTCCATAGTGGTTTCAGGTCGAAGGATGGTATACACCACTTATCACCATGAGAATAACTTATGACACTTTATATAATATTCTAGGTAATATTCTCATAGCGGGTCAATCTAGTATAAATATCACTCCTAATATTCATACATATGTCAAGACTTGATAACTCCTTATCCATGATCCCTGAGATCTGATCATTAGTCTATCTACATAATTAATGCTTTAATGTTATCCCACTTCACAATAAAGCTGACTATGGATACTTTAAGAATAATGTCCTTATGTTTAATGGGATATAATGATTAAGTCACACTTAACAATTCATTAAATAGACAAACTATTCTAGAGACTTTATTACTTTGGAAAATCAAACATAATAAAGAAATGCCTTTTATTATTAATAAATAATTCGATACAAGTACCAAAAGTATTGGCATCTAGAGCTTACACAAACGTCAACATCTCCTAGGACATATGAGATCTGAAAACTAGAATTTAAATTGGTATCAGAGAAGACATCTTGCTCTGACTCTGTGTGAGACTCAAGGTAGTTACTTTCTGGCATAATGGACAAGGATAATGGAATTATGGTTAAAATACCTATTTTCGGTGGTACCAACTATGACAGTTGGAAACCTTGTATGGAGATGTGCATAAAATCCCATGGCAACAAGGCCTGGAAAAAAGTTGTCAAAGGATGGGAACCACCAAAGGTTCTGGATGCAGATGGTAAGGTCACTGGTGTGTTGAAGCCTGAAGAAGATTGTGATGATAATGATGAGGCATCATCTCAAGGAATCTTCAAAGCTTTGAATGTCATATTCAATGGAGTTGATAAGAATGTGTTCAATTTGGTAAAGAATTGTAAAGGTGCTAAGGTTTCTTGGGAGACCTTGAGAAAAGTTCATGAAGGAAGTTCTAAGGTAAAGATGGCAAAACTGCAACTTCTCTCTACAAAATTTGAGAACTTGAAGATGAAGGAAGATAAAAGTATCCAGGATTTTCACATGACTATTCTAGATATTCCTAATGACTAGGAAGACTTGGGAGAGAAGATATCAGAGGATAAGCTAATCAGGAAGATGCTAAAATCCCTCCCAAAGATATTTGACAAAAGGTAATTGCTATTAAAGAATCTCGAGATTAAGCACTATGACAGTGGATGAACTTGTAAGCTCACTTAAGACTTTTGAGTCTGCTATCAATGAAAGATCTGAAAAGAATAAAAGTATAGTTTTTCCTTCTAGTGCTGAAGACTTAGAGGATAAAGGAAATATGAACTCTGAAGGAGTATTTGAGGATCTCGTGCTACTGGGGAGATAATTTAACAGGGTGTTAAGGAAGTCCGGGTTAAGTGCTAAGAACATGTCATTCGAGATCAACAAAAACCAGGATCTGGGAAGGAAGTCAATATTTAAAGAGAAGCCAAACCAAGGGAAAGGTTTCCAGTGCCATGAATGTGATGGATATGGACACATAATAACTGAATGTGCCACCTATCTCAAAAAGCAAGGGAAGAACTTATTTGTATCATGGTCAGATGGAGAATCTGAAAGTGATCATGAAAAAGAATCAGCCAAGTAAGTGACTACCTTGATTGAAATTTGTGGGTCTGATAAAGAACTTTGTGAATCTAATAAAGAATGATATGTTGGATAAACTCACTATTAGTGAATTGTCTGTTGGATTCACATAGATCTGCCCCAAGAATGAAAGAATGTGCCAGGAAGATTTAGAGCAAAAGATACTTATTACTCAACTGAAGGGTGAGAAAGAAGAGCACCTATCTATCATTGCTAATCTTAAAGAGGAGGTAATATTTCAAAAATCAAAATTTGACAATATTTCAAAGAATGCTGAACAAAGGCTCTACTGTGCTGGATGAGATACTTCAATCTGGGAAGAATGCTAGGAATGTGAAGGGTATTGGTTATAATAACCAAGTTGTGAAGAAAAACAGGCAAGTAGTGAAGTTTTTCCTCAAAAGATGAAACAAGAGCAGAAGATGTCGAGTCACATGTCCCAACATCAACTGAGACATCAGAGAAGGTGTTATAGTCCCGTGTATCAGCCATGGAGATTTCATTATTGTGGGGTGTTTGGTCACTTAAAGTCCTCTTTTTATAAATTGTATGGCTATCCCAACCATATGACTCCTTATAGAAGAAAACATGTGCACACCAAGGAAAAGTCAAAATAAGCTCATCAACATGATTCGTGTGGCTTCATAGCCTATACATCACTAAAAGCTTCAACTAAGGAGGATTGGTACTTTGATAATAGTTATTCTAGACACATGACTGGTGTTAAGAAATTTCTTGTTGATATTAAACCATGTTCCACTAGCTACGCCACCTTTGGAGATGGGTCAAAAGGTGAAATAAAAGGTGTTGGCAAGATGGAGTATGCAAAACAACCTAGTCTTAACAATGTGTTATTTGTAAAGGGGATGACAACAAATCTGATAAGTATTAGTCAACTTTGTTTTCAAGGTCTCAAAGTTAACTTTACTCAATCTAAATGCCTAATTACAAATGATAAGAATAAGGTGGTTATGAAGGGAACCAGATCAAAAGATAACTGCTACCTATGGAGTTCTCCAGAATGTCTCTCAGCATGCCTACTGTCAAAATATGATGAAGTAAATTTATGACATCAAAAGCTTGGACATCTACATCTGAAGGGTATGAAGAAGATCGTGTCAAAGGAAGCTATTAGAGATATTCCCAAGCTAAAGATTGATGAAGGAAGGATTTGTGGTGAATGTCAAATTGGGAAGTAGATAAAGATGTCCCATAAGAAGATTCATCATCTTTCCACCTCAAGAGTTCTAGAGCTTCTTCACATGGACTTAATGGGATCCATGCTGGTTGAAAGTCTTGGAGGAAAAAGGTATGACTATGTTGTTGTTGACGGCTACTCAAGATTCACTTGGGTGAAGTTCATCAAAGAGAAATCTAAGGTGTTTGAAGTGTTCAAAGAACTATTTCACAAGATTTAAAGAGAAAAGGATTGTGGTGTTGTTAGTGTCAGAAGTGACCACATGAAGGAATTTGGGAACAATAAGTTTAAGGAATTATGTGCATCTGAGGGGATTAATCATGAGTTTTCCTCACCCATCACTCCTCAACAAAATGGTATGGTTGAGAGAAAGAACATGACTATTTAAGAGTGTACTAGAGTTACGCTTCATGCCAAGAAATTACCCTTTTACTTTTGGGTTGAAGCTATGATCATTGCTTGCTTTATTCACAACAGAGTGATAATCTAAATTGGAACTTATGTTACTCTATATGAATTATGGAGAGGAAGAAAGCCAACTGTCAAGTATTTCCATGTATTTGGAAGTAAATGTTAAATTTTGAGTACCGTGAGCCAAGAAGGAAGTTGGATGTTAAGAGTGATGAAGGAATTTTTCTGGGATACTCTATAAATAGTAAAGCATGGAGAGTATTCAACTCCAGAACCAAGGTGATGATGAAGTCTTCAAATGTGATTGTTGATGACTCAACTAATGAAGATGATGTCCCAGAAGAAGTTAAGACATCTATTCCTACAGAAGATGTGATTCCTGAAGAAAATGTCACAACATCTGCCATAAATGTTGCAGGCTCAAGTGCATATTCTGAAGTTGAAGAACCTCAAGTAGATGACAAAGGACCTTCTCTCATAATTCAAAATGATACCCTAAGGAGTTGATAATAGGAAATAATAGACAAGGAGTAGTTGTAACACCCTATTTTCCCCCATCAAATAATTAAATGAAATTAGAGTAAAATAAAAATTTCCAATCAACATCAAAATAGGATGTCACATTTCATCATCTCAAAAATTGCTCAAAAATTAACAAATAGATACATAACACATTATTTTCGAATGAACCGTCATCATAATCATCATGGTATTCAACCTCACTTTATTAATGCAAAGAAAACAATCCAAAATATAATTGGTCAATAACTCCAACCATTCATAAACATCGTCTCATCAATTAAAAAAAGTTATAATACTCTCACAATATTTCAAAGACAACAACGACTAAATAAGCAAATCAAATGTTCATCCTCAGTTTTACGTACCAGAGCAATACCCGACTCGATCTACGCACCATGAGGCGCAACTGTAACACCCCAATTTTTAGAAGTTATTTATTTAATGAATTATTAGAAGTATTTATGAATAATTGATGTTTTATATGATTATATGTGTGATGTGCTGGTATGAGGTTGTGCATGATGTGAATTATGATGATTAGAAGTATTAGAATGGTTAAATAATTATTTAGTAATTATTTAGATTATTATTGAGAATATAATAATAGGAATAATTATTTAAAGGGTTATTTTAATTAGAGTGGTGTGTTGGTAATTAGTAGGAAGAGTGAGGACGTGATGGTAAATAGAGGTTGAATAAGTGAGGATAATTGAGGAAGATATTAGGGTTCCTTTGTGATGATAGAGAAGACATAATTGTTATTCTCACAATCAATCGTGAAAGTTGGAGAAGAGAGGCTAGGGCACGAAGGATTTGGAGAGAATTATCGTAAGAGGCACGAAGAACATAATCAATCACTCAAAACAATAAGGTAAGGGGTGTTTATCTGATTATTATATTTGATTTAAGTGGTAGATATAGGTAGGGTTTGCCTTAGGTTTCATAAACAGTGATTCGATGTTGTTTGATGGAGAATTGATAGATTAGTGATGAATAATGACCCATAAATGTTATCTAATTGAAGTAGTATATTAAGTTGTTGATAGATGATGAATCCCTATGATTAGATGATGTTTTAGGACCTATAAGGTAGTGAAATCACAGAAAATCACAGAAAAATTCAGCACAAAACAGCATGCGTCGACTCAAAGAGGTCATGCGTCGACTCATGCAGGTTCAAGACTAAGTATGTGTCGACTCATTGGGTCAACCTGAGCACACCTGGGGAAGACAAAATACTTATGTGTCGACTCAAGCAATCCAATTTTTGACAGATTTTTCTAAAGGCCGTAACTTGAGTTTCCGGACTCCGTTTGAGGCGTCGTTCTAAGAAGGATAATTCTAGTACCCAAGTTAGTATAGAATTAGTTTCCCCGTGTTGAATCACTATGATGTTTTGTGGTAATGAAGTATGATGATGATATGTTGTTAATATGATGATTCTAGTTTATATGATGATATGATGATGATGCTTTGCTTATATGAGTACATATGATGAGGTTTATATAATGATGTTGGTGAATACATGAATGATGATGCATGTTGTGCCCCAAAATTTTCCCTCTCATTTATCAAGAATTTGCTCACAAGATCTCCCTTGACTCAAGACTGCACTAGGGTTGATCAGCTCAAGACACCTCCTTAAGCACTGATGACCAAAATTAGGGTTTGAGATTGCACAAGGATATTTGAAATTTCAATGCTTAATATGACTTTAATAGATCATTATGGGCCCCCAAGTTTACTCATGCCAAGTTTCAAGCCTTGGATCACACTTTTGTTCAGTTAATTGAGCAGTTGACCTAAAAATCAGTTGTATTAGGGAAAAAGTCAACTATGGTCAATTTATAGTCAAAATTCATAATTTTTGATCCAAATCAACATTTTAAACTCATATGTGTCATTTGATCAAGTTTGGACCACAATTCCTCAAGAAATTTGATTAAATCTTCAAAAGGGCAAAATGGTCAAAATTAGGGTTTTTACTGGGAAAGGGCAATTTCTGATTTTTGACCTAGCAAATGATCAATTGGTTTAAGGAATGATATCAAGAGTCCAATTGCATCATTTTGACCTAATGACATAGCTCAAAGCATTGCTCAAGTCCAATGGATTGACAGATGAATTTTTAGTCAACTGATCAAAAGTCAACTATATACTGAAAAGTCAAACTTTGACTTTTTAGTCAAAATCAATTGCCAAAGATCATAATTCATCAAAGCATGTCAAAATATGAAACTTATTCATCAAGAAATCAAAAATTCAAAATTTCATTTTGAAATGTGAAAATTTCTAAACTTAGAAATTTTTCTAAGTGTTGGAAATTTCTTATCTTTTCACAACTTTGAGCAAAATTTTCACCATGATGCAAGATGATTCAAGAGAAACTTCCAAAATTAAAGTTGTAGATATCCATTAAATCTACAACTTTTCTTTACATAACTCCTTCCAAAAGTGTTTGGATCTCAAATTATAAGTTTAAGAATACATGGTCATGAAACAAAACACTTCGTGAAATTTTTGCCCTAATTTGGTCAGAATTTTGACCCAACTTCACGGCACTTTTTCATATAGTTCCAAGGGGAATATTCAAAAGCAATTCAAATATTGGTTGTAGAGAATATTGCAAGCTTTCCAAAATGTCAAATAACTCCTTGATATCATTTTTGAGTAGGTAGAATCGAAGAGATGTAGTTAAGGTTTTATCACTTGAATTACAAGGCATTTTGTGATGAACAAAATTCAAATTCAAAGTTGTGTTGCATAACATCTACTTTGAAGGCCTCAAACTTGTTAGGCACTCCATAATTAATTGCTTGCACAACTATTAGAGGTCTCATTTCAAGCATTCAATGCAACGCCATTCTTTATGTCCATTTTGGGAAGAAAGTGTACATTGCCATTTTGATAAAGTGACTTTTTGTACAAAACTTGTTCTTTAGCCTTGCACTTGTTCTCTTCTGATCATACAAGTCCCATAACCCATAAGAAACTTGTTAGACACTTACAATCACCCAGCCCATGTTTGTACTTCACATTGAAACTTGGTTTTTCACTTTTCTTGAAAATCAAATAACATAGCAAATAGCTAAAAACTTGTACTTCTGACTTGCCAATGCACTAAAGACCTTTTGCTTATACATAGAAAAACCATTTTCCACAAAACACACGCATGCTTGACCCCTAAAAACATCAAGAACCCAGAATCACATCTCATACCTCCATTTTCACATAAACTGACCAAAAACTTGAAACTCATAACTCCCTCGTGCGTTTTCAAGCCTTTTGGTTCCTAAAGCTTCTAAACATCATTTAGAATTGATCCCACACCCTGTTACAAGACTGTAACACCATTAACACCATCCCCCATTTTCAAAAATGGAGCTTTGCACTTGGACTTCTCCAGAACTCCTCAGGTACTTTCATCTCAAGCTAAGCATCCCATTAGCTTCCTGGGAACTTGAGGAAGCTAACCCAATCATTGGAACTCACTGAAAGCTTCTCAAACTCCAAACCCGATACCCTATTGCAAGGTAAGTTTTCTAACTTTGGAACTTTTCATACATGCATCATTAATGATTTATTTTTGAATAAAACATGTAGATATCACTGCCTTAAAGCTAACCATGTTCATAGTTTTCATTAATTTTGTTTGAGCTTAGAGAATTTTAAGATTGAAATTTCTGAGATTTTTAGGGTTCAAATTAGGGCCAATGAAATTCATGTTTGTCTTTGATCTATAGTTTTAACGCTTTACATTTCTGAAACCATGAGGAAATTTTCTACAAGTTTCCCGTTTACACTTTTCATTTTTGTTGAGGATTGATTGAGTTACAGAGCTTCTGGCTGGGCGTGAGGTTGAAGATGAAGTTGGCCTCAGGAACATGTTTGTCATATATATTTATGGTTTGATTTATATAAACGGATGTATAGCCACCCCAGTGGTAGAAGCGCGCACCTGTAACCTGAGGGACCTGGGTTCGAGCCCTAGTGGTACCCTTTTGATTTTTTTTCACATTTTTTGCATTTTTGACTTTCTTTTTGGCAGGCGTTGGGATTTCCTTTGGGCCCCTATGTTTTTTTTCTCTTGTTACTGACCCCCCTGCTGGCTTCTCACACCCCTGGCCCAGTTTTTATTTTCTTTTCTTATTTTCATTTTATTTATTTTCTTAATTATTTTTTTTCTAATACTAAAAAATCATAAAAAATATAAAAATAGTAGATTTACATTTTGACATAGTTTATTTATTTTTTCTCACACAAAAATCATTTTATTTTATCATACTTTATTTATTTCACTAAATATTTTGTAAATTTAATTAAAAAAAGTTTTTTAGTTATTTTCTTTTACACCATTTAAATATATTATTTTAATATTTAAAAAAGACCAAAAATATTTTATAATACTATAATTTTTCAAGATAAAAATACTAAAAATACTTTTCTTATAAACTTAATTTCTTTTTAATCAATTAATAGATTTATGGTTTTTTTTAAATCTTTTCTTAGTAAATTTAGGTTTTTACTTTTAATTAATTATTTTCCCTTTAATTAATTAGGTTAAAATCAAAACCCCATTTCCTTAAGAAATTCAAACAAAGATCCATTTTCTTTGCATTTACATTCTTGCATATTTATTTATTTTGTACATTTATTTTATTCAATTCTTGTACCAATTCAATATGGTTGTAATAGACTAATTAGGTTTATTTTCTTGCAATCCCCATTTATAATTTGTACACCCCCTCCCACAAGTATTGTAATAGCGTAGTAACTTTAAATCCCGCAATTTATCGCTTTTATATACAAATGTTAGTAATTAGGGTTTGTATGGGAAGACTAAAATCAATGCTTAGAAAACCCTAATTCAAGACAAAAACAAGCATGAAAATCAATACACTTGCAGACAATCACCCCTAGGGTAAATCCACTGGGTTGCCTTTACAAAATGACCATATTACGCATGTGAGGTATCTTAGCAAAAACAAGCAAAAATACAAGATCATAGTCCCTCGATGACGCTATCCATGTTGCCTTTCAAATGATATTAATCCCTAAAAGAGAGTGCTAAGATACCTTGCAACATTGTTGATCATGGTTATACGATGACCCACGCTCGTCCCGTTTACATCCAAAGATAGGGTTACTTACCAAATCAATGGTAAGATAACGATATCAAAAGGAAAAGAAAATGAATAAGAAAGACTTTTGAGTAGGTAGAATGTTCCTAATTACTTGCTCACTTTCAAAACAAACATCCTTGCTATTTTCAAAAACAAACACCTACACTTTCAAAATATCTTACAAACTTGAAAACATTTTCAAAAGATCAAACACTTTATATACATTCTTACGAACGAGAATCATTACAAAGTTTGCCTAAACGATGGCATCTTTACAAAATACTTTCAAAAACCACACAAAGCACAATTTTAAACAAAAGCAAGTGATCTAGCAAGTAACTAAGAGCCCATGGAAAACCATGGATGAAAAGGGTGCTAATACCTTCCCTTTTCGTAATCTACCCCCAAACTCAAGAAATAATCTCAAAGGTATTTCCTGTGCTTTTTCACCTTTCCTTTTGGATAAAAGAAAATTCGGTGGCGACTCTTGCTAACCGCAACATTTGCGATAAAATGCAAAACCTTCATGTAATCTCAAGCCTCAACTCAACTTTAGTTTTGATGAAAGACAAACAAGCTAGTTTGATGAAAGACAAACAAGCACTATGGCAAGAAGGAAAAGAAGTGGAATTAGCTTAAAGCATCATTCACTCAAATCTTCAAGGATCATGGCAAGCAATCAAGTATATCAATTCTCATTTGAACTACATTGATTAGAAATGCTCAAAAATGATATACACACTTGCCACAACACTTCACTTAAAGTATAAAACAAATTTTAAGTTTTTCACTGATGTAAATCGATTAACATATGATGTAAATCGATTTACACATGCTTTTTCAAAAACTGATTGTTTCTGGCAGCAATCGATTTACATGAAGTGTAAATCGATTGATCACAGAACTGAGTTGAATTTTTAACACTTGTAAATCGATTTACACATCATGCTAATCGATTTACACTTCAAATTTTTTGAAAACAAGAACGTTACAAACCTGTGCAATCGATTTACATCTCATGCTAATCGATTTACACGTTGTAACTTGTGAAAAATCTGAACTGGTTTCAAGATATCCTTCACACCTTTTCTCCAATAGATGCATGGTCATACATTGCATCCTCTCAAGTTTTTCAAACAGAAAAGTGTCTATTTGGAAAGGTATCTTGATTACTTTAAATACTAAATCTTTCAAATTAAAAAAAACAACTCTTCTCTTATGCAATAATTCTGAACTTTGTAAAATATTCAAACTTCATATTTCTTAACTTTTAAGAACAAAGATTTTCTGCACTTTCACACATATAAGAACAGAAGTATTTGAGAATTGTCTAACCATTGTGTTACAGTTTGAATTGCTTACAAGAGAAGAAAGAAGAAACTTCATTGAAGTCACTCTATATGATCAACATCTTTCAAGAAATCATATTTCATAGAATTATACAAAGTGTAACTTATTTCCAGGATTGTTGGAATTAAGTATTGGAATACTTGTGTACCTTGTTGTCCATTGTTGGAAACAAGAGGTATCTTTTGAGAGGATTGTTCTCAAGAGACTTATTGGAAATCCAAGAGGGTGTTCTTGGTATTTGTTAGAGTCTTTAGTTGATAAGACTAGGAAGAGTCTTGTAAAAGTTCTAACAAAATAGTGAAATCTCTTGCGTGTTTGCAAGGGGACTGGACGTACTTCCGGGGTGTGGAAGGAACTAGGATAAATCTCCGTGTCTCTTTACTTTCTGCACTTTACAGTTTTTCCAAAGCACTAAAACAAAACCAGAAAGTATAAAATAAGTCAAAAATCGACCACCACCTAATTCACCCCCCCTCTTAGGGAAATCTTAAACTTACAATTGGTATCAGAGCAGGTTATAGGTAACCTGCTCCTAGAGATCCAGAATGGCTTCCGTAAATCATCAACCCGTTTTCAGAGATGGTGGTAGTAACAACAAGCCTCCTCTATTCTGTGGTGAATATTTTGACTTCTGGAAAATACGCATGAAGGCGCATCTAGAAGCACAAGGAGAGGAGATATGGGATGCTGTTGAAAATGGTCCATTTATTCCGGTTACGGTAATCAATGGTGTTGGCTCTTCAAAGCCTAAAACTGCATGGGATGACGACGACAAAAAGAAAGTTCTCTATGACAAAAAGGCAATAAACCTTCTTTAAGGTGCACTTAGTATGGACGAATTTTTCCGTGTCTCGACATGCAAAACATCAAAGGAAATATGGGATACCTTGGTACAAACTCATGAAGGAACGGCTGAAGTAAAAAGATCAAGGCTAAATACCCTAAGTCAAGAATATGAACTATTTCGAATGCAGCCCGGAGAATTCATTCTTGACTTACAAAAGAGATTTGTGCATTTGACAAATCACTTAAGTGCTCTTGGTAAAACATTGACAAATGATGAACTCAACTTGAAAGTCCTCAGATCATTGACTAGGGAATGGCAACCAAAGGTAACGGCAATCTCGGAAAAGAAGAGTCTCTCTGCAATGACTTCCGCTACATTATTTGGCAAACTTCAAGAATACGAAACGAAACTCGATAGACTTGAAAAACATGAGAATCTAGAAAAGAAGTCCAAAAACATTGCTTTAAAAATTGATTCAAAGGAAGTTGTAAAAGAAGACAATCCTGAAGAAGATGAAAATTTCATGCTTCTTGTTAAAAGACTTGGGAAATTTTTTGGCAGAAATGACAAGGGCGGATCTCATGCACATAAGAGAAAGCACTTCAAGAAAAGAGAAGCCTCCACATCAACACAAGATGTCTCTTGTTATGAATGTGGAAAGCAAGGACATATCAAGCCAAACTGTCCAAATCTCCCAAAGAAAAACGGATTCAAAGGAAAGGACTCAAAACAAAAGAAAGCCTACATAGCATGGGAAGATAATGATATGAGCAGTACATCGGAATCGGAAAGCGACGAATGTGCAAATTTAGCCTTAATGGCAGCGCATCACTCCGACGATGAAGAAGAGGTTAGTAATGAATTTACTCTTTTTGATGATGATGTTCAAGGTGCAATTGATGAACTCTTGAAAGAATGCAAAAGTTTATACAAAAAAGTGTCAAACCAAGAAAAAGAACTTCTAATTTGTCTAGAAAAAATTGACACCATGACTAAAGATTTTAATCTTCAAAAATAGAATTTTATAAAAGAAAAGGAAAACTTTGCATGCTCCAAGTATGAATCAAATCTCTTTCAAATTTTTCAATTGAAAAGAGTCATTGAACGATATGAAAAAGGACAAATAGGGTTGGAAGGATTATTAAGCCAACAACATTATCCAAATGATAAAAGAGGTCTTGGTTATGTGAATTCTAAGAAACCAAGTAACAATCCCACTGTTTTTGTAAAGGCTAGTAATAGTTCCAATCCTAAGATAGTAGAAAAGAAGAAAGTTGTTCATAATCATCAAAAGAAAAAGCCTAATGTATCTAAAAGGAAACAAATTCCTAGATACAAGAGCAAATTTGTTCCAAACTGTTTTTACTGTGGTATTATTGGACACATACCTAATGCATGCTATATTAGAAATTTCAGTATGGCTAGTGGACACTATGCATGGGTGAAAAAGGGAACTAACTATGAAGGACCCAAGGCAACTTGGGTACCTAACAAGAAATAATTTGTTTTTGTAGGTATGCTTGAAATCCACATCAAATCTTTGGTATCTTGACAGTGGATGTTCAAAGCATATGACAGGAGATCTACATCAATTTTCATATCTAGTACATAAAGCCAAAGGGTATGTCACCTATGGAGACAACACCAAATGAAATATTCTTGGCGTTGGAATAGTTGGCACACCTCCATCCATTCAAATTGAGGATGTTCTCTATGTTGAAGGATTAAAGCACAACCTTCTTAGCATAAGTCAACTTTGCGATAGAGGGTTCAAAATCAAATTCAACAAAGAAGAATGCCTTATTATGGATGAGGCAACCAATGAGGTAAAACTCAAAGGTATAAGATCTAACAATATTTTTATGATCACTTTAGATGATTTGTCTATGAAGGTACAATGTCTTATGGTAAACAATAATGACGCTTGGTTATGGCACAAGAGGATTGCTCACATTCACATGGAGCACTTGAACAAATTGGTTAAGCATGACTTAGTTATTGGTCTACCAAAGATGAAGTTCATCAAAGACAAATTATGTAGTGCATGCCAAAAGGGCAAACAGACCAAATCAACTTTCAAACCAAAGAATGTGGTTTCAACAACAAGACCACTTCAATTGTTGCACATGGATCTTTTTGGTCCATCTAGAACAAGAAGCTTCGGAGGTAACATTTATGCTTTAGTTATTGTAGATGATTTTTCCCGTTTTACTTGGACTTTGTTTTTAGTGCACAAAAATGACGCATTCAAGGCATTCAAGAGATATGCAAAACAAGTTCAAAATGAGAAGTCATTAAAGATAACATCAATCCGAAGTGATCATGGTGGAGAGTTCCAAAACAGTTTGTTTGAAGAATTTTGTGAAGAAAATGGGATCTTCCACAATTTTTTAGCACTAAGAACTCCACAACAAAATGGAGTAGTTGAAAGTAAAAATAGGTCTTTGGTGGAGCTTGCAAGAACCATGCTAAGTGACTCAAGTTTGCCTAAATATTTTTGGGCGGATGCGGTAAGCACGGCATGTTACGTAAGCAATCGCGTGATCATAAGACCTATACTAAAGAAAACTCCATATGAGATTTACAAAGGAAGAAAACCAAATATCTCTCACTTTCACATTTTCTGGTGCAAATGCTTTGTCCTTAACAACGACAAAGACAATCTCGGTAAGTTCGATGAAAAATCGGATGAAGGTATTTTTCTTGGTTACTCCCTTTCTAGCAAAGCTTTTAGAATTTACAATAAAAGAACTTTAACTATAGAAGAATCAATGCATGTTTCTTTTGATGAATCTAACACCTCCAAGGAGGAAGTTGTTATTTGTGATGATGATGATTCTATAGATTTACCTCATGAGAATTCATGCGAAGGTGGCAAAATTGTCAACCCGGAACAAACATATGAACTTTCACATCAAAATGGAAATGATGGTGGTCTTCCTCAAGAATGGAGAACTCATCGTGATCATCCAATTGACAACATAATTGGAGATATTAGCAAAGGGGTATCTACTCGACTAAATCTTAAGGATGCATGCTTGAATATGGCTTTTGTATCTCAAGTTGAACCTACTAAAGTGGCTCAAGCACTAGAAGATGATCAATGGATCCTTGCCATGCAAGAGGAGTTAAACCAATTTGAACGGAACGAAGTTTGGGAACTTGTTCCTAATCCAGGAAATAAACGTATCATTGGAACCAAATGGGTATTCAAAAACAAGATGGATGAAAATGGTATAATCACTCGAAACTAGGCAAGACTAGTTGCTCAAGGATACAACCAAGAGGAAGGAATTGATTTTGAAGAAACTTTTGCTCCGGTAGCACGTTTGGAAGTAATAAGACTACTACTTGCATATGCATGCTCATTGGACTTTGAACTCTTTCAAATGGATGTAAAAAGCGCATTTCTCAACGGATTCATAAATGAAGAAGTCTATGTAAAGCAACCTCCCGGATTTGAAGACTTCAAACATCCTAATCATGTCTTCAAATTGAAGAAAGCTCTCTATGGGCTGAAGCAAGCACCAAGGGCATGGTATGATAGACTAAGCGCATTCCTATGTGAAAAAGGGTTTGTAAAGGGTAAAGTTGATACCACTCTCTTCATAAAAAATGTTAATCATCATACTTTACTTGTACAAATCTATGTAGATGATATTGTTTTCGGTTCAACTAACCAAAATATGTGCAAGGAATTTTCATCTATGATGCAAGGAGAGTTTGAGATGTCTATGATGGGAAGATTGAATTTCTTTCTCGGTCTTTAAATTAAGCAACTCAAACACGGTATCTTCATTAACCAATCAAAATATTGCAAAGACCTTATAAAGAAGTTTGAGATGGAAAGTAGCAAAGAGAGTGCAATTCCTATGGGATCCGACACCTATCTTGATCCAGATGAATCAGGGAATTCTATTGACATAACTAAGTATCGTGGAATGATTGGCTCACTCCTCTATTTAACAACAAGTAGACCTGACATCATGTTCAGCGTTTGCCTATGTGCAAGATATCAAGCCAATCCTAAAGAGTCTCACCTTGCAGCAGTCAAGCGCATAATAAAATATCTCAAAGGAACAACCAACGTCGGATTATGGTATCCAAAAGGTAGTATGTGCAATCTAGTTGGTTATTCTGATGCTGACTATGCAGGTTGTAAGACTGATCGCAAAAGTACAAGTGGAACATGTCACATTCTCGGAAATGCCTTGGTTTCATGGTCATGCAAAAAGCAAGCAAGCGTCACTCTCAGCACTACCGAAGCAGAATACATTGCGGCTGGTAGTGGATGCGCTCAAATTCTTTGGCTAAAACAACAGTTACTTGACTATGGAGTAAACCTTGGATGCATTCCACTTCAATGTGATAACACAAGCGTGATCAATAATACGAAAAATCCAGTTATGCATTCCCGGACAAAACACATTGACATCAGACACCATTTCATCCGAGATCACGTACTCAAAGGAGATGTCGAGATTACTTTTGTGGATACTCAAAATCAACTCGCGGACATTTTCACAAAACCACTTGCAAAGGATGCATTTTTCAAAATTCTTCGTGAACTCGGAATCCTAGATGAATAAGATATATAAGGTGCACTCTATCCTTAACTATACTTTAATGTACATATATATGGGTTTAGACAATGTTTCAAATGTTAAAATTATTGTTTTTAAAATTTTTCCTTTAAGTAAATCGATTTACTTGGTGTGTAAATCGATTTACCACTGAAGCAAAACCTTTTTTTTATAAAATCCTTTTGTGTAAATCGATTTACACAGTATGTAAATCGATTTACCACTGAACGAAAATTATTTTTCATAAAAATTCTTTTGTGTAAATCGATTTAACCAATGGAAAAATCGATTTATCACTGAACTGAAGCATTTTTATGTAATTTTTCTCTATGCAAATTAACTTTTCAGCATGTGATATTTATGAGTCTTTAATATATTGTTATTTATCAAGGACCCTTCTAATGTGTTCCTGACCAATATTATTAAATTCTTGTTATTTATCATTATGTTTTTGTTTTGTATTACTTCAAGTATTAGTGTTTGTATCATGTATCTTTGAACTTCGTTCGCTATATTTAGAAATTTTAGTTTTTAGTTCATATCTGTTTCAACTTGTTATAAGTATCATCTTGTTGCATCTTTCCCTTCTTTTTGATAATGTCAAAGGGGGAGAAGGATGTGATAGCACTTTATGGTTGTTTGGTTGTTTGTTTCAATTTTCTTTACAGGGCAAGCTTTCAAAACTTTTTCTCCATAGGGGGAGAAATCTAACTTAGGGGGAGAAAACTCCTTTTGCTCCAAATCTGAACAACTCATAAAGAAAGATGGTTTGTCATCATCAAAAAGGGGGAGAATGTAATCTCAAGCCTCAACTCAACTTTAGCTTTGATGAAAGACAAACAAGCTAGTTTGATGAAAGACAAACAAGCACTATGGAAAGAAGGAAAAGAAGTGGAATTAGCTTAAAGCATCATTCACTCAAATCTTCAAGGATCATGGCAAGCAATCAAGTATATTAATTCTCATTTGAACTAAATTGATTAGAAATGCTCAAAAATGATATACACACTTGCCACAACACTTCACTTAAAGTATAAAACAAATTTTAAGTTTTTCACTGATGTAAATCGATTAACATATGATGTAAATCGATTTACACATGCTTTTTCAAAAACTGATTGTTTCTGGCAGCAATCGATTTACATGAAGTGTAAATCGATTGATCACAGAACTGAGTTGGATTTTTAACACTTGTAAATCGATTTACACATCATTCTAATCGATTTACACTTCAAATTTTTTGAAAACAAGAACGTTACAAACCCGTGCAATCGATTTACATCTCATGCTAATCGATTTACACGTTGTAACTTGTGAAAATTTTGAACTGGTTTCAAGATATCCTTCACACCTTTTCTCCAATAGATGCATGGTCATACATTGCATCCTCTCAAGTTTTTCAAACAGAAAAGTGTCTATTTGGAAAGGTATCTTGATTACTTTAAATACTAAATCTTTCAAATTAAAAAAAAAACTCTTCTCTTATGCAATAATTCTGAACTTTGTAAAATATTCAAACTTCATATTTCTTAACTTTTAAGAACAAATATTTTCTGCACTTTCACACATATAAGAACAGAAATCTTTGAGCATTATCTAACAATTGTGTTACAGTTTGAATTGCTTACAAGAGAAGAAAGAAGAAACTTCATTGAAGTCACTCTATGTGATCAACATCTTTCAAGAAATCATATTTCATAGAATTATACAAAGTGTAACTTATTTCCAGGATTGTTGGAATTAAGTATTGGAATACTTGTGTACCTTGTTGTCCATTGTTGGAAACAAGAGGTATCTTTTGAGAGGATTGTTCTCAAGAGACTTATTGTAAATCCAAGAGGGTGTTCTTGGTATTTGTTGGAGTCTTTAGTTGATAAGACAAGGAAGAGTCTTGTAAAAGTTCTAACAAAATAGTGAAATCTCTTGCGTGTTTGCAAGGGGACTGGACGTACTTTCGGGGTGTGGAAGGAACCAGGATAAATCTCCGTGTCTCTTTACTTTCTGCACTTTACAGTTTTTCCAAAGCACTAAAACAAAACCAGAGTATAAAATAAGTCAAAAATCGACCACCACCTAATTCACCCCCCCTCTTAGGGCAATCTTAAACTTACACTTCAAGTCAGTTCTCCCACCGTACCACAGAATTGGCGACTCTGCTGGGGATAATTCTAAAAGTGGGGTTACCTTAGGGTTAGATCACATTTACTTGCTTTCATTGTTTTACTTGTATGCTTTACATTATGGTTCTTTGTTTGGGTTTGAATCCTCTACCTGTATTTAGGATACCTTATAGGTAAGTAGCAATACATTGTGGAAACTATGCGGGGTATATCGACATGGTCTAAGAAATATCTACATTAGTGCGATATATTTGTGGGTACCGGTAGCCCTTGAGTTAATCAAGGAGAATACGGGTCCGCTGAGTGATGTCATGAAGCACTAATGAACTTTTAGGATCTTTACTTGACCAACTTGACCATTAAGATTTAGTGAGATGACCGGCTTTGGTGCAGTCCGAAGTTGGTAGATACTCGATACTACACTCATTGAGGTTTGGTTTTTTGGGATATTTCGGTCGCCATTAAAGAGGCTTGTTCTGAAACAATGACCAAGGAAACAAACCAGTGATATTGAGCTCCTTAGAACCCAATTACTATTGTTAGGACAGGTTTGAGCCAACTAAACTTCAAGAGGATACTTACCTATGAGACTCCATGCAAGCCTAAACCTAAGGAATTGTTTGCTTTGTTTGTGTATACATGCTTGTACATAACATCATGAACATCATAACATCATATTCATTCACTAACCATTTCAAGGATCTTGGGATTTATCTTTGTTTTGTTTTGTAGGACATGGATTCTATTCGCAGGAAAACCATTCAAGTCAATCTCGTAAGGATTCCTCCTCAACTCAAAGAGCTAGCTTCAAGGATTCCCGAAAATTCTCCATTCACCGAGAGACATGGTCGCCTCCTCAACTTGATCACTTCCAACACTGATGAAGACATGATGAAGGTGCTCTTTTAGTTCTTTCATCCTTTACACCATTGCTTCATATTTCCCGATTATCAACTTGTGCTAACTTTGGATGAATTCTCCCAACTCTTGAGGATTCTCATTCTCAATCAACAACCTTTCAACGATACGGAAAGAGATCCAAAGCCAGAAGAGATTGCTCAAGCTCTACACTTGCAACCGTCTGATATCACAACTAATTGGGAAACAAGGAGTGGTGTCAAAGGTTCCCTAGCAAAGTTCTTGTTTGAGAAAACCTAAAACTGTTGGAACTCTTTAGATTTGCAAGCCTTTGAGGAAATTGTGGCTCTCCTCATCTATGGGATGGTTTTGTTTCCAAATCCTGACCAACTCATAGATATGAACGCCGTCAAAATCTTCATATTCCGCAACCCGGTACCTACTTTGCTAGGGGACATCCTACATTCTTTTCACACTCGCACTATGAGGAAAAGATATATCCTTATGTGTTGCACTCCTCTATTGGCAATATGGTTTATTTCGCATCTTCCCTGGTCTATATTGAAGAACGAGCAAGGTTCAAGGTGGTCACAAAGGTTGATGACGCTCAAACATTCAGACATCCATTGGTGTTCCCGATCTATAGAGAATATTATCATCGTCGATCGTTATGGAGAATTTCCTAATGTCCCTTTACTTGGCATTAGGGGAGGCATTACCTACAACCCCTGCTTAGCCTTAAGACAGTTTGGTTACGCCCGAAGGGATGGCCCTCATGAGATACTCATTCAAGGTTTGGTTTGACTACGAGAACGAAGATCAAGGTCTTCGCCAGAGATTTATTCGAGCTTGGAGGATGTTGAACAAGGTAGATAGCAAGACATTGGGGCATAAGAATTCCATCTCTCTCGATCCTTACCACAAATGAGTACGAACTCGTGCTCGGAGTCTTATGATGCCTTATCCTTCCATTCTCCCGGTAATCATGGAGCCTGTTATGGAAGGAGATGTTCCATGCACTATCCTACATCTTGACATGCCCACCTCTCTTGAAGACTTACAAAGAGATTGGATACAACTCAAGGGGGAGCGAGATACTTTCGAGGCCCAATTCTATGCTAGCGAGAAGAAGGTTTTGGAACTCACTAAGAATCTTCATGAGGAGCAGACTCTGAATGCCTACATCACACCAAAGAGGATACGTACAACCTTTTTATCTTAGAGTTTTTGTATTTTTTGTTGCCCAAAGAGGCATTGATGTACTCAACCTTTAATTTATTAATATAACGTGTGTTTCCTTTTTGTCTAAAACAAATTTGAATCTTTAAAATCCTTGAAATCATTGCATATGCATTTACCATTCATCATAACATAAGCAGGTTTCTTGCAACAAGTGTCCTCATCTTTCTATTGTTTATTTCAGTAAGATGGATCTCGAGCAAACGGTGAAGGACCTCCAAGCACAAAATGCCCAGTTTCAATAGATGTTCTTAACTCTAAAGGACAAGAAGAGCTGAAGACTTTGTTGGTGGAAGAGAAAAAGAAGAAAAAGAAAATAACTGGAGTTCTAAACATGGGAAGAAGATTACAAGGGCAAGCAAGAAGGACTTTAGACTTTGCTACGTCATCTGGTGAGAAAGACAATCAAGATGGGAAAGGCAAGGAAGTAGTTGTTCAACCAGATTAGAAGAGGAAGAGGAAGAAGAAGATTATTCCAAAGAACAATATCCTCCAGCCGACGATAAGTATAAGCATCTAGAAGGACGATTAAGTGCAATGGAAATCCAAAAAGTTCCTAGATTAGACTCTGAGGAATTGGGGTTAGTATCTGGGATTGTCATCCCTCCAAAATTAAAAGCACTGGTGTTTGCCAAATAGGATGGAGTTTCATGTTCCAAAATGCATCTCTTGTCCTATGTGAGGAAAATCCAGCCTCATACCGCTGACAAAGATTTATGGGTACACTTCTTCCAAGACAGTCTGTCTGGAACTCAACTTGATTGGTTTTATCAGTTAGAAAGAGCTAATGTTCATAACTGGGAAGATCTGGCCACTGCCTTTTACAAACAATACCAATACAACACTGATCTTGCACCCACCCCTACTCAACTCCAGATTATGGCCATGGATTCAAGTGAAGGATTTAAGGACTATGCACAAAAATGGAGGGACTTAACAGGAAGAGTCCAGCCTCCTCTATCTGAAAGAGAGTTGGTAGACATATTTTTGGGCACCTTGTCTGGTCCCTTCTTTAATCACTTAATTGGGAGTTCATCGGCTGGCTTTACTGAGTTAATATTGACTGGAGAAAGGATAGAAGCCGGGATACAGAATGGGAAAATTCAAAAGGATGCATCCTCTGCTGCTGTAAGGAAACCCTTCATTGGAAAGAAAGAAGTCGTTGTTATATATCCTCAGAGAAATCAAGTTAGGACTGAACACCGTCCAAGGTGGGGGTTGTCATGATTCCTAAACCTGCGCCGGCTCAGCAAAGAAGCAAACAACCAAGAATAGAAAGACCATTCAGACAATTCACCCGAATTAATATGACACTATCTCAAGTATTGCCACATTTGTTAAGATCCAATCTAGTGACTTTGAAAGAAGCTCCAAAGAACCCTAATACAAAGTCTCCTCACTATCATCCTAATGCCCGCTGTGCATACCATTCCGAGAGTCTCGGCCATGACACTAACAATTGTTGGGCTCTGAAGAACAAGGTACAAGACCTTCTTGAAGCCAAAGAGATTGAATTCGATGCGCCAGAAATTCCCAATGTCATTACTGCCCCTATGCCCAAGCACGGTCGTGATGTCAATGCCATTGAAGAAGATATGTTTGTTACCTAGGTTGATGAACTTGTGACCCCACTCCTGACTATCAAAAAGAACTTATTGAATGCCGGTGTATTCCCAAGTTATGATGAAAGCTGTCATTTCTGTTTGTCCTCACTAACCCGTTGTCCTTTGTTAAAAGCAGACATTCAATGCCTAATAGATAACAAGGAGATTTTGTTCGAAAAGAATTCTGTTCCAACTGTTTCTTATAAGTATGTTTCCATCGTGACCATTTCCGAAAATTCTTCCAGGGTCTCCACCAAAAGACCCGTTAGAATTACATCAGTTCCTAAAGTAGCTCTGTTGATAATTACAATGCCTGGACCAATCCCGTATTCGTCAGACAAAATCGTACCATGGAATTATGGATGGGATGTCTACTACCAAGGTATCAAGAAAGATTGGCCAACTGCTGAAGATTCAAGTTTCGAGAAAGTTGACTCTGATGTCAGTAATATCGCAGGGACTAGTAAGATAACCCGAAGTGGAAGGGTTTTCTCTCCAGAAATTGCTCCTCAAAAGTTGTTTCTGGACCCGTAATCATTCTTGTTGTTGTTGCTCCTCCAAAGGATATTCCCAGTCCTACAATCATCTCTGCTAATACTCCTGTTGACAAAACTGTTACAATTCCTTTTATGACCCCTACTAACATTCCTGCTTCTAGGTCAACCGAGACTCGAGGTAAAGGTATTCTGGTTGAGCCTGTCCAGACGAAGGCACAATCAGTAGCTATCCCTGAGAACTCCCGAAAAGAGATGGAGGAAATTCTAAAGATCATAAAAAGAAGCGACTACAACGTAGTCGAGCAACTGGAGCAAACTCCATCAAAATTTCCATGCTGGCTTTATTATTATGTTTCGAGGCACATGCAAAGGCCTTGGTAAAGTTCCTTAAAACTGCCCATGTACCCCAAGAAACATCTGTCGATCAGTTCCTAGACTACGTAGCCAGCTTGACTTTAGATAATGGTTTAGGTTTTTTGGATGCTGATTTAACGCCAAGAGGGAGGAAGCATAACGAGGCATTGCATGTCTCAGTCGAATGCAGGGGCACAACTCTGGCTTATGTCTTGGTTGACACCGGTTCGTCTCTGAATGTGTTGCCTAAAAAGGCTCTTGATAGGCTGGACTGTGAAGGATTGACATTGAAGCCAAGCAACATAATAGTGTGAGCCTTCGACCGCTCAAAAAGGATGGTGCATAGGGAAGTGGACATCCCCATAAAAGTTGGAACCCAAACTTTTGATTCAACTTTTTATGTAATGGATATTCGCCCCTCATATTCCTGCTTGTTAGGCCGACCGTGGATTCATAATGCTGGTGTCGTTACCTCTACGTTGCACCAAATGCTGAAATATCCAATTCAGGGGAAATCATCACCGTTCATGGAGAAGAAGAGTATATGGTCAGCCATCTAAATTCCTTCATATATATGGAACTAGATGGTGAATTTATTGAAACTCCATTCCAACACTTTGAAGAAGTCCCGCAGACTGTGACAGTAACCAAGGTTGTGTCTCAAGTTCCAAAGATTACAAGGTCTCTTCTCAAGATGTCATCTTTGAAGGATGCCAAGGCAGTGATAGAAGAAGGTGGGTGCACTATTTGGGGCCAACTCCCAGATATCCCATACAAATCTGATAAATTTGGTTTGGGTTTCACTTCAGGTGCCCAGAAAGTTGTACGCCACGCTCGTGCCGGAGGACCACCCTTGAAGATCAGCAACCACCAAGTCAGCGTCGTGGAGGATGATGAAGACAGCTACAACCTGGAGGATTGGATTTTCCCAACTGTCAGTGGAGGGCTCAGCAACTGGGAAGCTAGAGATTTCACCCCAATCACTTTTATCCCACAGTAATTTGTCTTTAGATTTTGTCGGATCTGTAATGTTAAAACAATTCAAACTCTTAAAACCTTGTGTCTTACCCGAGGCACAATGGTCCATTTGTAAGGGTTATTATCTCATTTCCATATGACATCAATGAATCATGGACGTTTTTGCATACAAACTTTGTGCTCATTGTTTTTCTTTTTTTACATTTTCATTTCCTTCAAAGATAGCTATACTCTTACACACACTCGCACTCACAATGCAGGTCTACATCCATTCGGGATCCCATGGGTAACGATTCTGATATGGCCTTCTGTGATTCTGAAAATCTAATCTACCAAGCCGAAGACAAAGGTGAGGAAGATTGTGAAGTACCAGGGGAACTCGCCAATTTACTACAATAAGAAGAGAGGACCATTCATCCCCACGAGGAACCAGTGGACACAATCAACCTAGGTACCGAAGAAGACAAAAGAGAAGTCAAGATGGGTGCCAATCTAGAACCCAGTGTCAAAGAACGTATGATTCAGTTGCTATACGATTGTTTAGATCTTTGCCTGGTCGTATGAAGACATGCCAAGACTTGATGCAGATATCGTAGTACATCATCTACCTACAAAAGAGGACTATCCTCCGGTAAAACAAAAGGTTCGTTGAATGCGACCAGACATGTCAGAGAAGATTAAAGCGGAAGTCATGAAACAATTCAACGCCGGATTCTTGGCCGTCACCTCCTATCCGCAATAGGTTGCCAATGTTGTTCCCGTTCCCACAAAGGACGACAAAGTACGAATGTGCATGGACTACAGAGATTTGAATAGGGTAAGACCTAAGGATGATTTCCCACTTCCCCACATTGATATTCTAGTTGACAATATGGCACATCACAAAGTGTTTCCCTTCATAGACGGTTTCTCAGGCTATAACCAAATCAAAATGGCGCCTGAGGACATGGAGAAAACAACATTTGTCACACAATGGGGCATATTCTGCTACAAGGTTATGCCATTCGAACTGAAGAATGCTAGGGCTACCTATCAGCGTGCCATGGTAGCTCTATTTCACGAAATGATACATCACAAAATAGAGGTCTATGTGGATGACATGATAGCCAGATCTCAAACAGAAGAAGAGCATCTTGACCATTTACAGAAACTCTTTGAGAGACTAAAGAAGTACAAGCTGAGGTTGAACCCAAATGAATGCACATTGGGGGTAAGTTCTGGTAAGCTCATAGGCTTTGTCGTCAGCAATAAAGGTATTGAAGTAGATCCTGCCAAGGTGAAAGCGATACAAGAGATGCCCGCTCCTCGTACTGAGAAGGAAGCCAGAGGATTCTTAGGGCGTTTAAACTACATTTCCAGATTCATTTCTCACCTGACAGCTACTTGTGAACCAATCTTCAAATTACTGAAGAAAGATCAAGTAGTAAAATGGAATGATGAGTGCCAAACTGCCTTCGACAAAATCAAAGAGTACATGCAAGAGCCTCCTGTTTTGATGACACCAGTTGAGGGAAGACCGTTGATTATGTATCTGACTGTTTTGGAAAATTCATTGGGTTTTGCTGGGGCAGCATGACGAGTCTGGCCGAAAAGAGCACGCTATTTATTACCTGAGAAAAAAGTTTACCGACTGTGAAACAAGATATTCACTGCTCAAGAAAACTTGTTCTCTGGCATGGACTGCTCGCTGGCTAAGACAGTATATGCTGACCCATACTACCTTATTGATATCTAAAATGGATCTAATAAAATACATCTTCGAGAAACCTGCACTCTTTGGGAGAATAGCGAGGTGGCAGATGATCCTGACAGAATATGACATACAGTATACTACCTAGAAAGCAATAAAGGGCGGTGTACTAGCTGATCACCTTGCTCACCAAGCTGTGGATGACTACCAGTCCATGAAGTTCGAATTCCCAGATGAAGACATCATGATGGTAAACAACTATGAAGAATTCAGACCATATGACGGACCTGAACAAGGATCCCTATGGACCCTGGTTTTTGATGGGGCATCCAACGCACTTGGAAATGGTATTGGTGTTGTACTCATATCTCCTGAAGGGTGTCATACTCCCTTTACTGCAAGACTCTTCTTCAATTGTACAAATAACATGGCGGAATACGAAGCTTGCATTTTTGGTCTCAAAGCTGCCATAGATTTGGGGATCAAGTCCTTAAATGTATTCAGAGATTCAGCTTTGGTCATCAACCAGATCAAAGGGGAATGGGACACCAAACACCCTAACCTTATCCCCTACAAAGAACATGTTTTGACATTGCTCCCACATTTTGAGAAGATTATCTTCGAGCATTTCCCGCGAGAAGAAAATCAGCTAGCAGACGCACTAGCCACAATGTCATCCATGTTTAAACTTAAATGGGATAACGAGGCTCCCCAGATCACCATTGAACGAATGGATGAACCAGCTCACTGTCACGAGATTAATACTAAAGAAGTAGTGGTCCGGCCTTGGTTTCACGAAGTCAAGAGATATCTCGAGGCTCAAGAATATCCAGAAGGAGCTTCAGTCAATGATAAGAAGTTCTTAAGGAGATTCTCTGCTAAATTCTTCCTTAGTAATGACATTCTCTACAAACGCAACCATGACTCTGTTTTGATCGGTTGTGTAAACAAGGTTGAGGCAGAAAAGATCATGGTTGATCTACATGAAGGCACTTTTGGCACTCATTCCAGTGGGCATACGATGGCAAAGAAAATCCTATGGGCTGGTTATTACTGGTCTACCATGGAAGCAGATTGCTATCAACACTCTCGAACCTGCCACAAGTGTCAGATCTATGCTGACAAGGTGCACGTACCTCCGGTTCCATTGAATGTCTTAATGGCTCCTTGGCCCTTTGCTATGCGGGGCATCGATATGATTGGGGAAATCAAGCCAACAACCTCTAATGGACACCACTTCATCTTAGTGGCCATTGACTATTTTACAAAGTGGTTTGAGGCAGCCTCTTTCTCTTCCGTGACCAAGAATGTTGTAGCCCGGTTCATTAAACAAAATCTCATCTACCGGTATGGTATCCCAGAGAGGATCATCACAGACAATGGTACGAATATAAACAACACTATGATCAACGCCCTGTGCGAACAATTCAAGATCCAACATCACAATTCTTCCCCCTACCGGCCAAATATGAATGGTGTTGTCGAAGCCGCAAACAAGAACATCAAAAAGATCTTACAGAAAATGACAGTCATATACAAAGACTGGCATGAGATGCTACCATTCTCTCTCCACGGGTATCGTACCACAGCTCGCACATCAACCGGGGCAACACCCTACTCTCTGGTTTATGACATGGAGGTTGTCTTTCCTATTGAGGTCCAGATCCCCTCTCTGAGAATTATGAAGGATGTAGGGCTGAATGAAGAAGATTGGATCTAGATTCGACTTGATCAATTAAACTTGAGCGATGAGAAAAGACTTATTGCTGTCTATCATGGTCAAATGTATCAAAAACGGAGGATCAAGGCTTTCAATAAAAAGGTCAGGCGCCAAGTATATCAAGTCGAGGATTTGGTGATCAACGCATCATACTACCTCAAGGTGACCCCAGGGGAAAATGGACTCCTACATACGAAGGACCATTTGTAATAAAAAGCATATTCTCTGGTGGGGCAATGATCTTGACCACCATGGATGGCGACGACCTACCGCACCCTGTGAATACGGATATAGTCAAAAGATACTACGCATAAAGAGACCCGCTAGGTTGACACACCTAGGAAAAACAAGGGCATCCCGGTGAGCCAAAGAGGTTTGGGAAAAATTAGGGATAAAACAAAAAATCTGTACACCCGGTAAGTTGAAAACCCGAAAGGGCGACTTGGGCAAAAAAGGGTATCCCGTTGGACTGCAAACCCGAAAGGGCGGTCCAGAAAAAAGTTAGGGAATTAAAGCGTATGACTATGTCCTGTTGGGATCACCTTATGGACAACCTGCAAACTCGACGGTTCTGATCAATCCAATCAGCTTCGGACAAGGCAACAAATAGATATGATGCTAAGAGACACGAAGGCTATAGCAGAATGGGAACCCCATGGGATTACTTCACATAGCTATCTTTTCTTTGTATCAAATTTTCATTTTACGACGACATTCTCTTACTAGGATGTTTGTCTCACTGTACAAAAATACTTACTCAAATTCAATACAAAGATATCCCTTTGAAAGTGAAAAACTATATGTTTTCTTTACTCTTGTGTTTTGTTTACAAAAACGTCCAATGATTTATTTTTGAACATATGCATTTGAACATAATTACTGTTTACAAATAAATAAAATAGAAAGACAATCACTGATGGCTTTGAGAGATAGGGAAATCTCTCCAAGCTATTTCCATAAATCCCCCACAGTATGCAGATTAATCCCCAGCAGAACAAAGCTTCCAGTTATCAATCCCTAGTAGAAGTCGTCCAATTTATCAGGATTCCCCTACAAGATTTTTCAAGCAGTGTACGGCGTTTCCCTTACAACAGAGTTTATTTCTCTAAAAGGAAATTCATCAACACTTCAACTTCACAACACGAAGACTTACACTCCATATCCTCGGCAGCAGTCAAGAATTTATTTTCCTCTATCCAACAGCAGTGCAGCAGATTAGCTCACATACGCATACATCGCATCCATATATCATGAACATTGATAACACGGATGCATATATCACAATCTCATTGTACCATGCATTTCATACATCATGACATTGCTTACAGCTAATGTTTTACCCTTTTCAGGATAAGATTAATCAATGGCTATCATCAATAAATTACAAAGGTCAGAGGTTGATACCTAAGACAAGCCAGGACAATCACCTACACGGCCAATTGAAGCAATCCAGCACGGGTTCTTTAGATTCAACTTTCAGATACAATTCAGATACGCTCCAGATACAGATGCCATTCTGATACTCATTCTGTTTCAGATTTCAAATACAGTTCAGATACGCTCCAGACACAGATGCCATATTGATACTCATTCAGATTCAGCTTTCAGATACAGTTCAGATACGCTCTAGATACAAATTCCATTCTGATACTCATTCATATTTAAGCTTTCAGATACAGTTCAGATACGCTCCAGATACGGATGCCATTCTGATACTCATTCAGATTCAAGCTTTCAGATACACTCCAAATACGGATTCCATTCTGATACTCATTCAGATTCAAGCTTTCAGATACGCTCCAGATACAGATGTCATTCTGATACTCATTCAGATTCAAACTTTCAGATACAGTTCAGATACGCTCCATACACAGACGTCATTCTAATACTTATCCAGTTTCAGCAGAGATACGGTTAAACATTCATCCCATCTCCTACAACTTTCCATCGTCTCTCCAAATGGCATCTTTAAGCCCATTCCCCATAATATCAACCATCACATCACCGAGTGCAAATTTCTGGGCACTCTAGTGTCCAATCATCTTCCACCTTCGAGTCACGAGTGGAAAAACTCGCCAATCTAACTCTTCAGGCTTAAGAAGATTGAAGAGGGGTAGCTGTTGTACCCCAAAATTTTCCCTCTCATTTATCAAGAATTTTCTCACAAGATCTCCCTTGACTCAAGACTACACTAGGGTTGATCAGCTCAAGACACCTCCTTAAGCACTGATGACCAAAATTAGGGTTTGAGATTGCACAAGGATATTTGAAATTTCAATGCTTCATATGACTTTCATGGATCATTATGGGCCCCCAAGTTTCAAGCCTTGGATCACACTTTTGCTCAGTTAATTGAGCAGTTGACCTAAAAATCAGCTGTATTGGGGAAAAAGTCAACTATGGTCAATTTACAGTCACACTTCATAATTTTTTATCCACATTAACATTTTAAACTCATATGTATCATTTGATCAAGTTTGGACCATAATTCCTCAAGAAATTTGATCAAATCTTCAAAAGGGCAAAATGGTCAAAATTAGGGTTTTGACTAGGAAAGGGCAATTTCTGATTTTTGACCTAGCAAATGATCAATTGGTTTAAGGAATGATCTCAAGAGTCCAATTGCATCATTTTGACCTAATGACATAGTGTTTCCAGTGATTTCTGGTAAACAACCGCTAGTCTTCCAAACTATCGAATAAACTTACTGACTGTTATTCAATTTCTCTGGTAACTCGCAGGATCGACTAGATTGATCCTAGGACTCATTGGTCATTAGGGTAACTCTCATGATCGAACAAATATTCATGGTTGGTATTTGAGTGTTGTGTGGGTGTTTGACTTATTTCGATTTCTCTCTTAAAGATCTAAAGGTGTAATCAAAATATATGTGCGCGAAACTAACTTGCATGAATAAATGTTAATTGTAAAGACATGTAAAATTGTATAAAAAGCAAGTAAATGGCTTCGAATTATAAAAACAGTTAACGTAAAAGATGCTCTGGAATGTAAAAGATTCGAAATATGAAGAAAGCGTTTAATGCAAGAAATCTGTAAAATGACTTTAAGTAAAAATAGGCGTTCGAAGGATAAAACTTGAAGATAAAGGCATGGAAAGTATGACAGTTTTCTGAAATGTAAAGTGTTTGAAATGTAAAGAAAGCATTAAAATGTAAGGCTTCAATGAAAAGATTTCGAATAAAAAGACTTTAAATGAGAAAACTTGTAAATGGTATTTGGCAGGAAGATAAAGGAAAGTACTGGAAATGATAAAAGGTTTTCATTAAATCATAAACATGTGGTGCTATCATACGTACATTGCTCTTGCATTTGTTTCCCTAGCCATGTGGTAATTTGAATGTTTACTGAGTATTTAGTACAATAGATATGACACACGAAATCCTAATACTAAGACTTCTATTTATACTACTTCGACCATAACGGTCTTGCTATAAGATTATGCCACGTTCAGAACATGCAGAACAATGCCTCTCTCTTGTTTCCACGTGTCTCCAAATGCTCCAGCACATAAATTTCAAACTTCGAATGTCCCGCTTGCATTTGAATTTCAAATGTTTTGGTACTTCTCCGCTTCGAACGCACTTCTCAGACACAACCTTGTTGTCATTTCGAGACTTCTTTAGATACGTTCCCATAATTGCCACTCGAAGCTCCAAGCTTTGATATGCTTATTCGAAACACTGCTTCTGCTACTTCGAAACATGACGCTTTGTTTCATTTCGATCGAAATGTTCAATTCACTTGGCTTCTAATAATATTATCAAAATCTTCAGCCAACAAAATGCCCCTTTAAAATATGTGTTTCGATTTCTTTGAGAAATACTTATTTTAAACATCCACACAAGATTTTGATGCGACCTTCGAATCATCGTAACATTTAATGCATTTGACTCCAGTCACGTCAATCATAACACTTTTTGGATTCCTTAACCGCCTGGAGTCACTTCACAGTATGGTGCAGTTTACAAAACAATGATTATCTTTAATCACGCCTATTACCCATGTTAACTTTACGCCACCTCTTCATCAAACCAACCCATGATTTCCACGTATCACAACCTTATTCAGTGGATGCTTAAACTTCCACATTATAAAACATCATCAACTTAGTCTTTCTCTTTTCTTTCCACATTCTGAATCTTTTATCCTTCTTCTCTCGCCAAAAAACCCTAAGCTTTCAACATTCTTCAAAAATGTCTTCTTCTACTTCATCCCAACTCAAAAAGGTTTCCAAGAAGAAAGAAAAAACCGCAGGAACTACAATGGGAAGTAAGGTTATCACTCACCAAGGTCAATCCGTTCTTGCTCCCCAGATGATCTCAAAGGAAAAAGAAATGCTTTATGCATCACAGGTACTCATTCCTACCACCGCTGCTGGTAAGAGGTTAGCTTTAATGGGCCCTCTTACGGTTTTTGAAATTTTAAAAGATACCAGGAAAATTTTCCCAGTTTGCTATAGTTTCAAACCCTTGTTTAACAAAATGGACGCCCCTAAGGCAATAGAATCTTCTGGGTCAAACACCATGGAAAATCCCACTGTTCCTCCTAAGGACCCTTTTGTATTAGACTATGTAAAAAGTAATTTTAAACCGTTTCGATCTTGCCCCACCTCCGACACTGCTTATCAAAACTGGTTCAATAAGGTAGAAGCTAAGAAATCCCAGCAATGGGAAGAATTAGGTATCTACAATTTGATTAAGCTGTCGAAGCCTGGTTTCACTTACAGCCACCCTTTGTTATTCGCGTCCCTCTATTTCTGGGACAGTACCTATAATACTTTCCATCTCCCTGGTGGAATGATTACCCCTACCTTCTTCGACATAGCGGCCATCACTGGGCTATCGCCAGTAGGAGAAACATATATCCCTGACAACGAAGAACATTCAAGTATAATCGACTTCGAAGTCAAACTAGCAAGTTTTTCCAAGTTTATCAGTCACTACCATGCTGAGGGAGACAGTGTGTATGGTGTAGAACACATTGCTTTCCTTACCCTATGGCTGTCAAGATACGTCTTCTGCAGTAGATCCCTACAGGTAGCCAGTAGGTTTATTCCTCTAGCTAGGGATTTGCATGAAAATCGAAGAGTGTGCTTAAGTGAACTGCTCTTAGTTGACCTTTATGAAAGCCTAAGGTCAGCTGTTTCGAGCCGAAAATCTCATACCTCCAAGAATATCCTGTTGGCTGGCCCTTTTTGGTTACTTCAGCTATGGCTAAACGCCATGTTCGAACCCTCCTTGTCAACTGCCAACACCATTGATGAACAAGACCCTGAGATAACTGATAGAATAGTCGAAGGCACTAGGCTGCGAAGATTAACTCCAAATGACGACAAAGATGACTTCAAAGTCCTATTCTCGAAGTACATCATGATATTCTCCAAAAGGCATAAGTTCGAAGAGACCATGGCGCCTTTTGCTTCGAGGGCTCATGGACCTTCCTGGTTCACCATGGCTCTCTCAGAAGCTGTTAAGAGCAAAGAGATTCAGGATGTATGGAGAGCCTTTTTGCTACCTAGACTCATTTCTTCAAGAATAACTCCTGCCAAGAATCAGATTTTCCTTTTCGCTTACCAGCCAAATTTTGTTTCGAGACAGTTTGGCTTATGCCAACTAATTCCTGAACCCTTATTTCAAACTGAGAGTGCCATTACCTCTGGGCGAACTTTCAAGGCACAGGAAGCCAAATTACAGCAAGAACAATACCAAGGCTTTGCCCAGTTTGAGCTAATAACCTTCGAACCTACCCATCTCACAACTAAGGGGTTTCTGGAATGGTGGACCAAGTTTTATCAAACTTATATGTTCGATACTCTTACAATTCAACAGAAACTAATTGATGCCTTCGATGTGCAGGTACCAGCCAAGAAAGGTATGTTTACTCATGCCAAAGAGATTAAAGCTTTTCAAAATTATTTTGAAACTACTTATGACCCCACACGCTTGGAATCCACTGTGCATCAAGCGGCTGAGACCTTGAAGGAAAAATTCAAACAAAAAGTTTCTAAGTTAAAACTTCCTTCAGGGTTGTCACCTGAGGATAGGTATAGGTTGGCATTCGAAATGCACCCACCTAAATTTCCTAGATTACCTACCTCAGAACTGGCTCTGGCTTGGTTTCCCCCATATCCTTGGTGGTTCACTTGCAAAGAAATGTTCAAACATCTTCAAAAGAAACCAAAGCCATCTGAGACTGTGACATGGGCTCGACACTGGCTCCACGATTTCCCAGGACACCTTCGATACGACCTTTCTGCCATGTCGATTAAATCTGATCAAGGCACAGGTGCGAATGCTTGGGAAAATCCCAAATGTTTTTCATTTTCCATATCTTTAACCTTTGCTTTAATTGTTTCGATTTTCAGCCATCAGGATAAAGACAGCCGCTTCGAAGTCGAAAGAAGGGAGCGCCTCTCAAGCCTCTACCGAAACCACTGACAAAGTGACTCCATCCGAAACAACAACCATTGCTGCAACAACCACAACAACAATACCAACAACAACCAGTGTTCCAACTCCAACGGTAATCACTTAGCCTTGATGTTTCGAATTCACTAATGTTTTATGGTTTGCATCTAACTCTTTGTTTAAATCTTTTCAGACCAACAAACTTCCTCCTACTACTCCCAAGAAGCGAAAATCAAACACCACTGGGGAAGACCCTAAGGCTGGAGGAAACTTACCAACTGCTTCGAAGAAGAAGCAGAAGAAGGATATTTCGAAGAGTACCGTTCCAACTAGTGTCTCTGGACTAGATTCCAGGGATGCTGCTCCCTCACCAAAATCCAAAATTCCACCTTCGACCTCCAACGTAATTTTAGAACGCATAGCTAGCAACCTCTCCTCCGAGAGTCCACAGGTAAATTGAACTTTTAAATCTCTTTGAAAATAATAATTTCTTATTACCTTGGTGCAGGTTTTTAACATTCTTTTGCTCCTTGCAGAACATCTTGAATCCAGCTTCCACTACTTCGAACTCACCATCCAAAGCTGCTGCTCCACTCAACTCCTCTCCTCAAGGAGATTCCAGCAACCTTGTACAGAACAAAGGTTCCTCCAATATGGCGGTTCTGGCTGGAACTTCTGAACAGCAGGATGATCAAGGTACCTCTATTCCTCTGAAAGAGACAAACGAAACACCACTTCAAACATCTGCAGAAGATTTGCATAGAGCTTCTCTTCAAAAGTCCCCTCTTGAAACCCTTCAAGAGGATCCAAAGGACACTCAAACTGAAGGAGAGAAAGCTGATTCTGGCCAAAGAGATGAAGAATCTGCAGACGAAGAGTCTGAGGAGGAGGATGCCAATGATGGTTCGACTGCTGGGACGGAGTCCAATGCAAATAGCAGTGAAAAAGAAGACATCGAAGTGGTGGACTTGGATGATGATGAAGAAGATCATGAGCATGAAACGAATGAAGGGGATGGTGATGCAACCAACAAACCCATGGAGGTTGAAATGGACGTGACTCCCTTACGTGTGGAACTCCCTCAATCCTCTTTGTCTCGAATGACTGACGAGGAGCTTGCACTCCTGAGACGAAATGACCCTATTGGGTACATGAAGGCAAAGCTGGCTCAAAGGGACATCCCACTTGCTAGGGCTGGCACAAGTTCGACCAGCTATCTTCTTCCCATAGATGAAAGAATTGTACTTCTTAATAAGATCAGGAAAACAATTCTCAATGTGGATATATTCGAAGTGCTCAAACAAGATAGAACTGCTTGCTATACTATGAAGGAGTTGCTTACAAAGGTCAATCTTGCTACCTGCTCCTTGCCAGTTAGTACTCTCTTGTTTGATCTTCAGTCTTTGCTGGACAACGTAACTGGTTACCTTCTCCAAGATGAATCTGCTGCCAAGAAGGTTCAAGAAAAACGCATTGCAATGGATGCTGCTTATGAACAAGCTTCGAAACTCTCTCAAGAAGCTGAGGATCAAGCTATGCATCTAAAGCAGGCGAAAACTGATTATGAGGCTTGAGTTGAGTCCATACTTCTTTGGGAAAGGCAGATTATGGAACTTCAACAGAAGGTTAAGGAGACTAAAGAACAACAAATAGCCTTCGAAACCAATACTGTTGGTAACCAATTCGAAGAGCTTCTCAACCAGGGGCTTGCATAAATGGAAACTGCAGAACAACTTAAAGGAGAAGTGGCAACCTTGGAAGGAGCCAGGCGTTTCGCTCAGCAGAGACTTGAATCTTTTCGAAGCACTTTCAACAGATTGAAAAATAATTCTTATTTCTAAATTTCAGTGTTTATTTGACTACAATTTGGTTTCTTATATGTAATATTCGAACAACGCCATTTTGGCATCTCATCTTGCCATTTTGGCCTTTGTATAATATCTTGGTTACGTTGTTACTATTCGAATCTCCTGCAGGCGTGGCTTATATTTCTTTAAATATTTCCCATTAACCTTTAGGATACGTTTATCATCCACCGGTTCTTCGATTTCATATGCATTGTTTGAGAACACTTTTAATATTCGAAAAGGTCCTTCCCAATGAGGTGACCATTTACCTAATGCTTTATTTTTCTTGTCCATGGGCAATATGACTTTCCAAACTAAGTCATTAATAATGAATACTTTTTTCTTCACCCTTTTGTTGTATGTTCTGGCCACTCTTTCTTTTTGTCTCATTAAAATTTCCAATGCATGTAATCTAATTTCGTCCAACTCAACTAATTCATTCATCATCATTTCCCAATATAATGCAGATGGGATTTCGTTTTGTCTCTGAATTCGAACTGATTGTAGATGAATTTCTAATGGCAACACTGCATCATGACCAAATGTGAGTTGGAAAGGCGTAGTGTTAGTAGCTTCCTTAGGAGATGTTCTACAGGCCCATAATATTTGGTCCAAAGTTTTGTGCCAGTTTCTTGGCTTTTTACCAATATGCTTCTTGATTAATCCTATTATCACTTTATTGGCTGCTTCGACTTGACCGTTTGCTTGAGCATAATATGGCGTTGACGTTAGCAATCTAAACCCCATTTCTTGGGCAAATTCTTGCATCTTTCTACCAGTAAACACAGAGCCTTGGTCTGTGGTTATGCTCTCTGGCAATCCGAACCTATAGATAATGTGCTTCTGTATAAACTCAATAATAGCCTCTTGATCAGCAACTATTAATGGTATAGCTTCGATCCACTTGGTAAAATAATCTATTCCTACCAAGATATATTTCTGTCCTTTGGACGAAGCAGGATTTATTTCTCCTATCAAATCCAATGCCCATCCTCTAAATGGCCATAGTTTGATGATCGAATGCAACTCACTTGCAGGGGCATGTTGAATCCCTGCATGTTTCTGACATTCCTCACATCCTTTAGCAAAGTCTATGCAATCTTTGAGCATGCTAGGCCAATACAAGCCGTATCGAAATAACAACCATTTCATTTTATGGCCTGCTTGATGTGCCCCACATGCCCCATTGTGGACTTCTGACAATGCTAAGTATGCCTCACTTTCTCCTAGGCATTTCAATAATACGCCCTCTTGGGTCTTTTTAAACAATTCGTTCCCCATGAGGAGATATGACAATGCTCTGTATTTTGTCTTTCTATCCATATTCAGAGTTGGGTTTGCTAAATAACTCATCAGTGGACTTCGCCAATCTGCATCTGACAAAGTATTTATGGCTAATATTTCGAATCCCTGTTTCTCAGCATATCCCAATTTCATACTTTCCAGATCCGATGGTGTCAATCTAGTAGCTATAACTCTACCCCTTAATTCAACTAAATCCTTAAAGTTCCTGGTAGAAACTTTATAACCCGAAGCCAATTGTGCTAAGTCATTTGCTTCTTGGTTCTCTATTCTTGGTATGTGTTGAATATCCATGTATTCAAATTTCCTTAATAGCCTGTTGACTATGACGAAGTATATCATCAAGTTCTCCTTTATGCACTTATATTCCTTTGTAATTTGTTTGACCACTAATTCTGAGTCTCCTTTAATTTCGACTCTAGTTGCCCCCAATTCCAACAAAGCTTCAAGTCCAACAATGAGCGCTTCATACTCAGCTTCGTTGTTCGAGCAACGAGGACCATCTAATTTATACTTGAATTTTGTTGGAATTCCTTCAGGAGAAATTAGAAGGACTCCAACGCCACTTCCATTCCTGTGGGTTGAACCATCAAAGTACAATTTCCATGGTTGTATTTCGACGTAACTCATGACAGTCTGCTCAACCAAAGAATGGTCCACAATGAAGTCAGAAATCACTTGACCTTTCACAGCTTTTAAAGGCATGAAAGTCAAAGAATATTCTGTTAAGGCTAAAGCCCATTTACCAACTCTGCTATGCATTATTGGTTTTGAAAGCATATGTTTAATGACATCGAAATGAGATGAAACATAAACATCAACAGGCTTTATATAATACTTGAGTTTCATACAAGAGAAATACAAACAGAGACATAGCTTTTCTAAATTGCTATATCTGGTCTCTGCATCATTTAGTACTCTACTTAAATAGTATATGGCTCTTTCGATACCATTGCTATCTTCTTGTGCTAACATACTACCTATACTAACTTCAGAGGCAGATATGTACAATCTCATGGGCTTCCCCCATGAAGGTGGAGACAAAATAGGAGGCTGAGAGAGGTATCTTTTTATCCTGTCAAATGCCTCCTGGTGGGCTTCGTTCCATTCGAAGGCTTGGCCTTGCTTTAGACGAAGTAACGGAGAGAAAGCTTGGGTTCTTCCACTCAGGTTCGAAATGAATCTTCTGAGGAAGTTAATTTTCCCTAGCAGAGATTGCAACTCCCTTTTTGACGTAGGTGCTTTCGTCTCCATTATGGCTTTGGTTTTGTTCTGGTTGATTTCAATCCCTTTCTTGTGAACCACAAAACCAAGAAAATCTCCAGCCTGCACAAAAAATGCACATTTAAGGGGATTCATCTTTAAGCCATGTTTTCTCATTCGCTCGAATGATTGGCTCAAATGATGCAAATGTGTTTCTGCAGATATAGATTTGATGACTATATCATCAATATACACCTGCATGAAGGTTTCAATGAAATCATGAAAAATTGAATTCATTTCCCTTTGATAAGTTGCCCCAGCGTTCTTTAAACCAAAAGGCATCACCACCCATTCGTAGGTGCCTAAGGCTCCTGGGCAACGAAATGTTGTCTTTGCAACATCTTCTTCAGCAATGAAAATCTGATTATACCCAGAGTATCCATCTAACATACTCAAGTATTCGAACCCTGCAGCAGAGTCTACTAGCATTTCTGCCACAGGCATGGAATATTCATCTTTAGGGGTTGCAGTGTTTAAATCCCTAAAATCTATGCAAATTCTTAAAGAACCATTTTTCTTAATAACAGGTACTATATTTGCTAACCATTCGACGTACCTTGTTGTTATGATGAATTTGCAACGCAGCAACCTTTCGATCTCAGCTTTAATCTTTGTGAGAACCGCTGGTGCGAATCTTCTGGGAGTTTGTTTGATGGGCTTCTTGCCATCTTTGATTGGCAGTCTGTGTTCGACCAACTCCCTCTTTAAACCAGGAATCTCGTCATAATCCCATGCGAAGCAATCTTTGTTTTCCTTGAGGACTTCGATTACTTCCTTCTTGAGGCCTGGGCTAAGTTTTGCACTTATGTAGGTTATTCTTTTCGTTTTTTCATCCCCTAAGTTGACTTCTTCGAGTGGATCTTGTGCCAACATTTTGGCACCTGAGTTTATGGGGTCCCTTTCGAAGCCTAAGGGTTCTTTATCGTAGATGGCATCCAACCTTTGATCCATCTCAAATTCTTCGAAGGGCGAGCATTTCGAGCCATCCCCACTTACTTCGTTCATCTTTACAGTTAATTTATTTATTTCAGCCTCTAAGGCCGCTTTTGATTCGTTCTCAGCCATATAGGCCGAAATCCTTTCGAAAAAGGTGGACTCAGTCATGGATAAGGTTGTCGAAGTCCCAGCCTGCTGGCCGTTTTTGTATAGTGCTTTCGACTCCCTCTTCTTCACTGATTATTGTTCTATCCCAGTAAAGGCCATCATGGCGAAGGGTCATGTAGTAGTGGGCGTTTCTGGTTTCGTTAATCTCGTCATTTGGAACACACGGAGCAATCTTTGCCAGATTTTTATCATAATCCCTCTTGTCAACTAAATTGACTGTTGACATAAAGTAACTCTGGTCTGCTTCGATGTTTTCCACGATTCCATCATCTCTCCACAGAACTAGTCGCTGATGCATAGACGAAGGAACTGCCCCTACGCCATGGATTCACTCCCTTCCCAGCAATAAGTTATAGTTGGCCTTGGCTTCGATCACCATAAACATGGTGGGCCTACAGCTTGAGCCTATTGTCAATTCCAACTGGACCACTCCCAGTGTTTTGCCCACTTTTCCCTCATAATTGGATAGAACCATATTATGGGGCTTGATGTCTCCTTCGCGGATCTCTAGTATTTTCAGCATGAAGTGGGGTATCAAATTGACTGCAGCACCCCCATCCACTAGAACCTTGTTCACACCATGGGCACCAACTTTTGCCCGAATAAATAGTGGCTTAAGATGGTTCTTCATAGCAGGTTCTGGATGTTCGAAGAATGCATTTTGCTCCTCGACAGCCCCATTGTCCATCACATAGTAGCACACAGGCCTATGCTTCATCAAATCTGTGGTATCTTCTTCCTCATATTCATCAATTTCGGTTTCCTGCCCAAATTCACAGGGAAGTACGGATACCACGTTACAGTTTAGGTTGAATGAAGACTCCCCCTCCGATTCAAAGTTATCTGTTATCATATCTTCGTCTTCTTCTGGGCCTGGAGTGTATTCCTTTGGTTCATCCAGTTGCACTTCAGAGAAAAGCTTCCTATTAACTGGAGGTTTGTCTTCAGTTTGATTTTTTGGTGTGGGTTTATTGGTGCTAGATTCACCTTGGTTCTTTGTTGAAGTGACCCCTTTGTTTGCCATAACTTCCCTCTCAGCCTTTCGAATCCTTTGTTGCCTGCGCCACTGGGATCTCGACATGGGGTTCCTTCCTTTGTAGTTTTCTAATCTTACCTCCTCCCTTTTTGCTATGTTGAATTGCCTTCTGTACGTCATAGCATGGCGTGCATTTCGTTCGGTGTTTCTCCATCTGTCTTTGCCTTTGTCATTTCTGACTTGCAACCATCTGTCGGTTGGCACTTCAGCAGGGAGTTTGAAAGTCACTCTTCGAGCAGCCTTGGGGTGAGGGCTATCAGGCCTTCGTTGTTTGTGTCTACTGTCGAAACGTGGGCCCATCTGGACAGTTTCTTGATGGTTCCAGCAAGGGGCGAAGGGAATCGTTTCGAAAGCTCTGGCCATGCTTTGATCATACACGGCAGAACACCTTGGGCAAATCAAGCACTTGGTTGCCCCTTTGTAGCAGCGAAACACAAATTCCAGCAAACTTTCTCCAGCCTTAGGATAACACCTGAACAACTGGTTATCCTGGCGCCAATTGTTGCCAGTTCGAGTCCTCTGTACCCTCTCGAAATTCGCAGCGATTCTCTGATTGCAGAGGATGCTGCACCTAGGGCACAATATCATGCATGTATCTTCTTTGTGGCATGTCATGAGGTAATCCTTGAGACTAGCATCTCCAGCGTGATTATCCTCCATTTTATACTTCTCTTTTTCTAAGTATTTTTCTACCTCCTCCATCTCAGAGCGAGGCCTCTCCATATCCACCATATTTATCTCAACATCTTCCCCCTTAGTTTCATCATCTCCCCATCCTGTGGGCTTTATATCCTCAATGTGAACCTTCGAACTCTCTGGGGCAGAATATTTGACCAAATAGTCAAATTTTCCACTGGGTTCCCCTAGAGTGTCCCATATTTCCTTCTGAGGGGAAGTTGGCTTCGTGATTTGGACTTTCTTCAATTCCAGCCTCAAGCCTTCAGTGACCTGTGTTAGTTCTTGGTTTTGATTTTCCTGGCCTTCAGTAGCCTGGGTTTCTTTTGCAACAGCTACAGGTGCTGCTTCAATCGAAGTCTCTGGTATCTTCTGGATGTCTTCAGTGACCTCTTTATCGACTTCGACCATCACCCAACTTTCAGTTTCAGTTCCTTTCTCTCCTGTTGGGGCATCGCTTTGGTCAGCTTCCACCATGTTAATCTCTCCAATGCATGCAGGCTCAGAGTAGTTGGTGTCTGCGACGTCCAAGGGATCTTCGTCCACTTTCATCTTTGCCTTATCAGCAAACTTTAGTCTGCCATCTTTGATTGCATTTTGAATTAGGTCCCCGAAAAGAAAACATTGTGAGGTTTTGTGGCCTAGGAAACTATGATATTTGCAAAATCCTCTCTTCTTTCTCTGATCTAAAGGAGGTATTTTGACATTTGATGGCACAATGAGTTGGCCATCTTTGACAAGTAAATCAAAAATCTCGTCACATTTAGTGACATCGAAGGTATAAACCTTCTTTGGGAATTTGTCACTTTTCTCATTTTCAACAATCTCTTTCCCTTTTGTGGGAACCAATAATTTGCAGGAGTAAGGTGGAGCCTGTTTTAATTCAGCGAGGTCGATTTCGACCTCTTCGAATTCGAATTCAGGATATTCTTCTGCTTCCTCAGTTCCAACATAGGAGATCCTTTCTTTCTTGCTATTCTTAAAGACTCTGGCCTTTTCGGCCTTTAGCCTTTCGACCTGTCGAACCCTATCGGCTAACTGAGCCATGTCCCTCAAATATTGAGTGTCTAGTTTCTTTCGAATAGAGTAATCCAAACCACCAGCGGCCATTTCGACTAACTCATGTTCAGGCACTACTGTGTAACATCTGGATTTCAAAAGCCTAAATCTATTCAGATAATCATCTATGGGTTCGGTGAACTTTCTCTTGACACTGGCTAATTCCTTCAAGCTTATTTTCGACTGTCCCATGTAAAATTGTTCATGGAATAATCTCTCCAAAAGAGCCCAAGTATCAATGGACCCAGGAGGCAAAGTGGTAAACCATGTGAAGGCGTTTTTAGTCAAGGAACTTGGGAAATATTTGACCCTGAGATCTTCATTATTGGCTATATCTCTCGCTTCAGTTAGATATCTGTCTATGTGTTCGACTGTTGACTCATTGGTATCCCCAGCGAACTTTGTAAATTTAGGGACTTTATATCCCCTTGGTAAATCAGTATGCATTATGCAATCTAATATAGGAGAAGCATAATTTGGCCTTCTCAATCCTGTGTTGAGGCCATTCTGGGCCATGACTCTCTCTATCATGGTGGTTAGATTGTTTTCTGCCAAGATGTTGTCGTTTCGAATTCTATGAACGACAGCATCAACATCTTGATTTCGACCAACCATGACAACCCCCCTAGGTTGTTCTTCTCGAAACTCTGGGGCTTCTAGCCTTTCGACCCTTGCCCCTGGTTCCATAATTTCTCTTTGTGGGCCTGGGATTATTGGGGCTTCTAACCTTGGTGCCCTTGCCCCCAAGTTAACTTCTTCTCTAGGTGGTCTATAAATTGGGTCGTTAGCAACTTGTTCCATAACAGGCATGTTTGCTCGAAATCCCGCCTGATTCTGCATACGCCTTTCTGGGGGAGCAAAGAAATCTGCTATTCGACTCATGTTGTCAGCGTTTTCCCTGTTTGTCACAGTCACATTTTGTACTATTGGGGCAAATATTTCCTGCATAGTTTGTGCTAACACCCCTATCATATTATGGTTACTGTCATCCATCAATTGCCTAAAAGCCAACTGGTTTTCTGTGGTTAAAATAGGCATTGTGCTATAACCCACTGACCCTTGGTTATTTGTCATAAACTGATTCGCCCCAGACCTAGACCCTAATTGTGGTGATGAATTCGATGTGGAATTGTGTAAACCTGCCATAAAGGAAGTTGGCATTCCATAAGAGGAATTTCTGGTTCTATTACCATCGAAACCGGGTGGTCTAGTTAGTGGAGTGGCGAAATGGGATTGTGTCCCTGATGGTGGAACAAATCCCCCAGGATAACCAACGGTTCCAGTATTTCCTAAGATCGAACTATTAGTTGATATGCCACTTACTCCATTGGTGGCTATATTACTGGTTGAGGATGCAACAGACTGTGCATTCGAAGGGATCACATTAGATGTTCCCATCAAAGTGGACACATTAGTGCCTGTTGTATGTGGGGCATTTTGTTCCCCTTGTTGATTGTCAGAATTAGACATCTTGTTCAAACGTTTTCTTCTGGATAAGGTTTGGTTGCTGTTGGTTATCTTACCACTTCTTAGGTTCATAAAACAGCAAACTTCTTAGGTTCCAACGTTTTTATAATGGTTATGTCTCAACAATCTTTATTTCTAATGTCCAATTATTGGTCCCACCAGGTGTGCCAATTTGTTTCCAGTGATTTCTGGTAAACAACCGCTAGTCTTCCAAACTATCGAATAAACTTACTGACTGTTATTCAATTTCTCTGGTAACTCGCAGGATCGACTAGATTGATCCTAGGACTCATTGGTCATTAGGGTAACTCTCATGATCGAACAGATATTCATGGTTGGTATTTGAGTGTTGTGTGGGTGTTTGACTTATTTCGATTTCTCTCTTAAAGATCTAAAGGTGTAATCAAAATATATGTGCGCGAAACTAACTTGCATGAATAAATGTTAATTGTAAAGACATGTAAAATTGTATAAAAAGCAAGTAAATGGCTTCGAATTATAAAAACAGTTAACGTAAAAGATGCTCTGGAATGTAAAAGATTCGAAATATGAAGAAAGCGTTTAATGCAAGAAATCTGTAAAATGACTTTAAGTAAAAATAGGCGTTCGAAGGATAAAACTTGAAGATAAAGGCATGGAAAGTATGACAGTTTTCTAAAATGTAAAGTGTTTGAAATGTAAAGAAAGCATTAAAATGTAAGGCTTCAATGAAAAGATTTCGAATAAAAAGACTTTAAATGAGAAAACTTGTAAATGGTATTTGGCAGGAAGATAAAGGAAAGTACTGGAAATGATAAAAGGTTTTCATTAAATCATAAACATGTGGTGCTATCATACGTACATTGCTCTTGCATTCGTTTCCCTAGCCATGTGGTAATTTGAATGTTTACTGAGTATTTAGTACAATAGATATGACACACGAAATCCTAATACTAAGACTTTTATTTATACTACTTCGACCATAACGGTCTCGCTATAAGATTATGCCACGTTCAGAACATGCAGAACAATGCCTCTCTCTTGTTTCCACGTGTCTCCAAATGCTCCAGCACATAAATTTCAAACTTCGAATGTCCCGCTTGCATTTGAATTTCAAATGTTTTGGTACTTCTCCGCTTTGAACGCACTTCTCAGACACAACCTTGTTGTCATTTCGAGACTTCTTAAGATACGTTCCCATAATTGCCACTCGAAGCTCCAAGCTTTGATATGCTTATTCGAAACACTGCTTCTGCTACTTCAAAACATGACGCTTTGTTTCATTTCGATCGAAACGTTCAATTCACTTGGCTTCTAATAATATTATCAAAATCTTCAGCCAACACATAGCTCAAAGCATTGCTCAAGTCCAATGGATTGACAGATGAATTTTTAGTCAACTGATCAAAAGTCAACTGTATACTGAAAAGTCAAACTTTGACTTTTTGGTAAAAATCAAATGCCAAAACATGTAAAAATATGAAACTTATTCATCATGAAATCAAAAATTCAAAATTTCATTTTGAAAAGTGAAAATTTCTAAACTTAAAATTTTTTCAAAGTGTTGGAAATTTCTTATTTTTTCACAATTTTGAGCAAAGTTTTCACCATGATGCAAGATGATTCAAGAGAAACTTCCAACATGAAAGTTGTAGATCTTTATGAAATATACAACTTAGGTTTACAAAACTCCTTCCAAAAGTGCTTGGATCTCAAGTTATAATTTTAAGAATACATGGTCATGAAACAAAACACTTAGTGAAATTTTTGCCCTAATTTGGTCAAGATTTTGACCCAACTTCATGGCACTTTTTCATATAGTTCCAAGGGGAATATTCAAAAGTAATTCAAGTATGGGTTGTAGTGAACATTTCAAACTTTCCAAAATGTCAAAGAACTCCTTGAGATCATTTTTGAGTAGGGAGAATCGAAGAGATGAAGTTAAGGTTTTATCACTTGAATTACAAGGCATTTTGTGATGAACAAAATTCAAATTCAAAGTTGTGATGCATAACCTCTACTTTTATGGCCTCAAACTTGTTAGGCATTCCATAATTAATTGCTTGCACAGTTGTTAGAGGTCTCATTTCAAGCATTCAATGCAAGGCCATGCTTTATGTCCATTTTGGGAAGAAAGTGTACATTGCCATTTTGATAAAGTGACTTTTTGTACAAAACTTATTCTTGAGCCTTGCACTTGTTCTCTTCTGATCATACAAGTCCCATAACCCATAAGAAACTTGTTAGACACTTACAATCACCCAGCCCATGCTTGTACTTCACATTGAAACTTGGTTTCTCACTTTTCTTGAAAATCAAGTAACATAGCAAATAGCTAAAAACTTGTACTCCTGACTTACCAATGCACTCAAGACCTTTTGCTTATACATAGAAAAACCATTTTCCACAAATCACACGCATGCTTGACCCCTAAAAACACCAAAATCTTAGAATCACATCTCATACCTCCATTTTCACATAAACTGACCAAAAACTTGAATCTCATAACTCCCCCGTGCGTTTCCAAGCCTTTTGGTTCCTAAAGCTTCTAAACATCATTTAGAACTGATCCCACACCATATTACAAGACTGTAACACCATTAACACCATCCTCCATTTTCCAAAACAGAGCGTTGCACTTGGACTTCTCCAGAACTCCCCAGGTACTTTCAGCTCAAGCTAAGCATCCCATTAGCTTCCTGGGAACTTGAGGAAGCTAACCCAATCATTAGAACTCACTGAAAGCTTCTCAAACTCCAAACCTGATACCCTCTTGCAAGGTAAGTTTTCTAACTTTGGAACTTTTCATACAGGAATCATCAATGATTTATTTGTGAATAAAATATGTAGATACATTGCCCTAAAGCTAACCATGTTCATAGTTTTCATTAATTATGTTTGAGCTTAGAGAATTTTAAGATTGAAATTTCTGAGATTTTTAGGGTTTAGATTAGGGCCAATGAAATTCATGTTTGTCTTTGATCTATAGTATTAGTGCTTTACCTTTCTGAAATCGTGAGGAAATTTGCTACAAGTTTCCAGTTTACACTTTTCATTTTTGTTGAGGATTGATTGAGTTACAGAGCTTATGGTTGGGCGTGAGGTTGAAGATGAAGTTGGCCTCAGGAACATGTTTGCCATATATATATTTATGGTTTGATTTATATAAACGGATGTATAGCCACCCCGGTGGTAGAAGCGTGCGCTTGTAACCTGAGGGACCTGGGTTCGAGCTACAGTGGTACCCTTTTGATTTTTTTCACATTTTTTGCATTTCTGACTTTCTTTTTGGCAGGCGTTGGGCTTTCCTATGAGCCTCTATGTTTTTTTTTCTTGTTGTTGACCCCCCCCCCCCCCCCCCCCCCGCTGACTTCTCACACCCCTTGCCCAGTTTTTATTTTGTTTTCTTATTTTCATTTTATTTATTTTCTTAATTATTTTTTTTTCTAATACTAAAAAATCATTAAAAAAAATAAAATAGTAGATTTACATTTTGACATAGTTTATTTATTTTTTCTCACACAAAAATTATTTTATTTTATCATACTTTATTTATTTCACTAAATATTTTGTAAATTTAATTAAAAAAAATAGTTTTTTTGTTATTTTCTTTTACACCATTTAAATATATTATTTTAGTATTTAAAAAGACCAAAAATATTTTATAATACTATAATTTTTCAAGATAAAAATACTAAAAATACTTTTCTTATAAACTTAATTTCTTTTTAATCAATTAATAGATTTAGGGTTTTATTTAAAATCTTTTCTTACTAAATTTAGGTTTTTACTTTTACTTAATTATTTTCCCTTTAATTAATTAGGTTAAAATCAAAACCCCTTTTCCTTAAGAAATCCAAACAAAGATCCACTTTCTTTGCATTTACATTCTTGCATATTTATTTATTTTGTACATTTATTTTATTCAATTCTTGTACCAATTTAATATGGTTGTAATAGACTAATTAGATTTATTTTCTTACAATCCCCATTTATAATTTATACACCCCTCCCACAAGTATTGTAATAGCGTAATAACTTTAAATTCCGCAATTTATCGCTTTTATATACAAATGTTAGTAATTAGGGTTTATATGGGAAGACTAAAACCAATGCTTATAAAACCCTAATTCAAGACAAAAACATGCATGAAAATCAATACACTTGCACACAAGCACCCCTAGGGTAAATCCACTTGGTTGCCTTTACAAAATGGCCATATTACGCATGTGAGGTATCTTAGCAAAAACAAGCAAAAATACAAGATCATAGTCCCTCGATGACGCTATCCATGTTGCCTTTCAAATGATCTTAGTCCCTAAAAGATAGTGCTAAGATACCTTGCAACATTGCTGATCATGGTTATACGATGACCCACGCCTGTCCCGTTTACATCCAAAGATAGGGTTACTTACCAAATCAATGGTAAGATAACGATATCAAAAGGAAAAGAAAATGAACAAGAAATACTTTTGAGTAGGTAGAATGTTCCTAGTTAATTGCTCACTTTCAAAACAAACATCCTTGCTATTTTCAAAAACAAACACCTACACTTTCAAAACATCTTACAAAATTGAAAACATTTTCAAAAGATCAAACACTTTGTATACATTCTTACGAACGAGAATCATTACAAAGTTTGTCTAAACGATGGAATCTTTACAAAATACTTTCAAAAACCACACAAAGCATAATTTAAAACAAAAGCAAGTGATCTAGCAAGTAACTAAGAGCCCATGGAAAACCATGGATGAAAAGGGTGTTAATACCTTCCCTTTTCATAATCTACCCCCTGAACTCAAGAAAGAATCTCAAAGGTCTTTCCTGTGCTTTTTCATATTTCCTTTTGGATAAAAGAAATGTCGGTGGAGACTCTTGCTAACTGCAACATTTGCGATAAAATGCAAAACCCTCAAGTCAGTTTTCCCATTGTACCACAATGCGTATGACTAGTTGTGGTCGTTTATATTGTTGTTGCGCATCATGCATTCATTGGACAACTTTGGTCTGTTTTGATGATTTAGGACGTTGGTCCAGTGAATTGGTCTCAATCCCATTGTATGGATTTGGGATGTATATGATTTGCTCCGGTTCCAAGTGGGAATCGATCCTATGATTGGGGTCTTTGGAGGGTGATGACCCAGTGTCCATCAAATGAATTAGTACCACATGCATGAGTTTATGTCCTTGCACTACATCTTATGTAGCATTGCATGGTTCTTAAATTCATGATGTTGTATTGTGTTGTTGAATTTGTATGATTTTTGAGGTACTTGGAATATAACAATACCGAATTTATGTTGTGATACTTTTGGTTTACTCTGATATGTCTATTACTTATATATTATATAATGATTGTGATGAACTCACCCTTTCTGCTTGAATGTTGCCTCTACGTGGATAACGTGTAGGTAATCAGGAGTAGTCCCTAAAGGCTTAGAAGAATAGCTTGGAGCGTGTGTTTTGTTTCCATTGAGTCTAGAAGATCTTGCTCTGATATGTAACATCGGGGACGGGAACACTTTGTTTTGAAAACTATTTTCTTCTTGTTTTGTTATGACATTTAAATTGTTTCCATGGAGTTTAAATTATGTTGAATTGTGAACCATGAATCATGGGGCACTATAAAGTGTTTTAATGAACTTTTTTGAACTATGATTCCACTGCAAGTATGTAGAACCTTGATAATGGATATGTCATGAATAATTTTGAAAACCCGTGTTACGGAGTAAGACTAGCACATATGATTATTTCACAAATAAAATGTGACGCCCTTTTGTTGTATTACTCTGATGTTATTTTAAATAATTATGAATATTATGTGGGGTTTAGAAGGGTGTTACATTAGTGGTATCAGAGCAGGTCGGTTCATCCAGCCAGGATTTATATGATGTCTATTCCTTGTTAATTAATTAGTATCAAATACTATCGATGTGTTGATGGTTCTAATGTTGGTTGTTTATGCGCAGAGTTATGGCTGGAGTAAGAAATGATAATGTGATTGCTAATGCTTTGGAAGCCATGGATCAGGCAATGCAGAACCAGCATGGACAACAAAACCAGAATGGAGGGAATGATGATGAGGCTCGTGCTTGGGGAAGATTCCAGAAGAACAATCCGCCTATCTACAAGGGTAGGCACGATGCTGATGGTGCACAGTCATGGCTGAAGAGTATTGAAAATATTTTTTGAGTGGTGATATGTACGGAAGATCAGAAGGTGCAGTTTAGTACTCACATGTTGGAAGAAGAAGCTGGGGACTGGTGGAACAATGCGCGCCAGAGGATTGAGATTATAGGCACAAAGATTACTTGGGCTGTGTTTAGAGCTGCTTTTCTGGATAAGTACTTTCCAGAAGATGTGTGTGGTAAGAAGGAAATTAAATACCTTGAGCTGGGGCAAGGAAATTTGACAATTGCTGAGTATGCAGCGAGATTTGAGGAGCTAGTGAAATTTTGTCCGCACTATAACATTACAACAACTGAGGTGTCAGAGTGCATTAAGTTTGAGAGTGGACTGTGTCCAGAGATCAAGCAGGGTATTGGGTATCTGTAGATTCGTCAGTTTCCTAAGCTGGTGAATAAGTGTAGGAATTTTGATCAAGATAGTAGGGACATAGCTTATTATTATAAGAATTATAATGAGAAGAAAAGGAAGAATAAGGTCGTGGTAAGCCTATGCTGCTTCAAATGATAAGGGGAAGCAGAGAGCTTATGAGGAGAAGAAGCCAAGTGGGAAAGGAGCTTCCGTTTCTATGAAGTGCTACCGGTGTGGCGAAGCAGGGCACCGTGCTAATGCTTGTACCAATAAAGTGCTAAGATGTTAAAAGTGTGGAAAGGTTGGTCATCGCAATACTGAGTGCAAGAATGAAGGTCCGACTTATTTCAATTGTGGTGATCAGGGTCACATCAGGACCCAGTGTCAGAAACCTAAGAAAGATTTAGCTTCTCTAACTAGTGGCAGAGTGTTTGCTTTGAATGGTGTTGAGGGTCACAAGAAGGATAATTTAATCAGAGGTACTTGTTTTATTAACAATACTGAGTTAATTGCTATTATAGATACTAGTGCTACTCATTCATTTATTTCGCTTGAATGTGCTACTATGTTGGGATTAAAATTGTATGATATGAATGGGTAAATGGTAGTGGAGCTTCCGGATAAAGGTTCCATTACTACAACTCTTGTTTGTTTGAAATGTTTTTATCTATCGACGGTAAGAATTTTGTGATGGATTTGGCGTGTCTACCCTTACACCAAATTGATGTTATTCTTAGAATGAACTGGTTAGAATTCAATTATGTTCATATCAACTGTTATAATAAGACGGTAAGATTCCCCAAGTTTGGTGATAGTGGAGAGCTAATGTTTTTGTCTGCTAAGCAAGTAGATGAGCTTTTGGAAGATGAAAGTTTGATATTTGCAATTTTGCGTCGTTACAAGTTGATCGTGAAACTGCAAGTGTGGAGTTACCTGTTGTTTGTGAATTTCTAGAAGTATTTCCGAACGACATTGGTGAATTGCCTCCAGAGCGAGAAGTTATATTTGTTGTAGACTTAATACCAGGTACAAGTCCAGTGTCAATGGCTCCTTATAGGATGTCAGCTTTAGAGTTGAATGAATTGAAGAAACAATTAGAAGAATTATTAGAGAAGAAGTTTATCCGTCCGAGCATCTCTCTGTGGGGTGCTTCGGTGTTGTTGGTTAAGAAGAAAGACGGTGGTATGAGGTTATGCATAGACTACATACAATTGAATAAAGTAACTATTAAGAATAAGTATCCACTTCCGAGGAGTGATGAATAAAGTATCCACTATTAAGAATAAATATCCACTTCTGAGGATTAGTTAGTGGGCTTGAGTGTCTTTAGCAAGATCGATTTGAGGTCGGGTTATCATCAGATTCAAGTCAATCCAGATGATATTCCAAAGACATCTTTCAGAACAAGTTATGGTCACTATGAATATATTGTGATGTCGTTTGGTGTGTCAAATGCGCCTGGAGTTTTCATGGAATACATGAACCGTATCTTTCAGAAGTACTTGGACAAGTTTGTGGTGGTCTTCATCAACGACATTTTGATTTATTAAAAGTCAGAAGAAGAACATGCTGAGCATTTGCGAACTGTGTTGCAAATATTTAAAGATAAGGAATTATATGCGAAACTGTAAAAGTGTGAATTTTGGTTGAAGGAAGTGAGTTTCCTTGGCCATGTGATTTCTAGTGGTGGAATTGCGGTAGATCCTTCTAAAGTTGATGCAGTGTTACAGTGGGAGACTCCGAAGTCTGCAACTAAGATTCAAAGTTTTCTTGGTTTAGCAGGTTACTACGGAAGGTTCATTGAGGGATTTTCTAAATTTGCATTACCATTGACTCAGTTGACTCGAAAGGGCCAAGCTTATGTGTGGGATGTTGCATGCTAAGGAAGTTTCATAGCTGAAAAAGTGGTTGACGACTACTCCGGTGTTGATTTTTCCAAATCCAAATGAATCCTTTGTAGTTTATTGTGATGCTTCTAAGATGGGTCTTGGCGGTGTGCTATTGCAAAACGGACAAGTTGTTGCTTATGCTTCTAGACAGTTAAAAGTTCATGAGAGGAACTATCCTACGCATGACTTAGAATTGGCAGCTATGGTGTTCATGCTAAAAATTTGGAGATATTATCTTTTTGGAGAGGAACAAACCATTTCAGAAACAAGAAGTTTCCAGCTCACAAAATCATGAAAAGAGGATAAGAGAAAAATCAGGAAGAGTGAAAGAAGGAAATCGTGAAAAGTATATCAAGCCATACAAAAATATCATAAAATTATTTGACAGCTCAGCAAAGTAACAAACTTCCAGAGCAAGCCTCAAAATCAGAATCAATCTCATCCATCCAGTTTTATAACAAACTTCCAAATCCTGGAGTAGAAAATCCTTTTTCCTGTAACTGACTTTTCCTAACAAACTAACAGAATAAAAAGAGAAAAATGTACTAGTATCATTTCATTCTTGAATCTTTGGGAAGAATCATAGAACAACACGCTCTCATCTTAATTTGCGTTGATCTTCACCTTTGGAAAACTCACCAAGAAAAATATGAAACACTCTCATCTTTCTGCAACTGGATCTCTCAACTGCTTCAATCTGCAACATATTCATCGATGAATCCGCCATAGTCGTGTGACTGTAATATTCATTGTAGCATCTACAATATCCTCTTCTTCAAGCATCAGCATTATCGATCTTGCTTCAGCATGCAATATTTTGCGATCTCTCCAAAACAATATTTATCACACTCGTCTTCAAGAACAACTACAACGCCTCGCCCTGAAACATAAATAAATTGTATCAACACTTCAACCATGATTGCATACATTGTGCTAACAAAGCACGTCACGGATACACGAATATGTATGCAGAGAATAAGATGAAATAGAAGAACAAAAGAAGTAAGAGCATGGAGAAAGAGGAGATGAACTACTTGTTGCTTCAAGATTGAACCTCACCAGATAAAGGTCACCGCTGCGACGAAATTTCAAATTCTCCAAACAGGTTTCTTTACACACCTTTCTCGCTCAAGTCGTTAGCGTATCAACTTGTATGTTTATTCAGGAATGGTGAGTCTTCCTGGTAAAAATGGTTGAGATCGCGAACAGAAGCGAGTTAAGGCCGGAGGTTAAGGATGTTTGAGATGGAGATGCTTGACGAATCAGAGACAGGAAAAGATCACGGCACACTCACGAAGGTCTAAATCAGAGACGTGAATCCGATGAGAATGAGGTCGAGCAAAAACAGATCTGCGACGAAGTTTCGGAAGGAACAAAGTAGATCTAGGTTGTTGAAATGATCTGAGACGGTGTTGGTCTGGTAAGGTGGAAATAGGAGATAGACTGAGGGGGTTTCAGCGCCGTTCTCATGAGAGGAGAAGAAGGAGGCTCTGTTTCACAATAAAAGCTGAGGACTAACCCAAATCCCATTTCAATTTCTTTTCTTTTTAATTTTTATTTTAATTTTTATTTTTTTCTTTCATTTTGTTGAAAACAATAAACAATGGAAATGAAATAATGTTGTTGGACCAATGTTGAAGGTTGATGGACCGAACCAAATCTCCTTTGAGTCCCGTCACACTTGTTTTTTGGAAGCCAATTGTTAAAGCACAACAAAAATACTACTGGGCTCTTTTGGATGGGCATGACGCCCAAATATCTTACTACTAAACATATTCTCTAATTCAGGCTTACACCCCCCGATCTTTATTTTAATTCTAGTATTTAATTCTTGTTTTTATTTTACTTTTGATCAATTTTGTGTGATATATTTTTTATGAGTTGATTTTTTCCCCTCACATGATAAAAATGAAAACAAAATATGTTAGAACAGAATTTTATTTTCTTACATGAAAATGATACAAAACAATAGGATTTTATCAATTAATTTTTGGAATTTGTCTTTTAGGATTTAATTGAGTTTCTCCTTATTTTCCTTCATCTTTCATGATTAACTTTTGTTGCTATTTTCATGGTGAATAGATTTTGTGATGATTTGTTGACGCAAACTTTAAGCGCTTGGGGATTAATTTGGTGGATCCCCTGTGAAGCTTTGCATATATTTCTTGAGCTATTTTGCACGTGTTGAAGAGGAAACATGCCCTTCTCCATTTGGTTTATCGTGTGATATACGGATGTACGTGAGATTCTGATTGTGATTTACTTTCACATCGACGATACTTCGACGCTTATTCTGAGCATTTGATCTCTTATTCTTTTCCGTTACTGGGTGAAGCTTACTCGAAGTTTTCCGGGTTTTTCTACTTTGCTTGCCACGCTACGAACTTTTGTTTGTTCGGTATTTTCTCTAGTTTACTTCATTTCAGCATTTACCGCTTTCTAGAGATCATGTATAGTAAGGGAATTTGTCACTTTCTAGAGATCATGAGAAGTAAGAAGCAGGAGATAAAGAGTGTGCGCTCTAAGTATCTGTTTAAAGTCTTGTAGCAGGCACCGCTTTCTGTATGCTAATTGTGTTTGTTTAAAATATAACATTTGAAGTAGGTATTCTGCATGTGTGTTTACATTTGTGCTTGCAATATATTACAAGTGATAAGTCCTCAAAAGGAGGTGAGTGAGAAGGGCCCGTAATCGACCCCACGCATTCTAGTATGTGTCATCCTTAGCTCACGTGGTATGTCGATGCTTCGGAGTCGTGCAGATCATATGTATCGAGTCCATCAAGTGGGGAAGGGTTTTGCAATCAAACTCCCATGCTTTGTCATGAGTTTTCAATGGTCGATACTGACACTCCATGATCGTTCATATTATCTTCTGTCGCCTATCTCGATCTTCTATGTCTTGGTTAGGTGTTCAGTCGCTTTGGACGTCACATTTTTTATTTCATCCGTCTCCCGCGTGTTTACTTCGGAATTTCCGCTCCCCTTAGCTAAAGCATTTTCTCTTCATACACGCATCCCCTGAGTAAGTATACCCCGATTATGTGCTTTTTCCAAAGCACTTGTTTGGTATTTACCATGCCCCCTAGGACCGCTCGTTTAGGATAGTCCTCGAGCTAGACATTAGGATATTTATCCATGTATGCTCACTTAGGTAGATATTCCTCTTTCATCCTTGACATAGGGCCATCATTGAATGATTACACTATGGCTATAGATTAGGATAGTATCCCTTGGTTGTTTTCCTTTCTTTGCATATTGCATCTTTAAGCTAAACTTTCTATTTCTTAGCAAATCATAAAACGTCTCTAATGAACTTAAATCTTTCTTCAAGATAAAAGATACATACCAATCTTAATTATTGGTGCACCATTTTGGCTTTGTCTTAAACCTGTTGAGATAACATCTTACAGTCTTTTCCATGTTACCTTGCTATCTTTTAGCCGATATTTTTCCATCCCATATGTTTTTTCCGATGTTTCGCCATTGCACATGTTTGTTATCCTACTGTGATTCTCAATATCATTGTTAGGTGTGATGTTTTATCATCTGAATTGTTGATGTCTCACCATCTTTTCCAGGTTACCTTGTTATCTTTTAGCCAAAGTTTCACCATCGCATATGTTTTTGCTGATGTTTTGCAATCGTATATGTTTTTTATCCTACTTTGATTCTCAATATCATTGTTAGGTGTGGTGTTTTATCATCTGAACTGCTGATGTCTCGCCATCTTTGCCATGCTATATTACTATCTTTTTGTGTATGTTTCGCCATCGCATATGTTTATTTTCGATTTTTCGCCATTGTGTATGTTTGTCATCCTACTTTGATTTTCAATATCATTGTTAGGTGTAATGTTTTATCATCTTGTCTGATATTTTGTTATCATGTTGACGTTTTATCATCTTATCTGAGTTTGTGTTACCATGTGATGTATTGTCGTTCCTTTTTGTTGTTTTATCATCATCGTTGATGTTTTGTCGTTTTATCTGATGTTTTGCCATCTTGACTGTTGCTTTTGTCTTCTTAACTAAAAAACACAAACTAACCAAAATATATGAGCTGAACTACGGCTGCTCTAATTCCTTAAAAGGGATATGTAGGCATTGGGGTAGGGCCCGAATGAGCATAACTTTTATTTTCCTTACATTATTTTCTCTTTTCTTTTTCATGCATTCCCTCTTTGCATTTTCTTTTAGCTCTTAAGCATAGATATAGATTTTACACACCCTTTAGATTAGACAACAAGAGTGGATTCCATAGAGTACTACGGGTGTGTGGGGGGCTAATACCTTCCCCTCACGTAACAGACTCCCTTACCCAATATCTCGGTTGCAAGACCATGACTTCTCCCTTTTTAGGTTTTCTCGATGTTTACCTTTCCCTCCATGTGGGATAAAATACGTTCGATGGTGACTTCATTGTTTGATGATTTTCTACCGGTTGTTTCAGCTGGCTACTTCACTAGGGAAAGATCGACCAAATGTTGGTCCATCCTGGAGTCGATCCTAGCTCTTGTTTTCTTTTCTTTGGGTGTTTAATTTTATGCTTTCAGCTTATTCATTTGTACATGATTATCTGAGCATATGCTGGCATTGCATTTTACCGTTTTCCATATTGATTATTTATTGTGCTGGCTTCTGCTTTTCTATGTTGGATGGGTGTTACTATTGAGGTAAAAGGCCCAGTACCCAGATCGGAGTGCATTAGGACACTAAGAATAGAGAGGAGCATGATGGCTACTAGACGCAGGTACTACTAGCATATTCATGTAGTCCGCGCTTGGTTGAGGTTCAAATGAATTACTATCGACACCCACGTCTGTGTGTAAGACGGTAGTGTATTCAGGCGGACCTGTGATTCCAAGTCACCTTTGACCTACCCTGACCTAGTCTTTACTCGTGAGTGGGGAGGGAATAATTTTTACAGGTACAGATGGTGACTATTTGTTCTGTTGATGACCATGTTCTGAAAGTTACTGTATGTTTTTTATGGTGACTTGATACTCTCAATGACTATGTGTCCTCCTGGTTTTGTTCCGAACTTCTCACCTTGTGATGTTCGTTTATTTCGGCAGTTCAACAATTATCTTTTATGATATGGAGATTTTGGTCTCATGCAGTTGCTGATCCACTTGGTACTTGATTATTTTGTGTTCCATGGTGGCGTCGAACATTTGATCCGGTGATGTTCGTTATTCAGCTTAGATATGGTGCAACCATCTTCCATGTTTATGGAACCTTGATCTCGTGTTCTTGCACACATAATTTGTTAACACCATTTTAACACACATGTTCTTTCCATTTCCAAGGAACCGTGCTTGTGAGCTTTGTGTTGCACTTCTCTACCTTTTACTGGTTTAAAATCAAAATTAAAAGCATGTGGGTTTCTTGACAATGATCAAGCATGGCATTTCATTCACTCACGCACCTCATGCATATTCATGCATTCATAATATGTACTCGTAGTTGGAGATTCATATTCAGACTTGGTACTCTCTTCAGAGTTACAAAATTGAACTCTTACTGTCACATGTTCAGATATCAGTATGGAATAACTCCATGGGGGATTGACAAGACGAAGATTCGTATAAGGTTGTTTATGGTATACATGCAAGCTTTGGCCCGTCATCGGGAACTCTTTGAGAAGGAATATAATTAGTTGAAGACCCAGTTGAGTCAGGTCCTGGAAGCCTTGATGATAGTGTCCGCAATCCTACACCGACGGTTGCAACATGAATTATTCTCTTCTCCTCATCTTTTTGGTATTTTTTTCAAACAACTGAGTGCTTTGTGAATTTCATCACTACCTTGAGTGCTTGGAATGTCTTATAAGTAGATGGTTCCAATTTCCCAGTTGAATTCAAGGGATATGTTTTATCAGCAAGGGCAGAATAGGTCTGGAGAACGATTTTGATCCCATCTCAGTGCTTTATTATCATTAGTTTCCACGCTTGTTTGAGCTTCAGTGGGTTAGGCTCCATACTTCAGTACAGTGTACAAATTGCCTTCCTGATCATGATACCAAATTCAGATATGGTTACCACGTTGGGGCACCCGATTACTCAATTAGGTTCACTCTCTACAACTTTGGGCCACCTAATCTTCTCTTCAACAATTAGTGTTTGTTCCCCAAGTGAATGCATGGGGAAAAGCTTTTAAGCAAAGATATAAGAATACTAAGAAGTATGTTGATACCATCTCAATGCCTTACATCCTGGAACTTCCTCGTCTCTTGGGAATTCAGTTGATTAAGCTTCATGCTTTGGAAACTATTTAGTTAATTAATCTCTCTCCCGATGTAAATGCTAGGCGTATCTCTCATTCTGGGGCATTTTGCTGAAGATCGTTTGAAGCAATCAGTCCATATGGAGACTAGTCTCCTCACCATGGAAATTTCAAATTTCGTTTGCCTTTTCATTTGCAATCTTATTTGTTTTGTTCAGTACTTTCTTGTATGCAAGCTTGTTCATCTTTTGAATATTAAATCATGATGCATTGAATATGTTTGTCTTGAATTAATTCACCCGTTATCACTCTTATTTGTTTTACTATGTCTTTGATACCCAACTCTTGTTAATAAAGCGAAAACTCTGGAGGGAGGATGACAAAAATTTACCTGGAATCCCAAATGGTATGCTTTTGATTAAAAACCTTGCTGACGATGTAAAAAACCTTGTTTCAATCCCTAAACACCAGAGATATAAGGGAGATAGACCCTCGTTAACCCCTCAGAGCCTTCGAAGTAGGAGTTTCTTTTCTGTTCATAAAAAACTCTTATTTTTAACCCAGGGCAGGGTAGATGTTCAGTTAATCTGATCGAGCATTCAAATTTCAGAAGGAGTTTCCCATCTGAGGATCACCATATTTTATCCCTCACATTATGAGGTCGGGAAAATATCAAAACCACAATGGTTATTTCCTCACAAAATCCTGAGGTCGAGATTGAATCGATACAACAATGGTTATCCCTCGCTGACCAAGGAATAAGGCAGTCCCTTTCTTCCAAAAAGTTCAAAGACTTAGGGTCACACGACTTGTTCAAAAGGAAAGAAAAGGAAATGGAAAAGAAAGAAACAAAAAAATCCCCGCTAAGTCGAAACTTGAAAACAAGTCACTCAGGCAAAAGTTAGGGCATCCCGCTGGACTTCCAAATTGAAATTCAAAAGAATTGTTCCAGGCAAAAGTTAGGAAAAAAATTTAAAAGCCCGAAAGGCAGAAAAAGATTATCCAATAAAAATCCTCATCAAAAGAAAAGTCGTGTGATCGAAAACCCAAAAACCAAAGGTTAAGTGACTGTCATGTCCAAGAAATCATTGTGATTTCTCAACCATCATAAATTCTTTTGAGAGATGAGTGCTCGTATCGAGTTACTGAATGTAGGACTGGAGAACATCATAGAGAATGGATGGGCACCAAATAATTTTGAGCCTTAAAAACTTTTTTTCTAAAAAAACCGTGAACCAGGCCACGTTACAACCCTTAAAAGTCCTAATTGAAGAATGGGTTAATTCGAAAGCAAAACTGTTACGAGAATACAGTAACTTGACTCCTATGAGACTTTCTAAAAACTTTTTGAGTTGGCATCACTCCCTCTTTTATTTTCTTTGTACAAATTTTTTTTCGATGTTTCGGCATCTTTTCAATAAAAGTTTTCTAACTTCAAGACAAGTATATGATTTTCATTAGAATTATCATTCATAATATAAAACATTCTTTGCATGTGAAAAAGTGTTTAAAAATCAAGCGAACTTGCATAATGAGTATCATATGAAGAGTTTGATTATCCCGAGGGAAGAATTGCTTCAGGGATCTGTTGAGAAGAATGATCTTAATTTGGGGCATGCTTTCTAGCTACTCCTTTGAATTGAAGAAGACTAGTTTGAGAGATTGATCAAGAACTATTTTTATGATGATTATGCGGAAGTTTTGTCTGCCCCTAATCTATGATTGAGTAATGGTGTATCGTTTCCAGTTGGTCCCGAAGGACAATTTTATTCAAGCATCTGCTTGCGGGCGAAGCAGTTTGAGTTGGGAAGTATGGTTGTGTACTAGCTGAAGGTGAGAAAACACTTAGAACGGGGGGGGGGGGGGGGGGGGGGGGGTTGAATAAGTTTCTCTTTTTCTTTTTCTTAAATGCTCAACAATAATGGAAAGACATAATTATTTTTATCCTGGTTCGTTTGAACTCAAACTACTCCAGTCCACCCGCCAAGGTGATTTCTCCTTTCTCAACAAGGACTTAATTCACTATAATCAAACTGATTACAATCGCACAACCAAACTGTTGTGACTAATAATACAATGCACAAGTAAACTTACAAGTGACTAAACACCACTAAGACTCAAACTAGTCCTAGCCTTTTTGAGAAATCTGACCAAACTTGGTCTCTCAAGGAACAAATACAAGAATTAAATCTTTACAGATAGTGAAACAAATTGCTTCTTAGAAAGCTATATGTGATATGGTGGGAGAACTGACTTGAAGTTTTGCGTTTCGTTCACACTTGTGCGGTTAGCAAGAGTCGGCACCGACTTTTCTTTTATCCAAAAGGAAGGTAAAAAAGCACAGGAAAGACCTTTCGAGATTTTTCTCGGGTTCGGGGGGTATATTATGAAAAGGGAAGGTATTAGCACCCTTTTCATCCATGGTTTTCCATGGGCTCTTAGTTACTCATTTAGATCACTTGCTTTTGTTTGATTATGTGCCTGTGGTGTGGGTTTTGAAAGTATTTTGGAAAATCTCTTTGTAATGGTTCTCGTCTCTATAAGAACGTATACAAAGTTTTGTTTCGAAAAGTGGTTCAAAGATGTGTTTGTGAATCGTGTTTCAAAAGGTGTTTTGAAAAGAGGTTTTGCAATGGTTCTCGTCTCTATAAGAACGTATACAAAATGTTTTAACTTTTTGAAAATGTTTTGAAATGGGAGGGTAGGTGTAAAAGTTTTTGTCGTGAGCAAGCGAGTAACTAAGAGCGAATCTATCTACTCGAAAGGTCTTAAGTTGTTCTTTTCTTCTTCCTTTTAATGGTGCTATCTTACCATTGATTTGGTAAGAAGCCCCACCATTGGATGTGAAGGGACAGGCACGGGTCAATTTTACAATCATTGAAGGCAACTTGTGAGACGCTTTAGCAATTTTTTGTAAGGGACGAGATCGTTTTAATCGAAAGCAACATCGAGGGTCATCGAGGGACTACGATCTTTTTTATCGAAGGGTCATTGCTATAATGTCTCATATTCGAGGGACATGATTGTATTTCCGAAGCAACGAGCGGGGTTACCTTAGAGGTGTGCGTGTGAAAAAGTGTGTTGGTTTCAAGTTATTTCATTCTTTGATTAGGTCATCTAGCGATCGATTTTTGAATCTTGCCATACATGCCTAGTTACTATACAATATATGAAAACAATAAATTGCGGGAATTGAAATTCTAAGCTATTACAAATGTATTCGGGAATGGGGATATAATTGTTACAAATGGGGATGAATCAAATGAAATAGAAATGTCCAAATATCAAGCAATACAACCAAATCGAATTTTTATGCGATTTAATATAAAGCTATGATAATTTATGAAAATAAAATCAACAAAGTATGAAATGTATTTATTTACTTGAAAAGAGAAAAATAAAACCTATTCTAAAAATAAATTGATTTAAATTAAAAATCTTTATTATTATTTTTTGTGCACTCTTATTAATTATGCAAATAAATTTAAAGAAAGAAACTAAACTAAATTATTGTTTTTGGTGTTTTTATTAAATGTAAAAAATTAATAAAAATAAGTTATATAAAAAAGAGAAAAATGATAAAAATTAAACACTAAAATCTAAATTAATTTAATAAAAAAAGTTTTAAGTTTTATTAGTATATTGTTAACAAAAAAGAAATAAATTAAAAAAAAAACAAGTAACAATGGGCTTAGGGAGATTTGGGGAGAAAGCCCAAAGAGGAATGGTGTTATTGCTGAAACAAAACAAGGCCAAATGGGGGGGGGGGTGAACTAGCGAAAATAGATGGGCTTAGGGACATTTGAACAAAAATAGGCCCAAAGCCCTTAAACGGTTTAAACGTTGATTAGGGAAACAAAAACAGATTAGGGTTCTTGGAAACTTTGTTACGGCGACGCTCTCATTACCTCTTTCGCTCATCTCTTCCAAATTATTCATGTTTTCATCTCTGAAATGTCTCAACCTTCGCCTCTTCCTAGTTTCATGGCCAAAGCGCCCTATTAACAACATAATCTCTCCTCATCTCACCGCGATTCACGTTTCTGAAAACCCTTAGTTTTGAAATGAGATTTATGTCTCAAGGGTTTGAAATTGGTTTATCTGATCCCCCCCCCCCCCAAATCTCAGTCGCCGGAGCGCTCTCTCTCACCTCTTAACCAAGCTCTAATGGTTTTTTCGTGAAAAGGTGATTTCTGTTAACTTGAAGCTTGAACGATTTTGTTATTTGTTTTATCTTGTTACGTTTTTCTGTTAATCTACTTTATTATCCATTGAGATTCAGGAAATGGCTTATAAGGAAGGTGAAGTAGTCATACATGTTTGGAACTTTTCTGTGAAGTGGAAGGGGATGGTGAGACTGAGAGAATTTCTCCTTGGTGGCGGGATTTGCGAAGGGGAAGAAATGAAGATTGAAGACGCGCTTTTCTGGTAACCTTCTCCTATTTTCCTTGTTGAACGATGATGATGCTGTTTTTCTGGATTTTGTGATTGGATATGTTGTTCTATCAGTTTGAAACTTTGTTGGTTTTTTTTATGATGTTGGTTATCTGGGATGATGTTACTGTGTTTTTGATTATTGGATGTTGTGTTTGAGATTTGGAGATGGTGACTGTTATTTTGATGGTTTTTTGGTTTGGTTACAGTTTGGCTTTTGCAGGTTGTTGTTACACTTGCAGGTTTGGTTGAGTATGTTTTTTCTGGTTTTTGATTTGTATGTTTGGCTTGAGATCAGGTTTTTGGTATTTGTGGGATGCTTGGGATATTGGTTCAGATTTGGTTTTTTTGGAATGTTGGTATTGAGATGTTGGTTTACAGTTTGCAGGTTTGATGGTTTGAAGGAAGGGTGACTCTGGTTTTTTGTGGTTTTGTTTTGAATATGTTTTGGTTATCTATTTTTTGACAGGCTTTGGTGGTTTTGTGATTTTGGCTTGCAATCTTGCTATTTGCTGCAGGACTTGAGATTTGAGGGTGGTTTCGGATTTTGTATGTTGTTGTTTTGATGCTTGGAGGCTTAGACAGTTTTTTTGGACTTTGATAAAATGTTTTCTATATCTTCTATCTGCTTGAGAATTGTCTACTGTTATATTCATGTTGCTTTGGTTTGACAGCTTATTCAAAAAGGGGGGAAAACAAAAAATTTGAATATTTGGCTATGTTGTTCCTTTGGCTTTTTGATGGCAGTTTTGTTTTCTAGCAGCTTCTATGCAATTGTGACAGTCAAGGCAGCAGGGTTGTGCATCCCTAGGTGACTTTTTTCCTCTCTTCTCTCTCAATGACCCTAAGAGTCAATTGCAATTTTGCCTTTTTATGAAAAGTTTGGAAATAAATGGAAAATGATGACATGGCTATTGAACAAGCCTCTTGCTTGTTTGACTTAGTTTACCACATTGTTATACTTATTTGTTGCCTGCTTTCTACTGTTATGTTGTTGCCTCGTTTGCATTTTGTATTGCCATGCTGCTGTTTGTTTGGTGATGCGTTGCTGTTTGCAATATTTTACTTGTTTGGACAGCTTTGTTGTTTGTTGCCTAGCTTGTGCAGTTTGCTTGCATTCAGTTTGCATTATTCTGTTTGTTTGGATAACTTTGCTGCATTTCTTCTTTTTGTGAACCAAGAAGAATAATCTTCTTGTGATTTGCAAATAGAGAAAATAAAAATGTGATGAATTAAAAATAGCCTTCTGATTCCAAATTGCAAACTTTAATGATGAACCCTTTTTTCTTTTGAAAATTCTTGCTCATGTCCAATTAATTTGTACTAGCTTTTTCTTCTGTCTTTTGTTTTCATGTGAGCACAACTGGATGGTGGCAAAACAGGGGAAGCAAGAGACTTTGTGGCAAGCATGGAAGCAACGAAAGCTCAGTCAACCTTAGGCATAGATTCATTTTCTTTGTAATTTAGAGAGAAACATTCAATCAATTGTACTAATTTATTTTTTTTAAATACCATAAGTTGTAAAACCTAAAGTATTTAAATAATAAATTGTTTTGTAACAACTTTTGAAATAAATGGAGAAAGTCTTATGAGATATCCTAGTGTTACTTGAAATTTTTTTTTACTGTCAATAACTTCTAATTTTCTCTTTGCATCCTATTTGGTTTTTAAATGCTCAATCAAGACAATTGAAACAGAACGCTCCAATCTGATAACTTAAATTCCAATAATCCTGTAATCTTGCAAATGCATTCCAATCAAAACACGCACTGTCTATTCCATTTCCTAAACAAGCAAATGTTTTAAGAGACGCAAATCATCTGGTTAACCTGGATCAATCAATCATGAGTGTCCCAAATGACAGTCTTAGTCTTTTGTCCCAAACAATCATGCCTTGAGGACAAACACTGTCTTTTCAATAAACTTGAGAAAGGATGAAGATCTGTGAAAACCAATTGAATCTTTTTGAGAATTCATTTTCTTTTAAGAATTGCAAGAAAAACCCTAATTGCTGGTTTACTGCCAAAGGAGAAAATTTGTCTGATCGATTCCTGAGCCAACTTGAATATCTGAGAAACCCTAGGGTTGTGTTTTCTATGAAAAATGGGAGGGAAAATTTTGGGGTACAACAGCTTCCCCTGTTCAATCTTCTTGAACCTGAAGAGTTAGATCGGCGAGCTTTGCTGTTCGTGGCTCGGAGGTAAAAGATGATTGGACACTAGAGTGCCCATAAATTTGCACTCGACAAAAGTGTAATTGAGGGAATGGGCTTAAATATGCCATTTGGAGAGATGTTAGAATCTTGTTGGAGATGGGCTTGTAGATGCCATCCAAGAATGCTTGTTTTAAACCACAAGAATAAGCATCAGAACAGTATCCGTACTTGGAACGTATTTGAATTGTATCTGTGCTTGAACCTGAATAAGTATAGGAATGGCTTCCGTGTCTAGAATGTATCTAGATTGTATCTAGAAATTAAGTCTGAATGAGTGACAAAATGGCTTCCGTGTCTGAAGCGTATCTGAACTGTATCTTGAAATTAAGATCCGAATGAGTAACAGAATGACTTTCGTGTCTGGAGTGTATTTGTACTGTATCTGTAGGATGAAACTGAATAAGCGACAGAATGGCTTCCGTGTCTGGAGCGTATCTGGACTGTATCTGAACTGTATTTTGAAATTAAGTATGAATAAGTAACAGAATGACTTTCGTGTCTGGAGTGTATCTGTACTGTATCATGAAATTAAGTCTGAATGAGTAACAGAATGACTTTCGTGTCTGGAGTGTATCTGTGCTGTATCTTGAAATTAAGTCTGAATGAGTAACAGAATGACTTCCGTGTCTAGAGTGTATCTATATTGTATCTGAAGTTGACATCTGAATGAGTGACAAAATGACTTCCGTGTATGGAGTGTATATGTATTGTATCTGAAGTTGAGATCTGAATGAGTGACAGAATGACTTTCGTGTCTGGAGTGTATATGTACTGTATCTGAAATCTTTGAATACTTGTTAAAGATAGATGTTAATCTTATCCTGAAAAGGGTAAAATGTTAGCTGAAACACAAAGTTATATTGCATGAAATGTATGATGCGATAAATGTGTTTTATCCATGTTTATGATATATGAATGTAATGTATGCGCATGTAAGCTGATTTGCTGTATTGCTGAGGAAAATAAATCCTTGACTGCTGTCGGGGAAAATAACTCCTTGACCGTTGAGGATTCCATTGTGAGGGTAACACCATATACTTCTTGAGGAATCTGCTTGGGGAATCCAGAGAATTTTAATGACTTCTACTGGGGATTCATTGACGGGAGTCTTTGTTCTGTCGAGAAGGAATAAAAACTCTGTGGGGAAAAAGTTTATCCTGTAGTGAAAGCTCTGCGGGGAAAAGCTTAATTCCGCTAGGGAGTTCAGGAGTTTGGGTTGTATGCCAATCTACTAGAGAGTTACCCTTGGTTAGGGAGAAACAAAAGTTAATCGTTATCTGGTTGATTTTCAAGCTTCAAGACCACTTGCTGGGGAAACCTGGAGAAACTGGATGATTTCCGCTGTGGGTTGAAAGTTTCAGCTCCGCTGGGGATCTGTAGTTGGTAGTCTCATCTCTGCTGGGGATCTGTAGTCCAAAGTTTTGGCTCCGTTGGGGGATCTTAATGACGTGCTGTAGAGATTGCTCATGGAATAGCCTAAAGACGTTTTCCTAATCTCTCTACGTGTCAGTAATTGTTCTTTTTCATCATGTTTATTTGTAAACAGTAATTATGTTCAAATGCATATGTTCATTAATGAATCATTGGACGTTTTTGCAAATAAAACACAAGTGTAAAGAAAAAGGCAAATAGTTTTCTGTACTTTGAATAAGTGTTTTGTACAAAGGAGACAAACATCCTAGTAAGAGGAAGGTGTCATAAAAAATGAGAAAAATTTATACAAAGAAAGATGGCTAAGTGTGTAAAATTCCATGGGGTTCCCATTCTGCTATAGCCTTCGTATCTCCGAATATCTTGTCCATTCGTTGCTTCGTCCGAAGATGATTGAATTGACCATAAGCTCCGAGTTCGTCCGTGAAGAGATTATCCTTAAAGTGATCCGACGAGACATAGTCATACGCTTTAATTTCCTAACTTTTGCCTGGACCACCCTTTTGGGTTTCCAGTCCACCGGGAAACCCTTTTTTGCCTAAGTCGCCCTTTCAGGTTTTCAACTTGCCGGGTGTACAGATTTTTTTGTTTTATCCCTAATTTTTCCTGAACCTCCCTTTCGGGTTTTCGATTCACCGGGATGCCCTTGTTTTGCCTAGGTGTGTCAACCTAGCGGGTCTCTTATACGTAGTATCTTTTGACTATGTCTGCATTCACAGGGTGCGGTAGATCGTCACCGTCCATGGTGGTTAAAATCATTGCCCACCAGAAAAGATGTTCTTGATTACAAATGGTCCTTCATAGGTAGGAGTCCATTTTCCCCTGGGATCACTTTGTGGCAAGATGATATGCTTGATCACTAGATCTCCAACTTGATACACTTGGCGTCTGACTTTCTTTTTGAAAGCTTTGATCATCCGTTTTTGATACGTCTGACCATGGCAAACAATAGTAAGTCTCTTCTTGTCAATTAAATTCAACTGATCAAGTCGGGTTTGGATCCAATCGTCTTCACTCAAACCTGCATCCTTCATGATTCTCAAAGAGGGAATCCGAACCTCAATAGGTAAAACAACTTCCATGCCATATACTAAGGAATAGGGTGTTTCCCCAGTTGATGTGCGAGTTGTGGTACGGTACCCGTGGAGAGCAAACGGTAGCATCTCATGCCAGTCCTTGTAGGTGACTATCATTTTTTGTATGATCTTTTTAATGTTTTTGTTTGCAGCTTCAACAACACCATTCATCTTTGGCCGATAGGGAGATGAATTGTGATGTTGAATTTTGAACTGCTCGCATAGGACGGTGATCATAGTATTGTTAAGGTTTGTACCGTTATCAGTGATGATCCTTTCGGGGATACCGTACCGACAGATAAGGTTCTGCTTGATGAAGTGGGCAACAACGTTCTTAGTAACGGATGCGAAGGAAGCTGCTTCGACCCACTTTGTGAAATAATCAATGGCCACCAGAATGAAGCGGTGTCCATTGGATGTTGTAGGCTTGATCTCTCCAATCATGTCGATTCCCCACATAGAGGATGGCCAAGGAGCTGTTAAGACATTTAGAGGAACCGGAGGCACGTGCACCTTGTCTGCATAGATTTGACATTTATGACAAGTCCGGGAGTGTTGATAGCAGTCTGCTTCCATGGTAGACCAGTAATAGCCTGCCCGTAGAATTTTCTTTTCCATCGTATGCCCGCTAGAGTGAGTGCCAAAGGTACCTTCATGCAATTCAGCCATAATCCTTTCAGCTTCAATCTTGTCCACACAACAGAGTAGAATAGAATCATGATTGCGCTTGTACAGGATGCCATTACTCAGGAAGAACTTAGCTGAGAATCTTCTTAAGAACTTTTTGTCATTGACTGAAGCTCCTTCAAGATATTCTTGAGTCTCGAGATACCTTTTGACTTCATGAAACCAAGGTTGGTCCACTAGTTCTTCAGTATTAATCTCGTGACAGTGTGCGGGTTCGTCCATCTGTTCAATGGTGATCTGGGGAGCCTCGTTATCCCAATTAAGTTTAAACATGGATGACATTGTAGCTAAAGCATCAGCTAGCTAATTTTCTTCTCGCGGGAAGTTCTCGAAGGTAATCTTCTCGAAATGTGGTAGCAATGTCAAGACATATTCTTTGTAAGGGATGAGGTTTGGATGCTCAGTGTCCCACTCTCCTTTGATTTGACTGATAACTAAAGCTGAGTCCCCAAATACAATCAAATATTTGATTCCCAAGTCTATGGCAGCCTTGAGTCCAAAGATGCATGCTTCATACTCTGCCATGTTGTTCGTACAGTTGAAGCAAAGTCTGGCGGTGAAAGGAGTATGGCATCCTTCTAGAAATATGAGTACCGCGCCGATACTGTTGCCAAGTGCATTGGAGGCCCCATCAAAGTACAGGGTCCATCGGGATCCTTGTTTAGGTCCGTCATATGGTCTGATATCTTCAATATTGTCCAATGTCATGATGTCTTCGTCAAGGAAGTCAAACTTCATGGATTGGTAATCTTCAACAGCTTGATGAGCCAGATGGTCAGCTAGCACACTCCCCTTTATAGCTTTTTGGGTCATGTACTGTATATCATATTCGATCAGGATCATCTGCCATCTAGCTATTCTTCCAGACAAAGCAGGCTTCTCAAAGATGTATTTAATCGGATCCATCTTAGATATCAGCAAAGTGGTATGGGTCAACATATACTGCCTTAGCCGGCGAGTAGCCCATACCAAAGCGCAACAAGTTTTCTAGAGCAGTGAATATCTTGTTTCACAGTCGGTAAACTTTTTGCTAAGGTAATAAATGGCATGCTCTTTTCGGCCAGACTCGTCATGCTGCCCCAGTACGCACCCCATTGAATTCTCTAGGACGGTCAGATACATGATTAACGGTCTTCCTTCGACGGGTGGCATCAGGATAGGAGGCTCTAGCAAATACTCCTTGATTTTATCAAAAGCAATTTGACAGTCATCATTCCATTTAACTACCTGATCTTTCTTCAACAGCTTGAAGATTGGTTCACAAGTAGATGTTAGGTGAGAAATGAACCTAGCAATGTAGTTTAGGCGTCCCAAAAAACCTATGACCTCATTCTCAGTGCGAGGAGCAGGCATTTCTTGTATAGCTTTGACTTTGGCAGGATCAACCTCGATGCCTTTGTTGCTGACAATGAAACCTAAGAGCTTACCGGACCGGACTCCGAGTGTGCACTTGTTTGGATTCAATCTTAGCTTGTACTCCTTCAGCCTGACAAACAGATTTTGCAAGTGGTCGAGGTGTTCTTCTTCAGTTTGTGAACGGGCTATCATGTAATCTACGTAGACCTCTATCTCATGATGTATCATATCATGAAACAAAGCTACCATGGCGCGTTGATAGGTTGCCCCGGCATTCTTCAGTTGGAATGGCATCACTTTGTAGCAGAACGTACCCCACTGTGTAACAAAAGTAGTTTTCTCCATGTCTTCAGGTGCCATTTTGATCTGGTTGTAACCTAAAAATCTGTCCATGAAAGAAAATACTTTGTGCTGAGCTGTGTTGTCAACCAGGATGTCGATGTACGGAAGTGGAAAGTCGTCTTTAGGGTTGGCCATGTTTAAGTCTCTGTAATCAACGCACATTCGTACCTTTCCGTCTTTTTTAGGCACAGGCACAATGTTAGCAACCCATTGAGGATAGGAAGTAACAGCCATAAATCCAGCATTGAACTTCTTCATAACTTCTGCTTTGATCTTTTCTGACATGTCAGGTCTCATGCGGCGGACCTTTTGCTTCACCGGTGGACGGTCTTCTCTTGTGGGTAGACGGTGTACCATAATTTATGTATCGAGTCCCGGCATGTCTTCGTATGACCAGGCGAAGATTTCAACATAATCATGCAGTAGCTGAATTAAGCGCTCCTTGACACTCGGCTCTAGGTTGGCACCCACTCTGATTTCCTTTCGGTCTTCTTCAGTACCCAAGTTGATTGTATCCAACAACTCCTCATGAGGCAGAATAGCCCTTTCCTCTTGTTGTAGAAGCCTAGCCAATTCCCCGGGCACCTCACAATCTTCCTCACCTTTGTATTCGGCTTGGTAGATCAGATCTTCAGAGTCACTGAAGGCTATAGCAATATCGTTACCCATGGGATCCGGAATGGAAGAGTACCTGCATTTGTGAGTGTGGGTGTGTGTAAGGGTATAGCCACCTTAAAACAAATAAAATGTAAAAAAGAAAGACAATGAACATAAAAGTTTGTATGAAAAACGTCCATGATTCATTGAAATGACATATGAAAATGAAATAAGAACCCTTACAAATGAACCGTTGTGCCTCGGGTAAGACACAAGGTTGAAAAGTATGAATTGTTCGTGAATTATTACAGATCCAACAGAAATGGAAAAGATAAATTATTGCGGTATGAAAGTAATCGGAACAAAGGCTTTTGCTTCCCAGTTGCACAGTCCTCCGCCAACGGTAGGGAATATCCAGTCTTCCAGGCTGCCCTCTTCTTCACTGTTCTCTAGAGCATTGACTCCATGATGACTAATCTTCACAGGTGGCCCTCCGGCACGGGAGCAGCGTACAGCCTTCTGACCAGTTGAGGTGAACCCCAAGCCGAACTTGTCTGATTTGTGGGGAAAGTCTGGAAGCTGCCCCCAGATTGTGCTTCCTCCCTCTTCAACCATTGCTTTTGCATCCTTGAGATATGACATCCGAGGCGGAGGTCTGGTAATCATAGGTACAGAGGACACTGTCTTGGTTGCCGCTATCTCCTGAGCTACCTGCTCAAAATGGTGGAAAGGAGTTTCGATGAATTCGCCATCTAATTCTACATAGCGGAAAGAATTCAGATGACTGATCATGTATTCCTCTTCGCCATGAACAATTATGATTTTCCCCTAAACAGGGTACTTGAGCATTTGATTCAGAGTAGAAGTGACAGCTCCAGCATGGTGGATCCAAGGTCTTCCCAGCAGGCAAGAATAAGAAGGACGGATGTCCATCACATAGAATGTGGAGTTAAAGGTTTCTGTTCCCACCTTAATCGGGATGTCCACCTCCCCGTGGACCATCCTTTTAGAACCATCAAAGGCTCTGACAATGATATTGCTGGGTTTCAGGGTTAAGCCTTCACAATCCAGTCTATCCAAGGCTTTCTTCGGCAAGACGTTTAGAGACGAACCAGTGTCTACCAGTATGTGTGCTAGGGTTGTCCCTTTGTATTCCACCGAGACATGCAAAGCATCATTATGTTTTCTCCCTTTCGAAGTTAAATCTACATCGGAGAATCCTAGACCATTGTCAACTGTTAAACTAGCCACACATTCCTGGAACTGATCAGCAGAGGTTTCTTGTGGCACGTGGGCCGTCTTCAAAAATCTTATCAGAGCCTTAGCATGAGCTTCTGAACAAAGCAACAAGGCCAACATGAGATCTTTGAGGGGGTTTGCCCCAGCTGTTCCACTACATCATAATCGCTTTTCTTGATTATTTTCAAAATTTCCTCCATTTCTTTTTGAGAGGTTTCAGGGATGATCAACGGCCGAGCCCTCGTCCTGACGGGCTCTTCTTGGATCCCTTTCCCTCGAACATCAGTAGTAGCAGAGGGGATAACCACAGGGGTTGTAACTTCTTCTATGATTGGTGTACTTGAAGATATGTTTACTGGTGTAGAGGTAACCTTAGGAGCAGCTGAGGGTCCAAGAATTTTCTTTGGAGGGGTAATCTTTGGAGAAAAGATTCTTCCACTACGAGTAACTTTGCTTGTTCCGGCAATGTTACCGATGTCAGAATTGTCTTCTTCAGAACTCTCTTCCTCGACAGTCTGTTCAATCTGTTTAACACCATGGTAGTAGATTTCTCCACCATAGTTCCATGGTATTGATTTGTCGGACTTGTACGGGACTGGACCGGGCATGGTTATCTTCAAAGGTGCAGCCTTCGGAGCGGGTTTAATCCTAACAGGTATTTTAGGGACCTTGGAAGGATTGGCGGATATGGTTATTATTGAAACATCGTTAACAGGAGTTGATAAAACAGGAGACTTCTCAAATAGGATTTCTTGGTTATCAATTAGGCGTTGGATGCCTATCTTTAACAATGGACAATGGGTTAATGAGGATGAACAAAGGTGACAATATTCTTCACAACCTGGGAAAACCCCAGCCTTCAACAAATTTAACTTGATTATAGGGAGCGGAGTTATCAAATCATCTATAGTAGCAACAAACAGATCCTCCTCAACAGCATGGGCGTTATGGCCGTGCCTTGGCATTGGAGCAGAGATAACATTGGGTTTTTCAGGTGCGTCGAATTCAACTTCTTTATCATCTATCAAATCCTGAATTTTATTCTTCAGGGCCCAACAATTGTCAGTGTCGTGCCCTGGGCTCTCTGAATGGTAAGCGCACCTGGCGTTCGGATGGTAATATGGAGAAGCAGTGTTAGGATTTTTAGGGGCCTCATTCAGCATGGCCAAATTCAACTTCAGAAGATGTGGTAGGACTTGAGCAGGAGTCATGTTTATCTTGGTGAATTTCCGTACAGGCCTTTCCACCCTTTGCTGATTGTTTCTAGGCTGATCATTCCTCGGTTGATTGTTTATGGGCTGGTCTGATGTAGACTTCTGAATCATAACGGCCCCCACCGCTGGCCGGAGCTCAACTCTTCCTTGACCCCTCTGAGAGTAGATAGCTGATACTTCCTTTTTTCCCGTGAAAGGTTTTCTGATGGCAGCAGAAGTAGATGCATCTTTTTGAATTTTCCCGATTTTTATACCGACCTCCACTCTTTCTTCGGTTAGAATCAATTCAGTGAAACCTGCAGAGGAGCTTCCAATCAGGTGATTAAAGAAAGGACCTGACAGAGTCCCCAAGAACATGTCCACTAGCTCTCTTTCAGATAAAGGTGGTTGCACCTTCCAGCTAAGTCCCTCCACTTTTGGGCGTACTCTTTGAAACCCTCATTGGACACCATGGCCATACTCTGGAGTTGAGTACGGGTTGGTGCCAAGTCGGCGTTGTATTGATACTGTTTATAGAAGGCGGCTTCCAAGTCTTCCCAATTATGCACATCAAACCTCTCCAACTGGTAGAACCAATCCAGCTGCGTCCCCGACAAACTGTCCTGGAAAAAGTGAACCCACAAGTCTTTGTCGGAAGAATGTGGTTGAATTTTCCTGACATAAGATCGTAGGTGCATCTTGGGACAAGATACCCTATCATACTTGGAAAATAGTGGCACTTTAAATTTCAGAGGGATTACTATTCCAGACACCAACCCTAGCTCCTCAAAGTCCAGCCCCGGTACTCTCTGCACTTCCATAGCAACTAGACGCTCTTCCAAATTTTTGTATTTGTCATCGGCCGGAGGGTACTGTTGTTCAGAGTAGTCCTCTTCCTCTTCTTCTTCTGTTTCAGAATCATAAGGCACCGCAGTCTCTTTACCTTTTACTTCCCCTTCCTCAGAGGTTGATGGAAAATCCAAGGCCCTTCTGGCTTGTCCTTCAAACCTTCTGCCCATGATAGCCACACCGGCTCGCTTCTTCTTCTTTTTCTCTTTTCCTTTCTCTAGCAGATTTTTGAGCTCCTCCTGCCCCTTAGCCAAGGTCAAGAGTAGCTGCTGAAATTGTGAGTTATGAGCTTGCAAGTCTTTAACCGTTTGTTCAAGATCCATGTTGCTAAAATAAACAGCAGAGGGATGAGGAAACTTCTTGCAAAGACCTGCTTATGCATATGATGAATGATATGTATTCATGTAATGCTTTCAAGGATTCAGAAATTCAAATTTGTTTTAAACAAAAAAGAAACACACGTCATATTAAAAAGATAGAATTTGTTAGTACATCAATGCCCCTTGGGCAAAATAATACAAAATTCTAAGGTAAAAAGACGATGCGCATCCTCTTTGGCGCAATGTAGGTGTTGAGAGTCTTCTCTTCGTGAAGTAACCGAGTGAGTTCTAAAACCTTCTTCTCGCTTGCATAGAATTGGGCTTCAAAAGTATCGCGTTCTCCCTTGAGCTGTATCCAACTCCTTTGTAGATCTTCGAGTGATGTTGGCATGTCAGGATGTAGGAGGGTGTATGGAACCTCTCCTTCCTTAACTGGCCCTATAATCACTGGGAGAATGGAGGGGTAGAGTATCATAAGACTTTGGGCACGGGTTCGTACCCACTTGAGGTAAGGCTCAAAAGGGATGGAATTCTTGTGTCCCAAGTGTTGTACCCCAAAATTTGCCCTCCCATATTCTTCAAAATTTGCAAAGAGCATGCTTCAAAATTCCCCAAGGGTTGCACAGTTCAAGGGCCTCCTAACAGTCAAAAACTAGGGTTTTGGTTCTGACAAAGAAAATGAAGTTTCCAAGGGTCCAATCAAGTCCCACATGCCTACAAACATGGTCAAGCATCCTCATGTCAAGTTTCAAGACTCACAGCACAAAATTGCACAGTCAAAAACCCTAATTGCACTACAGTCAACTGTAGGGGCAAAATGGTCATTTGACAGTCAAAAGTTCAAATTTTTGGTCAACATCTCATTTTGAAGCCACAAACATCATTTGATCAATGCTTGATCATGATTCTCAAAGCTTGGCTCAAAAAGTCTCAAGATGCAAAAGTTTCCATATTTGGACAGTTGAAAAAGTCAACTGTAACTTGACCAAGGCATAACTTTCACATGGATTATCAGAAAAATTCCATCCAAATCTCATTTTGAAGAGAAAGACATTTCCTACAACTCCTCTTCACACTCCAAGTCCAAGAAATGCTCTCAAAAAAAGTTATCAATTTCAACATTATAGGTCATTTTCAAAAGTCAACAAAAAGGGACTTTAAGTCAAAGACCATAACTTGAGATTGGTAAATCAAAATGACATGGGACCAAAGGCATTGGTTAGAGGACTCAAAGACCTTTCCAAAATGTCCAAGAACATGAGCAAAGATTAAAAATTGAGCAAGTTATGACTTGTGGAAGTTGGGAAATTTTTGGATATTTTGAAAAGTCAACTTTGCTTCAAATGTCTTAAAATTGCTAATGGGCCTCTTTTTCTTCCAAGATTCATCATCCAAGGCATGTGCACGACCATTTGGCCCAAAGGGAAGTTATTCATCATTTTTATTTATTTATTTGAATTTTTAATTGCTAATAATTCATTTAATTATTTAAAATATATGAAAAATACCAAACCTAAGTTTTTAAATCTTTTTATGCATGAAATACACTCAATATTTCGTGCATGATCAGATTTGGAAAGAATCAAGGCAATTGAACATGATTCGTATCAAATTTGCATGAAAAAAGATTTGAAAAGATTATGCAAAATCACAAAATCAAGAGCATTGATTCCATGGATATTTGGCTTATTTTGTTGACCTAAAACACTCACACATATATATACATGATAACCCTAATGCCAAGAACATGAAGGTTGCGCCCCATCTCAAGAACCAAACTTGCAATTTTATCAAAAAAGTTCAAAACTGAAAGTGGCCTTAGAGGACGATTCAGAGGCAAAGATTAATCCCAATAGCTTGCAAAAGTGTCAAGGAAGCTTCCTGAATCGTTTTCCACATCCCTCACGCCCAGAATTGGTATACAGAATTCAAGATTTTTCATTTTCTATTCATATTCGTATTTCAATATTCAAGCATTTCCATTGCATTTTTTTTGTGGATTCATACTAATGGATTGATTCTAAAGTTAACTGCATACTTTGATTGAGTTTTTATGCATTGTATGAAGAATCACCATGAATGATTATTAGGGTTCTTCAAACTTGAAATTGGGCGTTTCTGAATCTTGTAAAATTAGAACACCTCAGTGCCATGGATGAATTCAGGAAGCTTGGACGATCTGAACAGAACCCTCGCGCCTAATTTATGTGGCCATATGGCCTAATCGTTATTTTGAAAACAAGCATATTTTGGGGGGGTTTAAAACCCCCGCTAACCTTCTTTTATTTTCAGGGAAAACGCAACAGGGAAGAAGATGATTATGTGGCAGGACATGATAGGGTGATTTGAATTTTCGCGCTGAATTGTCCACTAACCCTTATTTTCTTTTATATTATTTATTAGTTATTATATAATCAAAAGCGCGTGAATGGCATAGTGGTGGAGAAAGCACTTGGTAACCAACAGGACCTGGGTTCGATCCCAGGTCCCCCTCCCTTTCCTTATATTTTTCTCTTAATCATGTTCTTGTGTAGCGTCAGTCCAAAGCGTCTACCATACGCTCCTCGATCAAACGCGCCACATGTCCCACTGTATTCAACCAAGGGCCAGGATTCAGAGACCAGGATGTGCACCAGTCAAACATGCCACACGCTAGTCACAAGGTCAACAAGGCCAAAAGCTTAATGGGCCTGATTGCTGGACAAAACCCTCCAAATTGGGGACAGACCCCCCATGGTTTGCTTTTTTATTCTTTTTTATATTTTCCTATTTTATTTGTTTTAATTGATTTCTCTTTAATTCTTTAAACTAATTTATTTTCACAAAATATAAAAAATAGTAAAAAAATCAGAAAAGACAAAAATTAAAATATGTTTTATTTAAATATTATCTTTTTGTAAATAAATCTCACTAATTAATTAGTTTTAAATTCTAGGATTAAACTTAATATTTTTCAATAAACCTAAAATTGGTAGAATTAGGGTTTCAAGCATTTTTTATCCTTTTTTTCCTTTTTTCACCATATTAATTATTAATTCTTAATTAGTTATTTTTGTAAATACTTGCAATTAATTAATTAGATTTAATTTTAGGTTAAAGTTTAATATTTTCTTAATAAATAAAAATTGTAGAATTAGGGTTAGATTTCATTTAATTCTCTCATAAAAAACCAAAAAAATCTCAAAATAATTTCTTTTTTTCATTTTTATTTAATTAATTTTGTAAATAATAATTTAATTTCATTAAAAAGGGTCCAACACCCTCGCTTCCAATTTCAACTCCGATTCACGCATTTTATTTTATTTCTTATAATATTAATGTAATTCTCCCAAAGCCGTGTAAACTTATATTTCTCGCACTTTCCTTTATTTTATGTCAAATCGGGTCCTGGATTTTAATTTGGCGATGTGGACCCGCGCCTTTGTAATAGCTTAGGAACTTTAATTTTCACAATGTTTTAACTGTTAATTAAATCGCATGCAAGAATGAATGATTAAATAAAAAACAAACGCGTAGATCACCATGACATGAACAAGACATAAATGTAAATGAACATGACACACAAATCACACACCACCCCTAGGGTACGCCTCACTGTTGCCTTGCCTCGAAAGGTGATCGTCGAGTAGAGGATGTCTTAGTAAGTCCTCATGATCCGGGAACCTGGCATGAGGGTAGTTTCTAAGGTATCTTCCTATTGCTCTGGTGATCACCATGTCCCGAACCTCGAATTGACCCGAACACCTCCAACAGTGGTGCTACCTACCTCTCAATGGTGGGATGGCACTACTTTAAAGGACATTTACACAGACGAATTCCTTAGGGTAGGTAGACGACTCTAGATACTTGCTCTAATTTCAAAAACAAATTTCAAAAATACTTTTCACACCGACACCTTTTCAAAAAGCTTTCGAAAGCAACTTTTCAAACACTCTTGAGGACTGATACAAGAGTCGATCTGAAATCTTTAAAACGAAACTTTTTCAAACTCACTCACAATTGAAAAGCAAACACTTTTGAAAACACAAATGAGCAAGTATCTAAGAGCCCATGGATAACCATGGATAGAAAGGGTGCTAACACCTTCCCTTTCTATAACCTACCTCCCGAACCGAGAGCAATCTCTTTAAGGAATTTTTCTGTGCTTTTGTCCTTTCCATTTGGAGAAAATAAAAGACGGTGGCGACTCTTGCTTCCGCGACATTTCGCGAACCAGCGTTAAACAGTCAGTTCCAGATCCACCGATCACAGAACTGGCGACTCTGCTGGGGAAACTTCAAAAGTGAGGTGTACCTTAGGATAGATCACTTGTGTTTTCAATTGTCTGAATTGCTTGCTTTATTATTGTGGGACTGTCTTGGGAGTTCTATAGATCCTAACCTGGATCTGGGGGATACCTTCTTAGAAAGTAGCAACAAGGCTGTGAGGGAACTGTGCGGGGTATACCGACATGGTTGAAACAGTCTGCTACGTTGATGTGGCACTTTGGTGTGTACCGGTAACCCTTGAGTTCAGTCAAGGAGAGTACGGGGCCTCCGCGTGGTGTCGTGAAGCATCAACAGACCTTAGGAACCTTAATTGAACTATCTTGGCCTCTTTAGGGTAGTGAGATAACTGACTTTGGTGCAGTCCGAGGTTGGTTGATACTCGATACTACACTCAATTGAGGGTTGCTTTCCTGGAATATTTTGGTCGCCAGTTCAGTGGCTAAATCGAAACGATGAACAATGAAAGCAATCCCGTGATATTGGGACCCTTAGAACCCGGTTACTTCTAATAGGAAAGGTTGAGCCCACCAACTTCAAGAGGGTAATACCCAGACCCCATGCTGGCCTAAACTCTAAGGGTTTCTCTTGTTTGACTTGTGTGCCTTCGTACTTGCCTACTTGCATGCTTGTTATCTGACGCACGAACTACTTGCAGGTTTTGTTTATAGTCCTTAATTAGGGCTCACAACAGGGTTTGTTAAACTGCTTGCAGGTTTTGTTGATAGTCCTTAAGTGGGACTCATGACAGGTTTTACTTGAGTTTCTTGCAGGTTTTGGTTTGCAGTCCTTAATGGGGACTCATAACAGGGTTACTTACATTACCCCATGCATAGCATAACATCATACCATTGCATACATCCTAACCCATTTCAAGGATCTCAAGGGTCTCTGATGCAGGTCATGATGAACCAGAACGTCCAGCAAGGGGCAAAGAGGATTTATTTTCCTCTAGCCAAGGTTGTCAGGGGCTATGACCCACTTGATATGGTGAGCTTTGACACTTGAAGAAAGTTCCTTGAGCCAAGGTTGTCAGGGGCTATGACCCACTGGATATGGTGAGCCTTTGACCCTTGAAGAAGGACTCTCAACAATATGCAGTTCCTTCAACCAAGCTACCGGACCCAAATTCTAACAAATTTTCTTGTTTATCCCGCGAGGTCCTTGAAAACATTATATGCATGTCATACATATCATTGCATAACAGGTACCCTTGTTGCATGTCACTTACCTTTCCTGCTGTTTATTTCAGCAATGGCTTCCCAACAAGCTAACCAGGACCTTCTTGCTCAAGAGACTCAGTTCAAGGAGATCTTCCTAAGCCTATCCAAGGGGCAGGAAGAGTTGAGGACACTCCTCATGGGGAATCTGGTCAGAAAGAGTCCTGAAGATGACAAGGACGAACAGCTGAAACGTCTACAAGATGAGGTAGACACATTAAAAACCCAGATGCTGGGGCAAAGGGCCCTCATTCAAGGTTTAGCTCAGGAGCAAGGAGAGCTGAGGGCCATGATCAGTCAGCTTCCTCAAGGCATGAAGCAACCAGCCCAAATCAGGGACCAGGTCATGGAACAGCTTCCAAGAGGGCAAAGGTAGGGTCCAATGAATAGACCTCTCCGAGCTGCTACTACTTCACAGGTCCAACAACGACCTCGCCAAGAACAGCGGGTTGATCAGAACAAGTCGGACGAGCCTAAGAGACAATTCACCAACATCAACCTCGCTCAGAGCAACAGGTGGATCAGAGTAAGCCAAGCAGGTCCAAGAGGCAATTCACCCAACTTAACATGCCGCTGTTTCAAGCCTTGCAACACCTGTTGAGGTTGAATCTGATTACACTAAGGGCTCCTCCCCGGAACCCCAACATCTCTGCTCCTAACTATCATCCCGACAGAAGATGTGCATACCACTCTGATAGTCCTGGACATGACACTGCTGACTGCTGGGCTCTGAAGAACAAAGTCCAAGATCTGATTAATGAAGGAGCAGTGGATTTCACCCAAGTGGGTCAGGCTGAATGTTTCTACCATCCCTACCGGATTCACCATTTGAAGTAACAAGCCCTGAGATGAGAAGACTTTTGTTTATTAGAATTTTCAAGTTGTAATTTTCTTTTGTTCAAACATTTACTCATGTTAAACGTTGTTATTTCATTAATGCATCGCATATGTCTGTTTTGAAGCAATATATTCGTATTCACTAAATACAAATTGTTTTCATATTTTTTCTGATGATTAACTCTTGATTAAGAAATTCTAAGCCTCTTGAGGGAGGATGACAAAAACGATACCACAATCTACAGTATGCTTTTGAACAGACCCCGCTGATGAGGTACATGCATTGTTTCAAATCCTAAACAGTGGAGTTATAAGGATGATAATCCCTCGTCAACCCCTTTGAGCCAAAGAAGTAGGAGTTTTTCTTTTCGAAAATTAAAACCCTTAATCATAACCTGGGGCAGGGTAGTTCTCTCAGTTGATCCAAGTGCATAACGAATGGCACCAAAGAGGTCCTTACAAAACAAAGAAAGACAGTGATGGTTCCGAATAATCAATAAAGAAAGGCAGTCATTATCTCAAAAAATAAAAAACCCATTAAGTCAAAACCCATGAAGGAGACTTACAAAACCGGGGCATCCCGCTGACTGTAATTCCAAAAAAGGAAACAATTCAGGCAAAAAAAGAAAAGGGATAACAAAAAATCAGACAAGAAAGAGGTCTTACAAACCCTCAACAAAAAAGGAATGACTGCCTATTCAAAATAAGTTATCAACATCCGAATCATCACCGGAAAATCAGAGCAAAGACTCAAACAAGGTCTAACGTATGATCAACTGAGTTTAGGTTTGGAGAACATCACGAAGAGCGGGTGGGTACAAATAAAATTTGAGCCTTTATCCTTTGTTTCTTAAACCGTGAACCAAGCCACGTTATAACCCTTAAAAGTCCTAGCTGAAGCATGGGTTAGTTCGAAAGCATACTGTACGAAAGGTATCCTGACTCCTTAAGGCCTACGGTAAATACGGAGTTGACATCACGTTTTACAAACATTCACTTGTTTTATGAAAAAGGAATGCATTTTCAAAATCTTCAAGACAGACATAAGCTTTGCATTTTTGATATAACATTGTTTGCATATGACTATTTGTTTGAACAGCAGGGAAACTCGCACGAGGAATACCTAGTGAACAAAAGCATTTCCAATCAAGGGGCAGACATGACCATGATCTATTATCTGGGGCAGTTCAATCAAGATGCGGATAATCTCTCAAAGGCCAAATAGCCTGGGGCAAATCTCCGCCTGAGTCGCTTGGGGCATTCCAACAACGAATCTTGCCTAATCAGACATCTTCTGGTAGCAGGGCAACAAAACACTTCTAACAGGGGCAACTCCCTACATTCTGAGAACCTGGACATAGTCGAAAAAATACTACGCGTAATCAAAGACCCGCTAGGTTGACATACCTAGGCAAAAATTAGGGCTTCCCGGCGAACCAAAAGGGTTCGGGCAAAAATGAGGGATGAAATGAAAAAAATCTGTACACCCGGCAAGTCGAAAACCTGAAAAGGCGGCTTGGGCAAAAATGGGTATCCCGGTGGACCGAAAACCCGAAAGGGCGGTCCAGGCAAAAGTTAGGGATCAAAGCGTACGACTATGTCCTGTCATCTCGTCACTTGCCTGCCAAAAGAAGGTTTGTCCATCAACAACTATCAGCATCTCAGAGGTCTTCCTCTCCCACGTTAGAAACAGGGGCAATAAAGAGTTGTCTAGGCAATCTAATTGTTTCGTCCACCAAGGTACCAAGGTAGGTTCGGCTGAAGAACATAACCAGACATCTTAATTCCCCAGAGAGTGATCCAGCAGGTCAATGCACTCTCCCCAAGCAAAGCTATATTATCAAACTTAAGGAAGTTGGGTATCCTCCCGCAGATCTCAACATTCCCCAGCAATATACAGTCATCCTTAACAAGTATCCCCGGCAGTCTTGACCTAAAGATTGTTCCCCGGCGGTATATCCAACATTCAGTGGAATCACTTCCCCGATACAATTCAAAACTTCCCCAGGAGAGTCCAATCCAGTTTCCCCAGGAAAGTTGGAATCCATCTCCCCAAGCAGTAAGATTATCCCCAGTAGATTCTGGAAGCCTATCCCTCGCAGAACACGAACACGTGTCCCCGACTTTATTCAAAGAGTTATTTCCTCACCAGGATATAACTGGGTTATCCTCAGCCAAAAGCCATGGAAAGAGCGTCCTCGACGAAGTCCTCTTATCCCCAGCAAAGTCTATTAATGCTTCCAACACAACAAGGGTATCCCCAGCAAGTCATTATCAACAACTCAACGAAGTACCTCTCTCCCCATAGAGTATTGCTTCCCAGCAAGATCGTTAGAGTACTATTCTCCCGCAGGGTAATCCATTCGCCAAGTTTGTTCCCCAATGGAGTCATCTTCTCCTACCGGTATTCTTGCAACTATCATCCCCAGTGGAAGCAAAGATCTATTCTTCAACATCAGCCCAGGAGTGACTTCCCGGCACCCGTCAAGGATTTATTTTCCTAAGACGAAAACATACATTCATAAACATCACATACATCATTATAGCATGCATATACGCGTCATATCTTACAAATCTCATTTATGTTGAGAACATCATTGCTTGATCCATATCATGCATTGCATGTGACTGACCTTTACCTTTCAGGAAAGATCCAGTCAAGTTCTCAGCTATATTTCAAGACCTAGACCGGTTCAGTTAAATCGACCCTAAGATTTTTCTGTTTCTTATCCAGTCAAAGGCCTTCTCTGGTTCAGTCAGATCGACCCTAAGATCTCCCTGTTTCTTATCCAGTTGAAGATTTCAAGACCTAGACCGGTTCAGTTAAATCGACCCTAAGATTTTTTTGTTTCTTATCCAGTCCAAGGCCTTCTCTGGTTCAGTCAGATCGACCCTAAAGATCTCCCTGTTTCTTATCCAGTTGAAGATTTCAAGACCTAGACCGGTTCAGTCAAATCGACCCTAAGATTTTTCTGTTTCTTATCCAGTCAAAGGCCTTCTCTAGTCCAGCTAAATCGACCCCTAACAGATTTTTCTGATAAAGACTCAGTAGAAGATATCCAAGATTCTCTCAATGATACTGTTGAGGTTGAAGTCGCCCAAGATTCTCTCAATGATTACTGTTGAGGTTGAAGTCGCCCAAGATTCTCTCAATGATTACTGTTGAGGTTGAAGTCGCCCAAGATTCTCTCAATGATTACTGTTGAGGTTGAAGTCGCCCAAGATTCTCTCAATGATTACTGTTGAGGTTGAAGTCGCCCAAGATTCTCTCAATGATTACTGTTGAGGTTGAAGTCGCCCAAGATTCTCTCAATGATTACTGTTGAGGTTGAAGTCGCCCAAGATTCTCTCAATGATTACTGTTGAGGTTGAAGTCGCCCAAGATTCTCTCAATGATTACTGTTGAGGTTGAAGTCGCCCAAGATTCTCTCAGCGTTACTGTTGAAGTAGAAGTCGTCCAAGATTCTCTCAATGATTACTGTTGAGGTTGAAGTCGCCTGTGGTTCTCTCCCCGTTACTGCGGAGGTAGTAATCATCCCCAGTTTCTCTCAATGATACTGTTGAGGTTGAAGTCGCCCAAGATTCTCTCAGCGTTACTGTTGAGGTTGAAGTCATCCAAGGTTCTCTCACCGTCCCGTTGAGGTAGTAACCATCCCTGGTTCATTCATCACCTTTTGAAGATCCATATCCAGCTCCTGTAACCAGTCAGGACACATCCTTACAAAGAGTTTGAAGACCACTCCTGTAACAGGTCAGGTAATCTTTTTTCTTTTGCAGGTACGCAAGTTCTCGCTAAGGAATCTCTTACGCGATCAACACCCAGATGGCATCTATAAGCCCATCCACCTTCCATCATCTCTTAGCATGGCATCTATAAGCCCATCATCCTATCCATCAATCTCCAAATGGCATCTATAAGCCCATTCCACCATCACACTACTATGTGAGCGCAAATTTCTGGGCACTCTAGTGTTCAATCATCTTCCACCTTTCGGATTACGAAAGGCACGTCAGCCAATCTGCATCCTCAGGTCTAAGAAGATTGAACAGGGGCAACTGTTGTACCCCAAAATTTTCCCTCCCATATTCTTCAAAATTTGCAAAGAGCATGCTTCAAAATTCCCCAAGGGTTGCACAGTTCAAGGGCCTCCTAACAGTCAAAAACTAGGGTTTTGGTTTTGACAAAGAAAATGAAGTTTCCAAGGGTCCAATCAAGTCCCACACGCCTACAAACATGGTCAAGCATCCTCATGTCAAGTTTCAAGACTCACAACACAAAATTGCACAGTCAAAAACCCTAATTGCACTACAGTCAACTGTAGGGGCAAAATGGTCATTTGACAGTCAAAAGTTCAAATTTTTGGTCAACATCTCATTTTGAAGCCACAAACATCATTTGATCAATGCTTGATCATGATTCTCAAAGCTTGGCTCAAAAAGTCTCAAGATGCAAAAGTTTCCATATTTGGACAGTTGAAAAAGTCAACTGTAACTTGACCAAGGCATAACTTTCACATGGATTATCAGAAAAATTCCATCCAAAGCTCATTTTGAAGAGAAATACATTTCCTACAACTCCTCTTCACACTCCAAGTCCAAGAAATGCTCTCAAAAAAGTTATCAATTTCAACATTATAGGTCATTTTAAAAAGTCAACAAAAAGGGACTTTAAGTCAAAGACCATAACTTGAGATTGGTAAATCAAAATGACATGGGACCAAAGGCATTGGTTAGAGGACTCAAAGACCTTTCCCAAATGTCCAAGAACATGAGAAAAGCTTAAAAATTGAGCAAGTTATGCCTTGTGGAAGTTGGGAAATTTTTGGATATTTTGAAAAGTCAACTTTGCTTCAAATGTCTTAAAATTGCTAATGGGCCTCTTTTTCTTCCAAGATTCATCATCCAAGGCATGTGCACGACCATTTGGCCCAAAGGGAAGTTATTCATCATTTTTATTTATTTATTTGAATTTTTAATTGCTAATAATTCATTTAATTAATTAAAATATATGAAAAATACCAAACCTAAGTTTTTAAATCTTTTTATGCATGAAATACACTCAATATTTCGTGCATGATCAGATTTGGAAAGAATCAAGGCAATTGAACATGATTTGTATCAAATTTGCATGAAAAAAGATTTGAAAAGATTATGCAAAATCACAAAATCAAGAGCATTGATTCCATGGATATTTGGCTTATTTTGTTGACCTAAAACACTCACACATATATACATGATAACCCTAATGCCAAGAACATGAAGGTTGCGCCCCATCTCAAGAACCAAACTTGCAATTTTATCAAAAAAGTTCAAAACTGAAAGTGGCCTTAGAGGACGATTCAGAGGCAAAGATTAATCCCAATAGCTTGCAAAAGTGTCAAGGAAGCTTCCTGAATCGTTTTCCACATCCCTCACGCCCAGAATTGGTATACAGAATTCAAGATTTTTCATTTTCTATTCATATTCGTATTTCAATATTCAAGCATTTCCATTGCATTTTTTTTGTGGATTCATACTAATGGATTGATTCTAAAGTTAACTGCATACTTTGATTGAGTTTTTATGCATTGTATGAAGAATCACCATGAATGATTATTAGGGTTCTTCAAACTTGAAATTGGGCGTTTCTGAATCTTGTAAAATTAGAACACCTCAGTGCCATGGATGAATTCAGGAAGCTTGGACGATCTGAACAGAACCCTCGCGCCTAATTTATGTGGCCATATGGCCTAATCGTTATTTTGAAAACAAGCATATTTTGGGGGGGTTTAAAACCCCCGCTAACCTTCTTTTATTTTCAGGGAAAACGCAACAGGGAAGAAGATGATTATGTGGCAGGACATGATAGGGTGATTTGAATTTTCGCGCTGAATTGTCCACTAACCCTTATTTTCTTTTATATTATTTATTAGTTATTATATAATCAAAAGCGCGTGAATGGCATAGTGGTGGAGAAAGCACTTGGTAACCAACAGGACCTGGGTTCGATCCCAGGTCCCCCTCCCTTTCCTTATATTTTTCTCTTAATCATGTTCTTGTGTAGCGTCAGTCCAAAGCGTCTACCATACGCTCCTCGATCAAACGCGCCACATGTCCCACTGTATTCAACCAAGGGCCAGGATTCAGAGACCAGGATGTGCACCAGTCAAACATGCCACACGCTAGTCACAAGGTCAACAAGGCCAAAAGCTTAATGGGCCTGATTGCTGGACAAAACCCTCCAAATTGGGGACAGACCCCCCATGGTTTGCTTTTTTATTCTTTTTTATATTTTCCTATTTTATTTGTTTTAATTGATTTCTCTTTAATTCTTTAAACTAATTTATTTTCACAAAATATAAAAAATAGTAAAAAAATCAGAAAAGACAAAAATTAAAATATGTTTTATTTAAATATTATCTTTTTGTAAATAAATCTCACTAATTAATTAGTTTTAAATTCTAGGATTAAACTTAATATTTTTCAATAAACCTAAAATTGGTAGAATTAGGGTTTCAAGCATTTTTTATCCTTTTTTTCCTTTTTTCACCATATTAATTATTAATTCTTAATTAGTTATTTTTGTAAATACTTGCAATTAATTAATTAGATTTAATTTTAGGTTAAAGTTTAATATTTTCTTAATAAATAAAAATTGTAGAATTAGGGTTAGATTTCATTTAATTCTCTCATAAAAAACCAAAAAAATCTCAAAATAATTTCTTTTTTTCATTTTTATTTAATTAATTTTGTAAATAATAATTTAATTTCATTAAAAAGGGTCCAACACCCTCGCTTCCAATTTCAACTCCGATTCACGCATTTTATTTTATTTCTTATAATATTAATGTAATTCTCCCAAAGCCGTGTAAACTTATATTTCTCGCACTTTCCTTTATTTTATGTCAAATCGGGTCCTGGATTTTAATTTGGCGATGTGGACCCGCGCCTTTGTAATAGCTTAGGAACTTTAATTTTCACAATGTTTTAACTGTTAATTAAATCGCATGCAAGAATGAATGATTAAATAAAAAACAAACGCGTAGATCACCATGACATGAACAAGACATAAATGTAAATGAACATGACACACAAATCACACACCACCCCTAGGGTACGCCTCACTGTTGCCTTGCCTCGAAAGGTGATCGTCGAGTAGAGGATGTCTTAGTAAGTCCTCATGATCCGGGAACCTGGCATGAGGGTAGTTTCTAAGGTATCTTCCTATTGCTCTGGTGATCACCATGTCCCGAACCTCGAATTGACCCGAACACCTCCAACAGTGGTGCTACCTACCTCTCAATGGTGGGATGGCACTACTTTAAAGGACATTTACACAGACGAATTCCTTAGGGTAGGTAGACGACTCTAGATACTTGCTCTAATTTCAAAAACAAATTTCAAAAATACTTTTCACACCGACACCTTTTCAAAAAGCTTTCGAAAGCAACTTTTCAAACACTCTTGAGGACTGATACAAGAGTCGATCTGAAATCTTTAAAACGAAACTTTTTCAAACTCACTCACAATTGAAAAGCAAACACTTTTGAAAACACAAATGAGCAAGTATCTAAGAGCCCATGGATAACCATGGATAGATTCTGTGCTTTTGTCCTTTCCATTTGGAGAAAATAAAAGACGGTGGCGACTCTTGCTTCCGCGACATTTCGCGAACCAGCGTTAAACAGTCAGTTCCAGATCCATCGATCACACCAAGGTCTTACTGTCTACCTTGTTGGGCATCCTCCAAGCTCGGATGAACCTTTGCCGGAGTCCTTGATTGTCGTTGTCGAAATCGAAAACTAAGCCTTGAATCAGCATGTCATGTGGGCCATCCCTTCGGGCATAACCAAACTGTCTTAGAGCCAAGCAGGGGTTGTAGGTGATGCCTCCCCTAATGCCAAGTAGAGGGGAATTAGGGAATTCCCCACAACGGTCGATGATGATAACATTCTCTTTGGTTCGAGAACACCAATGAATATCTGAATGCGTAAGAGTCATCAATCGTTGTGACCACCTCAAACCTTGCTCATTCTTCAAGACTGATTGGGGAAGATGAGAAATAAACCATCTGGCCAGAAGAGGAGTGCAGCACATGATAACACCTCTTTTCCTCATTGTTCGAGTGTGAAAAGAGTGTAAGATATCTCCAAGTAATGTAGGCACCAGATTGCGTGACATGAAAATCTTGACAGCACTTACATCTATGAGCTAGTCAGGGTTAGGGAACAAGACCATCCCATAGATGAGAAGAGCTACAATCTCCTCAAAAGCTTGTAAGTCCAAGGAATTCCAGCAGCTTTGGGCCTTCTCAAACAAGAACTTTTCCAAGAAGCCTTTGACACCACTTCTAGTTTCCCAATGTGTTATGACATTTGATGGTTGCAAGTACAGGGCTTGAGCAACATCTTCAGGCTTTGGATCTCTTTTCGTACCGTTAAAGGGTAGTTGATTGAGAATAGGAATCCTCAAGAGTTGAGAAAATTCCTCCAAAGTGGGCACAAGTTGGTAGTCAGGAAATGTGAAGCAGTGATGCAGAGGGTCAAAGAACTGGAAAAGAACTTTCATCATGTCTTCCTCTGTGTTGGAAGTGACTAAGTTGAGAAGACGACCATGCCTCTCGGTGAATGGAGAGTTCTCAAGAATCCTTGAAGCTAGCTCCTTGAGTTGTGGAGGAATTCTCACAGGGTTGGCCTGGATAGTTTTCCTGCGAACTGAATCCATAACCTACAAAACAAGAACAAAGATGAACTTCCAAAAATCCTTGAAATGGTTAGTGGATACATATGATGCTTCATGATGTTCATGATGTTATGCACAAGTATGTATGTACAAGCAAATCACACAAGTTCCTAGTTTAGGCTTGCATGGGGTTTCATAGGTAAGTACCCTCTTGAATTTTAGTTGGCTCAACCTGTCCTAGAAATAGTAACCGGGTTCTAAGGAGGTCAATATCACTGGATTGTTTCCTTGTTCATTGTTTCAATTCAGCCTCTTACTGGAGACTGGAATATTCCAAGGAACTAACCCTCAATGAGTGTAGTATCGAGTATCTACCCACTTCGGACTGCACCAAAGCCGGTCATCTCACTACATCCTAAAAGGCCAAGTTGGTCAAGTAAAGGTTCTAAAAGTTCGTTAGTGCTTCATGACATCACTCAGCGGCCCCGTATTCTCTTTGATTGACTCAAAGGCTACCGGTACCTACAAATATGTCACACTAACATAGCTATTGCTTAGACCGTGTCGGTATACCCCGCACAGTTTCCACAACGTATTGCTATTTACCTATGAATGTTTCCCAAATCCGGGTAGAGGATTCAAACCCAAACAATAGAACCAAAGTGTAAAGCAAACAAATCAAGCAAGATAAGCATGTAAAGGTGATCTAAAACCCTAAGGTAACCCCACTTTTATACATTCTCCCCAGTAGAGTCGCCAGTTCTGTGATACAGTGGGAGAACTGACTTGAAGTTTTGCGTTTCGTCGCACTTGTACGGTTAGCAAGAGTCACCACCGACTTTTCTTTTATCCAAAAGGAAAGGTAAAAAAGCACAGGAAAGACCTTTCGAGATTTTTCTCGAGTTCGGGGGGTAGATTATGAAAAGGGAAGGTATTAGCACCCTTTTCATCCATGGTTTTCCATGGGCTCTTAGTTACTCGTTTAGATCACTTGCTTTTGTTTGATTGTGTGCTTGTGGTGTGGGTTTTGAAAGTATTTTGTAAAATCTCTTTGTAATGGTTCTCGTCTCTATAAGAACATATACAAAGTTTTGTTTCGAAAAGTGGTTCAAAGATGTGTTTGTGAATCGTGTTTCAAAAGGTGTTTTGAAAAAAGGTTTTGCAATGGTTCTCGTCTCTATAAGAACGTATACAAAACGTTTTAACTTTTTGAAAATGTTTTGAAATGGGAGGGTAGGTGTAAAAGTTTTTGTCGTGAGCAAGCGAGTAACTAAGAGCGAATCTATCTACTCGAAAGGTCTTAAGTTGTTCTTTTCTTCTTCCTTTTAATGGTGCTATCTTACCATTGATTTGGTAAGAAGCCCCACCATTGGATGTGAAGGGACAGGCACGAGTCAATTTTACAATCATTGAATGCAACTTGTGAGACGCTTTAGCAATTTTTTGTAAGGGACGAGATCGTTTTAATCGAAAGCAACATCGAGGTTCATCGAGGGACTACGATCTTTTTTTATCGAAGGGTCATTGCTAGAATGTTTCATATTCTAGGGACATGATGTATTTCCGAAGCAACGAGCGGGCTTACCTTAGAGGTGCGCGTGTGAAAAAGTGTGTTGGTTTCAAGTTATTTCATTCTTTGATTAGGTAATCTAGTGATCAATTTTTGAATCTTGCCATACATGCTTAGTTACTATACAGTATATGAAAACAGTAAATTGCGGGAATTGAAATTCTAAGCTATTACAAAAGTATTCGGGAATGGGGATACAATTGTTACAAATGGGGATGAATAAAATGAAATAGCAATGTCCAAATATCAAGCAATACAACTAAATCGAATTTTTGTGCGATTTAATATAAAGCTATGATAATTTATGAAAATAAAATCAACAAAGTATGAAATGTATGTATTTACTTGAAAAGAGAAAAATAAAACCTATTCTAAAAAGAAATTGATTTAAATTAAAAATCTTTATTATTATTTTTTGTGCACTCTTATTAATTATGCAAATAAATTTAAAGAAAGAAACTAAACTAAATTATTGTTTTTGGTGTTTTTATTAAATGTAAAAAATTAATAAAAATAAGTTACATAAAAAAGAGAAAAATGATAAAAATTAAACACTAAAATCTAAATTAATTTAATAAAAAAAGTTTTAAGTTTTATTAGTATATTGTTAACAAAAAAGAAATAAATTAAAAAAAAACAAGTAACAATGGGCTTAGGGAGATTTGGGGAGAAAGCCCAAAGAGGAATGGTGTTATTGCTGAAACAAAACAAGGCCAGATGGGGGGGGGGGGTGAACTAGCGAAATAGATGGGCTTAGGGACATTTGAAAAAAAATAGGCCCAAAGCCCTTAAACGGTTTAAACGTTGATTAGGGAAACAAAAACAGATTAAGGTTCTTGGAAACTTTGTTATGGCGGCGCTCTCATTACCTCTTTCGCTCATCTCTTCCAAATTATTCATGTTTTCATCTCTGAAATGTCTCAACCTTTGCCTCTTCCTAGTTTCATGGCCGAAGCGCACTATTAACAACATAATCTCTCCTCATCTCACCGCGATTCACGTTTCTGAAAATCCTAAGTTTTGAAATGAGATTTATGTCTCAAGGGTTTGAAATTGGTTTATCTGATCTCCCCCCCCCCCCCCAAATCTCAGTCGCCAGAGCGTTCTCTCTCACCTTTTAACCAAGCCCTAATGGTTTTTTCGTGAAAAGGTGATTGTGATACGGTGGGAGAACTGACTTGAGGTTTGCGTTTGTTTTCGCACTTGTTCGGTTTAGCAAGAGTCGCCACCGACTTTTTATTTTATCCTAAAGGAAAGGTTAAAAAGCACAGGAAAAACCTTTTGAGATGTTTCGTGGGTTCGGGGGGTAGATTATGAAAAGGGAAGGTATTAGCAGCATTTTCATCCATGGTTATCCATGGGCTCTTAGTTACTTGTTTTAGATCACTTGCCTTTGATTTTCAATTGCTTGAAATGGTGATGTGTGTGTGTGTATTTGAAAATGTTTTGAAAAAGATGCCTTGTCTAGGCAACCGTTGTAACAATTCTTTACTCGAATGTTTTACAAAGGTGTGTGTCTTTTCGAAAAGATGTTTCAATGTTTTTGGAAATTGTTTTGAAAGTTGTGTTTGTGAAGTGTGTTTTGAAAAGTAGGCAAGTGTGTTTTGCAAGTTTGATCAAGTAACTAAGAGTTGTCTACCCCTAAATTTACTCAAAGATTTTTCTCATGTTTTAACCCTTTTAACAGTATCGTTTCAACATTGTATTTGGTGGACAATCTTGTGTTAGGATGTTAACGGGACGGGCGCGGGTTATCGTTTAGACCATGAATGCAATGGTGCCAAGTGTCTTTGGTAATTTTTGCTTGAAGGGACTATGATCATTTTGTAGGCAACTTCGAAAGCGTCATCGAGGGACTATGATCATTTTGATTTGTTTTGTTTTGCCAAAGAAACTCAACGTGCAAGCATGGCCCATTTTGGAAGGCAACAAGCGGGATTACCCTAGAGGTGCAAGTGTGAATTGTGTATTGATTTTCATGCATTTGTCTTGTATTTAGGTTATCTAGCGGTTGATTTTATTTGCATACAAACCCTAGGTCTAAACATGGTATAATTGAAAGCGATAAATTGCGGGAATTTAAAGTCCTAAACTATTACAAATAAGTGTTCGGGAATGGGGGTACAAATATTTACAAATGGGGATGAGACTTATTAGGAGAGTAGTGTCCAAATATATTTACAACCAAATCGAATCGCATTCTCAATATCATGTATCAATGTATAAGAATAATGTATCAAAAGTATTTGTGTAAGTGTATATGGTTATTTACAAGTGATAATGATGTTAACTTAATGCAAATTTAAGTATTTATTTATTAAGTATTATTGTCTTTTTTTGTATTTTGTTGATTATCTATAAACAAAAGTTTTAATTAAAAGAAAGAAAAAGGATGTTTTAAGAAATTCTATTTTTTTTTATGTATGGATGTTTTTATGTACAAAAGTTTTAATTAAAGAAAAGAAAAACGTTTCAAGTTTAAGAAAAAAATTAATGTTTATGTATTTATATATAAACAAATGTTTAATCAAAAAAGGAAATAAAAAAGATCTATTTTCTTATGTATTTATTGATATCTTATATACAAGGATTTTATTTAACTCAAAATAAAATATTATTATGTATTTTTAATCATACTAATAAAAAAGTAATTTAAGAAAAATTTATATAAAAAAAGAGTTTAACGTATTATTTTATTTACAAACAAAAATGAAATATATTAGTTTAAATTATAAAAAAAGAAAAGTAAAATAAAAAAAAAGATGTTAGTTTATGTACAAAACAAAAAAAAAGGAATGGGCTTCTGTTAGTAAGAGAGGCAGGCCCAATCAAAATAGGCAGATTAAAGGGAAAAGGGGGGTGCACGCCAGTTTTTCACATGGGCTTAGGCTCTTTGATAGGGCGAACCGGCCCAAGACGCGTTTGATACATTTGTTGTTAGGGTTTGTTTTGGTTTACTCAGAACAAGGGTTTACGTTCTGATGAGCGGCGTCGTTCATCTTCTTCATTTCCTTCGTTCCCCTTGAGCTTTCTGAACGCCTCCATGCTTGGCCACCAAATGCCACTTCCGACTCCCTCTCTCAATGTTTGTTCAAGCAGTGACAGAAAAAGGTAGCAATCTCCTCTTATGCTTCTGTTTTCGTATTTTAGGGCTTTGGGTTTTCGTTTCTTACATGTTATTGACTTGTTCTGATTCTTTGCGTGCTATTATTTGCTTCCTGTGAGGTGTGAAAAGAAAAAGGAAGAGCTACTACCTTTGGAGAGGAGACGGAGGAGGACGGCGGCGTCCTAGGCGGCCAGAGGAGAGGGGAAATATGATGTTGGCTTTACTGACTCCCTGGTATTGTTTAGTATCTTGCTTTTATGTTTTATGATGAGCTTTCTTCTGAAAATGCTTTGCCTATTTGCTTCTTTTCCTCTCTTTTGTTCGCCTCTGATTGATGGCTTTGAGTGTTGATGATGTGTTGAAATTGATTCTGAATATTGTTTTTTTGTTAGACCCTGTGATGAGCCTAACTCTAAGGGCTTTGTTGGTTCAGTTATTGTTTCGATTTGTTGAAGATGCTTGTATGATTCTGACTGAGATTGGGATTTTGAGTATTGTTGCCCTAACCCTATGATGAAATCATTCTGAGGGTTTTTGTTGGTTATGATGCTTCATTGTTTGATTTGAGTTGCTTGTATGATTTGCTTCTGAAGAAGCTTGTGTTCCTGGATTTTGAGTTGTCTTTGTTGGATATGGATATTTGGCTTGGACAGGTTTGTGTTACAGTCGTGTGAACTGGTTGTTTTTGATGAACAAGCCTTTTAGGCTTTACAGGGCTTGAGGTTACAGGCCTTTAGGGCTTGTAGGCTTCTGGTATTGAAGGCTGTTAGGTTTGTTGTTTAGAGGCCAACAGTTTGACTGGTTTGTGGCCATTTGATGGCTTTTGTTTGTTACAGGTTTGGCTTTTTCTGGTTTTATGTATTAGCAGGTTTTGGCTTGTGTTTATAACTTATGCAGGTTTGAAAGGGCTTGGCGCTTGTGGTTGGAGGCAGGTTGTTTGCTTGCTTATGTTATGTAACAGGCTTTGAGGTGGTTTTTATGTTAAGGCACAGTTCTGAGGTGTTTGAATGTTTGACACAGTTTGTGTTGCTTCTTGGTATTTTCTGCCCCCTCTTACTGTGTTCAGATATGTTTGCTTATATCTTTTTCTAAGCCTCAAGCTTGTAAGCCTCTACTTCTTTTTTTCTTTTTTCTCTCTCTCCACAGATTTTAAAAAGCATTTTTATTGCTTTAGATGTACTATTCTGAAAAAGTACTGGCCTTGGAAAGTGATGATTTAGAATGTTGCTTGCACTTTGGTTTTGCTTTGCATATCTCTTATCTTCTTTTTCCAGATTTTCTGCATATCTTGTGTACTTTGTTGACAGCTTTTTGGATAGCCTTTTGATAGCTTTGTTTGACATTTTAAACTTGGTTAGACATGTGCAGTTCAGTTTGCAATTTGTGACTTAGTTTGGAATTTTGACATCTTTGCTTTTTGGACTTGGTTATTTAGTTTGAAAACTTTGGTTGACAATTTGGAATTATAAACTATGCAGCTTTATGCATTTTTAATTTGCAAAACATATTTCTATCCCTCTTTGTGAACCAAGAGCAATTCTTCTGATTTGCAGAGAGGGTGAACAACTGATTCCGGCCAGTCACTTTTAATGATAAATTTTAAAATATCTGTCTGCCTTTTTATTTAATTCATATACATTTGACTTTTCCCCTTTCTTTGTTTTTGCAGATGAAAATCAATTGAGCAATGGGGGGCAGCAATAGAGGATGAAGATTTAGAAAACTTAGGATATAGCTTTATTTTACCTTTAATTATTTGTAATAATATTATTTGTAAATACTGTAAATGTATTCAAATAACATTTGTGCTCAATAATTAAAAGTAAATAAAAGTTTAATCCTCTTTAATTCTTCTTCAAATGTTTATTTAATTATTTATAATTCTTAAATTATAATAAAATGGAAATAAATCCCAATTATTCTAACTTAGAATAAATAAACAATTAATAAACACTGTGGTCTTAGCATCAATCAATAATAAACCCGGCGTTTCAAATAGCCATAAGCATTGCACAGTCGAATCAAACAAACATCCTTATTCTTTTGCCTTTACTGATTAAATCAAACCCTGCAAGTTCTCAATCCAAATGCCTCAGCTTTTATCCCATCTCAAACCAAATGCCTTAGCCTTTATCCCAGATGTTTAGACAAAAATTTTGAACAAATGTCAAAACAGTGTAACAACCAATTAGAACACTGTGGCTTCAAACTCTTCTGAAACTGCGCGCGCAAAACCCTAATTCTTGACTTAACACCAAAGAAACGCCTGTCTGATCAAACTTTGAGCCAAACTTAACCAAACCCTAATAATTTGCTTGAACTGTTCCAGAGTCCATGAAAACCCTAAATTTGTCTGACTGGTGAGAAAAGTCTGTTTGACTGATTCTTACGCCATTCTGAAAAATCAGGAAAAGCCCGAAGCTGTGATTTCTTGTGGAAAAATAGGAGGGCAAATTTTGGGGTACAACAGTTGCCCCTGTTCAATCTTCTTGAACCTGAAGAGTTAGATTGGCAAGCTTGCCTTTTGCGACTCGAGGGTAAAAGGAGATTGGACACTAGAGTGCCCAAAAAATTTGCACTCGGTGATGTGATGATAGAAGGAATGGGTTTACAGATGCCATTTGGTGATGGGCTTAAAGATGCCATCTGGAAATTGCTGGTAGGAGGATGGGCTTAGAGATGCCATCTGGAAATTGCTGGTAGGAGGATGGTCTTAGAGATGCCATCTGGAAATTGCTGGTAGGAGGATGGGCTTAGAGATGCCATATGGAAATTGCTGGTAGGAGGATGGGCTTAGAGATGCCATCTGAAGGTGATTGTTGAACTGTATGTTATTGGTGAGTAGGTGAGTATCAGAAATGTATCCATGTTTTGGGACATCTCTGAACTGGGGGTCTGAATAAGCAATAGATTGACGTCCGTATCTAGAAGCATCCGTAAACTGTTTTCAAAAGTTGAGTCTGAACAAGCGATAGATTAACATCCGTGTTTGGAGAATCCGTAAACTGTTTTAAGAAGTCTTGAAATTGAATAAGCAATAGAGCAGCATCCGTTGTTGGGAAGCGTCCGTAAACTGTTTTCAAAAGTTGAGAAGAATCTGAACAAGCGATAGGTTAACATCCGTTACTGGAGAACCCGTGAACTGTTTTCAGAAGTCTTGAAGTTGAATAAGCAATAGGGCAGCATCCGTTGTTGGGAAGCGTCTGTAAACTGTTTTCAAAAGTTGAGTCTGAACAAGCAATAGATTAACATCCATTGTTGGGAAGAATCCGTAAACTGTTTTCAAAAGTTGAGTCTGAACAAGCGATAGATTAACATCCATTGTTGGGAAGAATCCATAAACTGTTTTCAGAGGTTGAAGAATCTGAACAAGCGATAGATTAACATCCGTTGTTGGGAAGAATCTGTAAACTGTTTTCAGAAGTCTTGACGTTGAATAAGCAATAGAGCAGCATCCGTTGTTGGGAAGCATCCGTAAACTGTTTTCAAAAGTTGAGTCTGAACAAGCGATAGATTAACATCCGTTACTAGAGAATCCGTAAACTATTTTCAGAAGTCTTGAAGTTGAATAAGAAATAGAGCAACATCCGTTGTTGGGAAGCGTCCGTAAACTATTTTCAAAAGTTGAGAAGGAACCGGTGTAGGGTTTCCTGATGATGAGTCCGTATAAAACTGCATCTGGATGAATCTGGAATAAGTATCAGAATGTCTCCATGTCTGGGTCACATCTGAACTATCTCTGGGTGAATCTCGGAAGATGATGATCTTTGTCTGTTGACTGATCTTTCCTGAAAAGGTAAAGAGTTAGTTGTATGCAATGTCATGATGCATGATGCAATGTATGTTATATCAATGTTTATGATATGAATGTGATGAATACGCATGTAAGCTGATGAGATGTCTTGCTGAGGATAGATGAATCCTTGATGGCTGGAGATAAAAGAATCTTGACTGCCGCCGGGGAAAGTAATTCCTTGACTGCTGTAGGGGGTTGCAAGAATCTCTTGATTGTTGAAAATGAGAAATCCTGGGACCGCTGTTGGGGAATCAGGAGCTTGGGTTGTATGCCAATCTACTGGGGATTCCTGTCTTGAGAATATCTTCACTGGGGAATATCTGAATATCCTGTGAGGAACTGAGGATGAGAGTCTTCATCCTGCTTGAGGGATTGATAGTTGGAAGTTTTAGCTCCGCTGGGGATTGCAAGAATCTTTTGATTGCTGCAGGCATTGATCTGGGATCCTGTGTAAGGTTTTTGATGATGAGTCTGTGGTGAAACTGCATCTGAGATTTGAGAAGGAACCGGTGTAGGGTTGCTTCGTGATGAGTCCGTGTAAAACTGTATCTGGGATTTGAGATCTGTATGAGTAGCAGAATAACTTTCGTGTCTGGAGTGTATCTGAAACTGTAACTTGGATCTGAATGAGTGACAAAATGGCTACCGTGTCTGGAGCGTATCTGAAACTGTATCTTGGAATTGAGATATGTATGAGTAGCAGAATGACTTCCGTGTCTGGAGTGTATCTGAAACTGTAACTGGGATCTGAATGAGTGACAGAATGGCTACCGTGTCTGGAGCGTATCTGAAACTGTATCTTGGAGTTGAGACCTGTATGAGTAGCAGAATGACTTCCGTGTCTGGAGTGTATCTGAAACTGTAACTAGGATCTGAATGAGTGACAGAATGGCTACCGTGTCTGGAGCGTATCTGAAACTGTATCTTCCAACAGGTGGTGAAGGAATTATTGAACACTTTTGACATTTGAATGCCCCAAGTGATGATGAAGGAGTCTTGAATCAGGTTACTCTGCAAATTGAGAGATTTCTTGAAATCTTGACTGGACTGCCCCAGATTAACTGAACTTTGAAAGATCTGTTGAAACCTTGACTGGACTGCCTCAGGTTAATTGGATGGTGACCTGTCATGCCCCTTGTTGATATGAGATTTGTCAATGGAAGTGTCATCCTTCTTGAAGTCATTTTGCTCACTGAGAGAGTTTTCGTTCCTCCGAACATTCGCTGTATGAATTTCTTCGCTGTCAAACAAATAACCATGTGCAAACAACGATATTCAAATAATGCAAAGTTTATGCTTGTCTCGAAATTTTGAAAAATGCGTTTTTTAGCAGAAAATTTTTTTTATAAGACATATTCAACACAAGACTTAGAGCAAAGCCTTACAGGAGTCAAGATACCTTTTGTAACAGTATGCCTTCGAACTAACCCATGCTTCAATTAGGACTTTCGAAGGGTTGTAACGTGGCTTGGTTCATGGTTTAAGAAACAAAGGATAAAGGCTCAAAGTATATTTGTACCCACCCGCTCTTCATGATGTTCTTCAATCCTAAGCTCAGTTAATTGTGCGTCGAACTTCATGATGGTTCACCAGTTGAATTTTGGAAGACAGTCATCATCTCCTTTTTCTTTTGCAACATTTTTTCATGTTGTTGAGGATTTGTAATGACCTCTTTCTTTTGATTTGTTATCCCTAACTTTTGCCTGACTGTTCCTGTTTTCGAGATTACAGTCAGCGGGATGCCCCAGCTTTCTTAAGCCTCCTTTATAGGTTTTAGCTTAGTGGGCTTTTCTCCTCTTTTTTTTGAGAGATTGACTGCCTATGAGATAGGGAACCACCCTTGTCTTTTGATTCCAAAGGAATGTTTTTTCTCTTTTTGATGTCGTTCGTTGTATTACGAACTGAGAGTTTGCGACTTCTATGCGCACCTTTTTGAATTAACTGAGAGACTACCATGCCCCAGTTTTAAATCAAAGGTTTCAATTTGTTTAGAACAGAAAACTCCTACTGCTTTGGCTCGAAGGGGTTGACTAGGGATTATCTTCCTTATAACTCCAGTGTTTGGGAATTGAAAGAAATGCCTGTACATCATCAGCAAGGTCTGTTCAAAAGCATACTGTATGAGATTATGGTATTGTTTCGTCATCCTCCCTCTAAAGGCTTGCAGCTTTTTATCAAGAGTTAAATATCATAAAGAAAGCATAAGAGTAGTGAAAACGAATGGATGAATTCAAGACAAACATATGCAATGCATTAATGAAACAAAGTTTGACATTAATAGATAATTGTTTGAATAACAAAGAGATTACAACTTGAAAATCCAAATGAAACAAAAGTCTCTCAGTTTGAGCTTTGTCACTTCAGGTGGAGAAACTCTCAACAGAAGATTTTCATCTCGCCGTCTGGCGTGAACCTCAGCACTCCAATGTCAATTAGATCTTGAATCTTGTTCTTCAAGGCCCAACAGTCGTCGGTGTCATGTCCCGGGCTATAGGAGTGGTACACACAAAATGCGTCGGGATGATAGTTAGGAGCGGAGGTATTGGGCTTCCGAATAGGATCCCTCAAAGCAGTCAGATTGACCTCCAACAAGCGCTCCAGTATTAGAGATGACGGTATGTCAGTCTCAGTGAACTGTCTTCCTGACGTATTTTGCTTACGCCGATTACCCCGTTGATGCTGACGAGGTTGTTGGTGGGCTTGTGACCCTGAAGCAAGTAGAGGAGCCTTCCCCTTGTCTTCTTGAGTGGAAGGGGGTTGAATGATGTCTTGCTCTTCAACCTCAGATGTTTGCCCCAGTTGGTTGTCCCGAAGCAGTTGGTTGATGAGAACTCTGAGTTCCTCTTGTCTTTGAGCCAAGTCCTGGATGAGAGACATTTGGCCCACCAGTTGCCTCACCATTTGGATCCTCATTGTAGTCGGCTCAGACTGCAGTGCCTCCAACTGATCACTCCTGGCATTGTTTGAATTCTCCTGGACCAAGCCCCTTGTGAGGAGAGCTTTCACTTCTTCTTGTCCCAGGGATAGGTTCAAGAACATTTCCTGAAGCTGAGCATTTTGATCCTGGATATCCTTGACAGTCCTCTCTAGAGCCATCTCTTACTGAAATAAACAGTAGGAGAGTAAGGAGACCTGAAAAGGAAAAATTGTTATGATGCAATGCATGATATATGGATGCATGTTTTCAAGGATCTCTTGGGGTAAACACAAGAGAATGTTAGAGGTTGAACTTTGATCTTTGACTGGAGAACTTTGCACCTGTGGATGTCTTTCCACAAGAATCAAGCTCACCATGTCAAGTGGGTCATAGCCCTTGACTCATGTTGTTGCACTTGATCTTTGATGGCATTTGCTTAGAGGAGAAACCTCTTGCCTTTTGGAAGACGTCTGGTTCAACGTGACCCTGCATCAACAGAACCCTCGAGATCCTTGAAATGGTTATTGAGAATGCTATGGTATGATGTTATGATGTTATGTACATGTATGTAAAAGCAAGTAAGTGTATATACAGGTAATCATATTCACACAAAGCAAACAAGTCCTTAGGTTTAGGCTTGCATGGGGTTTGTAGGTAAGTACCCTCTTGAAGTTAGTTGGCTCATCCTGTCCTAAAATAGAAACCGGGTTCTAAGGAGCTAAATATCATTGGATTATTTTCTGTGTTCATTGTTTTGGTTTAGCCACTTAACTGGCGACCAAAATATTCCAAGAAAACAACCCTCAATGAGTGTAGTATCGAGTATCTACCAACTTCGGACTGCACCAAAGTCGGTCATCTCACTACCCCTAAAAAGGCTAAGATGATCAATTAAGGTTCTAAGAGTTCGTTAGTGCTTCACGACATCACTCAGCGGCCCCGTACTCTCCTTGATTGAACTCAAGGGTTACCAGTACTCACAAATATGTCACACTAACATAGCTTACTGCTTCAACCATGTCGGTATACCCCGCACAGTTCCCTCACAGTTTTATTGCTATTTACCTAAAAAGGTGCCCCCAAATCCGGGTGTAGGATTTACAACAAACCCAAACAAGGAACCCAAAAAGTAAAGCAATCAAGGCAATCAAAGCAAGTATGTAAAGGTGATCTAAACCCTAAGGTAACCCCACTTTTAAATGAACTCCCCAGCAGAGTCGCCAGTTCTGTGATACGGTGGGAGAACTGACTTGAGGTTTGCGTTTGTTTTCGCACTTGTTCGGTTTAGCAAGAGTCGCCACCGACTTTTTATTTTATCCTAAAGGAATGGTTAAAAAGCACAGGAAAAACCTTTTGATATGTTTCGTGGGTTCAGGGGGTAGATTATGAAAAGGGAAGGTATTAGCACCCTTTTCATCCATGGCTATCCATGGGCTCTTAGTTACTTGTTTTAGATCACTTGCCTTTGATTTTCAATTGCTTGAAATGGTGGTGTGTGTGTGTGTATTTGAAAATGTTTTGAAAAAGATGCCTTGTCTAGGCAACCGTTGTAACAATTCTTTACTCGAAAGTTTTACAAAGGTGTGTGTCTTTTCGAAAAGATGTTTCAATGTTTTTGGAAATTGTTTTGAAAGTTGTGTTTGTGAAGTGTGTTTTGAAAAGTAGGCAAGTGTGTTTTGCAAGTTTGATTAAGTAACTAAGAGTTGTCTACCCCTAAATTTACTCAAAGATTTTTCTCATGTTTTAACCATTTTAACAGTATCGTTCCAACATTGTATTTGGTGGACAATCTTGTGTTAGGATGTTAACGGGACGGGCGCGGGTCATCGTTTAGACCATGAATGCAATAGTGCCAAGTGTCTTTGGCAATTTTTGCTTGAAGGGACTATGATAATTTTGTAGGCAACTTCAAAAGCGTCATCGAGGGACTATGATCATTTTGATTTGTTTTGTTTTGCCAAAGAAACTCAACGTGCAAGCATGGCCCATTTTGGAAGGCAACAAGCGGGATTACCCTAGAGGTGCAAGTGTGAATTGTGTATTGATTGTCATGCATTTGTCTTGTATTTAGGTTATCTAGCGGTTGATTTTATTTGCATACAAACCCTAGGTCTAAACATGGTATAATTGAAAGCGATAAATTGCGGGAATTTAAAGTCCTAAACTATTACAAATAAGTGTCCGGGAATGGGGGTACAAATATTTACAAATGGGGATGAGACTTATTAGGAGAGTAGTGTCCAAATATATTTACAACCAAATCGAATCGCATTCTCAATATCATGTATCAATGTATAAGAATAATGTATCAAAAGTATTTGTGTAAGTGTATATGGTTATTTACAAGTGATAATGATGTTAACTTAATGCAAATTTAAGTATTTATTTATTAAGTATTATTGTCTTTTTTTGTATTTTGTTGATTATCTATAAACAAAAGTTTTAATTAAAAGAAAGAAAAAGGATGTTTTAAGAAATTCTATTTTTTTTTATATATTGATGTTTTTATGTACAAAAGTTTTAATTAAAGAAAAGAAAAACGTTTCAAGTTTAAGAAAAAATTAATGTTTATGTATTTATATATAAACAAATGTTTAATCAAAAAAGGAAATAAAAAAGATCTATTTTCTTATGTATTTATTGATATCTTATATACACGGATTTTTTTTAACTCAAAATAAAATATTATTATGTATTTTTAATCATACTAATAAAAAAGTAATTTAAGAAAAATTTATATAAAAAAAGAGTTTAACGTATTATTTTATTTACAAACAAAAATGAAATATATTAGTTTAAATTATAAAAAAAGAAAAGTAAAATTAAAAAAAAAAGATTTTAATTTATGTACAAAACAAAAAAAAGGAATGGGCTTCTGTTAGTAAGAGAGGCAGGCCCAATCAAAATAGGCAGATTAAAGGGAAAAGGGGGGTGCACGCCAGTTTTTCACATGGGCTTAGGCTCTTTGATAGGGCGAACCGGCCCAAGACGCGTTTGATACATTTTTTTTTAGGGTTTGTTTTGGTTTACACAGAACAAGGGTTTACGTTCTGATGAGCGGAGCCGTTCATCTTCTTCGTTTCCTTCGTTCCCCTTGAGCTTTCTGAACGCCTCCATGCCTGGCCACCGGACGCCACTTCTGACTCCCTCTCTCAATGTTTGTTCAAGCAGTGACAGAAAAAGGTAGCGATCTTCTCTTATGCTTCTGTTTTCGTATTTTAGGGCTTTGGGTTTTTGTTTCTTACATGTTATTGACTTCTTCTGATTCTTTGCGTGCTATTATTTGCTTCCTGTGAGGTGTGAAAAGAAAAAGGAAGAGCTACTACCTTTGGAGAGGAGACGGAGGAGGACGGCGGCGTCCTAGGCGGCCGGAGGCGAGGGGAAATATGATCTTGGCTTTACTGACTCCTTGGTATTGTTTAGTATCTTGCTTTTGTGTTTTATGATGAGCTTTCTTCTGAAAACGCTTTGCCTATTTGCTTCTTTTCCTCTCTTCTGTTCGCCTCTGATTGATGGCTTTGAGTGTTGATGATGTGTTGAAATTGATTCTGAATATTGTTTTTTTGTTAGACCTTGTGATGAGCCTAACTCTGAGGGCTTTGTTGGTTCAGTTATTGTTTCGATTTGTTGAAGATGCTTGTATGATTCTGACTGAGATTGGGATTTTGAGTATTGTTGCCCTAACCCTATGATGAAATCATTCTAAGGGTTTTTGTTGGTTATGATGCTTCAGTGTTTGATTTGAGTTGCTTGTATGATTTTCTTCTGAAGAAGCTTGTGTGCCTGGATTCTGAGTTATCTTTGTTGGATATGGATATTTGGCTTGGACAGGTTTGTGTTACAGTCGTGTGAACTGGTTGTTTTTGATGAACAAGCCTTTTAGGCTTTACAGGGCTTGAGGTTACAGGCCTTTAGGGCTTGTAGGCTTCTGGTTTTGAAGGCTGTTAGGTTTGCTATTTAGAGGCTAACAGTTTGACTGGTTTGTGGCCATTTGATGGCTTTTGTTTGTTACAGGTTTGGCTTTTTCTGGTTTTATGTATTAGCAGGTTTTGGCTTGTGTTTATAACTTATGCAGGTTTGAAAGGGCTTGGCGCTTGTGGTTGGAGGCAGGTTGTTTGCTTACTTATGTTATGTAACAGGCTTTGAGGTGGTTTTTATGTTAAGGCACAGTTCTGAGGTGTTTGAATGTTTGACACGGTTTGTGTTGCTTCTTGGTATTTTCTGCCCCCTCTTACTGTGTTCAGATATGTTTGTTTATATCTTTTTCTAAGCCTCAAGCCTGTAAGCCTCTACTTCTTTTTTTCTTTTTTCTCTCTCTCCACAGATTTTAAAAAGCATTTTTATTGCTTTAGATGTACTATTCTGAAAAAGTACTGGCCTTGGAAAGTGATGATTTAGAATGTTGCTTGCACTTTGGTTTTGCTTTGCATATCTCTTATCTTCTTTTTCCAGATTTTCTGCATATCTTGTGTACTTTGTTGACAGCTTTTTCGATAGCCTTTTGATAGCTTTGTTTGACATTTTAAACTTGGTTAGACATGTGCAGTTCAGTTTGCAATTTGTGACTTAGTTTGGAATTTTGACAGCTTTGCTTTTTGGACTTGGTTATTCAGTTTGAAAACTTTGGTTGACAATTTGGAATTATGAACTATGCAGCTTTATGCATTTTTAATTTGCAAAACATATTTCTATCCCTCTTTGTGAACCAAGAGCAATTCTTGTGATTTGCAGAGAGGGTGAACAACTGATTCCAGCCAGTCACTTTTAATGATGAATTTTAAAATATCTGTCTGCCTTTTTATTTAATTCATCTGCATTTGACTTTTCCCCTTTCTTTGTTTTTGCAGATGAAAATCAATTGAGCAATGGGGGGCAGCAATAGAGGATGAAGATTTAGAAAACTTAGGATATAACTTTATTTTACCTTTAATTATTTGTAATAACATTATTTGTAAATACTGTAAATGTATTCAAATAACATTTGTACTCAATAATTAAAAGTAAATAAAAGTTTAATCCTCTTTAATTCTTCTTCAAATGTTTATTTAATTATTTATAATTCTTAAATTATAATAAAATGGAAATAAATCACAATTATTCTAACTTAGAATAAATAAACAATTAATAAACACTGTGGTCTTAGCATCAATCAATAATAAACCCGACGTTTCAAATAGCCATAAGCATTGCACAATCGAATCAAACAAACATCCTTATTCTTTTTCCTTTACTGATTAAATCAAACCCTGCAAGTTCTCAATCCAAATGCCTCAGCTTTTATCCCATCTCAAATCAAATGCCTTAGCCTTTATCCCAGATGTTTAGACAAAAATTTTGAACAAATGTCAAAACAGTGTAACAACCAATTAGAACACTGTGGCTTCAAACTCTTCTGAAACTGCACGCACAAAACCCTAATTCTTGACTTAACACCAAAGAAACGCCTGTCTGATCAAACTTTGAGCCAAACTTAACCAAACCCTAATAATTTGCTTGAACTGTTCCAGAGTCCATGAAAACCCTAAATTTGTCTGACTGGTGAGAAAAGTCTGTTTGACTGATTCTTACGCCATTCTGAAAAATCAGGAAAAGCCCGAAGCTGTGATTTCTTGTGGAAAAATAGGAGGGCAAATTTTGGGGTACAACAGTGATGTTCTGTTAACTTGAAGGTGGAACGATTTTGTTATTTATTTTGTCTTGTTACGTTTTTCTGTTAATCTACTTTATTATCCATTGAGATGCAGGAAATGGATTATAAGGAAGGTGAAGTAGTCATACCTGTTTGGAACTTTTATGAGAATTGGAAGGGGATGGTGAGACTGAGAGAATTGCTCCTTGGTGGCGGGATTTGTGAAGGGGAAGAAATGAAGATTGAAGGCGCGCTTTTTTGGTAACCTTCTCCTATTTTCCTTGTTGAACGATAATGATGCTATTTTTCTGGATTTTATGATTGGATATGTTGTTCTATTAGTTTGAAACTTTGTTGGTTTTTTTTATGATGTTGGTTATCTGGGATGATGTTACTGTGCTTTTGATTGTTGGATGTTGTGTTTGAGATTTGGAGATGGTGACTGTTAGTTTGATGGTTTTTTGGTTTGGTTACAGTTTGGCTTTTGCAGGTTGTTGTTACAGTTGCAGGTTTGGTTGAGTATGTTTTTTCTGGTTTTTGATTTGTATGTTTGGCTTGAGATCAGGTTTTTGGTATTTGTGGGATGCTTGGGATATTGGTTCAAATTTGTTTTTTTTGGAATGTTGGTATTGAGATGTTGGTTTACAGTTTGCAGGTTTGATGGTTTGAAGGAAGGGTGACTCTGGTTTTTTGTGGTTTTGTTTTGAATATGTTTTGGTTATCTATTTTTTGACAGGCTTTGGAGGTTTTGTGATTTTGGCTTGCAATCTTGCTATTTGCTGCAGGACTTGAGATTTGAGGGTGGTTTCGAATTTTGTATGTTGTTGTTTTGATGCTTGGAGGCTTAGACAGTTTTTTTGGACTTTGATAAAATGTTTTCTATATCTTCTATCTGCTTGAGAATTGTCTACTGTTATATTCATGTTGCTTTGGTTTGACAACTTATTCAAAAAGGGGGGAAAACAAAAAAATTGAAATTTGGCTATGTTGTTCCTTTGGCTTTTTGATGGCAGTTTTGTTTTCTAGCAGCTTCTATGCAATTGTGACAGTCAAGGCAGCAGGGTTGTGCATCCCTAGGTGAATTCTTTCCTCTCTTCTCTCTCAATGACCCTAAGAGTCAATTGCAATTTTTCCTTTTTATGAAAAGTTCGGAAATAAATGGAAAATGATGACATGGCTATTAAACAAGCCTCTTGCTTGTTTGACTTAGGTTACCATATTGTTATACTTATTTGTTGCCTGCTTTCTACTGTTATGTTGCTGCCTCGTTTGCATTTTGTATTGCCATGCTGCTGTTTATTTGGTGATGCATTGCTGTTTGCAATATTTTACTTGTTTGGACAGCTTTGTTGTTTGTTGCCTAGCTTGTGCAGTTTGCTTGCATTCAGTTTGCATAATTCTGTTTGTTTGGATAACTTTGCTGCATTTCTTCTTTTTGTGAACCAAGAAGAATAATCTTCTTGTGATTTGCAAATAGAGAAAATAAAAATGTGATGAATTAAAAATAGCCTTCTGATTCCAAATTGCAAACTTTAATGATGAACCCTTTTTTCTTTTGAAAATTCTTGCTCATTTCCAATTAATTTGTACTAGCTTTTTCTTCTGTCTTTTGTTTTCATGTGAGCACAATTGGATGGTGGCAAAGCAAGGGAAGCAAGAGACTCTGTGGCAAGCATGGAAGCAACGAAAGCTCATTCAACCTTAGGCATAGATTCATTTTCTTTGTAATTTAGAGAGAAACATTCAATCAATTGTACTAATTTATTTTTTTTAAATACCATAAGTTGTAAAACCTAAAGTATTTAAATAATAAATTATTTTGTAACAACTTTTGAAATAAATGGAGAAAGTCTTATGAGATATCCTGGTGTTACTTGAATTTTTTTTTACTATCAATAACTTCTAATTTTCTCTTTGCATCCTATTTGGTTTTTGAATGCCCAATCAAGACAATTGAAACAGAACGCTCCAATCTGATAACTTAAATTCCAATAATCATGTAATCTTGCAAATGCATTCCAATCAAAACACGCATTGTCTATTCCATTTCCTAAACAAGCAAATGTTTTAAGAGACGCAAATCATCTGGTTAACCTGGATCAATCAATCATGAGTGTCCCAAATGACAGTCTTAGTCTTTTGTCACAAACAATCATGCCTTGAGGACAAACACTGTCTTTTCAATAAACTTGAGAAAGGATGAAGATCTGTGAAAACCAATTGAATCTTTTTGAGAATTCATTTTCTTTTGAGAATTGCAAGAAAAACCCTAATTGCTGGTTTACTGCCACAGGATAAAATCTGTCTGATCGATTCCTGAGCCAACTTGAATATCTGAGAAACCCTAGGGTTGTGTTTTCTATGAAAAATGGGAGGGAAAATTTTGGGGTACAACACTATATCACAAACTGTGATTTTTCACTAAGATTAGTTTTGTACAAAGTGTTTGTAAAATAATATGTGAGCAGCAAAATATTTTCACGTAGTTGGTCTGTTGGCTTGTAATAAATGATCTTCTATTTATAGCTTGAAGAAAATGACCGTTGTTGCCTTCAAATGTGGAGAGCAATTAATGTTTGCGTGTTTGCTTGCAGTATTGCATTTTCCAATGAACTAGCGTAGACACTTGAGTGCATGTAGCCGTCTTTGCATTAAATGGAAAAACGAAACTTGTCTGAGCATGTTTCCTGAAACTTGACAAGACTTGTTAGCTTCTTTATTCTTTCAGAACTAGCTTCACGTCTTGCTTCAGAATATGCTTGCCAATCTTCTTATCAGCGCTTGCTTGCAGAATTCTTCTGAACATAGTTTACATGGAAACTTGCTAAGCTTTAGAATATGCATAAAATAGTTTCTTATCAGAGTCAGCATCAGAACTTGCAAATCTTCTTATCAGCACTTGCTTGCAGAAATCTTCTGAACATAGTTTACATGGAAACTTGCTAAGCTTTAGAAGATGCATAAATTAGTTTCTTATCAGAGTCAGCATCAGAACTTGCGCTAAAAAAATAGTTCTTTCATCAAAGAACTTCTTCATTTATTTTCTGCTCAGCACGTCAAAATGATTTTCATCTAGGAAAATACTTCAGTCAGAACATTATCTGAAACAAATAAATATGCTCATCAGAGTATCAATTATATAAAATATATTTTATTGTTATCATGAAAACTCTGAGATATGATCATAACCAATCTTGGTCTAACAATCTCCCCCTTTTTGATGATGATAAAAATATTCATATTTAGAAATAAAATTGAACAAGAGATAAGAATCTCCCCCTGAAATAAATATTTCTATAAGATAAACTTCCTGAGAGTTTTCATCAGAGCTTTGAAATTTTCTTCTAGGATTTCTTCAGTAAGTCTTTTGAAGATAATGTTCAGTTGAATTAAACTTCCAGAGTTTAGTGATACCTGTAAAATTCTTTTAAACATAGAAAGAAATCTTTGTATTTTGTTAGAATTTAGTCCCATAACTGTTAATCAGAGATTAGATCAAAATACTCATTTTCTCCCCCTTTTTGGCATAATCAAAAAGTATATAAAAAATCATTGAAGAGCGTAAAAGTTTTAATAAAAAAAATTCAGAGGTACAAAACAACAAGAAACAGAATGACACTAAGGTTTTTTAGAAACAAGAGCCATAAGAAGATTCTTGATCTCAGATGCAGATTCCTCTTGTTTCATCATCCAATTTCTGATTTCTTTGTTAGTCTCATCTTGTTTGTCCAAGCGCTCATGAATAGCTTCATTTTCCTTCTTAAGCTCATTCAGAGTATCCATAACAAGTGAAGTAGCAGCAGAGGATGAAGAAGCTTCAGCATATATAGCCTTTAGATTAGATGCAGCTGAGTCAGAATAAACAAAAGTTGAAAGTGGAGTGCCCAAATCAACCATAAGAGTTGGCACAGGTTCAGGTGCAGCTTTAGCAGAAGGTTGATTAAATAGAAATATTTCCAGAGGATTTGAATCTTCAGAGGCATCTTCAGATTCATCTTCTAAAATATCCATATGATCAGCAGGAGCATTACCAATCATCAGAGTAGACTTCTTGTCCCAAATATCAGCAGCTTCTGACTGGAAAGCATGCAGATGTTTGGAGAAGTTATCAAGTACATGAGAATGACATAAGTCTTGAAACTTCAGTGAATCAGTATCTAAGGTTCTTCAGAATGTTTCCCATAGAAGATATGTTGTTGTTGGGATCACATTTTTGTTGCAGTCTTCCTTCAGCAGGTCCAGCCAAGCTTGAACTTAAAACTTCTAGACTATTCACTGGAATGAGAGTGGTTCTCTTTGGAATGATGTACTGTTCAGATTGGGTGTTTTCAGAATGAGTAGAGGAGGAAGCCATTTGAGCACTTAGGTTGAGAGAAGAAAAAGGTTGCAGAGAAAAAATACAGAGACGGTTGAATTTTGAAAGAGAAGGTAAAAAGTGAGAAAGGGGTTTTAGAAAGGTATTTATATGAAAACTTTTGAGAAATAGGTTTTAAAAAATAAAACTCTAAAAAGAGTTTTTTAAAAAAATTAATTAAAAAGAATCTAATCATTACTAGCATTTAATGAAATTGAAAATTGAGGGGAAAGCATGAGATTTGAGCAAATCATAACAGTTACCTAGAAATGGCATCAATAGCTTTACACGCGTGACCTTTCAGAAACACACCACATGTTCATCTCCTGAAGGTTGCATGGTACAGCTGTTTGATATAATGAACTGCTGAACTATACTTGTAATGAAACGTTAGAGCATTTTAGAACTTTATATATAGCTTTTGATGTAACTTCTCTTCTAACTTCTGAAGAGTTGTTAATCAGAACATTCATTTCAGAACATTCGGAAGGCAAACACAGAAGATAAATACAATTGTATTCAGGACATAATTCCATACAAATATTTTTCAAAATGAATTAAAATCTATCTTCTGAAAGGGGTTTGGTAAAAATATCAGCCCATTGATGGTCTGTTTTTACAAAGTTTAAATTTAAAATTCCTTTCTGAATGTAGTCCCTTATAAAATGATATTTAATTTAAACGTGTTTAGCTTTAGAATGCAAAATGGGATTTTTAGAGGTATTTTCACAGAAGATAGGAATCTTACTTTCATAAAGATTAAAATCTTCTAGATGACTTTTCATCCAGATCATCTGAGAACTACATCCAGCAGCAGATATATACTCAGCTTCTGTTGTTGAAAGTGCAATTGTTGCTTGCTTCTTGCTGTACCACGAGATAAGATTGTCACCCAGAAAATGGCAGCTTCCAGAGGTGCTCTTTCTTTCAACTCTATCTCTAGCAAAGTCAGCATCACAATAACCTACTAGTCTAAAATCTTTTGATCTTCTGTAACATAGACCCAGATTAGTAGTACCTTTCAGACACCTCAGAATTCTCTTAACAGCAGCTAAGTGAGATTCTCTAGGATCTGATTAGAATCTAGCACATAAACATAGGCTGAATAATATATCAGGTCTAGATGCAGTTAGATAGATAAGGGATCCAATCATACCTCTGTAGAGCTTCTGATCTATCTCCATACTTACCTCATCTTTTCCCATAATGCATGTTGGATGCATTGGTGTCTTAGCATCTTTGCTTTCTGACATCTGAAAATTCTTCAGAAGTTTTTTAACATACTTCGTCAAATGTATGTAAGTACCTTCTGGAGTCTGGTTAATTTGTATTCCCAGAAAGAACTTCAATTCTCCCATCATGCTCATCTCAAATTCTACCTGCATGGTCTCAGCAAATTCTTTTCCAAGGGAGATATTAGAGGTTCCAAAAATGATATCATCAACATAAATTTTACAAATTAAAATGTCATTTTTAAATGTCTTTCTGAATAAAGTTGTGTCCACTTTCCCTCTGGTAAAATCTTTTTCTAAAATAAAATTACTCAAACATTCATACCAAGCTCTGGGAGCTTGTTTTAAACCGTATAAAGACTTTTTTAATTTAAAAACATGTTCTGGATACTTTGAGTCATTAAAGCCAGGAGGTTGATGGACATAAACTTCTTCTTCTACATATCCATTTAAAAATGCACTTTTAACATCCATTTGATATAATGAAATGTTATTTTGAACAACAAAAGAAATTAATAATCTAATAGATTCTAACCTGGCGACTGGGGAAAATGTTTCATTATAATCAATTCCTTCTTGTTGACTATAACCCTATGCAACCAGTCGTGCTTTGTTTCTGACCACCTCTCCTTGCTCATTTAGTTTGTTTCTGAAAACCCATTTAGTTCTTATAATGTTGAATGCTTTGGGTCTTGGAACTAGATCCCATACATCATTTCTGGAAAATTGATTGAGTTCATCTTGCATTGCTAAGATCCAATCATTTTCTTCCAGAGCTTCATCAATAGAGGTTGGTTCAATCAGAGATACCAATCCAAACAATGATTCTGAGAGAGGATCTTGTTCTGATGGGATCTTCTTTTCTTCCAATAATCACGTCTTCTTTATGAGCTGAAGAGATTCTGGGAAACCTTTTCTGAGTGGGTTGTTTAGAGATTCCGAGATTATCCAGAGCATTGTCAAGAGGTGGATCTTCTAAGTCTTCCTTTGCTTCTGACTTTTCAGAGTTTGAGAGAAGATCTTCTGTACCTACAGAAATATCAATTTGCTTTGGTTGTTACTGGCCAAGCTTGTCATCAAACCTGACTTTGATTGACTCTTCAACAATCAGAGTTTCTGTGTTGTATACTCTATAGCCTTTTGAGCGTTCAGAATATCCAAGCAGAAAACACTTTTGTGCTTTAGAATCAAACTTGTTCAGATTATCTTTAGTGTTCAGAATAAAACAAGTACATCCAAAAGGATGGAAATAAGAAATGTTGGGTTTTCTGTTTTTCCACAATTCATAGGGAGTCTTTTCAAGAATAGGTCATATAGAGATTCTATTATGAATATAACATGTTGTGTTCACAGCTTCTTCCCAAAAGTGCTTAGCCATATTTGTTTCATTGATCATGGTTCTAGCCATTTCTTGTAACGTTCTATTCTTTCATTTTACAACTACATTTTGTTGAGGAGTTCTAGGACAAGAGAAATAATGAACAATACCATTTTCTTTAAAATATTTTTCAAAATAATGGTTTTCAAATTCTCCTCCATGATCACTTCTGACTTTTATAATTCTAAAATCTTTTTCATTTTGCACTTGGTTACAGAAGTCAACGAACACAAAATGTGACTCATCCTTGTGTTTTAAAAACTTAACCCATGTCCATCTGTTGTAGTCATCAACAATGACCAATCCATACTTCTTGCCTCTGATGGACTCGGTTTTAACTGGCCCAAACAGATCAATATGAAGTAGTTCTAATGGTCTAGAGGAAGAAACAACATTTTTTTATTTAAAAGAAGGTTTTGAAAATTTTCCTTTTTGACATGCTTCGCACAAAGCTTCTGAGTTGTACTTCAAATTGGGAAGTCCTCTGTCTAAATTTAGTTTATTTAATTGAGAGATTTTTCTTAAGCTGACATGTCCCAATCTTCTGTGCCATACCCATTGCTCATCTCTAACAGACAAAAGGAATTTAACATTATGAGATTTAAGATCTAACAAATCAATTTTGTATATGTTGTTCTTTATCTTGCCAGAAAAAAGGATTGTTCCATCTTTTTGACTAACAACTCTACAGGAATTTTAATTAAAGATAATGTCATAACCGTTGTCACTTAATTGACTTATGGATAGCAGGTTATGCGCTAATCCTTCTACTAATAAAACATTAGAGATAGAAGGAAGGTTACCGTTTCCAATGGTTCCAGAACCAATAATCTTCCCTTTCTGATTACCTACAAACTTGACGTCTCCTCCAGCTATAAATTCCAGGTTTTGGAACATAGACTTTCTTCCCGTCATGTGTCGTGAACACCCAGAGTCCAGGTACCATGACTGGTGTCTCAATTGAGCTGTTAAGGACATCTGCAACAAATATTATTTTATCCTTAGGTACCCATATCATTTTGGGTCCTCTGGGGTTAGAGTATTTAATGTTCTGTTTGAACTTTGGATTAGCATAAGAGTTTCCAGAATGTGATGTATATTTAATATCATGTGTGTGTCCAAATTTGAATTGTTTGTTCAGAGGTTTATATGTGAAAGTCATCTTAGCAACAAGTTTTGGTATATATGAATCCTTCCCTTTGGGAGTTTCATATCCAATTCCTCTTTTGTTGTTCCCACTAACTCCATAGATCATTGAAGCTATTTTGCTTCTATCTATGCTTTTAGCAAGAAAAGTTTGAAAGCTAGAGTCATATTCTTTCAGAATATCTTTTGAACTTGAAGCAGACTCTGAAATAGAAATTTTTTGAATTTTCTCTTTAAGTTTAAAATCATTTTCTTTGAGTTCAGAGTTTTCTGTTTCATGTTTCTCAAGATCAGATGCAAGACTCTTCTTGAGTTTCTTGTATTTGATTTTGAGTTGACTATAGTTTTCCAGAAGTTCTGATAAACTTTCAGCAAGTTCAACTCTAGTAAATTCAGAGAATACCTCTTTTTGTTCTGACTCACAGTCTGAGTCATCTGCTGTAGTAGCCATCAGAGCTAGGTTGGCGTTCTCATCTTCAGAATCAGATTCATCTTTAGAGGATTCTGAATCGTCCCAGGTGGCCATCACGCCTTTCTTTTTACCAAACTTTTTCTTTGGTCTTTCTCTTTGTAGTTTTGGACAATCACTCTTGTAGTGTCCAGGTTCTTTACATTCATAACAGATTATCTCTCTTCTGTTTGACTTTTTGTGTCCAGAAGATTCTGGTTTATCTTCTGACTTCTTGAAGTTCGTGAACTTCTTCTGTATATGCTTCCTCATCTGGTTGATCCTTCTGGAGAGCAAGGATAGTTCATCTTCTTCTGACGCAGATTCTTCATAGTTTCCTTCTTCATCCTGAAAAGCGTTAGTTTCATATTTTTTAATCGATTTAAGGGCAACAAACTTACCTTTCTTCTGAGGCTCGTGCTTATCAAGTTCTATCTCATGACTTCTTAGAGCGCTGATGAGTTCTTCAAGAGACACGTTGTTCAGATCTTTTGATACTTTGAAAGCAGTGACCATAGGTGCCCATCTTTTGGATAAACTTCCGATGATCTTCTTAACGTGGTCTGCCTTAGTGTATCCCTTGTTTAGAACTCTCAGGCCAGCGATCAGAGTTTGGAACCTTGAGAACATAGCTTCTATAGATTCACTTTCTTCTACTTTGAAGGCTTCATACTTCTGGATGAGAGCCAGAGATTTAGACTCCTTCACTTGAGCGTTTCCTTCATGAGTCATTTTGAGAGACTCAAATATATCACGTGTTGTATCTCTATTTGTGATCTTCTCATATTCCATTTTAGAGATAGCATTTAGAAAGATATTTCTAGCTCTATGGTGATTTTTGAAATCAGCTTTTTGTTGTCTATCCATAATCTTTATATCAATCTTGTTTCCTTCTGAGTCTGTAGGATGTGTGTAACCATCCAAGACTATATCCCATAAATCACTATCATGACCTAGAAAGAAACTTTCTAGTCTATCTTTCCAATATTCAAAATCTTCTCTATCAAATACAGGAGGTTTGTTGTAACTATTGTTATTTTGTTCAGTTTCCATTTGTGTTTTCTTTCTAGATCTTTTCCTGACACAGTTAAGTGTTGCGCTCAGAGTCAAGCTCTGATACCAATTGAAGGTGAGAAAACACTTAGAGGGGGGGGGGGGGGGGTTGAATAATTTTCTCTTTTTCTTTTTCCTAAATGCTCAACAATAATGGAAAGACACAGTTATTTTTATCCTGATTCGTTTGAACTCAAACTACTCCAGTCCATCCACCAAGGTGATTTCTCCTTTCTCAACAAGGACTTAATTCACTATAATCAAACTGATTACAATCGCACAACCAAATTGTTGTGACTAACAATACAATGCACAAGTAAACTTACAAGTGACTAACACAACTAAGACTCAAACTAGTCCTAGCCTTCTTGAGAAATCTGACTAAACTTGGTCTCTCAAGGAATAAATACAAGAATTAAATATTTACAGATAGTGAAACAAATTGATTCTTAGAAAGCTATATCACAAACTGTGATTTTTCACTAAGATTAGTTTTGTACAAAGTGTTCGTAAAATAATTTGTGAGCAGCAGAATATTTTCACGTAGTTGGTCTGTTGGCTTGCAATAAATGATCTTCTATTTATAGCTTGAAGAAAATGATCGTTGCTTCCTTCAAAAGTGGAGAGCAATTAATGTTTGCGTGTTTGCTTGCAGTATTGCATTTTCCAATGAACTAGCGTAGACACTTGAGTGCATGTATCCGTCTTTGCATTAAATGAACAAACGAAACTTGTCAGAGCATGTTTCCTGAAACTTGACAAGACTTGTTAGCTTCTTTATTCTTTCAGAACTAGCTTCACGTCTTGCTTCAGAATATGCTTGCCAATCTTCTTATCAGCGCTTTCTTGCAGAATTCTTCTGAACATAGTTTACATGGAAACTTGCTAAGCTTTAGAAGATGCATAAAATAGTTTCTTATCAGAGTCAGCATCAGAACTTGCAAATCTTCTTATCAGCGCTTGCTTGCAGAAATCTTATGAACATAGTTTACATGGAAACTTGCTAAGCTTTAGAAGATGCATAAATTAGTTTCTTATCAGAGTCAGCATCAGAACTTGCGCTAAAACAAATAGTTCTTTCATCAAAGAACTTCTTCATTTATTTTCATCTCAGCACGTCAAAATGATTTTAATCTAGGAAAATACTTCAGTCAGAACATTATCTGAAACAAATAAATATGCTCATCAGAGTATCAATTATATAAAATATATTTTATTGTTATCATCAAAACTCTGAGATATGATCAGAACCAATCTTGTTCTAACACTAGCTTGTTTTGAATACGTAAGTCAATCATCCTGAGGAGGTGTTATCTTCCAAACTCTGTGAACTTCTCGTTCCTCTGTGAGCATGGGGTAAGGAAATGGTTTGCCAAGATTCCTCTAATCTGGGGCAATCAAGTCAATATCCATTGACTCTCACAGATTCGTCAATCTGGGGCAGTTATGTCGAGATTTGACAAATCTCTCTATGAATTCGTTGATTATGGGAGAATCTTTTCATAATCTGAATATGCACGAGCATTCACTCAGGTATGGTTGAAACTTCTTCCAACTTTGGTTAGCTAGAGGTTGTGTTTCAAAGTTTGTAACACTGGGGCAATTTATCTGGATGGTACAGATCTCAGGAAGTCCTTTCAGAGCACGTTCTTTAACAGCCCTGCAAACTGGGGCAAGGCATTATGCAGGGGAATTTCTCCCATTTCATAAGTTGATCAGTTTATGTCTGGTCGCAGGCTAAATAACTTATGAATTTGAAAAGCATGACAAGAAGTCGAGATTGTTATCCTCAGCTCATCAAAATTTTAAGTCTTGGTATTGTTGTTCCTTCATCAGTAGTTGAGATCTTTATCTCTAACTATAGTCGGGAATTCTATTCTCAGCACAAATCTCAAGAAGTCCTCTCGAGGAGAATCTCTTCAAAGGTTAGTCAACCTGAAACAGTTACGTCGAAATTTAACAAATCTCTCCATGGATTTGTTGTGTCATAGAATTATTCAGAGCTCAAATAATATGGAGTAGATTATCTCAAGTTAAAAGGACCTTTTCTAGCGAGGTTGTCACACTATGCATGGGGCACGTTCAGTGATTTGTTTCACATGAGTTTTCACGTGCTCTGCTTATCTGCGTAATTCTCCATTATCAGAGCAACATCTTTCAAGATAATTAAAGTGTCCCTAACTTGGTTCGTTTCCTCCGAGCAACATTTAAGTTTCTACTTCTCCCAATTCTTCCCAAATGAGAAATTTTAAGATTAACCAATTAGAATTCTAGATTAAAAGAGTCTTGTTCTCTGGATGCATAAGCTTTGTCTACCAATACACCTAGCAGAAAGTCTTTTGACTGAAAGTTATGACCTTTTGATTTAGAATTTCCATTTCTCAGTAAATCTTACATGTTTGTGTTTGTAAGAGAATATTTATTCCTCGGAGCAGAGCATCTTTACCCTGATGGAAGATTTGGTTGAACACCTTCTTATTCCCCGGCGAAATCACTTCATGAAAACCAAATCTATTTGAGATTAGTCGTGGGTTTCTACAGAGATCTGAAGTTTCTATTTCTTCCCAGTAAATCTCCCTAAGTGAAGAATTTTAAAGATTGACTAATTGGAATCTTGGATTAAGAGAGTCTTATTCTCCAAGTGCTTGAATTTTTGTCTCCCCAACATCACCTTGCAAAAGAATGTGTATTCTCTGAAGTGAAGTGTTCTCAACCCCAGCTGAAGTCGAGGGTTCCTTCGAACATTTCTTCTGTTCCCTGGCGAAGTCACTTCATAAATATTTCTTGTTCAAGGATTCTCTAATCTCCATAGCAGAAGTATGGTTTGAAGTTCGTTATGCTGAGAAACTTTTATTATCCCCAGTAAAGATTGTTTAAGTTTGTTCCGAAGTCATGTGAGCATCATCTCGCTTCCTTATAAGAGGCTGTTTATGAGGATCTCTTGTCCAAGATTTCCCGTTCCCTAATGGAGCTTCTTTATTTGAGATCACACTCTCGAGAATTTTTCATTCCCCCAGCTGATTTGTGTTGGGGGTTTATTTCATCTCTCTAATAAAGACCATTGCCTGAGATCTCTTATGCAAAATTTCTCCTTTCCCCAATGGAGCTGCCTTCAGAAATCTCTTATTGAGAAATCCTCAACTCCCCTGTGAAGTTGCCTTATTAAGAAATTTCCTATTCAGGAACTCTCATTTCTCTAGTGGGGTCATTTAATCGAAAGTACTTATTCGCAGATTCTCTCTTTTCCCAGTATATCTCAATCCTGGATGTTGATAAGTGTTACTTCCCTAAAAGAGTATGCTATAATGGTTGCTAGTCCCAGGATATAACATCATAGTAGGATTTCATTCAGGTTGAAGCACATCCTTATTCCGCAGTGGAGTTAAAGATCTCGTATTTCCAGCAATAGCATATCTTGTAAGGCCGCTTACCCTAGCATGGATCTTCATATCCTAGGTAGTATAAAGGCTCTTCATCCCTAGTAATAGAGTGTTGCTGAAATTTTCCTCAGTGGAGTTCTAAACCTCAAGCTTATGGTTCAAAGATACCCTCCTCTTCCCCAAGTAAAGATTGATACTCCCCAGCGGTAGTATCCCCAGGGTGGTCTAGTTAGAATTCTTTTGTTTAAGAATTTTCACGTTTCCCCAGTCAAAATCGCTTTCATTAAGGACTTATATCAGAAAGTCCTAATTTCCAGCAAGGTTCTCTTTATCTGTGGAAGGAGATATTGGATCTTTTCCCCCAGAAGGTTAAGAGGTGGAACATAGGTCAGGATTTCTTCTGCACTGCAATTATTTTTTTGCAGTATTCTCCCCAGGAAGTTATCCCCAATGAGAAATGGACAAGTTATCAAAAAAAATTCAGGTGGATTTTGATTTCCCATAGACCTCATTTTATTAATCCTCTCTCCAGCAACGTCAAGTATTCATTTGGCGTTTCCTCGCAGATGTTACAGTTTTGATTTGATCTTCTCTAGCGGAATTTGCAATTTATTTTTGCAAGTTTTATCAGGGTTCGGCTTGTGGTTATTAGTTTCTTCGTTTCTCCAATCTGGGGCAGTCAAGTTAAGGATAAATCTCTCAAGTCCTGCTACTATGGAAAACATATCAATGATGGTATGGATCCCATGAAATCCTCTCAAGGAATTGTTGTTCACTCTGTAAGTTGTAGCTTGACAGCACCCATGCAAGAGTCTTACCTCTAATTTTTGAACTTTGGAAGGGGGAAATCCCCGCAGAGTTATTTCTCCCCAACATTGTCATATGCGGGATTCTTGAGGCGAATAAGGTTTTTGGATACCTTCATTCCCCAACCAAGTCTGGATGAGCATTATCTCGTTTCTTAATAAAGACTATTCCCAATAGAGTTTACATTCCAATTTGAATTATCATTGAAGTTTGCATATAGAAATTCTCATTTTCCCATTTGAGTTGTAACTTGGGGAATTTCTCTATCAAAAAAACCTTTTACTATCCTCAGTAGAATTAATGCTGGTTGAGATTGCCACATCCCTATTAGAGTTGATACTGTTTGACTATCTTCATAGTCTATTTTATGGTTATATCCCCAGTGGAGTTTTGTTTCCTTAGAAGAGTTTTATTTCCCAAAAATCTTTTTCAAGAGAAAGGCTTCATTCTGAGACTTCAAGTTTGAAGACGTCTCATGTCCCCAGTGGAGTTTTCTTAGATGAGAATTCACAGCCTGAAGAAGTTTCAATTCCCTAGCGGAGTTTCCAATCAGAGATTCCTTGTCCTGATCTCTCATTTCCCAGCTAATTTATTGCTTGGGGCATCCTTAGTTAAGGATCTTTCCTTATCCCCAGTATAGTTGATGATGGTCGATTACTTGAGATTTTGTTAATCTTCAAAAATCGGTAAAGGATTTTCTGACAGAAGTTTCCCCAGTAGGTTTGGCCATTTTCGAAGAGTATCGTCAGTCTCCATCAATGTGGTTTTGACTATATTTTTTGTTCAAGGATTTGTGTACCCCTAACAGTAATATTTTTGATCGATTTTTCTTATCAAAGAACATCTCATCCCCGACAAGGTTGGCCTTAACAGGGCTTATCTGATTCCCCAGGGAAGTTTTTGCTTCTCACATCTGATTTATCATCTTGGTGTCATCCTTAACACGGATGCACGCCGTCTTTTCCAGAGATTACAGTCTTGCCCTGATCTTCTCCAGCAACAACCTATTTCTATTTGGCATTCTCCTTCAGAAGTTATAGTCTTGTCCTGATCTTCTTTGGCAACGCTCAATCTTTGTTTGGCATTCCTTGTTAAAGTTGCTAAGTTTCAATCTTATCTTCTCCAGCAGAATTCACAATTTATTCTTGAAACTCCTCTCAATGTTCATATCCCGTTTCTACCAGGTTACTTGGTTTGTTACTCCCCCATAGAGTTTCAGTTCTTCAAGGCTTTCTTGCCAGCGGTTCTTCATATCTTCTCTTCTCTGATGGATTTTGCAAGACTTGTCAGGTTCCGACTCTTTGGTTGTTGGCTTCTCGATTTTCCATTCCCCAATGAAACATCTAAACATACATCATTACATTGCATCCTCAAAGTATAGTGTTTCCATTCTCTTTTGAAATACTATTCCATAGAAATAAATTCAAACATGCATCAGAACATAAGCCATTATTGTTTATGTTTTCCCCAGTGAATTTTCTAAAACTTCGGATTATATCCCCAGCGAGGTCTTCATCCTCAGTATCTCAGTTTCACCCCATACAAATATCTCGTTGATGTTAATCATTTGAATGGTTAAGCGTCCACTCTTGATTATAGTTCAGTTTTACTCTAACACAATTTTCTTGGGGTTAGTCTTTACCACCCTCTTTGGTTCATTCCAATGTCTATTGGTGTACCTTTTGAATACCAGTTTCGTCATGATATTCATTTTCATAAGGTTTTTAGTAGTATGCCCTAATCACCTCGCTTTGGGTCGAGTTTTGAGTTTTGTCTCCTCACCCGCACATGAAATCCATTTTTTGTTCTGGTACTCATCTAGTCTAGTTTTGTCTAACTAGTTATAATGAGTCGAGTGTCATCTCGTTTTGTTTTCATACCTTGGACTTCCATCTGTGTTTGATTACTGAATCCTTTATCGGTTTTCGTTTACCGAGTCTCTTTTCAATGTTCATAATTGTGTCCCTGGTTGGAATCAGTCTCCTTTGTTCCTTGGATTCTTCTATCAATTTTCGTTTACTGTTATCCATTGATCTGAGACTAGCAAGTGCTATAATAAATATGCACTTTCATCACTTTGCTTTGGTTCTAGTCTTGATCTCGTCGCCTGTGCATGAAATCCAGTTTTTGTTCTGGTACTCATCTAGTTTAGTTTTGTCTAACTAGTTACAATGAGTCGAGTTTCGTCTCGTTTTGTTTCTTACTCCTGGGATTCTTTCAGTTCCTTCATACTGTCTATCTTAGGTTGAAACTTGTCTCTTTTATAATTTTTGGGATCTTCCAGTTCCATCTCATTGTCTTCCCTTAGTTAGAGACCATCAGGTGCTCTGAGAAACATGCACTCTCATCACTTTTGCTATGGGTCGAGTTTTTCCTTGTCACTCGCGCGTAAAATCCAATTTTTGTTCTGGTACTCATCTAGTTTAGTTGCGTCTGACTAGTCATAATGAGTTGAGTTTCATCTTGTTTTGTTTCTTACTCTTGGGATTCTTTCAGTTCCTTCATACTGTCTATCTTGGGTTGAAACATGTCTCTTTATAACTTTTAGGATCTTTCAGTTCCATCTCACTGTCTTCTCTTGGTTTGAGACTAGCAGGTTCTCCTAGAATCACGTGCTCTAGCAACTCTACCCCGCGTACTTTTCCAGAGTTTAATTTCTCCTATTCTCTATGGTTTGAGTCTTATCTCACCCCCCTTTTATGGTCCGGTTTTATCCTGGAACTTTGTTCTAAAGTTTAGTTTCGTCTAATCTTCTAAATCTCGCGTCTGTTGGCATTCTTTTTCTTTGGGGGGCTGCTTCTTTTTCAAGAGTGTAAATTTTTGGGTTCTTTTATATTCAATCATCTTCAACTCTGAACGCTCGAAAGTTGTCACTTTTCCCACTTATCAGGTTAAATATAATTGAATAGGGGCACTCGTTGCACTCGAAAATTTACCCTCTTGATTTCAGAATTTTTTACGGCTTATGTTTCATCATACATATTCATGCATTTGAGACGGGATCGAGGTAGTCGTATCTTCAAGGTTCTTCTTCAAGATGTGGAAAATGATTGTGTTGACAATCAGTCTAAGACGGCTTTCATGTCTTCGTTATTTTGATCATTCAGACTACCAGGGCTTTTCTTTCCTCATGACATCTTAGGTTGATTCGCTGTTTTATCAGAGAATTGGAAATTGACAAAGTAGTGAGGTGAATCATTTGTTCTCCTGATTTTTCTCTTGGGATTAGGGTATGGGTCAATTAAAGTATTTGAAGCTTGTGTGAATCAAGTTTATGAAGTAACGTCATCTCATATGAGACTTCATTATTCAAAATATTCTTCACTGTGTTCCAAATGAGGGTTGTGATATGGCCACCTATCATGGATCTTTTCTCCTCAAGAGGAATTGCTTCTCCTTGTTAGGATTTTGTTTTCTTAAGATACCAAGTGTGAGCCATATAAGCAATTTCTCACAACAGAAACTACAACATATCAGTAAAAATGAATGAAATGATGACATCTCAGAAAATAAAAACAAACAGGAAGACATAAGCCCTAATTTCGTATCATCATTTCCCTCACTCAAAAAACCTTCAGAATACGGAGAAAGAGAAGAGGAAAATAAGCTTTAGAAAAGTTAGAAAGATATTACCAAGAGAGGACTTGATCGACTGGAAAATTCACAAATCTTTCATCGCTACCTCATCATCCTCGCCATTCTTTTTTTCATAAGATCAACAAATCAGTTCAGAAACAAGAAGTTTCCAGCTCATGAAATCAGGAAAAGAGGATAAGAGAAAAACCAGGAAGAGTGAAAGAAGGAAATCATGAAAATTATATCAAGCCATACAAAAATATCAGAAAATTGTTTGACAACTCAGCAAAGTAACAAACTTCCAGAGCAAGCCTCAAAATCAGAATCAATCTCATCCATCCAGTTTTATATCAAACTTCCAGATCCTGGGGAATAAAATCATTTTTCTTCTAACTGACTTTTCCTAACAAACTAACAGAATAAAAAGAGAAAAATGTACCAATATCATTTCATTCTTGAATCTCTGGGAAGAATCACAGAACAAAACGCTCTAATCTTCATCTGCATTGATCTTCGCATTTGGAACACTCACCAAGAAAAATCTGAAATACTCTCATCTTTCTGCAACCGGCTCTCTCAAATGCTTCAATCCGCAACATATTAGTCGATGAATCTGCCATAGTCGTGTGACTGTAAAATTCATCGTAGCATCTACAATATCCTCTTCTTCAAGCATCAACATCATCGATCTTGCTTCATCCTGCAATATTTTGCATTCTTTATACAACAATCATTATCACACTCGTCTTCAAGAACAACTACAACGCCTCGCCCTGAATCGCAAACAAACCATATCAACACTTCAGCCACGATTGCATACATTGTGCTAACAAAGCGCGTCACGGCTACACAAATACGTACACAGAGAATTAGATGAAATAAAAGAACAAAAGAAGTAAGAACAAAGAGAAAGAGGAAATGAACTACTTTTTGCTTCAATATTAAACCTCACGGGAGATAGGTCACCGCCGCAACGAAATTTCAAATACACCGAACAGGTTTCTTTACACACCTTTCTCGCTCGAGTCGTCAGCGTATCAACTTGTATGTTTATTCAGGAATGGCGAGTCTTACCGGTAAAAATGGTTGAGATCGCAAATAGAAGTGAGTTGAGGCCGAAGGTTGAGGATGTTTGAGATGGCGAAGCTTGACAAATCAGAGACGAGCAAAGATCACGACACAGTCGCGAAGGTCGAAATCAGAGATGTGAATCTGATGAGAACGAGGTCGGGCGAAAACAGATCCGTGACAGAGTTTCCAAAGGAACGAAGTTGATCGAGGTTGTTAAAATGATCTGAGACGGAGTTGGTTTGGTAAGGCGTAAAGAGGAAGTATACAGAGGTTATTTCAGCGCTGTTCTCGTGAGAGGATAAGAAGGAGGCTCTGTTTCACGATAAAAACTGAGGACTAACCCTAATCCCTTTTCAATTTCTTTTCTTTTTAATTTTTAACTTGATTTTAATTTTCAATTTCTCTTTGTTGAAAACAATAAATAATGGAAATGAAATAATGTTGTTGGATCAATGTTGAAGGTTGATGGACCAAACCAAATCTCCTCTGAGGTCCATCACACTTTTTTTGGAAGCCAATAGTTAAAGCACAACAAAAATGCTCCTGGGCTCTTTTGGATGGTCCTGACGCCCAAATATCTTACTACTAATTGTATTCTCTGATTCAGGCTTACACCCCCGGGCTTTGCTTTAACTCTAGTGTTTAATTCTTGTTTTTAATTTTACTTTTGATCAATTTTGTGTGATATAATTTTTATGAGTTAATTATTTCCCTCACAAGATAAAAATGAAAACAAAATATGTTAGAACATAATTTTATTTTCTTACATGAAAATGATACAAAAACAGTAGGATTTTATCAATTAATTTTTGGAATTTCTCTTTTAGGATTTAATTGAGTTTATCCTTATTTTCCTTCATCTTTCATGATTAACTTTTGTTGCTATTTTCATGGTGAATCGATTTTGTGATGATTTATTGACGTAACCTTTAAGCGCTTGGGGATTAATTTGGTGGATCACCTGTGAAGCTTCGCACATATTTCTTAAGCTCTTTGTTGTACCCCAAAATTTTCCCTCCCATGTTCTTCAAGATTTGCCAAGTCAAAGGTTCAAAAAGCTCTCAAGGGTTGCACAGTTCAAGGGCCCCCTAACAGTCAAAAACTAGGGTTTTGGTTCTGGCAAAGAAGTTGAAGTTTCCAAGGGTCTAATCAAGTCCCACATGCCTATAAACATGGTCAAGCATCCTCATACCAAGTTTCAAGACTTACAGCACAAAATTGCACAGTCAAAAACCCTAATTGCTCAACAGTCAACTGCAGGGGCAAAATGGTCATTTGACAGTCAAAAGTTCAAATTTTTGGTCAACATCTTATTTTGAAGCCACAAACATCATTTGATCAATTCTTGATCATGATTTTCAAGGCATGGGTCAAAAAGTCTCAAGATGCAAAAGTTTCCATATTTGGACAGTTGAAAAAGTCAACTGTAACTTGACCAAGGCATAACTTCCACATGGTTTATCAGAAAAATTCCATCCAAAGCTCATTTTGAAGAGAAAGACATTTCCTACAACTCCTCTTCACACTTCAAGTCCAAGAAATGCTCTCACAAAAAGTTACCAATTTCAACATTATAGGTCATTTTCAAAAGTCAACAAAAAGGGATTTTAAGTCAAAGGCCATAACTTGAGATTGGTAAATCAAAATGACATGGGACCAAAGGCATTGGTTAGAGGACTTCAAGACCTTTCCAAAATGTCCAAGAACATGATCAAAGCTTAAACATTGAGCAAGATATGCCATGTGGAAGTTGGGAAATTTTTGGGAATTTTGAAAAGTCAACTTTACTTCAAATGCCTCAAATTTGCTAATGGGCCACATTTTCTTCCAAGATTCATCATCCAAAGCATATGCACGACCATTTGGCCCAAAGGGGATTTATTTCATCATTTTTATTATTTATTTGAATTTTTAATTACAATTAATTCATTTAATTAATTAAAATATGGAAAAAATACTAAACAAATGTATGTGAATCTTTTTATGCAGTATAATCACTCATGATTCACTCAAGATTCGTGCACAACTCAAATTGGAAAGATTGGCCATGATTGGAATCAAATATTCATGGAAAAGATTTGAAAAAATATGCATGAAAATCAAATATTCCATACATCAATGCATTGATCCTTTGGCTCAAGATTTAACCCTAATCCATCACATACATAAGGAAGATCATAACCCCAATGCCAAGAACCTTCAAGCTGCGCCCAAAACCTCTCATACACTTTGCAATTTTTGTGAAAAAAATGAAAACTGAAAACTACATTCTAGCACGATTCAAAGCAAAATACCAATTTCAATAGCTTGCCAAGGCTTCACTGAACCTAACTGCATTCTTTTCCAGTCCTCACGCATCAAGAATTGGTACATAGAAGTCAAACTGCTTCACATTCTTTGCATAATCGTGCTTCTTCATTCATGCCATATTTTTGATTTCTAATGCTTGTTTTGTACTAGTCTTATCACTCCGAAGCTAACCATACTGTTTAATTGAGTTTTTATTGCCTATACGCGAAGTTACCATTAAAGCTTGCTAGGGTTGCAAAACTGTAAAATTGGGGCTTTACGTTTAAGGAAAAATCAGGAAACAAGACTTATACCATCAGAATCAGAAGCTCATGACCCATCGTTTCCATACCTCGCGATTAATTTTTGATTAACAGGGTGCTAATCGCTATTTTTGTATGCAGCACTTAGTGGGGGTTTAAAACCCCCACTAACTAGTTTGTTTTTCAGGCCAAAACGAAGAACAGGTGGGGAAGACAATGCGTGTAGGCTTCTGAGTGGTCCATTTAAACGTTGGCGCGTTTTTGAGTGTTCCAGCGTAGTGGACATTATTGTTTTATATTTTATTTCTTTTCCACTATAATGATAAACACGCTAAGCAGCTCAGTTGGCAGGCATAAGGATGGGTAAGCATTGGGACCTGGGTTCGATTCCCAGGTCCCCTCCCTTTCTCTATAATTTTTCTAACCATGTTCCTATGTAGCTCGCTTCCAGAGGTTCAATGTACACTCAATATCCAAACGTGCCACATGGCCACTGAGAGCAATCCAAGGGCCTTGATTTGGAGACCACCATGGGCATAAGTCAGACGTGTCATACACAAGCCAATAAAGTCAAACAAGGCCAAGCTTCTTGGGCCAAAAAATGCTAGACAATACCTCCAGATTGGGGCAGAACCCCCCATTGGTTTGCTTTTCTATCTTCTTTCTTTTCATTTTGTATTTCTTTGTTTTATTTATTTTTATTTAATTCATCAAGAAATTAATTTCACAAAATAAAAAAATCAGAAAAGACACAAAAATAAAAAATATTTTTATTTAATGTTATTTTGTAAATAAATGTTATCAATTAATTTAGTTTTTAATTCTAGGATTAATTTTAACATTTTCTTAATAAACTTAAAATTTTTGTAGAATTAGGGTTTTAAACACTTTTATCTTTTTTCTTTTCTTTTACCATTATTAATAATTAATTATTTATTTTTGTAAATAAAATTGTATTAATTAATTAGGTTAACTTTAGGTTTAATTTTCACATTTTTTTAATAAACTAAAAAATAGCTAGAATTAGGTTTTAATTCCATTAATTCTCATTAAAATCCATAAATGCAAAAAACTCCAAAAAAAATCTTTTCTTTTTATTTTAACTTAATTAATTTGTTAATCGTAATTTAATTTCCTAAAAAGGGTCCAACGCCCTCGCATTCCCGATTTTAATTCTCTTCGCACTTTTATTTCTTTTTGTGAATATAATGTAATTCTCCCACAGCTATGTAATAGATCAATTAGGGTTTTTATTTCTCGCACTTTATTTTATTTCAAATCGGGTCCTGGATTAATTTGGCGATGTGGACCCGCGCCTTTGTAATAGCGTAGGACTTTTAATTCTCGCATCTTTTAACTGTTAATTAATTTGCATGAAAGAATGAATGCCAAAATAAAAACAAAGTGTAGCTCACCAATATATGACAAGACAAAAATATCTGAAAACGACACACTAATCACACACCACTCCTAGGGTACGCCTCACTGTTGCCTTGCTCCTCGAAAGGTGATCGTCGAGTAGAGGATGTTTTAGTAAGTCCTCATGATCCAGGAACCTGGCATGAGGGTAGCTTCTAAGGTGTCTTCCTATTGCTCCGGTGATCACCATGTCCCGAACCCTCGAATTGACCCGAATACCTCCAACGGTGGTGCTACCTACCTCTCAATGGTGGGATGGCACTATCTTAAGGACATTTACACAGACGAATTCCTTAGGGTAGGTAGACAACTCTAGATACTTGCTCTAATTTCAAAAACAAATCAAAAATACTTTTCACACCGACACCTTTTCAAAAAGCTTTCGAAAGCAACTTTTCAAACACTCTTGAGGACCGATACAAGAGTCGAACTGAAATTTTCAAAGAAACTTTTTTTTAAACCCACAGTTGAAAAGCAAACAAACCATTTTGAAAACACAATAAGCAAGTATCTAAGAGCCCATGGATAACCATGGATAGAAAGGGTGCTAACACCTTCCCTTTCTATAATCTACCTCCCGAACCGAGAGCAATCTCTATAAGGAATTTTTCTGTGCTTTTGTCCTTTCCATTTGGAGAAAATAAAAGACGGTGGCGACTCTTGCTTCCGCGACATTTCGCGAAACCAGCGTTAAACAGTCAGTTCCAGATCCACCGATCACAGAACTGGCGACTCTGCTGGGGAAAATAATATAAAGTGAGGTGTACCTTAGGGTTAGTTCATAACTGTGTTTTCAATTGTATTGATTTGCTTGCTTTAAATTGTGGGACTGTCTTGGGAGTTACATAGATCCTAACCCGGATCTGGGGATACCTTCTTAGAAAGTAGCAACAAGGTTGTGAGGGAACTGTGCGGGGTATACCGACATGGTTGAAACAGTCTGCTACGTTGATGTGGCACTTTGGTGTGTACCGGTAACCCTTGAGTTCAGTCAAGGAGAGTACGGGGCCTCCGCGTGGTGTCGTGAAGCATCAATAGACCTTAGGAACCTTAATTGAACTATCTTGGCCTCTTTAGGGTAGTGAGATAACTGACTTTGGTGCAGTCCGAGGTTGGTTGATACTCGATACTACACTCAATTAAGGGTTGCTTTCCTGGAATATTTCGGTCGCCAGTTCAGTGGCTAAATCGAAACGATGAACAATGAAAGCAATCCAGTGATATTGGGACCCTTAGAACCCGGTTACTTCTAATAGGACAGGTTGAACCCACCAACTTCAAGAGGGTAATACCCAGACCCCATGCTGGCCTAAACTCTAAGGGCTTGCTTTGTGTGACTTGTGTGCCTTACATGTTTGCCTTTGTAAATATCTGTGGTGTGTTTAATCATAGCATCATGACATCATCCAGCATCATATGCATGGACTAACCATTTCAGGGGTTCGAATTTTCATCTTTGTTCTTGTTTTGTAGGACATGGAAACTGTTCGCAGAAAGACAATTCAAATCAGCCTTGTAAGGGTCCCTCCTCAGCTTAAGGAGCTTATATCCAGGATTCCCGAGAGCTCTTCATTCAGTGAAAGACATGGAAGACTCATCATCTTGGTCAATACCAACATTGAGGAAGATATGATAAAGGTCTTGTTCCAGTTCTTTGACCCTCTGCATCACTGTTTCACCTTCTTGGATTATCAGCTGGTACCTACACTGGAGGAGTTCTCCCGGCTCCTGAAGATCCCTATCCTTGATCAACTACCCTACAACGGTACAGAAAAGGAACCCAAGCTTGAAGAGATTGCTAAAGCCTTACACCTACAATCATCTGACCTCAAGGGACATTGGGAAGTTAGAAGTGGTATCAAAGGGTTCTTAGCCAGGTTTCTGTTTGAGAAGGCCCATGAATGTTAGAACTCCCTTGACTTACAAGCTTTTGAAGAAGTTGTGGCCCTCCTTGTCTATGGTTTGGTGTTGTTCCCTAACCCAGATCAGCTTATAGATATCAGTGCTGTCCAGATCTTCATGTCCAGGAATCCTATACCTACGTTGTTGGGGGACATCCTTCATTCATGTTACACTCGAACCATGAGAAAAAGAGGTGTCCTTATGTGCTACACTCCCCTCCTGGGAAGGTGGTTTATTTCGCACCTTCCACAATCAGCTTTGAAGAATGAGCGGGGTTTGAGATGGTCACAATGGTTGATGACTCTTACACATGCAGATATACATTGGTGCCCTCGATCCAGAGGGGATGTCACTATCATTGATCGTTGCGGGGAGTACCCTAATGTTCCTTTACTTGGAATCAGAGGAGGTATTACTTACAGCCCATGCCTGGCTTGGAGACAATTTGGTTATGCTCGGAGGGATGGCCCTCATGACATGTTAATTCCTGACATAGTTTTTGACTTCGACAACGACGCACAAGGACTTCGCCAGAGATTTATCAGAGCTTGGAGGATGCCAAGTAGGATAGACAGTAAGACACTAGGGCACAGGAACTCCATCCCGTTGGAACCTTATCTCAAGTGGGTACGAGCCCGCTCCCAGAAGTTGGTAATGCCTTATCCTCATATGCTCCCTGTGATCAAAGAGCCAGTCATGGAAGGAGAAGTGTCCTACACCATTCAGCATCCCGACATGCCCACATCCTGGGAAGAGATGCACAAGAGCTGGATCCAGCTTAAGGAAGAACGGAATTCTCTTGAGAACAGTCTACATGCTAGTGAAAAGAAGGTCTTGGAGCTCACCCGCCCATTGCATGAGGAGAAGAATCTCAACACCTACATAGCTCCAAAGAGGATGCGTAGTGTCTTTTGGGATTTATTTGCTTTGTAATATGTGCCCATGAGGCTTTGATGTACTGAACAATTATTTCCTTAATAATAACGTGTGTTCCTTTTTGTCTACAACAAATTTGAACTTTCGAACCCTTGAATGCATTGCATAAACACATATCATTCATCATGTGCATAGCAGGTTTTCTTCTTTTCAGGTTGCTTACTGTTCTTTGCTGTTTATTTCAGCATCATGAATCCTGACTCATCATCAACCGAGATGTCTATCAAGGCTCTTCAGGCGCAGAACGCGCAATTTCAAGAACTGATCATGGGCTTGGCTCAGGGCCAAGAAGAGCTGAAGGCTTTACTCCTGAAGAAGGAGAAGAAGAAGAAGAAGAGAACTGTTCTTTTCAACTCGGGCCGAAGGTTTGGCAACACTCTGCAGAATGAAGAGGCTGGTTCTTCTATAGGCAAGAGCAGTCCCCAAGGGGGAAAAGGTCCTAGTCCGGTAGTCTCCGACAACGAGACTGACTTCAATGAGGAACAGTATCCTCCGGCTGAAGACCGGTATAAGCAGTTGGAAGACAGACTGAATGCTATGGAGATCCAACAAGTGCCTGGGATGGATTTTGGAGACTTGGGCTTATCTACTGGTGTGATTATTCCTCACAAGTTCAAAGCACCATCTTTTACCAAGTATGACGGGACATCCTGTCCCAAGCTACACCTCAGATCTTATGTGCGGAAGATTCAACCGTACTCAGTGGACAAGAACTTGTGGATCCACTTCTTCCAGGAGAGTCTTTCAGGGACTCATCTCGAATGGTTCTATCAGATGGATGGGACCAAAGTTCGTAACTGGGAGGAGTTGGCTACTGCTTTCTATAAGCAGTATCAATATAATGCCGACCTTGCCCCTACACGTACCCAACTTCAGGGTATGTCGCTAGGTTCAAGCGAAGGTTTTAAAGAGTACGCACAAAAGTGGAGGGATCTGGCTGGCAGGGTGCAGCCTCCGTTGACTGACCGGGAGTTGGTAAACATGTTCTTGGGGACCCTATCTGGGCCATTTTTCAACCATCTTATCGGTAACTCGTCTGCAGGGTTCACTGATCTTATTCTAACTGGAGAGAGAATATAGGCGGGGATGAAGTCTGGTAAAATTCAGAAGGGTGCATCTGCAAGCTCTGAGAAGAAGCCCTTTAAAAAGGAGGCCAATGCTGTATATGGGTCTAGGAGACAAGAGAAACCTGAGCGCCGCCAATCTGTTAATGCGGTGATGATTGCAAAACCTGTTGCCGCTCCTCGGCAAACCAATCCACCTAGGGCTGAAAGACCCAGAAGGGAGTTCACCCGGCTAAGTATGACTCTATCACAAATCTTGCCGCAGTTACTATCCACTAATCTGGTGACTGTCAGGGAGGCCCCGAAAGTTGTGAATACCGCCTCTCCAAAATACAATCCAAATGCCCGTTGTGCTTATCACTCTGATAGCCCGGGGCATTCCACTGATGACTGTTGGGCATTAAGGAATAAGCTGCAGGACCTTATTGATACGAAGGAGGTACAATTTGAGGCACCTGAGAAGCCAAATGTGGTGACTGCTCCCATGCCTAACCATGGAGTAAATGCTATCAGAGAGGATGATGAAGTGGATGAAGTTGAGTTCGATAGTTGGATCTACCCGGTAACTGACAGTGAACCTAGCAATTGGATTGCAAAGGACAACCTACTTGTTTCTCTTGTTACTGAGTAATGAATTCTTTTGTTTTGTTATTTGTAATAAACAATTAAAACTCTATGGCCCGGTGTCTTACCCGAGGCACCGTTGGCTTCATTTGTGAGGGTATATTAATTGTCATTTCATATATCATGAATAAAGACCTTGGACGTTTTCTCGCATTTCAAATCTTATGCTCCTTTTCTTTCCTTCCTTTATTTATATATTGCAAAACAGCTGTATTTACACACACTCACTCATACAGGTTCCAATCCACTCTGGATCTCACTGGTAACGACTCTGCTACTGCCAGTTATGACTTCGAAAATCCGATCAACTTAGCCGAAGACGAAGGTAAGGATGATTGCGAAGTGCCTGGCGAGCTTGCAAGACTGTTACTCCAGGAAGAGAGGGCAATTCAACCACATGAAGAGCCGGTGGAAACAATAAATCTGGGTACTGATACAGACAGAAAGGAGGTAAAGATTGGTGCCAACCTAGAGCTCAGCGTGAAGCAACGGTTGACCCAGATGCTACATGATTATGTGGAGATCTTTGCTTGGTCTTACGAAGACATGCCTGGGTTGGATACCGACATTGTTGTCCATCACTTGCCTACCAAGGAAGACTGCCCTCCGGTTAAGCAAAAGGTCCGCCGTATGCGTCCAGAGATGTCTGAGAAGATCAAAGCCGAGGTTATGAAGCAGTTTGATGCCGGGTTTCTTGCAGTGACTTCTTACCCTCAGTGGGTTGCTAATGTGGTGCCGGTACCAAAGAAGGATGGAAAGGTCAGAATGTGTGTCGATTACAGGGATCTGAATAGGGCCAGCCCCAAAGATGATTTCCCTCTACCCCACATTGATGTCCTTGTTGATAATACTGCTCAGCATAAGGTGTTCTCTTTCATGGATGGTTTTTCAGGATACAATCAGATCAAGATGGAACCTGAAGACATGGAAAAAACTACCTTTGTTACTCAGTGGGGCACCTTCTGCTACAAGGTCATGCCTTTTGGACTGAAAAATGCTGGGGCAACCTACCAACGTGCCATGGTTGCTTTATTTCATGACATGATCCATCATGAGATAGAAGTGTATGTTGATGACATGATCGCAAGGTCCCAGACTGAGGAAGAACACCTGAATCACCTGCAGAAATTGTTTGACCGTCTGAAGTTGTACAAGCTGAGGTTGAACCCGAACAAGTGCACCTTCGGGGTAAGATCTGGAAAGTTACTAGGCTTCGTTGTAAGTGATAAGGGTATTCAAGTGGACCCTGCCAAGGTCAAAGCCATTCAAGAGATGCCAGTTCCTAAGACAGAGAAAGAGGTCAGAGGCTTTTTAGGACGCCTGAATTATATCGCCCGGTTCATCTCGCACCTAACTGCCACCTGTGAACCAATCTTCAAGCTGCTGAAGAAAGATCAGGTAGTACGTTGGAATGATGAATGTTAGGCCGCTTTTGACAGAATCAAAGAGTATCTCCAAGAACCACCCATCCTTATGCCACCGGTTGAAGGGAGACCTCTGATACTATACCTGACAGTACTTGACAACTCGATGGGGTGTGTGCTGGGGCAGCATGACGAGTCTGGCCGAAAATAGCACGCCATTTATTACCTTAGCAAAAAGTTTACCGACTGTGAGACCCGATACTCACTGCTTGAGAAAACTTGTTGTGCTTTGGTATGGGCTGCTCGCCGGCTGAGACAGTATATGCTGACTCACACTACCTTGTTGATCTCAAAGATGGATCCTATAAAGTACATATTTGAAAAGCCTGCTCTGTCTGGGAGAATAGCAAGATGGCAAATGATCTTGACGGAATACGACATCCAGTACACGACTCAGAAAGCTATCAAGGGAAGTGTATTGGCAGACCACTTGGCACATCAGGCAGTAGACGACTATCAGTCAATGAACTTTGAGTTTCCTGACGAGAGTATCATGATTGTGACTGATTGCGAGGTACCTGGGCCGGATGAAGGACCTGAGGAAGGATCCCGATGGTCTATGCACTTTGACGGATCCTCCAACTCTTTGGGTAATGGTATCGGCGCTGTGATCATATCCCCTCAAGGCACTCATACTCCACTCACTGCCCGGCTATGTTTCAACTGCACCAACAACATGGCGGAGTATGAGGCATGCATCATGGGTCTTCAAGATGCGATCGACCTAAGGATCAAGTTTCTGAGCGTCTTCGGAGATTCCGCTCTCGTGATCAATCAGATCAAAGGAGAGTGGGATACGAAACATCCGAATCTTATTCCTTACAGAGAATGTGTGTTGACCTTGATCCCCCACTTCACAGAGATAACTTTTGAACATTTCCCAAGAGAGGAGAATCAGTTGGCGGACGCGTTAGCTACGATGTCTTCTATGTTCAAGGTCAAAATGGGACAATGAGGCTCCCCGGATCATCATCTGGAAACTGGACGAACCGGCATACTGTTGTGATCTCGAGACTGAATTGGTGACTGAGAAGCCTTGGTACCATGAGGTAAAGAGATATTTGGAAGCCCAGGAGTATCCTGAAGGTGCCTCTGTCAATGATAAGAAGTTTCTGAGAAGGTTCGCAGCGAAGTTCTTCCTTAGCAACGGCATCCTGTACAAGCGAAACCATGATTCGACCTTACTGCGTTGTGTGGATAAGACCGAAGCAGAAAGGATCATGGAAGAGTTACATGAAGGGACCTTTGGAACACATTCCAGTGGACACACTATGGCAAAGAAAATCCTTCGGGCAGGGTATTTCTGGTCCACAATGGAAGCTGACTGCTACCAACATTCTCGGACATGCCATAAATGCCAGATATATGCAGACAAGGTGCATGTTCCTCCAGTTCCTCTAAATGTTCTGACTGCGCCTTGGCCGTTTGCAATGTGGGGCATAGACATGATCGGTGAGATTAAACCTACGGCATCTAACGGGCATCGCTTCATCCTGGTAGCGATTGATTACTTCACAAAGTGGGCTGAAGCAGCTTCCTACGCTACGGTAACCAAGACTGTTGTAGCACGGTTCATTCGGCATAATCTGATCTGTCGATACGGTGTCCCTGAAAGAATCATTACAAACAACGGTACTAATCTTAATAACAAGATGATCACTGAGTTCTGTGAGCAGTTTAAGATACAACACCACAACTCTTCTCCTTACCGGCCGAAGATGAATGGGGCTGTAGAAGCAGCAAATAAGAACATTAAGAAAATTGTGCAGAAGATGACAGTGACTTATAAAGATTGGCACGAGATGTTACCGTTCGCTCTACATGGGTACCGTACCTCAGCAAGGACGTCAACCGGGGCAATTCCTTTCTCCTTGGTCTACGGTATGGAGGCAGTCTTACCGATCGAAGTGCAGATACCCTCTCTCCAGATAATGAAGGATGCAGATCTGAACGAAGAGGATTGGATCCAGACACGACTTGATCAGTTAAACCTTATTGACGAAAAGAGACTCGCTGCTATTTGTCATGGTCAAACGTACCAAAAACGGATGATCAGGGCATTTAACAAGAAGGTCAGACCACAAGAATATCAAGTTGGGGATCTGGTAATCAAGCGTATCATCCTTCCTCAGAGTGATCCAAGGGGCAAATGGACCCCTACGTACGAAGGGCCATTTGTGGTTAAACATGTGTTCTCAGGAGGAGCCATGATTCTAACCAATATGGATGGTGACGACCTTCCTCACCCCGCTAATACAGACATAGTAAAAAGATACTACGCATGAAAAAGACCCGCTAGGTTGACATACCTAGGCAAAAATTAGGGCTTCCCGGTGAACCAAAAGGGTTCGGGCAAAATGAAGGGATGAAATAAAAAAATATGTACACCCGGCAAGTCGAAAACCTGAAAAGGCGGCTTGGGAAAAAATGGGTATCCCGGTGGACTGAAAACCCGAAAGGGCGGTCCAGGCAAAAGTTAGGGATAAAGCATAATACTATGTCTCATTGGATCACTTTGCATCCAGAATCCGTTATCTACATCAAGTTCAGACGGCATTGATCAATAAGCTTCATCTTCGGTTAGGTCATCAAGTGATGAGACGCTCGGAGATATAAAGGCAATAGCAGAGTTGAAACCCAGTGGGATCATTCATTTTACACAATTGTTTTATTTTCTCTTGTACAAATTTGTATAAACTCTTTTGTTCGGCGGCGTTCTCTTACTAGGACGTCAGCCTCCTGTACATAAACGCCTATTTTTAGGCAAATTCAAAATCAATACAAAATCACTTTTCAGTTAAAATTGTCAATTGTTTTTCCTTTCCTGTTTTGTTTTGCGAAGAACGTCCAAGGTTCAATTTGTGATATATGCATTGACAATAATTTGCTCACTCATGAATATTTGCATACGAAACAAAGGATTAATTGCAGGTAACATTAGAAGCAGGGGCAATAAAGAGTTGTCTAAGCAATCTAATTGTTCTGTCCTCCAAGGTATCAAGGTAGGTTCAGTTGAAGAACATAATCAGATATTTTAATTCCCCGGAGAGTGAGCCAGCAAGTCAGTGCACTCTCCCCAAGCAAAGCTACAGTCAGCCTTAAGGAAGTTGGGTATCCTCCAGCAGATCTCAACATTCCCCAGCAATATACAAACATTTTTCAACAAAGCATCCCCGGCAGTCTTGGCCTAAAGATTGTTCCCCGGCGGTATATCAAGCATTCAATAGAGTCGCTTCCCTGATACATCTCAAAACTTCCCCAGGAGAGTCCAATCCAGTTCCCTAGGAAAGTTGGAATCCATCTCCCCAAGCAGTAAGCTTATCCCCAGTAGATTCTGGAAGCTTATCCTCGCAGAGCACGAGCGCGTCTCCCGGCTTTATTCAAAGGTTATTTCCCTACCAGGATATAACTGGGTTATACTCAGCCAAAAGCCACGGAAAGATCGTTCTCGGCGAAGTCTTCTTATCCCCAGCGAAGTCTATTAGCACTTCCAACACAACAATGGTATCCCCAGCGAAGTTACCATCAACATTTCAGCAAAGTATCTCTTTCCCCACAGAGTATTGCTCCCCAACAAGATCGCTAGAGTATTTTTTCTCCCCGCAGAGTAGTCCATTCGCCAAGTTTATTCCCCAACGGAGTTATCTTCTCCTACCGGTATTCTTGCAACTATCACCCCCAACGGAAGCAAAAATCTATTCTTCAACATCAGCCCAGGAGTGACTTCCCGGCACCCGTCAAGGATTTATTTTCCTAAAACGAAAAGATACATTCATAAACATCGCATTTCCATACATTATAGCATGCATATACGCCTCATATCTTACAAATCTCATTTATGTTGAGAACATCATTGCTTGATCCGTATCATGCATCGCATATGACTGACCTTTACCTTTCAGGAAAGATCCAGTTAAGTTCTCAGCTATATTCAAGACCTAGACCGGTTCAGTTAAATCGCCCCTAAGATTTTTCTGTTTCTTATCCAGTCAAAGGCCTTCTCTGGTTCAGTCAGATCGACCCTAAGATCTCCCTGATTCTTATCCAGTTCAAGATTCGAAGACCTAGACCGGTTCAGTTAAATCGACCCTAAGATTTTTCTATTTCTTATCCAGTCAAAGGCCTTCTCTGGTTCAGTCAGATCGACCCTAAGATCTCCCTGATTCTTATCCAGTTGAAGATTTCAAGACCTAGACCGGTTCAGTTAAATCGACCCTAAGATTTTCCTGTTTCTTATCCAGTCAAAGGCCTTCTCTAGTTCAGTCAGATCGACCCTAAGATCTCCCTGTTTCTTATCCAGTTGAAGATTCCAAGACCTTGACCGGTTCAGTTAAATCGACCCTAAGATTTTCCTGTTTCTTATCCAGTCAAAGGCCTTCTCTGGTTCAGTCAGATCGACCCTAAGATCTCCCTGTTTCTTATCCAGTTGAAGATTTCAAGACCTAGACTGGTTCAGTTAAATCGACCCTAAGATTTTCCTGTTTCTTATCCAGTCAAAGGCCTTCTCTAGTCCAGTTAAATTGATCCCTAACAAATTTTCCTGATAAAGACTCAGTAGAAGACATCCAAGATTCTCTCAGCGTTACTGTTGAGGTTGAAGTCGCCCAAGATTCTCTCAGCGTTACTGTTGAGGTTGAAGTCGCCCAAGATTCCCTCAGCGTTACTGTTGAGGTTGAAGTCGCCCAAGGTTCTCTCAGCGTTCCTGTTGAGGTAGTAATCGTCCAAGGTTCTCTCAGCGTTCCTGTTGAGGTAGTAATCATTCAAGGTTCTCTCACCGTCCCGTTGAGGTAGTAACCACCCCTGGTTCATTCATCACCTTTTTGAAGCTCCAGATTCAATTCCCGTAACCAGTCAGGGCGCATCTATACAAAGAGTTTGAAGACCAGCTCCTGTAACAGGCCAGGTAATCATTTTCTTTTTCAGGTATGCAAGTTCTCGCTAAGGAAACTCTTACGCGATCGACATCCAGATGGCATCTATAAGCCCATCCACCTATCCATCATCTCTTAGCATGGCATCTATAAGCCCATCATCCTATCCATCATTCCTCCAAATGGCATCTATAAGCCCATTCCACCATCACACTACTACTATGTGAGCGCAAATTTCTGGGCACTCTAGTGTTCAATCATCTTCCACCTTCGGATTACGAAAGGCACGTCAGCCAATATGCATCCTCAGGTTTAAGAAGATTGAACAGGGGCAACTGTTGTACCCCAAAATTTGCCCTCCCATGTTCTTCAAGATTTTCCAAGTCAAAGGTTCAAAAAGCTCTCAAGGGTTGCACAGTTCAAGGGCCCCCTAACAGTCAAAAACTAGGGTTTTGGTTCTGGCAAAGAAGTTGAAGTTTCCAAGGGTCTAATCAAGTCCCACATGCCTATAAACATGGTCAAGCATCCTCATACCAAGTTTCAAGACTTACAGCACAAAATTGCACAGTCAAAAACCCTAATTGCTCAACAGTCAACTGCAGGGGCAAAATGGTCATTTGACAGTCAAAAGTTCAAATTTTTGGTCAACATCTTATTTTGAAGCCACAAACATCATTTGATCAATTCTTGATCATGATTTTCAAGGCATGGGTCAAAAAGTCTCAAGATGCAAAAGTTTCCATATTTGGACAGTTGAAAAAGTCAACTGTAACTTGACCAAGGCATAACTTCCACATGGTTTATCAGAAAAATTCCACCCAAAGCTCATTTTGAAGAGAAAGACATTTCCTACAACTCCTCTTCACACTTCAAGTCCAAGAAATGCTCTCACAAAAAGTTACCAATTTCAACATTATAGGTCATTTTCAAAAGTCAACAAAAAGGGATTTTAAGTCAAAGGCCATAACTTGAGATTGGTAAATCAAAATGACATGGGACCAAAGGCATTGGTTAGAGGACTTCAAGACCTTTCCAAAATGTCCAAGAACATGATCAAAGCTTAAACATTGAGCAAGATATGCCATGTGGAAGTTGGGAAATTTTTGGGAATTTTGAAAAGTCAACTTTACTTCAAATGCCTCAAATTTGCTAATGGGCCACATTTTCTTCCAAGATTCATCATCCAAAGCATATGCACGACCATTTGGCCCAAAGGGGATTTATTTCATCATTTTTATTATTTATTTGAATTTTTAATTACAATTAATTCATTTAATTAATTAAAATATGGAAAAAATACTAAACAAATGTATGTGAATCTTTTTATGCAGTATAATCACTCATGATTCACTCAAGATTCGTGCACAACTCAAATTGGAAAGATTGGCCATGATTGGAATCAAATATTCATGGAAAAGATTTGAAAAAATATGCATGAAAATCAAATATTCCATACATCAATGCATTGATCCTTTGGCTCAAGATTTAACCCTAATCCATCACATACATAAGGAATATCATAACCCCAATGCCAAGAACCTTCAAGCTGCGCCCAAAACCTCTCATACACTTTGCAATTTTTGTGAAAAAAGTGAAAACTGAAAACTACATTCTAGCACGATTCAAAGCAAAATACCAATTTCAATAGCTTGCCAAGGCTTCACTGAACCTAACTGCATTCTTTTCCAGTCCTCACGCATCAAGAATTGGTACATAGAAGTCAAACTGCTTCACATTCTTTGCATAATCGTGCTTCTTCATTCATGCCATATTTTTGATTTCTAATGCTTGTTTTGTACTAGTCTTATCACTCCGAAGCTAACCATACTGTTTAATTGAGTTTTTATTGCCTATACGCGAAGTTACCATTAAAGCTTGCTAGGGTTGCAAAACTGTAAAATTGGGGCTTTACGTTTAAGGAAAAATCAGGAAACAAGACTTATACCATCAGAATCAGAAGCTCATGACCCATCGTTTCCATACCTCGCGATTAATTTTTGATTAACAGGGTGCTAATCGCTATTTTTGTATGCAGCACTTAGTGGGGGTTTAAAACCCCCACTAACTAGTTTGTTTTTCAGGCCAAAATGAAGAACAGGTGGGGAAGACAATGCGTGTAGGCTTCTGAGTGGTCCATTTAAACGTTGGCGCGTTTTTGAGTGTTCCAGCGTAGTGGACATTATTGTTTTATATTTTATTTCTTTTCCACTATAATGATAAACACGCTAAGCAGCTCAGTTGGCAGGCATAAGGATGGGTAAGCATTGGGACCTGGGTTCGATTCCCAGGTCCCCTCCCTTTCTCTATAATTTTTCTAACCATGTTCCTATGTAGCTTGCTTCTAGAGGTTCAATGTACACTCAATATCCAAACGTGCCACATGGCCACTGAGAGCAATCCAAGGGCCTTGATTTGGAGACCACCATGGGCATAAGTCAGACGTGTCATACACAAGCCAATAAAGTCAAACAAGGCCAAGCTTCTTGGGCCAAAAAATGCTAGACAATACCTCCAGATTGGGGCAGAACCCCCCATTAGTTTGCTTTTCTATCTTTTTTCTTTTCATTTTGTATTTCTTTGTTTTATTTATTTTTATTTAATTCATCAAGAAATTAATTTCACAAAATAAAAAAATCAGAAAAGACACAAAAATAAAAAATATTTTTATTTAATGTTATTTTGTAAATAAATGTTATCAATTAATTTAGTTTTTAATTCTAGGATTAATTTTAACATTTTCTTAATAAACTTAAAAAAATTGTAGAATTAGGGTTTTAAACACTTTTATCTTTTTTCTTTTCTTTTACCATTATTAATAATTATTTATTTATTTTTGTAAATAAAATTGTATTAATTAATTAGGTTAACTTTAGGTTTAATTTTCACATTTTTTTAATAAACTAAAAAATAGCTAGAATTAGGTTTTAATTCCATTAATTCTCATTAAAATCCATAAATGCAAAAAACTCCAAAAAAAATCTTTTCTTTTTATTTTAACTTAATTAATTTGTTAATCGTAATTTAATTTCCTAAAAAGGGTCCAACGCCCTCGCATTCCCGATTTTAATTCTCTTCTCACTTTTATTTCTTTTTGTGAATATAATGTAATTCTCCCACAACTATGTAATAGATCAATTAGGGTTTTTATTTCTCGCACTTTATTTTATTTCAAATCGGGTCCTGGATTAATTTGGCGATGTGGACCCGCGCCTTTGTAATAGCGTAGGACTTTTAATTCTCGCATCTTTTAACTGTTAATTAATTTGCATTTAAGAATGAATGCCAAAATAAAAACAAAGCGTAGCTCACCAATATATGACAAGACAAAAATATCTGAAAACGACACACTAATCACACACCACCCCTAGGGTACGCCTCACTGTTGCCTTGCTCCTCGAAAGGTGATCGTCGAGTAGAGGATGTTTTAGTAAGTCCTCATGATCCAGGAACCTGGCATGAGGGTAGCTTCTAAGGTGTCTTCCTATTGCTCCGGTGATCACCATGTCCCGAACCCTCGAATTGACCCGAATACCTCCAACGGTGGTGCTACCTACCTCTCAATGGTGGGATGGCACTATCTTAAGGACATTTACACAGACGAATTCCTTAGGGTAGGTAGACGACTCTAGATACTTGCTCTAATTTCAAAAACAAATCAAAAATACTTTTCACACCGACACCTTTTCAAAAAGCTTTCGAAAGCAACTTTTCAAACACTCTTGAGGACCGATACAAGAGTCGAACTGAAATTTTCAAAGAAACTTTTTTTTAAACCCACAGTTGAAAAGCAAACAAACCATTTTGAAAACATAATGAGCAAGTATCTAAGAGCCCATGGATAACCATGGATAGAAAGGGTGCTAACACCTTCCCTTTCTATAATCTACCTCCCGAACCGAGAGCAATCTCTATAAGGAATTTTTCTGTGCTTTTGTCCTTTCCATTTGGAGAAAATAAAAGACGGTGGCGACTCTTGCTTCCGTGACATTTCGCGAAACCAGCGTTAAACAGTCAGTTCCAGATCCACCGATCACACTCTTCCTCTTTCATCCTCGACATAGGACCATCATTGAATGATTACACTAGGGATAGAGATTAGGATAGTCTCCCTTGGTTTTTTTATTTTCTTTGCATATTGCATCTTTAAACTAAACTTTCTGGTTCTTGGAAAATCATAAAACGTCTCTAATGAACTTAAATCTTTCTTCAAGATAAAATATACAAACCAATTTTAATTATTGGTGCACCATTTTGGCTTTGTCTTAAACCTGTTGAGATAACATCTTACAGTATTTTCCATGTTACCTTGCTATCTTTTAGCCGATGTTTCGCCAACGCATATGTTTTTGCTAATGTTTCTCCATCGCACATGTTTGTTATCCTACTCTGATTCTCAATATCATTGTTAGGTGTGATGTTTTATCATCTGAATTGTTGATGTCTCGCCATCTTTGCCATGTTACCTTGCTATCTTTTAGCCGAAGTTTCGTCATCACATATGTTTTTGCCGATGTTTTGCCATCATATATGTTTGTTATCCTACTTTGATTCTCAATATCATTGTTAGGTATGATATTTTATCATCTGAATTATTGATGTCTCTCTATCTTTGTCATGCTATATTGCTATCTTTTTATGTATGTTTCGCCATCGCATATGTTTGTTTTCGATGTTTCTCCATTGCGTATGTTTGTCATCCTACTTTGATTTTCAATATCATTGTTAGGTGTAATGTTTTATCGTCTTGTCTGATATTTTGTTATCATGTTGACGTTTTATCATCTTATCTGAGTTTGTGTTCCCATGTGATGTATTGTCATTCCTTTTTGTTGTTTTATCATTATCGTTGATGTTTTGTCGTTTTATATGATATTTTGCCATCTTGACTGTTGCTTTTGTCTTCTTAACTAAAAAACACAAACCAACCAAAATATATGAGCCAAACTACGACTGCTCTGATTCCTTAAAAGGGATATGTAGGCATTGGGGTAGGGCCCGAACGACCACAAATTTTATTTTCCCTACATTATTTTCTCTTTTCTTTTGCATGCATTCCCTCTTTGAATTTTCTTTTAGCTCTTAAACATGGATATATATTTTACACACCCTTTAGGTATGATATTTTATCATCTGAATTATTGATGTCTCTCTATCTTTGTCATGCTATATTGCTATCTTTTTATGTATGTTTCGCCATCGCATATGTTTGTTTTCGATGTTTCTCCATTGCGTATGTTTGTCATCCTACTTTGATTTTCAATATCATTGTTAGGTGTAATGTTTTATCGTCTTGTCTGATATTTTGTTATCATGTTGACGTTTTATCATCTTATCTGAGTTTGTGTTCCCATGTGATGTATTGTCATTCCTTTTTGTTGTTTTATCATTATCGTTGATGTTTTGTCGTTTTATATGATATTTTGCCATCTTGACTGTTGCTTTTGTCTTCTTAACTAAAAAACACAAACCAACCAAAATATATGAGCCAAACTACGACTGCTCTGATTCCTTAAAAGGGATATGTAGGCATTGGGGTAGGGCCCGAACGACCACAACTTTTATTTTCCCTACATTATTTTCTCTTTTCTTTTGCATGCATTCCCTCTTTGAATTTTATTTTATCTCTTAAACATGGATATATATTTTACACACCCTTTAGATTAGACAACAAGAGTGGATACCATAGAGTACTACGAGCGTGTGGGGTGCTAATATCTTCCCCTTGCATAACAAACTTCCTTACCCGATCTCTCGATCGCAAGACCGTGGCTTCTAACTTTTTAGGTTTTCTCGATGTTTACCTTTCCCTCCATGTTGGATAAAATACATTCAATGGTGACTTTATTGTTTGATGATTTTCAGCCGGTTGTTTCAAACATGCTTCAAGGATGAGGAAAGAATCACAAAGGAATCAATCAAAAATTAGGTCAAAAGACCAAACAATCAACAACTAACTTCCAAAGGACTAGGAAACAAATGATTATGACATTGGGGCTAATACATGGAAACATGATAAGCATAGATTAGGCAAAAAGTTACTTTAAAATAAAGCTCAAAGTTTCAAGAAATTCACACAAACATCACATTCAAAACTATGAACAAGCAACTAAACATTTCGACAATCATAGTCATCCTTAAGAGGAATCATTCATCCATGTCGAACAAATGAACAAATAAACACATGATAGATCAATAAGACAATACAATTCAGAAGTATACATCAAACATTTATCATTCATCATTGCTCATGAACATCAAGCATCATGCGCAAGAATGGGTTAAGCAACCAACAATTAAACCCTAATGCATCAACTAAACGAATCATTATCGTCATGCTAACCAAAAATAAATTGAAACGGAACTAAAATAGCATGAAGTCAGCCACCAATTAAGTGTCCTAATGTGCCTAAAAGAGTGATCAAGAATCACCTCGGACCCAACATTAAACATCAACAATCATCTCAACACATCAACATGCATTAGAGACTCTCAAAATATATCAAACAATTCATCAATTGAACACCAAAGAACTTCAAACTCTAATCATACATGTGCCTAAAAGTGTCAAAAATATTGGCTCAAGAGAAAGTTCAAAAGGCATCAAACACAAAGTTCAAACACAAGACAATTCATCTAATACACTTTTCAAAATTAATTCTAATTTAAATATAAAAAGAAAAGGAAAAATAAAATAAAAATTATCAATAATTAAATAAGACACTAATTAATCAGAAACATATTTTTGTTAATTTTTATTGACAAAAGAAGATTAAAAATTAAATAAAAAATGAAAGATAAACAAACCAAAAATAAAAGAGCATGGGAGGTGCATTACTGAATTGCAAAATGAACTACAAATAGTTCAGTACTCAGACAACAGGCCTAAGTGGGGGGGTGACAATATCGTGGTGCCTATGCCCAGTCCAGTTTTCATTTCTAAACAAAAAATTGAAACAAATAAAATATGGTTTATTATATTTATTTATTTTTGAAAATCTATTTAATTAATAAAACAAAAAATATATATTTTTTAGGTAAAAATTAAAGAGTATATGCGTGTGGTATTGCTGCAGTACCAACTTTGTGCACAAGATGCTTTGCCAAGCTAATTCTGACTAAATAA